>JASPKZ010005677.1:2602500-3321274 GCA_030220185.1 Diploptera punctata | reverse complement strand
GTAACTAAAACTTTTAAATATAAAATTAGTACCTATTCTCAGTCATCCTCAACTATCAGCATTACAATTTTTATAAGAGGCCTTTCGAAAACAATGTTTCTTTTTGTTTTTAGTTTGAGTACCAACTACTGCACTACTTATTAAGAAAATAATAGGACTTCTTGGTGATAAATTTGTATTATACATAGTCAATAAAAAACCTAAATCACCTAATCGAAATTTAAAAGAGCCAACTAGTTTTAATAGCAAACTATCATTTTCAAGACTAATTATTGATTCTCAGAACTGATAGTTGAGGACGACTGGGAATTTTATATTTAAGTTTTATAAAAAAAGACCTCAAAGAAGATTCATAACGTATTTTAAAAATCTTGAAATGTAACTTATCAATACAATATAAACAAAAGGTAAACAAATTATATCCATCCATAGTAATTCTGCCCGAAGGCAGGTCCTTCACTGCAATCATAGCATTTTCATGCTATCCTTGCAGCTTTACTAGGGAATTGTAGGTGTGGTAGCTTCCCGTTGCTTTCCACACCAGTGAAGGATGCTAATGATGATGATAATGATAAGGATGATGATGATGATGGCCATATGATTTCGGGGACCGTTTGGGACAAATGATATAATAATGTAAAAAACACATACTCTCTTTTATAAATTTAACAGAGGTGAGCCATTTGAATCGAATTGGGAATTTAATAACTTATTACGGTTTCTTGAATTAATTAATTTCTAAGTTTCTAAAAAGACCTAGCATTTACCTTTGTTAAAAACATATAGGCCTATAACTTTAATATAAGGTATAAAGAGCGGAGAGTAAAAATATCAATTTAAGTTTGATTCATTATAATTTGGAGATGTTATGCATTCAACCCGCTAAGCGCTATTTTAAAAATCGAGATCTTTGCACTTGCCTCATGAAGTGATTGTACGCACACTTTTAGTTGCAAATCTTTAAATATAGCCGTATTATGAAAAAAAAAGGTAAACGCCATCAGTCCTATCAGAGATTCTATGTTTTGCAGCAAACGGGTAAGAAACCAGATCTTCTTAAACTATAATCTAAATTTGCATCATGTAGCTAAGCGCCAAATGTTCTCGCTCTTAGATTGTTGATGCATAACTGTCAAAAAAGGAAAATAACTTGCAATATCCAGTATTGTTAGTTTGGCGCTACAATAAATAGTGAAGATTGACTTAAACTTTAAACGTATTTTTCTCGAAACTTACATAATGGCGCATTACTGGTTGATGCACAACGCCATCCAATTATTCGTTCATTTTAATGCCTCGTTTACAATTCACCAATCGACTGCAATTGAGGAGTTGAAAGGAATATGGGCATAACTCATGTTTTGCCCTTTTTCCGTTCAATGCAGTTTTGGACTCGCCATTTTGTAGTTGGTCATCCTGAAAAGTTTCGTTTCGATATATCGACTACAGCAGGTTCAGCAGCTGATTGTATCAATTAAAATAAACAACAATGTTATGCATTTAGTTATACATGAGTTGCTAGTATCTCAAAACGTATATTTTTTAATTGTGCCCATATTCCATTCAACTCTTCAATTGAGCAAGCAGAAAGACAATGGACTTGGAACCTTTTCCTTTTTAAATGTCAAACTCTCAAAAAGGTGTGCGTGCTGTAGGTTGGAATGTGGCAAGCAGTTTCCGATAATTTAGAGAAGTGTTTAAAACTGAGGATAACAAAAGAAAAGCGTGTATAATAATGATGTAGTAAGCTGCTTAACCTGTGGGGAAAGTTGGCAAACTTGAGTGCCTATAAGTGGGAGGAGGTTCTTCAGATTAATATCATCATTAAGAGGGCGCTCCACCGCTTGTTTCTTCCTCGACTTGTATTCCTAATGAGCGTTTCAGTCAGTCTTTTAGCGATTTCCAAGGAAGGATGTTTGAACAGTATGTTAATGATACAAGAATGGATGATAGTGTTTTCACTTCCTAGTCATATCAGGGACTGTCGATCACTATCTTCATTTCCTCCTGTATCTCTTGGTATCATATATGATACCTTTGGGGTTTAATTATTTTCTCATTTCGGGAACAATTACAACTCACTGTGATCGGTGATTTCATATTTGATACTTTCAAGCTCATATGAACTCCCAAGAAAAACAATAGAGTCGGTGCCACTTGGTTGCAGAAGAAGAGGATGGCCAGAAATAGCGTGGATTGATGCTGTTTTGAGCAATGTGAGGGAAAAAGTATTGGCTGATGGAGATTGGAATGAAGTAGATTAATTGGATGCAGGAATATGTAAAAAATTGTGAAACCTGCTAAATAAATTGTGTATATATATATATATATATATATATATATATATATATATATAGGAATGAGATGCACATAGGCTCAATTCTGGAAATGCGTGCTATTATACGTTGCAGAGACTTTTGATGTCCCAACTCCTTTCAAAAGAGTTAAACTGAAAATATATAAAACTATTATTCTACCAGTTATATTATATGGATGCGAAACATTGATTCTTACTGTAAGAGAGGAAAGGAGATTACGAATATTTGAGAATAAAGTACTTGGGACAATTTTTGGACCAAAGAGAGATGAACAGACAGGCGAAAGGAGAAGACTAAATAACAATGAACTACATGGTCTTTATAGGAAGCCAGATATAATAAGAACAGTTAAGTCTCGTAGACTGCAATGGGCAGGACATGTTGCACGTATGGGGAATGAAAGAGGTGCATGGAAGCTTCTTGTTGGAAAACTAGAGGGAAAACACCCAGTTGGTAGACCAAGAATGAGGTGGGAGAATAACATTAACTATGGTTTGAGTGAAGTAATTTATACAGGGAATTATTGGAAAGAATTAGCTTAGGATAGGGATGTATGGAGAGCTTATGTCCGCGCGGCCATGAACCTACGGGTTCGATATTGCCAGTGAGTAAGTATATATATTGTTTCCAACTGCATTCCTTAGGTGGCAACATCAACTAAAGGACGAAAACTTGGTTGAGACCAAAGGTATCATATATGGTACCTTCCATAAAATCCCTTTAAAAGCCCCCTCCCCTAAAATATTATTTGCGTTTCTTGAAAATTAGTTATTTTGACCCCTATGAGTCCATTTGTATTTAAATGTAAAACATGTTTGTAAATGTAACATATGTTTGTCCTAGTGAATGGAAGAGAAGGCCACATGGCCATAACTCCACCAGGGTAAATACATCTATTATATTCTAAACGTGAAAGTAATATTATAATTGGCAAAATCTCTATTAACGACCTCATGAAAGCTCCTCAAAATTTTTTGACCCTCAAAAATTCATTTGGCTCCCTAGAAAACTATTAAGCACAAACATGAATATATATTAAATTTTCTTCGAGATGGAGCAGGTTAAATCTAAATTAATTGATATTTTAAGCTCCACACAATGAAAAATACTACCTGCATAACAACTGTATTCTGCATTTTGAAGTATCTATAAAAACATTCATCTATGTAGCTTTTACTTTATTTTATTTACTTTGTAGTTTGTTAGTGTTTGCTAGCATTAAACCAGATTAGCATTGTACATCGTTTAGTCTATTTTAAATTATACTGTGTATATAACATTTTGTATTACTTTATTACTCGCTGGCTGAGTGGAAGAGAAGGGTTATGGCCTTAACTCTGCCAGCTTAAATAAAGCTTTATTATTATTATTAACAATTATATGTTTATGCTTGAATCAATAGACGACGGCATATTTTTTTAACTGACGAATTAAATGACAAACTAATTTATATACCTATCTAATAGTATTCTTTTAGCAATTAATAATAATTAAATGTATTTGATAAATATAGTTTTAAGATTGATCAATATTTTAAGTTGGTGTTTCAAATACTGTATAACCGACAAAGTAGTTTATCATTTATCTCATTATTTTTCCACGTATTTTTTATGTCACATTAGATAGGAATATCTTGCTTGTGTACATTTTATTATTAATTTTAGTTTGAATTTAAATATGATTAACATTGATATGTTATATATATGTACAAGAACAAGATATATGGAGAATTAGAACGAACCAGGAATTGAAAGAATTATATACGGATTTAGATTTGGTAGGAGATACTAGAAGAAATAGACTGGAATGGATAGAACATGTGTTGCGGATGGAGCAAGAAAGAGGTGCATGAAATATTTTTAGAAGGGAAACCGGAAGGAAGAAGAAAGGTTGGAAGACAGAAACTAAGATGGTTAGATAAGGTTGAGGAAGATTTAAGACAACTGAAGGTGAAAAGATGGAGATAGAAAGCTACTAATAGAGAAGAATGGGCAGTTGTTATGAAGGAGGCCAAGGTTCTTAGAGGACCGTTGATCCAAAGGAAGAAGAAGAAGGAGAAATATATATATAATTAAGGAGAAAATATTATATATATATATTATATTTACTATAATCAAATTTATATCTATATATATATATATGTATGTGTGTGGTGTGTGTGTGTGTGTCCACCGCTGTGGTCTCGAGGTAGCGTGCTGACCTGTCACGCAGCGGGCCCGGGTTCGATCCCCGTCGGTGGGCAGTTGTTTTGGGTGAGGTTTTTATCGGGGGTTTTCCTCACCTGTAAGACAAATGTCAGGAAAACTTTAAGGCCCAAACGGTCCCCGAAATATTATGGCCATCATCATCATCCTTATCATTATCATCATCATCATCATCCTTCACCGGTGTGGAAAGCAACAGGAAGCTACCACACCTACAATTACCTAGTAAAGCTGCAAGCATAGCATATACAATGCTATGATTGCAGTGAAGGACCTGCCTTCGGACAGAATTACTATGGATATATATATATATATATATATATATATATATGATATTAGAGTTAATTGTGATTATTATATTATAATGTAACATTTGTTTGTCCTGGTGAGTGGGAGAGAAGGATACATGGCATTAATTCCACTGGGCTAAATAAATAAATAAATAAAAGTCTTCCATCCTTGCTGTATTTTGTTTTTGTAGGCCCATTATGTTGAATATTTCATCATTAATCAAATTAATATCATTGTGTAAATAAGATATAAAATGTATATAGATGATTTTATTAGAGAATGGATGTTTAAAATTAAAGGAGGCGTTTGTCTTGTACCAAGTGTTACTCTTAAGATAGTTTTTTTTGGAGCGACTAGATACTTATAAGTAAAATTGAAAACTAACTGCAAAGAGCCGTGAATGTGTTACAGAACTTATGTGAGAATTATAATTTTAAAATGTCGACAAATTATGTTATATGAAAATGATTTTAAAGATAAATTACCCACGTTCCAACAAATATGTGGTAGGCCTAAAATAAACAGAAGCCAAAAACTAAAACTATGAAAGAAACATGAATAAAGTTCTACAAAGTAACGGTCGTGCCTACTTTCCTTTATGAGTCTAAAACATGGACGCTGACGAAAACTGATAAAAGCAAGATATGGGTTTGCTGAAATGTTTAAGAACTGTAAAATGATGTGCCCTTTTAGATACAAAATAAGGGAAGAACTAGAAAAAACTTACGAACTATAGAAATGAAAGAAAATAGTATGTTGATGTTGGAAGGGAGGATCCCAAGAATATTGTTGTACTATAGGTCTAAGGAAAGAAGATATTCGGGGACACCAAGAAAACGATGGTGAGACATGTTTTGAAGCCAGAACACAGTGTTCTCTGTTCCCTGGCGTGAAAAAGAAGGACATGAAGATGGAGAAATAAGAGATCAGGTATACTATTAGTATAGTCACTTCCGGGCTGCCATTTATAATGTCATATAAAATGTATTTGCAATAATTCGTTGAATTGTTTACAATATCGATAAAGGACAGATTATAATTATTATGTTTTAACTGAAATTTATATTAAGCAGATCCCTTTATATATATATATATATATATATATATATATATATATATATAAGCCCCTAAAATTGAAGGGCTTCGGGCAATAACATGATGAGCCATATCTGTTAAGAAATGCCATTTATTACAATGATAGCAAATAAACGTATTGAAATATCCATAAAATAATTTGTAAGTGCGCCAGTGATGAGTTAAAACATATAGACACACAATGTATTAACAATAATACTGCACAATTAGTATTTATAATTTTTTGAAACATTAAAATCCTTATATCTCAGAAAGAACAATATGTGGCTTATCATGTTATTGCCCTAAGCTCTTTCAATTAATGAAATAATTATCGTGACGTCAAGTTAATTATTAGCGTCGCGCAACATTCAACTTTCATCCCAGGAAACAGTGCTGCCAATATTAGGTATGAGAGCTGTTGCTGTATATTGAAAGGTTTCTGTTCACAAGTAATGCCACGGGTGATTTCCAATTTATCTAGAGGATTTGAAAATCAAGAATGGCATTTTTTAGGACTATTTAACGAATAAAATTAAGCGGTTTACTCACAAATCATTATTTATATGTAGTTATTTTAAACTATTTATTATGTAATGTATTCGGTGATGAGAACAAATGAGAAGTGTTTGGTTGTTTCATGTGTTCATCCACTGCAACTAGATCATATTAATTATTGCCAAATAGAATCACAATATTGTAAGAATGTACTCTAGTGGAGAAAAAATGAAACACATCAAACTGTATATTATAAACAACATTATAGGTTATAAATAATTTTTAAAGAAACATGTCAGTAAAATCATTATTTAATACACAATTGAGGGGTCTAGTGAGAAAGGGAGCTATGCACGTTGAGAAGAAATGGAAATAAATTGGGTTTTATAAAGCATTATATTTATGACATCATTTTTACAATCAAGGGGTAATTTCTACCTTCTTAACTTACTGTTATGCAAACTATGCAAAAGGAAGAATATAAATTTTAATATAAATAGCACTGATTATTTCCATTTCTTCTCAAAGTGGCATAGCTCCCTCTCTCACTAGACCCCGCAATTATTGAACACACAATTATCAAACGTGCAGTTCGAAGGAATCTGTTCATTATTTGTTATGTTCAACGTATTTGTTGGGGAGTCAGTTACTGCAAAATAGTGCTCTCACCTGTTCAGAATATTAAAAAGGAAGAGCTTTCTTTATTTTGATAAAAATTATTCGATAAATATCGAGGTGAAACGCGATTATCATGGATTGTAAAACAAAATTCATTGAAGCGTGATTGGTCATTGACTCCCATTTTGGAGCATGATTTGAATAGTCATAGTAACGTATAGTGAACGTGTTTTAAGGTTAAGCAACGCCAATTTAAAGATGACGGGTCTGAAATTACAGCTCCAGGATCAGAATATTATTACATATCTAGATGTCTCAGGAAACTCATCTCTGCACATTCTATTTCTTTAGTTGATTTTTAGCTGAAGTCCAATTTTTGGAGCCATATAACAACACAGGAACAGCCACAATCTCTTATAAAATTTTAATGTTGTTTCTTTGCTCGTGTATTTAAAACAAATTCTAATTGTTTCACATATGTATATGAATTTATTCAATTGAGTTTCGATATTCCTTTGTTTATCGTATGTTACATCATATTCCAAGTAAATAACATTGTTTACTTGATCTATTATTCTCTTTGCACGCAACGTAGATCCTTAGAATGCTATAACTTTCTGTTTATTTACAGTTATTTCCAGACCATATTCTTTTGAGATAACATATAACTTATGCATAGCATAATTGCAATTTATCTTCAGTATCAGAAATTACCAGTTGGTCGTCCGAAAATAATACAGTGCGAACAGTAATGCTATTTATTTTAAAATTAATTTTTAAAGCATTCTTCCAGTAATTTACAATGTAGTCAATAAATATATTAAAAACTGCTGATGATAATGGACACCCTTGTCTGACTCCACAGTTGATTTCTTTAGTATTGCATTTAGTATTGTCATAGTCATCATCATCTTCATGGTGGGTCATTAGATCCTATCTGCTCAAACAAAAATCATCTATCCATCTTCTCCTTGGACGTCCTGTATCACGGTGTCCTATAGGTCTATATTCATATACCTGGATAGCTGTTCTATTGTAAATGTGTATACCAATCCATATTTCTACCTACAATTCTTTGTTCAGTATTAAATATTCAAAGTTATTTTCTGATTGATTCATTTTTTTTTCGTCCCTTAATGTGTACCCGCTGTTTTTCTTAAGAATATCATCTCAGCTGTTTCTATATTTTGTCACTTCTATTTAGTACCCAGTTTTGACCATCATACATAAGCATTGGAACAGCCATTGTCATAGTTTAAAATAAAATAAAAAATCTTGAGGCACGCCCTTTTGGGTAAAGAAGAAGTTCAGTCTATCCCGATGGACTAGCGATTATGACTATTGCATGTGGTTCTCAGCTTGTGTATGGGGTCGATGTACTACGGCACTCGATAAGTAATGACAACACAGCTACAATATCACAAAAAAGTATTTAGATTACTTTTGACATTACGAACTTCATTTGTAGTCTCCTGTCAAGCCAACTATACGTTACCAAATCCTTGGAAGATGGCACATTCCATCTGCAGCATCATTTCTGAATATATCCCTCGTTTGATTGATCTACAATTTTCTGGATATAAACAATCTTGATTGCAATCGAATGCCTCGTAGAGGTTATTTGATCTTTGATAATAAGTTATAGTCACAAGGGCTCCTGTATTGTGAATTTGGTGGATGCTCAAGTACTTCCCAATTCAACCTTCGAAATAAATGATACTTAACATATTTTTAGGGCGGTATTATTTACTGGATCTGAGAAACAGTGAATGTATTCACAGAATATTGCTATTTCGAGACTTTCAATATTACAGATTTATACAACAAAGACTGCTCAACAACATACTACAAGATTACAATGTTCACCACTAGGATCGCTGATTTACAACAGTGTTGCCATTACTTATCGAATGCCCATGTATATTTAATAGTTGTTAAACAGTTCCCCTATATAAAATACTACACTGCTCAAAAAAATTAGGGGATATTGTAGAATAACCTATTAAGACTATGTTTTTAGGAACAGTATTAGATGCAATCACTTTCTATTACTCCAAAAAGAATGTAAACAAGAGTTTGAAGTCATTACGTAACCTCTGTACCACACCAGATGTCAAAGAGATCCTGATTAGGAATATGGCAAACAAACAAAGCAGCATTAACATGGGTGAAAATGTTTCTTTAGTGTGGTATACTCTTCTCGAACGGCCAGCACTGCCTCACACCTGTGTGGCATTGATGCAATGAGGTTAGCAATGAGTTCTTGGAGGATACGTGGCCACTCTTCCATAAGAGCAATGTGCAGCTCTGGAACAGTTGTGGGAGGTGCTGGTCTGCCTGCAATGCGCCTGCCTAATGCATCCCACTCATGCTCAATCGGATTTAAGTCCGGGGAGGAAGCTGGCCATTGCATACGCTCGATACCCTCCACTTCCAGCATGTCGTCCACCAAGCCAGCTCTGTGGGGTCGTGCATTATCGTCCATAAAAAGAAAAGAATCACCTATGGCATCAGCATAAGGCACGACAAAAGGTCGGAGAATCTCATCTCTATACTTTACCGCAGTCAAAGTACCACCTTGGATAACGTAGAGGTCCGTACGTCCACCACTACTGACTCCTGCCTACACCATCAATCCACCGCCACCATATGGGGATCTTTCACTACAAAAGCTGGATTGTTTCGTGTCCCTTTTTCTCTCCAGATGAATACACGCCGACTATCACATTCCATGTTGAATCACGACTCATCAGAAAAAAGAAGGTGATCTCCATTCAGCATGCCTCCACCCACAATGTTCCTCCGCCCAGTTTCTGCGATCTCTACGGTGTTGTGGAGTTAACCTGGTACACACCATGGGCCTACGGGCATAGAGACAACTTCCATGCAGTCGATTAGGGACAGTTTGAGTTGACACCCTGCGTCCTGTTGCTGTTTGAAGTGTATTTCGCAGTTGAGTTGCATTCTGCTGTCTATTCCGACGGGCTGTTACAAGAGGTAACGGTCATCCCTTGCTGTTGTTGCCCTTGGTCGACCTTGTCCGGCTCTTCTGTGACCAGTATGTTCTTTGAAAATGATTCCAAAGACTGGAAATTACGCTTTGAGACACCCCAATGGCTTGTGCCACCTCTTGTTGTGTCTGTCCAGCTTCCATCCTTCCTATGGCCTCCAAGCCATTGGTTCAGGTAAATCACGTTGTCGAGGCATCACTGTCCCTAAGGCAAGTCATTCACTAACTGAAAACTGGACTGGATTTAAAAACAGCAACAAAACATTCACCCCCACACCACCCTTTCACATCAACAGTACAGACACTGCCCTCTGGTGTGGTACCGAGGTTACGTAACAACTTCAAACTCTTATTTACATTATTTTGGAATAATAGAAAGTGATTGAATCTAATACTATTCCAAAAAACATAGTCTTAATAGGTTATTCTACAATATCCCCTAATTTTTTTGATCAGTGTACATAGCCTATCTACAAGAGCAAGAAGCGACATATAACAGAATGGTACTTACTATGGTTCTTTTTCCAAAACAAGCTCTTCGAAGTCCAGGACTAGGCGATACCCTGGTGGGGCAGTGATCTCCGTATCGCATTCCGCATTGTCCGGGTATTGATGTGGGAACTCCGGACTCACTACCGTAGCACGAGGTTGCTCTCGGCTCAGAGTAACTGACCGATTGCATTCCGTTGGCCACACTTCCTTCAGAGTAACTGTTAACAAAACACAATTTATGTTAAATAGATTTAATAATAATAATAATAATAATAATAATAATAATAATAATAATAATAATAATAATAATAATAATAATAATAATAATAATAACAGTAATAATAATAATAATAATAATAATAATAATAATAATAAACTAACTGATTCACTGGTACTATCGAACCTGGAGGTGGACATAAGCTCTCCATACATCCTTATCCTTAGTTAAGTTTTCCAATTGTTACCTGGTAATTCACCTCCTTCGTATCAATTACTAATGTTATACTCCTATTTCACTATTGACCTGCCTATTGGGAATTTTTCTCTGGTTTTCCTACAAGAAATTTCCATCCCTCACCTTCATCCGGGCACATATACTGCCTATTGCAGTTATAATGAACCTTAGCTAGAATCAGAAAAGAAGGGAGTAATGTTGAGGGAGGAGCATCAACGTCTTTTTCCACTCCAGGAAAATCATGACCAAATTCGAAGATTGTTGCGACGGTAGATGGGTTCAATGACGAAGTTATAAGAAAATTTATCTATAATTTACATAAAACACACAAGCAGAAGTTATAAAAACACTAGTTTTCAAGGTGGCAAAACATCATTAAGGAAACTCCTTATAAATTCAGAATATATTGTATTTACTTAGCCTGGTGGAGTTAAGACCATGTGACCTTCTCTTCCACTCACCAGGACAAACATATGTTACATTTAAATACAAACATTACAATAACAGTACGTACTAAACAGTTAATTATCTGGTCAAATTGAACAATAATGAAAATAATGTCTAATAATACAATACAATTAAAATTAAATTAATGATAGAATGTATACAGAAATGAATAACAGCTCGAATCTACTATACATAAAAAGAAAAGAAAAAATACAAAGAAAGTAATAACTAACTGGCACTATCGAACCCCTAGGTTCATGGCCGCGCGGACATAAGCTCTCCATACATCCCTATCCTGAACTAATGTTTTCCAACCATTCCCTGTATAATCTACTTCCCTCTCATTCTTGGTCTATCAACTGGGCGTTTTCCCTCTGGTTTTCCTACATGAAGTTTCCATACACGTCTTTCATTCCCCATTCGTGCCGCAAAACTCTAATGAATTAATCTATTGCTTATATATATGAGACAGGTAAATATATTGACAAATCTAAATACTATTTTTATTAAATAATGAAAAACAAATTATTAACTGTTTAAAAGTTATATTAGTGAGATGTTTCTGTTAATAATTTTATTTTCAATTTGTTTCTGAAAGATGGTAAAGTTGACAGTCTCTGACGTAGGGTGAAAGAGAATTCCATATTCTTGCAAGAGAAACTGTAAAATATTTCGAGTAATAGGTAGTGTGGTGAGGAGGGATATAAAGGACGATGTGCTGATGGAATCGAGTATATAATTTATGTGTATCAGAGAGTATAGTGAAGCGGTGTGATAAATAATAAGGTAACGATGTGTGTAATATTTTATAGAGAATGGATGGTTCTACGATCTTATAGACGAAGCCATGACAATTGTTCCAGGGATGGTGTAACGTGATCAAATCTGCGAATACCACAAATAAAACAAGTAAGAATTATGAACACGTTGCAGTCATTGGGTAAAGAACAGTATTTAGGTCTCATGTGTGGCCCCATGGCAGTTTAGAGGGACTCAGAGCTCCAATAAGCAAAGGATAACGATTAATCATTATCCATTCAGGAGACGAAAGTGGATTGTATCCAACACCCTCTTAATATTTAAATCGGGGTCGAAAACAGTGGACTATCACTTAGAAATGAATTCAGAGAACTTTACAAGATTGGTGGAAAATAAAATCATACCAAATTCACCTAGAAATTCAGTTGTAGCACTTGACAATGCGTCTTATCATAATGTACAAATGAACAGACCACCAAATTCTAATAGCCGAAAAGGAATTATCCAAAAATGGCTAAATTCCCGTGGAATTAATTATGCAGAAGATGTATTAACAACTGACTTATTAGAAATCCTGAGAGAAAATAAGACCAGGAGTAAAAATTATTCTATTGATAATATTTTGGAACATGAAAGTTTTGCTTTACGTCATCCGGAACTTAATCCATTAGAAATATTGTGGGATATTGTAAAAAAAAAAATCTGAGTGTCCAAAGAAATGTCACTTTCATGCTCGATGACGACAGAAGATTGGTCGAAGAAAATCTTGTTGAATTACGGCAAAACAATGGCTCTCAGTCTGCACTAAAATGAAAGACGTAGAGACTAAGTATGTCGAACGCGAGCACGTCATGGGCAATGATGTGGAGAACTTTATTATAAATGTCAGGCAAACTGATGCAGAGAAGGTGGAAGAAGAGGAGGATGGAATACCAGGTAGTACTTCCCTTGCCTTCGGACTCCGATTAGGACAACAATGTAGCTGAGGTAAGAGGAAATCTTTTTTTAAACGATCATAATGCAGGTCCCCGCACAGAGTCCTAGGAGACCGTAATTAACACTTCCCCACCATCACTGATGTCATGTCAACAAGCGCATCTCGGTTCCGTAACATGTTGGGGCAGTTCTACACTAACTGGTAATTTTCTAACCCTAACTTGCCCGAACTAACACCACCTTGCCCATTAATGCTGGTACACTCCTGGGATAGAGTCCCCTTATATGTGAGTAAACATTTTGGCAGTTTGCTCTAGCAGGAACGTGTGTTATCACATTGGCCAACATGATGCGAGCAGTAATTTTTTCTCCGATTAATTATTCACAGTTGGTACCAGTTTTACCACGTTGATCAACATGACGCTAGCAGTCATTTGTTCTCCGATAAATTATTCACAAATGGTACCTGCGTTATCACGTTGGCCAACATGATGCGAGCAGTAATTTTTCTCCGATTAATTATTCACAGGTGATACCAGTATTACCACGTTAACCAACATGACGCTAGCAGTAATTTGTTCTCCGATAAATTATTCACAGATGGTACCTGTGTTATCACGTTGGCCAACATGATGCTAGCAGTCATTTGTTCTCCGATTAATTATTAACAGGTGGTACACTGGCATAGAATAGCAGCGTTTTTTTATTATCGAGAGATGAGAAAACAAGCTATAAAGGCTGGGATACTTTAAATGCCGTCCACATATCACTTCCATACAGGATGTATCATATCTACCTCTGGGAATAATACATGTGGATGTGAGACTGGTAGGCAAAGAGCTTTCGAAGCCAGTCGCATCATGGAGTTCTATGGAAAGAAGTATATACCTACCTCCTGTACGTAGTCTCTCGCACAAGAAGAGGTTGGGCGTCGAGCAGTCCCTGTCGTTCCACATGAAGGAATGAGCAAGTCTCTCATTGGACGAGGGTAAGTGATACACTCTACGCAGTTCCACGCAGTCTTGTTCACTCAGACCATCGTCATTAGGCTGCCGGTTGTAATGATTGTGCTGTGCCCAGCCAGGAAACCAATCTGCAAATCAAACACATTTTATTTTACATTATATGGTTGCCAGAAAATATGGCGGCCGCTGGAGCGTTTCTAAATGTTGGCTTCAAGTGAATCCCCTTTCTTAATAGTCCGATTTGCTAGTTAACCAACACGACATTAATTACCGGAATGATTTATAAATCCAAATCGTGAAAGATTGGCATGCTACGAATTAGTGGTAAACCCAGAAATTTGGATAAATTGTGTAAATTTCTGAACAAAACGCGGAAAATAAGAACAACACTCATTTGTGAGTAAATAAACATGTAAGCAAAATTAAATATCGTTGATACTTAATAACTTTACGTAAGTTCGATATAAGCAAGCAAGTGACTTAATGTAGGCCTATTATGTAATTCTATTGTTATCTAACTAACAATTAACTCACTGGCTCTATCGAACTCGTAGATTCATGGCCCAGCGGACATAAGCTCTCCATACATCCCTATCCTGAGCTAATGTTTCCCAATCATCCCCTGTATAATCTACTTCCCTGAAATCATGGATAATGTTATTTTCCCACCCCATTCTTCGTCCACCAACTGGGCGTTTTCCCTCTAGTTTTCTTACCAGAGTCTTCCATGCACCTCTTTCGTTCCCAATACGTGCCACATGTCTGCCCATCGCAGGCCACAAGACTTAACTGTTCTTATTATATCTGGCTTCCTATACATATCATGTAGCTCACTATTGTGTAGTTTTCTCCATTCACCTGTCTGTTCATCTATTTTGGGTTATCTGTTTTTTTCTATTTTATATCATTACTACACATTATTTTGTTGATATAAACTGTCAACAGCACGTACGTGCTACCCGTATTTGTAAATAATGTTGTATGTATATTTCAAAACATGAGGACCTCGCCTCACACCACTGGTTCATGGCAGCTATCAATGACAAGAACAACCCTCCCGAGTTAACAATGACATTGTGCTGATTCTAAAATTGTGTCTCTTTTGTCCACTGGTATTTAAAGGAGCACAAGAAGAGTTACCTTTTGTTCACAGGAATTTTTGAATGGAGAAAAGAGGGGGTAATTCCAAGGTATTTCAAGGAACTGAGGTTTTTAAGTTTTGGCGAAAACTATATCTTACTTTTAGTATAATCAAGTCTTACTACTACTACTACTTTTCTGAATTCAATGCTATATACCGAGTTTCCTTCCAAAAAACTGCGGTCGCTAGTTCGAATGAATGGAAAACAATTATTTTGCATTTGTTCAGTTAATGGACTCAGCCCGCCAAAATTTTAACAGTTTACCTTCAAGGAGAGAGGCGCGCAGCGGTCAGTAAACCTCATAATACCGTTATGGGGGATACTCAATTGTTTAACCTCTTGAAACAGCAATCCCTTAGGAAAACTACTGAATTTTATCATGAAGAAATGGACAGCAACAGAATTCTAAAATGGTTGAAAGAACAGTTAATACCAAACATTACACATAATTCTTTTATAGTTGTGGACAATGCTAATCAATTGAATGCAGGCTTTCACGGCCGGTAATCATAATATTAAGAGATTCCGAGTTAAAAAAATACATTAAACGTTGCGGTGTAAATTTTATATGCTAACAACAATTTATACTATAATAATAATAATAATAATAATAATAATAATAATAATAATAATAATAATAATAATAATAATAATAATAATAATAATATAAATATTATAAAAATTACACGGTTAGAGCCTCCCAAGATTAGAGCAAATATAAATTTAGATTTCTTTTAAAAGATGCCAATGTCCGGCAGCCCCTTATTTCCTGTGGTAGGGAATTCCAGTTGGGACATGGAGTGACGGGATGTCCTATGTTGTGGTATAATAACTAAGAGGTTATGTTGTGATCGTGTGCTTATATTATTGTTGAAGGATAGATACTGGGAACGAGAGCCATAAAGCAAACATGCAGAAAAGGGCATAGTGTTTGATGATCCAATCAGCTGGTGAAGATGGAACAAGTTATGAAAGAACTGCAGAATTTTAATGGAATTTGAATTTGTTGAGGCCGGCTGACATCTCAGGTACACGTTTTATTATTTTAACTTTATATACAATAATCTCAACGGTGGTTCAGAATGAATTTTAAAAGCATGACTGTGAACAAATGTATACAATTTTTTCAAAAATCTGTTCATGAGTGTAACCTCAATAGCTTCATTTATTCGAAATTCACTAAAAATGTTTTGATAATGTACTTGGAGACTTCCTTTAATTTATACCTCCCACCATGTTTCTTTCGAGAAAATTCTCACCACTTGGAGCTTGTGCAATTAATCTTCTTAATTAGTTGAATTACTTTCAGGTAAGCTTAACGAGGGACTCGGTCGTGAAGCTTTCCACACCATTTCATTTTTAAAACTTTCCTTTATGAAGGAAAAGCAGGAGGACAACTTTCCTAGGGAAAAAATAAACATGTATCTTCCGCCAGATGAAGTAGAAATACGAGTAACTTTCTTACTAATATCTTTGCAATTAAAAAGCATCAAACCGGATTATGAAACACATTTAAGTGCAGTAACGAGGTTTGTGTAATTAGAGATTTTATCATTAATGTTATTTCTTTTGTATAACAGAATATTATACTTGAAAAAATTATGTTTTATCTTTTCGATGCAAACTAATGATTTAAAAAAATAAATAAATCCAGCATCTGACTAAAAATATAATTTAGGCACAACTAGGCAACTAACTCAATGGCACTATAGAACTCATAGGTTCAAGGTCGTGCTGACATAAGCTTTTCACACATCCCTATCCTGAGCTAATGTTTTTTTTTTCATGGACTTTATGAGAGGAGAAAATATTACGAGTATTTGAGAATAAAATTCTTATGAAATTTTTGGATCAAGGAGAGATGAGTAGATAGCGAATGGAGGAGCTAATAAACAGTGATGTGTATTGTCTTTATGGGAAATCATATAAAATAAGAAGTTAAGGGACCCAGTACTCATTTGGGTTAAAAAATCGATTTGTTCTTTTTACTTCAAAAACCAAGGAAGATCTATTTTATCGATGCTTATTATTATTTTGTCGATTTTGGACATAAATTGATTTTTAAAAATGATGTCGCTGTGTTCTGCTAATATGCACATTTTTCTGTAACTTGTATTTTTTAATATTTTAGTACAATTTTCTCTGAAAATATGAAAGATAGGATAACAATTTTTGGCATGGATATGCAGTTTAAAGAGCTCTATAATAATAAGGTAAATTTATATTTGTGCTACTGATAGTGTTTGAAATTAAAAAAAAATGTATGCACAATTTTTAACAAACATTTTTGGTCTTTGAATTTTTAAAAAATAAATCAAAATACATATGTGAACACAAGCAAACCTTGTTATAAAATTAACTATGGACAATAGCATACTACATTTCGGAAACAATTAGAGAAGTAGTTTCTGAGAAAATTATACCAAGACAATACTTTTAAGAAGTTGGATTTTTTATTTTCATTTTTTCTATTTTAAATTACTCATGAATAAATATGTCTAAAAAGTTAACCAGAGTGCCATTATGTTCAGGAAGGCTTGTTTAATTAGTGACATAATTATCGTACATATAACTTATGAATAAACTGAAAAAAAATGTATGTTGCATATTTTTAAACCAAATTGCAAGGAAATTAGTACCGGATACCTTTAAATCTTTTAGATTGCAATGGACAGGACATGTGACACGAATGAGGTATGAAAGAGGAGCTTGGAAACTTCTGGTTGGAAAAGCAGAGGGAAAGCGCCCAATACGCTGCCAAGAATGAGATGGGAGAATAACATTAACCTTTGTTTGAAGGAAGTTGATGCGATGATTGGAAAACAGCTCAGGATAGGGAAGATTGAAATCGTATGTCCGCGCGGCCATGAATCTAAGGGTTGGTACGGGTTAGTCCTGAATTTGTCAGCTCTTTAATTCATCTTCATCATCATTATCAATCATTTCACGAACAAAAAATCAGCACATTTAACAGCTTAATTAACAGAATGTTAAAATTACCTCTAAACAAAATAAATTATAACAGAGAATAGGAATATATTATAAAATGACAAAATTAACGATTTCAACAAACAAATCATATATATGTCTATTTAATTAAATAAAAATAAAACTTAAAATTTTATATGATTTTCATATTTATTACAATATGAATTCGTAACAGCTGTTTCGATACTTTGTACCTTCTTCAGACATGATTACAAATGAATGAATTTCGTTATTATATAATAATATTATAACATAATAACAAAATTCATTCATTTCTAATCATGTCTGAAGATGGTACAAAGTACCGAAACAGCTATTACGAATTTAGATTGTAATAAATATGAAAATCATATAAAACTGTAAGTTAATTTTTATTTGATTAAATAGATTATGGATTTTCATCAAGTAAACGCCAAATAAATTGATTACATATATCATAGATAAACTTGTAAGAAAAAAATGACATACATAACATGACAAAACTTGAGAGAGAGTCCGTTAATAACAAAACATGGATAACATTAACATACACAGGCAATGAAACCACAACTTTGAACTTTGAAAAAAAAACATAAACATAGCTTATAAAATGGATAATAGATTAAACAACATAATGGCATAGAAGAGCATACAAATTCAATTATAAGGGAGTTTATAAACCAACATGTAAATATTGAAATAAGTTTTATATAGGCAGGACAAGTAGAAACTTCAACGTAAGATACAAGGAACACCTCAAAGATTTTATGTAGGCGGGTGGAAAATCAAGCTATGCAAAACACGTAATTAACGTTGGTCACCCAATCAACATAATAGAAAACACTCTATCGATAGCACACAAAGAAAAAATTCCAGCTAAAATAAATCTACCTGAAGATCTTGAAATTAATAATACCTTATTACAAAATGGGAACACACCCCAAACGTATAATCCATTATACGAGATAGTTAAAAACCAGTCAGTTGCTATTAACAATATATCAAGACCATCAACGTCTACAACGTGTTAGATACAGCAACTAGAAGCACATACTCATCCTGCTGATGATGAAAGTTAACTTCCGAAAGGTCTCCAAATACTATTTTAAATACATTATTTTTAGAAAGTTGACGATGACGGCACTTTCTAACAGGTACATTTCAATTTTTATCTTATTTGTTGACCTGTTTTGGCCTCAATAGATATACGTACCATCCAGAAGTCCTTTTGAATCTTCTTCTTCCTGCAGGTTGATAGCTTAACATCTGGTTGGGTATCTTGTAATCCTCCATTCGATGGATATGTCATATCCACTTGACTTATAATCAGAAATTTTGTTTTCTAAAGGTAATTCTTCTAAGATGCCTTCATTTTTTTAAATATTCTAGTAGAGTATATCCTTCGAATATATCTCATTTCAGCGGATCTAAATTTCTGTATATCCTTCTGCTTCAATGTCCATATTTCGCTACCATACTAAGTTGGAAAAGCTAATGTTTTATATACTTTGAATCTTGAAATGTTTTGGACTATGATTTGAAGATAGAATTTATTCAACTTTAACTAAAGGGAAAATGTTCTGCCTAACCGGGATTTGAAACTAAGGTCTCCAGGTTTACACGCTGGCGCACTAACCAATTGTGCTACTAGGCAATCAAGAAGTAGGCATTGAGGTACCTCGGAACCCACCGAACCCCTCCCCTTGTATCACAGTATTCAACTGCAAGTCAGAACTCATAGAATGAGAAGCCATGGTGTCGTTTGAATGTGCGGACATCCTGCATAAATAACGAAAATTAAAAATTAATGAGTGAAAGGATATGAGTTTGATAAAAGAACAAAGATGACAGGATAGGAATCAGGACGCGCACATCTATCATCGTCACATCAAATTCTTCAATGCTACCAACTTAAGAGTGACGGAATATCCCATTTATCAAAATTCTATATTGTGTTTAACAATACCCATGTGTCATTTGTTTTTCTCTTTTAAGTTCCTAATTATTCGTAACCTAAAAATCAAAGACAATAGAAAACTTATTTCCGTTTGAAGACATTTTACACACATTTGGCTTATTTATATTATAATTAGACATTTTTATTTTATTGTAACTTATAGACTTTTAACATCTATTATCATACGTATACGTTTCGTACGTATATACCCCATACATACCCTATAAAATAAAAAATAACAATACAAATTATAACTCACTCACTGGCATTATCGATCCCGTAGGTTCATGGCCGCGCGGACATAAGCTGTTCATACATCCCTATCCGGAGTTAATGTTTTCCAATCATTCCCTGTATAATCTACTTCCCTCAAATCATAGTTAATGTTGTTCTCCCACCTCATTCTTGGTCTACCAACTAGGCGTTTTCCCTCTGGTTTTCCTACAGGAAGCTTCCATGCACCTCTTTCATTCCCCATTCGTGCCACATGTCCTGCCCATCGCAGTCTACGAGACTTGACTGTTCTTATTATATCTGGCTTCCTATAAAGACCATGTAGTTCATTGTTATGTAGTCTTTTCCATTCACCTGTCTGTACAGCTCGAGAACAAGCTCAGTGTGTTTGGGGGGGAAGTGTGGGGAGTGGGAGGAGATACATTTCTATGCTTCTCATAGTACTAACAGCTGAGACAGCAAATTCCTTTCAGACACACGGAGCTGGGTCTCGAGCAGTACATCTCTCTTTGGTCCAAAAATGTTCCCAAGAACTTTATTCTCAAATACTCTTAATCTCCTTTCCTCCCTTAAAGTAAGAGTCCATGTTTCGCATCCATATAACTGGTAGAATAAGTTATATATTTTCAGTTTAACGTGTTTTGAAATGAGATGTGACGTCAAGAGTGTCTGTAATGCATAATATATTTCCAGGTACAATACAAATTATAGCTTGAATTATTCAATAGTTCAATATAAAACGCAAAGGAATAAAAATAACTGATGAAAAATTACTATTAACACTGTAACATGTGAATACATGATTGCTCCTTAGCGGGAGTTCCTTAACGGTTACATTAATTTGTATACGCCAGACCGACTTAAATCTTTAATTGCTTATTCTTCAGTAGCAGACTAATTTTAGTTACGCTTATTTATCTAAAAATGTCAACGAGTGACATGCGGTTAGCACATCGCCTGAATGACGCATCTAGTAGGTAACAAAGGTATTGCTTTGATGGATGAAGGTCGGTTAAATCTTACACACAGGCATATTTATTTAGGCTTCCGGTTTTTATACGAGCCCGAAATTCTTCAGAATTAGGGCCCACAGCTTAAAATCCCTCCCCGAGGACCTGTCCGTTGGATTTTTCCACTCTAAAAATCCATCGAGCCCAGCCGTGATTAACCCGCGACTCTCGGGACAACCACTAGACCACCACCGCCAACATCCTAAAAGATACACCAGTTTCATTCATTTAATATTTAATTCATTTAATATTTAATATTAAATTTATCACTTCTCATTCAATGACAATTTTAAAATACTTGCCTACATCCGGATTTGAACCCAATATCTCTGGTTCTGTACACCAGTGTTTTAACGATTTAAGCTATTAGGCATCACGATTTAAACATATATTTTTCTCTTATACTAATACGATTTCCGTGTGCCAGTAGTAGTGAACTTTTGTTCCACTAACGCCATCTAGCGGTCTCTTAAATAAGAGCACTTTAAAATAAAAGTCAACACATTACATTTCTAGCAAGTAAAGCTAATATTCGATATTAATAAAAAATTATCACTTCTCACTCAATGACAAATTAAATTTGAAGAGAAAAATATATTCCTAAATCGGGATTTATCTTCAAATTTCATTTAATATGCTTAATAAAGCAATGAATAAAATAAATGTGTAAATATGATTTAAATTTGTATCAAATTATAGAACAAAACGTAATAACTCACGTTTATGTATGGTTTGTTTCCACTGCAATCAGATAGGTACTTTTAAATAAGTTCGTATAAGAAATTGAGTTTCTCAAATTTAAGAGTTAACAAAAGTAAAATATATCGACTGTACTAGCAAAATCGGACAATGAATTCGACATGGTGAGGAATTCGCTTAGTTTACGCAGTTCCTGTGTGACGAATTTTTGTATATTTTAATATACTGAAAGATTATTTTCATTTTATAATTCAATAATTTCTAGAATAATCATATCGGCCCCCCTGTTGATAAAAAGAGGTGGAGCCCTTCTTCACTGATGATTTCCTAGAGTTATATAAGGATTAAGATGGAATAATTGTCTTATTCTCATAACTATTCAAAAAATCGCCCCATTAATATTAATTTTATATACAATCAATTTTAATGGGTTTATTATTTTAATCATTCTTACTTCAATTATTGTAGGAGCCGTAGGCTTACCATAAACTAACTAACTAACTCACTGGAAATATCGAACCCGATGGTTTATGGTCGCGCGATCATAAGCTCTCCAAACATCCCTATACTGAGTTAATGTTTTCCAATAATCCTCTGTATAATCTACTTCCCTCAAATCATAGTTAATGTTGTTCTCCCATCTCATTCTTGGTCTACTAACTGGACGTTTTTCCTCTGGTTTTCCTGCAAGAAGCTTATATGCTCCTCTTTCATTCCCCATTCGTGCCACTTACCCTGCTCAGCGTAGTCTACGAGACTTAACTGTTCTTATTAGCCCTATATCTGGTTTCTTATATATTTTTTATGTAGCTCACTGTTGTGTAGTATTCCCCATTCGCCTGTCTGTTCATCTCTCTTTGATCCAACATTTTTCCTAAGAACTTTATTCTCAAATATTCGTAATATTTTCTCCTCCCTTAAAACATGAGTCCATGTTTGACATCCATATAACTGGGGAATAACAGTTTTATAAAATAATAATAATAATAATAATAATAATAATAATAATATAATAATAATAATAATAATAAACATACGAAAAATATGTTTAATACTACTAGGGTTTTCGATAAATATTTGCAACACTGCTATACATACCATCACAAAAAAATTGATTAGTTTACTTCTGACATTACCAACTTCATTTTTAGTCTCTTGCCAAGTCAACTATACATTGCCAAATTCTTGAAATACTACACACTCTATCTGCAACACCATTTCTGGATATCGCTTTCATCTGATCGATCTAAAGCTTTCTGGATATCAATTCTTGATTGAAATCAAATGCCTTGTAGATGTTCTTTGATCTTTGAGAATAAGTTACAGTCACAAGAACTCATGTCCGGTGAATTTGGTGGATGTTCGAGTAGCTACTTCCCAATTCCACTTCTTAAGAAATTCTACTGAACATATTTGTAGGGTGGTATTATTTTACTAAATGTGAGAAACAGTGAATGTATTCACAAAATATTACCATTTCGAGACTTTCAATATTACATATTTATACAACAAAGACTGATCAACAACATACTACAAGATTACAATGGTCACCACTAGGATCGCTGATTTACAACAGTGTTTCCATTACTTATCGAATGACCTACTGTTTATGAATTTATGTTTATGGATTGAAAATATTTTTGACTTAAACTAAAAAAAAAAAAAAAAAAAAAAAACTGTACGCTCACTGTATTTGAATTCCGTCACTTGTTAAACATTTCTCTCATTTTTTGAAGACCATTTCCATTCAATGATGCATCTCTGAGAGGTATACTCATTCTATTTTTTATGAGAAAAGAGACTAGGAGTGCGGATGAAATGATTTGGAATAACAGTTTTATTGAAGGGATAGCGCTAACATTTGCTACTAGTGCTGGTAATTCAAATGGAAACAGGAATTCAATTGTCTGCCTGGAACGTTGACACTGGATTGTCAGTCCGTCTTTCGTTCTGTCCGCTTCACGGCCCATATAATCTCTTGCTCATCAACATCCCAGTGTCTCTCGCAACTCAACCAACAGCTCGCTTATTTATTATTGCCACTGTTTGTGTGATCCGAATTTGTACAGGGCGATTCAAAATGAAGGGGACAAAAAGTTATATTACCTGTAACTATTGAATATAATTGAGGCGCTTAGAATAATAACGGCAGATCCCAACCAAAGTTCATTTTGAGATAAATGCAACTTTCTGTTTCTTTCCAAAACGTGGAAAGTAGTTAACATTATGACTTGATATTTTCTGGATATTTAAATTAAGGGATTTTGACATCTATGTGAAAATTCTTGAACCATTGTGATTAATAGTTTTCCTGATTTTGTGTTGTTTATTAGAACAAAAATATACAAAACATACAAAAAAAAGTGAAATTGACTTTTCCTTCATTTAACATCTTGAAATACTTAACCCAGCTCTATTTCCAAATCTTCACATTTTTCGTCATCATCAACACCATCATGTCGAAGACTGTTATAAAAATCATGATAGATGGGTGGTATATATTTCAATAATTGCATCAGGTCATTGTATTTAGATTTCTTTATCTTTCTCTGTTCACTGTACTTCTGCTGTAACTTAAAACAATGAAACATGAACGTGTAGCGGACATAAAGTAAAACACTCATAGTTGGGATATGTCATTTTTACACTAAGAATATGTTCGTTTTCACTACGGACACATTTTAAAGGTGGAAAATGAGAGCTTTAGCATAACCCAATTCGTTTGATTCTTCATCACATGAAAGGTAGATGGCAGTTGTGCACGGCCATGCATCTATCTCAAAGTTCGTTGTCGGTTGGGAACTGCCGTTATTATTCTGAGCGCTCCAAGTTATTTATTTATTTATGTAAGATTGACACAAAATGAGAGAAACACATATACATGTATTTGGAATAATAGTCCAGTCATCAGGACAGACGTTCAGTGTTCTTGTGCAGGAGAGACTGGAAGCTGTAGTTAGAAGTATTGTTGGCATTGCTAACCTACAATGCATCTTATTTCCCCGAGTGGAATGAACGGGGGTCAATATATATATGTATATATATATGACATAACAAAAATAAATGCCTGAACGAGATTTGAACCCGGACCTCTGGATTGATATCTCAGTGCGCTGCCACTTATGCTATCAGACAAATCTGGTACAAACATTTAATTTTATTATATATTGTGCTGTGTTAGCCTTGATTTTCTTTTATGTTATTAGGGCGTAGTAAGTTATCTTCGTACCACAATATTGACACCATGTCATAAGATAACAGTCTGCTAACAATCCCTCTTCGTAGCACTTGCTCTTATTGTACTTCCTTCACAGTAGCCTCTGCCCGCTCCTGGAATTTCCTTCCTCAACATATCAGGGGTTGCCGCACACTTGGAACTTTTAAGTCACGCTTATACAGTTACCTGTTGTCTAATAATTAATTTTTCTCTATTTATTTAAATTTATACTATGTCATTAATATTTTTTCTCTTTTTTATATATATCTTGTACATATTACATTTAATTTGTTAAATCTAGAGTAAATCAAAATACATTATAAATAATAATTGTGTTGTATATCGTTTATGTTTATTGTATTTAGACTATTTTTTTGTATTTTTTTAAATATGGTTGAGTGCAGACAAGGCCTTAAGGCCTTAACTCTGCCAGGTAAAATAAAGCTATTATTATTATTATTATTATTGTTATTATTATTATTATTATTATTATTATTGACAAAGAATTTATTAAAATTTTCACTAATCACTATTGAATTCTTCAATTGTCAACAAACTACTGTTCACAGATACAAATCACTAAGAATCATCTTTTAATTGTTATCTCAGTTAGAACAATTTTCCACTCACTGATAAATCAATTCTCCACAACTTATCGTCACACTGTTCACCACACGACTGTGTATCGCAAAACTGACTGCGGTCTCATACCTCTGTCCTTATACAAGGCGCGAAGAAATATCCAGAAACAGCCTCTAGGCAGCTCGATGCCCAGAAACCTCCAGCATGGATCCCTCTCCAAAGAAGAGAGAGACACGGCAAAACCGTTCGGCAACACACTCCGGACAAACTCTGCAGGCAATATAACTCGCCAGGGGCGACACCCGCGCAATTCAAACATCGCTATGCGCAACATGTAACAATATATATATATATATATATAATTGATAGAATACGAAATAAAGAAATAAGGGAAATTATGAGTGTAGAAGAGGAGCCGGACATCATAGGCATTATAGAAAAGAAAATATTACAGTGGTATGGCCATGTCAAAAGAATGCCAGAGCAAAGATTGCCTAAAATTGTTATGGAATGGATGAGGAAGACCGAATAAAACTTGGATAGAAGGGCTACAAGCAGCTATGAATATCAGAGGATTGGAGGAAGATCAATGGATGGACAGAGAGGAATGGCGTTTGGTTTCCGGAAGACGGTGGCAGCTGCCATGATACCGGATTATGATGATGATTATATATATATATATATATATATATATATTCCCGAAGAGATAGAATATAAAATAATACAATAAGACAAAGAATGGGAATTAAAAAAGTTCTTAGGAACATTTTCGGACCAAAGAGAGATGAACAGACAGGTGAATGGAGAAGACTGCATAACAGTGAATTACTTGGTCTTTATAGGAAGCCAGGTATATTAAGAACAGTTAAGTCTCGTAGACTACGATGGGCAGGACATGTGACACGAATGGGGAATGTAAGATGTGCACGGAAGCTTCTTGTAGGAAAACCAGAAGGAAAACACCCTGTTGGTAGACCAAGAATGAGGTGGTAGAGTAACATTAACTATGATTTGAGGGAAGTAGATTACACAGGGGAGATTGGAAAACATTGGCTCAGGATGGGAATATATGGAGAGCTTTTGTCCGCGCGGTCATGTACATACGGGTTCGATAGTGCCAGTGAGTTAGTTAGTTATTATCGAATATATCTAAACAAGACAACTCATATGGTATGTACACTTAATGAGATAGGCTGAAGAAAGGTTACCAAGGTTGGCTTATGAATGGATTCCATCAAGACGACGGAAAAAAAAAGAAAGAAAGACCATGTACAACATGGACGAAGAGTATCTGGAAAGTAATGGAGAGCAGGTATCTAAGAGAAAATCAAAAGTACAGATTGGTTCACAGCGATTCGTGCCATGTGTAATTAATATGTGTTTATTTATGTTACGTGACTGATATTCTATTGGTATTTGACTGTCAGAAGATGTGAACATATTGTAACCTAAGTGATATATATATATATATATATATATATATATATATATATATATATATATAGCTAAATTCCCATTACAGACTTTGAGGACGTGTAGTGGAGACCAAGACGGTACCTTTTGTATAGGAACTCATGCCCGGGAAAATGCCGTTTTCCCGATACCCACAAAATACCATAGCACACGTTACTCTCTCTAACGTCTGCTGCTTATCGTCTGGGTCAATTTACAAGAAGGGCTCGATGTGACGACCACCCACATCAACATATATATATATATATATATATATATATATATATATATATTGTACCACCGTACCATATTCTGGTACTCACCATCACCAATCTTTGGTCCTGCAACATCCACTGCAGCCGTAACCCGCCCCAATATGTCTTCCTCGGATGTCACAGTGGTTTCGTAAATGAGGGATCTCATCTAGCGGGGTCAAGTCGGGAGAACGTGCGGGGTCTTTGGCGCCGAAAATGCGGGAGAGTTGAATGTGCGTTATTGTATTTTGAGTGCGTCTAGCGGGAAAATGGCACGTTTCCGGGCATGAGTTCCTATGCTAAACGTAACCGTCTTATTTCCCATGTCCTCAAAGTCTGTCATGGGAATTTAGTTACACCCTATATGTATATAGTCCACCGCTGTGGTCTCGAGGTAGCGTGCTGCCTTGTCACGCAGCGGACCCGGATTCGATTCCGATCGGGACAGGCTCCTGGGTGAGGTTTTTTCTGGATTTTTCCTCACCTGTAAGACAAATGTCGGAAGCTTAGGGCCCAACGGTCCCTGAAAATAATCCGGCCAACATCATCATCCTTCACCGGTGTGGAAAGCAACGAGAACCTAACACACCTATAATTCCCTAGTAAAGCTAGCAAAGCATAGCACGAAAATGCTATGATTGCAGTGAAAGACCTGCCTTCGGGCAGAATTACTATGGATATATATATATATATATATATACACACATATGTTGGAGTCCCTAAAGGAAGGAGTAGCTCCTCTCCATTGATAATGAGTTATAGAAGGGTTAAGATGAAATAAGAACATTTGTTATGGCATTTCGGCCAGTATGATTTCGCTGCCCACCCACCATCATGAGGGATTTGGGTAGCCACAATAAATAGCTGCTTCACGTTGAAAAAATTCAGCTATAATGACTGGGAGACCCAACATGCTGTGCACACGTCACCCTTACACTGGCTGGATGGTCGTCTACCTCTGTGACGTACACAGCCTCTCGCATCAAGGGGGGATGTGATTTTTGCGATGGTCATTTTCGGTGTCTTCTAAATAGGATCGATAAAGTGTTTCAAAAATATTTTCATGAGAATAACTTGAATAGCTTGATTTCATGAGAATTATCTGAAATGATAGCGCACTGCGGGTCACAAGTGTCTCCAGGATTCTACAAATCGCATTATTGATTTTACCATTACTTCACAAAACATCTATTTCTCATCTTCATTTCAATCTGCAAATATTGTAACCAAACTCGGCTGGATGATACACATGGGATCAGCAAAACTTTGTCAGCAGAAAAAAGGGGACTTATAAAAAGCAATATTTTCATTTTTTTTCTGATCTACACAAGTTTCTAGTAGGCTACGGCAAGAAAAAAGATAACACATTAACAGAACGGGATTAAGGGGGCTGGGTAGTAATTCTTATAATATATTAACCTAAGGGTGTGAAGGGTACTTGTACAGTTATGAAAATAGGATGCACTGCATTGGTGAAAATGTCATACTTTTAATTGTTGGCTTAAAAGTATTCCTTGGCTATGTTCGTACTAACAAATCCAGTCCCGGAGGTCTAAAAAGTTCATTATTTTAAACTCCTAACACAGAAACGTTTCAAATACGGTCCAAAATGTTCGAATAATCCTCTGAGTTGCTGGATGCACAAAAATATCCATACAGGCAAATTATTCCCTATCTGGAATCAGGCATATTAAACTGTTCGTTGTTTTGAACTCAATTTAAATAAATCCAATCTGGAGTATTAAAATGCTTATCACAGGTACGATAAGAACTTCAGATCTGAACATAGCAGAAAATATTATCGTTTAAATATAAGGATCAAGTAGTCTGTAATAATTTGAATTAAATTACACTTATTCTCTTAATTTGTTTTAATTGGACGAGCACATTGAAATATGTGTTTCTTCTTACCTAAAGAAACTTCCATGTTTTCATGAACATTAAATTAAACTTCAAAATGAAATTACACAACCAAACATTTCTTTCCCCCAAATGCCCCAGGTTGTCATTTCGACATTTCTGGTGTCCTCTCCTGGCATGGCGTACTTGTAACCCACTTCTGAGGTTGGGGCGCCTGGAAGGCGAGTTACGCTGCCCCGCTGATATGAGAGTTGATGATGATAATGATGCGCCAGGAGAGGCCTTAAACTAAACTTAAGCTAATTATGTGAATATGATATTGATGATAATAATGACCAGATGGTGTTCGGGGACCGTTTGGGATTTAAAGTCATCATCATCATCATCAACAATCACGGATTAAGCCCATGTGGCTTGTTCCAGTCTCATATATTCTCATTCAAAAAGTTGTATCCATCTCTTTTTCGGTCTACCAACATCCCTGTCTCCTTTAGCGCCTGAAAGTTTCCTGATATTTATCTTAAAGGTGAGGAAAAATTCCGGAAAAACCTCACCCAGGAAACTTGTCCCGACTGCAGTAGACACACAAACAAACATGGCTGCATTTTTTTTCACATTCACATTTTTATATTTAGAATTAATCACATCATGATCAAACTCCAAAAAATATATTCCTGGACTTATTACCTCAACATAGTAACTATACAAAGGAAAATTAACTCTCTATTTCCACTAAGGAACTCATAGGCAACTTTTGCCTTCACACGTCTTCACATTCAATATGACTTCTTGGAATATCTCTTCTGACTATTTAACTCATGCCCCAAATGGGAATTAATGACCAATCATGTTGGTTATAATATACAGTTTGATGTTTTTATTTTTTTCTCCACTAGGGTACGATCCTAATTGGTAATATATAATATGATCAATTTGCAGTGAATAAACAAATTACACATAACCACACAATTCTGATTTGTTTTCAAACATCGCCGTTAACATTAAATATATACATATTTTAAAATACAGGTAAATAGGACTATATTTAAATAATGATTTTTGAGTCCAATCCGATGCAATTCTTTCAATCGAATCATGGTCTTTTCTTTAATGTATGTCCTATCCAGTTCCATTTTCGCTTGTTTTTATTTCTATTTTAATTTCTTTCTGGTCACTTTTTCCCTCAATTTTTTACTTAATTTTGTTTCTAGTCATTTTATTATTGATATTTTCTTTAAGCATCTATTCATAAATACTTGCAATTTATTTTCTATGACTAGTTTTCCGGTTTCACAAGCATATAATAGCATAAGAGTTAACGTTACTGTTGCAGATTTTTAATTTTACATGTCTAGAGATAAAGCTTGATTTCAACACTGGATATAACTGGACAAATGCACTGTTTGTTTTCCTAATTCTAATATCAATTTACATAGAATAGTGTACAAATTATGCGTACTAAAACTATCAGCATTTGAAGGCCATAATTGCAACATTTTAACATGTTTTGATTTAATACAGTGTCATTGTAAACAACTGTTAAATTTCACATTCACGTCTATTTTGCACACTGTACACATCCAGCGATTTCCACCATCGCATGCACATTTGTTTTTGTTTTGGGTGGCATTTCACTACACGTAAGATCAAGTACGCGCAATATATATTATCGACGTATAATTTACAAAAACTCCACTTCTCTACTAAATGAAACGTTGTTTACTGCGTCTTTCTACATGACAGAGCTCTCTTCATAGCCCGGTAGGTATGCAGCTATGTGATACACTCCATCCCACCCCCTCGCGGGCGTTCTCATATAGTCTATACCAGTGCAAGTAAGCCTTCGACATTGTATATATATATTCATTCATAGTGTTCTGCTCTAGAGCAGGTCTTTCACTGCAAACTCAACATTCTCCACTCTTTCCTTAACTCAGCTTTCCTTTTTTATCTGCATACTAACCGTTTATTTTAATATTGTCTATCACCTGATGTCTTTTTCTGCCTCTAACTTTCTTTCCGTTGACCATTCCTTCTAGGGCATCCTTCAGCAGGCAGTTTCTTCTTAGCCAATGGCCAATCCAATTTCTTTTCTTCTTCTTTATGACTTCCAGCATTGTTCTTCTTTCACCCACTCTGTCTAGCACATCTTTATTTCTTACTTTGTCTGTCCATTTTATACGTTCCATTCTGCTCCATATCCACATCTCAAAAGTTTCCAGTCGCTTTTCCTCATTCGGTAGTAATGTCCAAGTCTCTGCATCATACAATGCTACACTCCACACAAAGCACTTCACTAGCCTCTTCCGTAATTCTTTTGCCAAAGGTCCGCAGAAAATACTTCTCTGCTTGTTAAAAAATTATTTTGCCATTGCTATCCTCTGCTTTACTTCTTGACCGCAGTTAATGTTACTACTGATAGTACAACCCAATTATTTGAAGCTCTCCACTTGCTCAATGGCCTCATCTTTAATCCTCATGTTTAGCTTCCTTGGTTTCTTTCCTATAATCATGGCCTTCGTCGTATTTATATTTATCTTCATCCCATAATCCTCGCACTTATCATTTAGCTCCATCAGCATGTTCCTTAGTGTTATTGCATCTTCTGCTAGCAAAGCGATATCATCAGCAAATCTTATGCACTTTATTCATATATATATATATATATATATATATATATATATATATATATATTATATTGGTTTTTACATTTTTATGTAGGTGTGCAGCCATGTATGTATTTTTAAATATATTCTTATGTTTATTTTTAAATTTTTATTCATAGAAAAAATAATGCACGTACGGCCAAGCAGGCCCGTGCACAATGTAAATGCAAATATATTTCCTTTCTTTTGGAATAAAATGGCAATAAAATTTCATTACTACATTGTGGAACAGATTTTGCTCTCTGGTTATTGCCATTCATTTATGATTCAAGTGAAATACAAAGTGAATAACAAAAGAATACAACATAAAATAAAGGAAGACAATAAATGTAACTTTCAGACAATTAGTCCACCGCTGTGGTCTCGAGGTGGCGTGCTGCCTTGTCACACAGCGGACCCGGGTTCGATTCCCGGTCGGGACAGGCTCCTGGATGAGTTTTTTTCGGGGTTTTTCCTCGCCTATGGGACAAATGTCAGGAAGCTTAGGGCCCAACAGTCCCTGAAAATCATCCGGCCATTATCATCATCCTTATCATTATCATCATCCTTCACCGGTGTGGAAAGCATCGGGAAGCTACCACACCTATAATTCCCTAATAAAACTGCAAAGCATAGCAGACAATTAATATCATGTTGCAGAATTAAAATGGACACTAACTGGGTTATACATATAAAACATAACACTGCGTGTACTGCAGGAGTGTTACGGATTTTTAGACGTATGTCTTTTTTGTACTTAAGATGCTTTGATATTGTTATTTGTGTATCAGTAAAAATAAAAAAAAACATGGTCCAAATTTAAATAGTACAGATGGTAATGAACAAAACTTTGTCTGATTTATTGAAATGTTATTTTTACTGTTTTTAACTCCAGAGTAAATATTAGTATTTGTATATTGACTTAGGCTTTCACGGCCGGAGTTATTATGATGATCTTGTAGAAAATTTTCGGGCTGTTGGCCAGATTGTCTCAAGACCCTTGAGGATGCCGGACCCAGTCTCTGGCGAAACATCGGGGAACTGCAAGCCTCAACACCACGGCCAACAGCCCAAAAATCTTCTACAAGATCATCATAATTAGTATTTGTGTCAACAAAAACGATCTGGATTACACGTACTAGATTTTGAGAGATATCTTCAAATCCTTGTACGAGTATGTTCCATAAGTCGTTCCTATTTACGCTGTCAAACATTATTAGATAGTCAGCGAATGCAATTCAAAAGGTTAGTTTTATTTCCTAGAATTGTTGGCGTTAACAGTTCCCAGATATTTGTTTCTCATACATCTTGAATATTTTGTTTTCTTAGTATCTACTGTTAGTCCATATTGAATTAATTTTTTTTAATAGCAAATACCAAGCGTGCGCTGCTACGCCTCTATACATTAAATGTGATTTTATGTTTATTTGTATAAGTAAAAAAGAAAAATAATTATACATTTATATCATAATTACCTTAAAATACCCCGTGCTGATTACCCAGCGTTGCTCGAGAATCTACTTATCCCGATCTTCTTGCATCAGCAAGGTGAAAGAAAAAAATGGTTATTGTGAGTTATCCGTAAATTTAGACATATGCTGTCTTGGGATGTTTGTAGATGTTTTAAGATATTCAATTCTGTATACATTAATTTGGCGTATTTGTTATGATTTCGGCAGCGTAAGCCTTTAAGCGACTTTAGTGCACCGATGCCTTTTTTAGCCCTATAGTACGTAGGTAATATGTTCGTTAATTGTCCCAGAAAAAAATCTCTAAATGGTTATAAAAAACCCATTCAAATCAGTAATTTTTCAGTCCATAAAGGAGAAACACACAGAGAGACACTCATTTTTATAAATAAAGATTATTAAATATTTTGATTTATGTTACTTCTTTAAAATATCCTTAAATTTGTTTTATGATTGCGTCTATTCTCTTTAATTACCAAGTTTTTATCTCTTTTAGATATTTCATGAACACAAATGAACGATTTAAAAAATGTGATACATAACTCGAACTTGACATGAAGCATATGGATAACCAGTCTGTTTAATTATATCCTCGTATAAATTTTCCTTGTGATTTATTTTCAATTTAAAAACAATTTGCTAGCGGCAGTTACGATTTAATGGAATAATGAGTAAATAAATATTCATGGTAGAAAATTTGTCTCTGGGGTGACGTCAAATTATGACAGAATTTATGCTTCTCTCTTTTTTACTTGTGCTGTGCTGTGCAGGTGTGCATCACTGTGCTGCAAGGTTGTTAATTAATAACAACAAAGCTTTCTAAATAAATAACTACTTGATAACTCATGTATCACAAACACAAAACTGTAATTCTACTGTCCATTCTGTTAACGCAGTTTAACATATCACCTTAAAGGTAATTTTTACCTCCTACTCACCATTCGGGCCTTACAGTGGCATGACCTGTCAGGAGAGGGATTTCAAACACATTTTTTTTCATTTTTTTCAGCATGTTCCATCACAAAGAGAGTAATACTACATGCTTTAATTTACAAAATTATTTAAATAAAATTATTTACAAAAAATTATTTTGTTTTCATTCATTTTCTATGGCCAATTGTATTTTTTATCTATTTGTTCCACTCATTGAATTGGCTTTGTTTTGCTCTAATCTGTCTAAATCTATGGAATTAATGAATGGGATTAATTCGACTGTGTATTCCTGTACTAGTCTAACTTTTTCGAACGTCCATTTACCATATTTCTTAATCATGTTGTTGTTAAATAACCGTCTTTCTGTTTCTAGTTTTGTACATTCAAACAAAAGATGATCTATCGTTTGTTCTGAGTTTCCGCATTACACAAGTGGCTGTCTTTTATTTTAAAACGATGGTAATAACTGCTTATTTACCCTAGCCCTGTTAAGAAAGTATTATTTTTCCAGTTAAAGGTAAGTTCAATTTCAATATTTTCTTGACACTAGGTAAAAAGGATTTTGTCACTGCATCTTTTGTGGTGCTTTTCCATTAATTTTCCCACTTATTTACACTTATTGATTGCAAGTCACTTAAAACTACGCTGGCTGTTTTCGGTCGTAACACACTGGAAGTTTCAAACTGTGGATCACACACATACGTTTTTGACCACACAAGGATATGGAGGGCCTCCCCGAACGAATGATCAGATCAATCTAGAATTAAGAGTCCCTTCATCTCTTTTTTGGTCTTCCAAGTGTCCTTCTTCCATTCTCTAGTAACTTATCTCTTGCTATGCGTACAATTATATCTGGTGTCATGATGAATATATGTTGATTCCATTCAAATCTTCTTTTTTTTTTCAACCATTCACCTATTGCCTGAATATTCAGCTGCCTTCTTATTTCTTCATTTCTAATTTGATCTTTCATTGATTTACGTACAATCTTCCTCAGAATATTCATTTAATTTGTTTCCAAACTTTGTTTTGTTTTAACAACATATGTTGTTGTTTCGGAGGCATACGTCAATATTGGGCGTATCACTGTGTTATGTATTCTTGTTCTGGTATCTTAATTTAAGTACTTGTTTTTCCATGTTCATACACCCAGTCACTCTCGATGCTTTATTAGCCCGATGTGTGACCCGATCTTCAGCTAGTTTTTGGAAAGTCACAAAAAATATATTGGTAAAACATTGGTGGAATCTGTTGCAGTGTATGGAAGTGAGGTATGGACAATCAATATGTACTACAAGAATACACTAATAGCTCTAGAAATGGATTATTTACGCAGAAGTGCCAGAAAGTCAAAATTAGAACATGTCACAAATAAGGAAATTAGAAACATTATGGAAGCAGAAGAAAGCATAATTGAAAGAATTGAGGAGAAGGAAATAAAATGGTTAGGACATATTTTAAGAATGGAAGATGAGCGACGGCCGAAACTACTATATCAATGGTAACCGACCAGAAAGAACAAACGAGGGAGACGAAAGTTAACATGGAAGGAAAGCATGAAGATAACAATGCAAGCAAGAGAGCTAAGCATTGAAGATGCCCATGATCGTAGGCTTTGGAGGTTTGGCAATTGTAAAAAAAAACCGAAGATAGATAGATAAATCTTCAGCTAGTTATTTCTACATCCAAATATTTTATTACCGTAATGTGCTGAATCATGCAAGTTGGAATTAGAAAGGAAACTGTCTGTTTTGTTGTCACTACTCGAGTTTCAGATCACTCTGTATGAATGTTTTTCAATCAGAAGACTTACTTGACAAGTCATTAGAGAAACTAAAGCTTTGCTGGTTAATCAGATTCTCACACAAATTTCAACATCAGATACTCATTTAGTTTAAAAGTACGTCTACAATAAATTCACGTGATAAATTATACGCCTCACCATCAAACCCATTTGTTAGTTTTACAAAAAGATCACAAGCTCTTTGTTAAATTAAATTTGAATCGATAAATATACGTCAGTTTTTGTCTTACAAGAATACTGTATAGAGATTTATCTAACAAGCATAGAGAAACCTCACACTTTCAACATTGACTGATTCATTCCATTAATTTTCAGCTTTACAAGATATAAGTATGGAATTTCAAGACTATGTAGGAGACAGCTCCATTCATCGTGTTTCTTCTGTTTATACATACATTGTATTCACTCCAGTGTTACAGGGACCCTTGTCGTTCCAACTTCTCTCAAAAAACTTAAACTGAAAATATATAAAACTGTTATTCTCCCAGGTATATGGATACGGTACAAGGACTCTTACTTTAAGGAAGGAGAATAGAGTACGAGTATTTGAGAATTTTTTTGAGAAAAAAAGAAGAAGAGATGAATAGAGAGGTGAATGGAGAAGACTACATAACAGTGGGCTGCATGATCTTTATAGGAAACCAGATACAATAAGAACAGTTAAGTCTCGTTGACTGCGTTGGGCAGGACACGTGGTAGGAACGGGGAATAAAAGAAGAGTATGGAAGGTTTTTATAGGAAAACCAGAGGGGAAAACGTTGAGTTGGTATACCAAGAATGGTGATGGCAGAATAACATTAACCATGATTTGAAGGAAGTAGATTATACAAGGGATGATCGAAAAACATAAACTCAGGATAGGGATGTGTGGAGAGCTTATGTCCGCGCGGCCATGTACCTATGTATTCAAGAGTGCCAGTGAGTTAGTTGGTTATATAACCTTGCCCTTAGATCTATTTGGGATTGATTTTCATTCTCCATGGCGCTACAGGCTTAGAAGGTCATTGGCATATCAGCCGCCTGCTGATCTCATATCCACACGTGTTAATCACAGAGGTAGACAGATTATCATCCAAGCAGTGTGATGGGTAACATGTGATCAGCATATTGGGAACTCCAGCCGTTATAACTGATATTATCAACTGGATCCGCTGGATGGGCACCGGTTCCATACTGACGAAATTCCATGATAAAATGTCTTCCCCCACGAGGACTTGAAACAGCGAAAAATAAAATAAATTTAAGAAACGTTCACCTTCTGGATGTAGATAACCAACCGTGCGGCTTTACCAATAAATGTATTCATTCGTTTCATTATTACTTCTGGTTGCTAGGCACCAAGGCACCATGCCTTAAATCGCTCGGCTCCGCTCGATTCGCAGTCAGACCACAGATTTTTTTGTTGAATATAATTATTCCCGTGGCTCCCATGGTCTGGCTTTAGATTAAGTTTGGGTTTAAGGTCTCTCCTGGCGCTTCATTATCACTCATTACCTATTGTATCATTGGGGCAACATAACTCCGCCTTCCAGGCGCTCCAACTTAAGAAGTGGGTTACAATTCCGCCAAAAATCCGGAAATGTCACGAAGACAGCCTAATGGCATTGGCAAAAATAAATAAATTTATTTTTCATGATTCCTTAATAGTTATTTAGACAACAAGTTACAAAAGCAGAGGTTTAGTAACGAGATGCTCAAGTTAGAACACGACCGAATATACTGTTCTAAGAGCAGAGAGTTACTAAATCCAATTTGTAACGTGTTGTCTACAATATTTTACCTACATTCAAAGTATTTTAGTATAGGTTATGTTGCATATTTAATATATTTAATTACATTTATTTATTGCAGAAACTATATGTTTAGAGAAAGCGTAATGTGGGCTTTGGAGAAGAAAAAAAAAAGACACGATAAATCAACAAACATAGTTTTTGCGCGATAGTGAGTTTTGTCGTACTTACCAGCAATGGCGACCATTATTGAAAGTTTAACTTCCTACATTTCGGGGTTGCCAACCCAAAATAACTATACTGTAATATTACATTTACACCCACGTGCGGGAAGTAAAACCACTGCCCTCTATGTATACTATGTACAATGTATATATAGAAAATATCCAAAAGGTAATGTTAATATGCATTATACGAAACAAATCACTGCATTTTAAATGAACTGAACTTTATTTGAAACAATATAAAACAATAAATACGTACTTGCGGCCATGTTATCAATAATTGTTCTCAAGGCCTCCTGTTGTTTCAACTAATAAACATTGTCCACTCTGTTAACGTTAGTCAGTTGTTTATAATGAACGTAAATATTTCCAACAAAGATGTTATTATTTTATTATTATTTAATATTTTGAAAACACCATCGCGCAAAAAATAATGTTACAACGCACATTTGTGAAGTGTTTTACAGAATCTCGGAAATTAAAAAAACCTCGCTATCGCTCGGTTTTTAAACATTTTCCCTCCATTCTATAAAAATCACTTCCCAACCTCGCATCGTAATATACTATGTCATATTCTGCAATTTATTTATTTTTGTTCAATGCCACCACGTTTTCACTTCGACAGTCTAGGTAGTCTCCCCTGGCATGGCCTAATTGTAACCCACTTCTGAGGTTGGGGCGCCTGGAAGACGGAGTTACGCTGCCGCCATAATATATGATAGGTGGTGATGCGCCAGGTGAGGCCTTAATCCCAAACTTAATGAATATGTTAATGATAATAATGATGGCCAGATATGTTCGGGGATCGTTTGGGCCTTAACGTTTCCTGACATTTGTTTTACAGGAGAGGGAAAATCTCGAAAAAAACATCCCTCAGGAAACTTGTCCCGACCGAGGATCGAATCCGGGCCCGCTGCGTGACAAGGCAGCACGCTATCTCGAGACCAAAATGGTAGATTTTTATCCTTAAAGTGTATTTTACATTTTGTTGAACCTGTATTTTATGTTTTGATAGCGTTTTTCATTATAATATAAAGTATAAGTTTCGTTGCCTAGTAACTACGAACTAAAGCGTCACTGATTGTTATAATAGTAGATAATAGTTATTGTTAGAACGATATTTAGGGATCCCCTGCTTAGGACGAATGTGGTAATGATTTTCTCTTTCATATGCATCTGGTAAGGTTATCAAATCTCGCTGATGGTAACAATAATGTTTCTGAATTATTTTATCTAACAGATTTCCTCGAACAATAAAACACTTTACTTTCAAATGAAAAAGCAAGAACTATCGAAGTTTGAAATGGTACGTCTGAGTGCCCTCTATTATATCAAAGCATCTGGATTGTTGCAGGTTTTACGATCTTTTCGATGACCAAACCCATATAATGGAATTGAAAAACAGAAAAACACGAAAGAAGATACCGCCCTGCTCTCTAGTGGCAAGTTGAAGAATCGCCAGCTTATACATGATAGGAAAATAGTTTATAGCAATAAAAACTCGGACATTTGAGCATTGAACTGAATACAGAAAGGTATACATGGTTTAGGCATATTGGGCTCTTTCGACATCAGTAAGTTTTAAAGCAATCTTTCCATCTTATTGTAGATCCTCCTGCAGTTTTAGGCCTATCATCATCATAGTCATCATCATTTCCGGCGCTACGGTGCATTGAGGACCAGGGCCTTGTCGACTACATCATCATTTCCGGCGCTACGGTGCATTGAGGACCAGGGCCTTGTCGACTACTTGTTTCCGCCATTCAACCTTCTCCAATTCTGAATTTCCAGATTACTCGGATCCTGCTGTACGTTGTCCATCCATCAATGTCTCGGGCGTCCGGCCGATCGGCTTCCTTCTGGTTTACTATTTAATACTTTCTACTGGACTCTATGATTTCCCATCCTTTCCACATTTGCTTACCATCTTTGAAGTCAGCTACTATTGCTGGGGCTTGTAAAGTTCTTTCAACTCAATATTTGTTCTTATTCTCCTTTTCGCTGAATACAAACTGCAACAAATATTCTCCTGAGGAGTTTCCTTTCCCATATGTTGAGTAGTCTTTCATCGTGTTTTGTTAATGATCAGGTTTCTGAGCCATACATCACTACTGGTTTTATTATTGTTTTGTATGCTTGCATCTTATGCTTAATTAACACTAATGATGATCTTAAATGTTTTGGAAGATATAATAAACATTTGTTTCCCGCTGCTAGTCTTGCTGGGATATCCTCTTTAATCTCGTTGTTTTCAGTAATGATGCTGTAATTGTTACACCCTCTGATATCTAACTCACTGGCTCAATCGAACCCAAGGTCCATGGCCGCGCGGACATAAGCTCTTCATACATCCCTATCCTGTATTAGTGTTTTTCAATCACCCCCTGTATAATCTACTTCGCTCAAATCATAGATAATGTTATTTATCATCATCATCATCATCATATTCTTCTTCTTTCACGGATTAGATTTCTACCTGTACCGAGATCACATTTGTTCGTCCTCCAGGTTTATACATCAATGCCATCTTTGGTATCCTATCCTCTGTCATTCTCTGCAGATGCTCTATCCAGTTGTTCTCCGTGGTCCTCTACTTGTTGAAGAAGTGGTTGTACTTTTAGTTCCTCTCTAATATTCTCATTTCTAATATGTTCTTTTCTTGTACAACCTTTCACCGCCCATAATGATATTCTCCCACCTCATTATTGGTCTACCAACTGGGCGTTTTCCCTCTGGTTTTCCTACAAGAAGCTTCCAGCACCTCATTTCACCCTCTGCTATCCCTCAAAATTTGTATCATTCCTCCACGAAGAGTATGCCTATAACAACCATTAATTCACCAAGACTAAATTATTATTTTTATTATTATTTAATTCACTGGCACTGTCGAACACAAATGTTGATGGCCGCGCGGACGTGAGTTCTCTATACTTCAATATTGCTGAGCTAATATTTTCCAATCATCCCCTGTACATCAAAATCATGGTTAATCCCTATTAATCTCCACCTCATTCTTGGTTTAACTACCTGGTCCTTTCACTCTGGTTTTCCTACAAGGAGTTTCCATACCCGTGTTTCATTCCCCATTCGTGCCACATGCCCTGCCCATTGCATTCTACGACAGTTAACAGTTCTAATTAAATCTAGTTTCCTATAAATATCATGTGGTTCAGTGTTAAGTAATCCTCTCCATTCGCCTGACGTTAAAGTTCCTACCTTTTAAGACAATGGCACAATATATCAGTCCTGCGCCGCGTTTAATCCCAGAACAATTGTTTGTTACTCATTTCTTTAGAGGCTGAGTCGATACCAGATCCCTGGTGCCAACAGAAGGTTTAGATCAGTTTAGAAATCCTGACCGCACCCGGACTTGAACCCTGACTTTCCGGTTTATAGCGTTCTGCATTTACCAACTACGCTACGGTGTGCCCCCAGTAATAATCTATCTACCTATCTTTGGGTTTTTACAGCTGCTGCCATCTTCCCGTGCCAAACTTCCAAAGCCCACGATCTTGAGAATCTTCAATGCTTAACCCTCTTGCTTGAACTGCCATCCTCATGCCTACCTTCCATGTTAATTTTGATTTTACTTTTTTCTTCTTTCTGGTCGGTTGCCATTGATATAGTTGTTTCGGCCATCTCTTGTCTTCCATTCTTAAAATGTGACCTAACCATTTTAATTCCTTCTCCTCAATTCTTTCAATTATGTTTTCTTCTGCTTCCATTCTTTATTTCTAACATGTCCTAATCTTGACTTTTTGACACTAATAATACATATTTTGTTATTGTTATTATTATTATTGACACAACAACAAGTCAACAGAATAACTGCAGTTGAAATGGATTTTTGGAGAAGACCTGCCAGAAAATCTCGACTGGAAAAAATTAGAAATACAGATATTAGGAAATGGATGAATGCAGAAAGAAGCAAAATGGATTAGATTGAACACAGAAGGCTAAAATGGTATGGACACGTAAGAAGAATGCAGAATGGAAGACTACCAAAGACCGTATATGCATGGAAAATTGAAAGAAGGAGCGGAAAAGGAAGATCGAGAACAACCTGGAAGAATAACATTCAACATTCAATGAGGAAATTTGGTGTAACAGATGAAAACACATAGGAGAGAGAACGATGGAGAACTTTAATTAAGGAATTTTTGTGAATGTTTTTTTTTTTTGCAGACTGATAGTCTATAGGTCCGTAGTCATTTAAGTATTTTTTTAAAATTCATGTTAATTATCAAGATTGGTTGGAGAAATCCCTCAGTGATGAGGAAATTTCTAAAAAAATTAGTGAATTGTTGTTTTTATTATTATTATTATTATTATTATTATTATTATTATTATTATTATTATTATTTCCGGCACGTACTTGCTATGATTTATTTTTGTTTGGCACAAGCCTCGCAGTTGACAAAAACGTAAAGTAAGTTCTGTGATTAGTAAATTGCATAAGGTTTTTCTCGCTGTAAATTCAGTCCAGACGGGAATGCAATAAATTCGATAACGGTAAACGAACCGTGGCATAATAGTACAGATGTAGGAATACAGCGTAACTTGTAGAAGAACTTACGAGGGGGTTTCGAGTTTGGCTTTCAAATTGCTTTTGTGAACTTGTATTTAGTTTCAGTGGAGAGTAAAATCAGTTCCGAGACGGAGAAATATGCCTTTTGCAATTTATATGAACAAATATAATTTTCCTATTCAAACGTGATTTCCATTTTTCATCAAACAATACGAAATACACCCTAATTTTAAAGGCCCACCTTCACTTAGGATACATTAAAAGTTAGTGGATCTGATATTTTGATTTATTTAATTGAAAATATGGTGTAATTCATTATACAATTTATTCAAGAATGGCTAGATCCAGGATCCCCAAGGCAATAATGAACTACTGTCCAAATGGGAAACGGTCACTTGGTCGACCTATGAAAAGATGGCACGAAAACCGCTTTCTCAGGCCGTAAAAGTTCTTCTAGGACTAATACCTGGCAGGATGATGATGGTGATGGATCTGATATTGCTGTACAATATTATAAACAAAGAAAAAAATACGTTTATACAGGTATACTCGGACCAACGGATCTGTGTCCCTATAGCGCTGACATCGTTCTTAGAAAAGTCATCATCATCATAGTACATTCACGAATTTAGGCCATTTGATGACATGTTTCTGCCTCAAGAGAAACACCATCCAAAAGTCTTTTGAGTGGGCGTCCTGGTCTTCTTCTTCCTGCAGGTTGATATCTTAACATTTGTTTGGGTATTCTGTGATCTTCCATTCGATGAACATGTTGCATCCATCTTGACTTATAATCAGAAATTTTGTTTTCTAAAGGTTCCATGTGTAATTGTTCTAAGATGTCTTCATTTTTTTTTGTGATCTAGTAGTGTGTATCCTGCAGTCCTCCGAAGGTATCTCATTTCAGCAGATCTAAGTCTCTGTATATCCTTCTGTTTCAACGTCCATACTTCGCTACCATACAAAAGAGTTGGAAGAGCCAGTGTTTTATACACTTTTAATCTTGAATGCTTTTGGACTAACTGTGGCTTGAAGATAGAATTTATTAACCCTAAAATTCTTAAAAATTTAGATATTTTTGCATTTTCATCCTTTTCTTCTTCATATGAGATATTGCATCCTAGATATGTAAAATTATTCACCTGCTCCAAAATTGTATTGTCTAGTACACTTTTACTTCTGACAGGATCTACCACCTTGAAATGCCATAATTTTTATTTTTTCTGTAGATATCTTTAATCCATATTCTTCTGTAATTTTGTTAAGTTCATACAGACCTTTCTGTAGATTATCTTCTGAATTTGCTATTATTATTTGGTCATCTGCAAACAATAGGGTGTTTAATTTTCTATTTTCTGATATTCTTATTCCAAATTTATGTCTTGTTCCAGCAACATATTACTTCATTGATATAAATTGTAAACAGTGTTGGGGATAGGGGGCAGCCTTGTCTCACACCACGATTTATAATTCCTTCTTCAGAAAATCTGTTATTTAATTTAATCTTTATGGTGTTGTCTTTGTAAATATTTTGTATGTTCTGAAGAAGTAAATTTGGTATATTTCTGTCTTCCAATATATTTAAGAGTTTTGATCTCTTGACTGTGTCAAATGCTTTTTCAAAATGTATGAAAGCAAAATGTGTTTCTAAGTTAAATTCTCTTCATTTTTAAGCAATAATTTAACAGAAAATGCTGAATCAATACAAGATCGTCCTTTCCTAAATCCATTTTGACATTCCATAAGGATTTTTTCACTGAAACTTTTCAATTTTCCATTTAAAATGTCTGCAGAAATTTTGTAGCATGTGTTTAACAAACTGATTCCCCTATAGTTGTCCATTTTTCTCTTGTCTCCTTTCTTGAACAGGAGTATAACAATGCTTGTCTTCCATTCTTGTGGTATATCTGCATTTTTGAATACATTATTAAAGAATAACAACAGTCTTTCATGGAACTGTTTGCCTGCATATTTGTACAATTCAGAATTCAAGCCATCTGTGCCAGTTGCCTTCCCATTTTTCAATTTCTTTAAACTATTGTTCAATTCTTCCAATGATATTATGGAATCTGTCTCATTATTATTTCGGAAAATTGTATCTTCATAGCTATTGTCAGTCCAAAGACTTTTATAATAAATGAAAAAATCTTCTTTTATTACTCCGCAATTAATTTTGGTAGATTCTTTATTATCTTTATTCAAATGTTTTAATATTTTGAAGACATTAGGTTGGAGCTTATGCAAGTCTGATTCTAAATGTGTAACAAAATTTAACCATGTTTTCCTATGTCTCTTTCTTATTTCCCTCTTAACAATAGCTCTACAGCGTTTGAATTCTATTTCATTTTCTACTTTCTTTGTGTTCAAATATTTTTTATAAGCTGCATTTTTCTCTTCAATCAATTGTTTTATTTGATTATCCTAGATTTTTAGAGTTTTATTTCTTCTTTGTTGTATATTTACTTTTCCTAAAGTTTCATTAGCTGCATTTTGAATTATCATTTTAATGTTTTTCCATTCTTCTTCGACATCATTACTTTCTGGAGTTGTAGCCATATATTGTTGAATTCTTCTCGAATATAACCATGTAATGCTGTCATCATAAAGTAATATTACCTTGTACTTTTGTTCTATGCTCTGTTGTTGTTTCTTCTTTTTTAACCATTCTTAGAAAAGTACACGTCTATACTCACACCATTTCACTGCACTCTCCTTCCACTACGTCAAACAGCAGCCATCGAGTAGGGATGTTACCAAACTTACCCCAGTGTCATGGCTCTTGGATATTGAATAATGTAAGGTTGGAGTTGAGTTAACAACACTGGAGTGCAAGTGCATAAGAGAGAGAGAGAGAGAGAGAGAGAGAGAGAGAGAGAGAGAGAGAGAGAGAGAGAGAGAGAGAGAGAGAGAGAGAGAGAGAGAGAGAGAGAGAGAGATAGGAATGCACGGAGGGAAATGATTTACCGAGGCAGAAAATGAAGTAGGCTTTAGTTCGCATATCTTATGGGGGCACAGATCTGTTCGACAGACTATATATATGCAAGCTTACTTATCTATTCTATTATTTAGTTCAATGCAAGTTCTTAATGAAGTAACAGAAGAACATACATACATACATGTAATACGAATGCCGTTGCCATACAGCGAATAATCAAACCACTCATTCATTTACACTGCTATATTATTTAACGAAACTTTATTCTTTCAGTTGTATTATATGCGTGCGAAATATGGACTCTTACTTTAAGGGAAGAGAAAATGTTACGAGTGTTTGAGAATAAAAGTTCTTAGGATAATTTTTGGATCAAAGAGAGATGAGCCACGCTACTGTAGTTGATACACATCGCACATTTCAATTCTGTAGGTCCTCATCAGATGGATTGGCGATTCTGGGATATTTAATACACATCCGTGGAACAACTGGATTTGTGTGATCAGCTAGTGATTGATCCATTTTATTTACTTGTCCTTGAACCTTGCTGCGCTAGACCATGAAGCTGTCTGATCCTCGTGCACCTGGTGTCGAAAAAATGAGATATATATATATATTTTTTTTGTGACGGCAACAATGCCTCGTCCAGTTTGCCGATTTTGAGATACCGTACCTCTTGTCCGCTAATTTCTTTGTTTTTCTAACTGTAAGGGATTTCAACTGCTAACACTTACCTATACGGTGGTGTATATTGGAAATTAAAATGCGATTACACAGTTTGGTGTTGTGCTGGAACTGGGCATCATAAACCTCATTGCCGACGAGCCGAGAGTTGGAAAACCGATAGCGAGGAATGAACCACATCGTCCGGCATTGCAACACAGCATAACTCCATATGGACAATTCTCCATGAAATATTGTATCATTAATACTAATTAAAAATGTTTGGTGTGTAGCACGCTGTTGAGATAGGAAAAACTCTATTTCTTATGTCAGCATATTTACATCATTCGGACTGCATTGAAAACAACCTATACATAACCGTAAGTTATTACCTATTACCCCCTTGTATAATTTGACACAAATTAAAATACTTTCGACTGATTGATTTTACATTAATTTATTAAAATATTAAATATATTAAATCTACGTATCTTGCAGGATACATTGCCATCATAAGGGTTTATTACGCTGTATTGTATATAGATGTGTTGCGGCAAACAGACATAGGGGCTTTAGAATGTTTTAAATTTACGGTTTCAGGTAAGCTCTAAAAGTTTTCAGAAAGAAAAAAGTTTGAATCCCCAAAATGAGTTTATTTTAATTCAAGAAAACATTTGCATGGGGCAAGGGGTCGCGGAATATGTGCATGGGTTTTCAAAATTCAAAGAAATGGCGGAGTAGGTTATTTTACTATTCTAAGCGCTACAATCTCACATATCGTATTTCACGTGTGTCTCTTGAGGTCGAGGTAGACATGTCACAACCACTGACTGCATTGTGAAATACAACTCTTTATTATGTTCATATCACTACGTTTTACAGTAAAAACATATTCTAGGATAACATCTAAACTCCGCATTACACGAAGAATTATAAAAACACGTAATTATTGGTATTAGACATAAATATAGACTAGTTTTTCACTGCAGGTGTAGATTATTCTAACTAACTAACTCACTGGCACTATCAAACCTGTAGGTTCATGGCCGCGCGGACATAATCTCTCCACACATCCCTATCCTGAGCTAATGCTTTCCAATCATTCCCTGTATAATCTACTTCCCTCAAATCATAGTTAATGTTATTTTCCCACCTCATTCTTGGTCTACCAACTGGGCGATTTCCCTCTGGCTTTCCTACAAGAAGCTTCCATGCAAGTTCTTTCATTCCCCATATGTGCAACATGTCCTGCCCATCGCAGTCTACGAGACTTAACTGTTCTTATTATATCTGGCTTCCTATAAAGACCATGTAGTTCATTGTTATGTAGTCTTCTCCATTCACCTGTTTATTCATCTCTCTTTGGTCCAAAAATTTTCCTAAGTACTTTATTCTCAAATACTTGTAATCTCCTTTCCTCCCTTAAAGTAAGAGTCCATGTTTCGCATCCATATAATATAACTGGTAGAATAATAGTTTTATATATTTTCAGTTTAACGTTTTTTGAAAGGAGTTGGGACATCAAGAGTCTCTGCAATGCATAATAACACACATTTCCATTCTAGGAGTGGTAAATTTTATTTCCACCATTATTAATATAAATAATATGAAATGAAATACCTTCGGGGTATTGCAGGATACACACTACTAGATCAGAAAAAAAAATGAAGACATCTTAGAAGAATTACACATGGAACCTTTAAAAAAACAACATTTCTGGTTATAAGTCAAGAAGGATGCAACATGTTCATCGAATGGAAGATCACAGGATAACTAAACAAATGTTTAACTATCAACTTGCAGGAAGAAGAAGACCAGGACGTCCGCTCAAAAACTTTGGGATAGTGTTTCTATTGAGGCCGAAACAGGTCAACAAATGGCCTAAATTCGTGAATGGACTATGATGATGATGATGATGATGAATATAAATCTTGTAAGAATAACACCAGAACTTATCCCACTTTTCCCATGAGCAGTGGGAATTACCGTACCGCTCTACTGCTATTACTTTCCTGGCCTGTTCTTGCAGGTGCAATAAAAATGAAACATAAATAAAAATGCAAATTATCTTCCCTTTCCTCCCTTTTTAGTCGGATTTTATGTATGTTTATTTTGTCTCCTAGTACTTTTAGTTTCAAAGTAAAATATTAAAATAGACGTGTTGTCGTCCTCAATCAGGTTTTTTTTTTTAACTTTTAAGAACTATAGGCCTTTCGGAAACCGGTTTCCATCTTCATCAGAAGGATAAACGATGTTGTTTTGCGATACTTTTGGCATCAGCATCCTTGCAGCTTGACGATGGCTTCACTGAATCGAAAAACAACATTTAGTAGCGCATATCATTCTACTGATGATGGAAGCCGGTTACCGAAAGGCCTACAATTCTTCAAATTTTTTAAATAACCTTTAACCTAGATTAGCACGACGGCACCTGCCAGGTATTTATTTGAATATTTTACTTTATGACTATTTACCTCAACGTAATTTTATTATGCATTTTTATTTTACTTTTAGTTTGACTGTTAGACTACTCTTTAAGAAAGGGGAGAAGAGGACAACAACGACAATAATAATAATAATAATAATAATAATAATAATAATAATAATAATAATAATAATAATAATAATAATAATTAATAATAATAATAATAATAATAATAATAATAGTAATAATAGTAATAATAAAACTAACTCACTATCACACTATCGAATCCATAGATTTATGGCTGCGCGGACGTAAGCTCTCCATACATTTCAATTCTGAGCCAATATTTTTAAATTATCCCCTGTATTATCTAATCACTTCAAGTGATGGTTAATGTATTCTCCCACCTCATCCTTGGCCTATCTACAGGGCACTTTCTCTCTGATTTTCCTACAAGTTATTTTCATGTACCTCTTTCATTCCCAGTTCGTGCCACATGTCCTCCCTATCGCAGTAATCGACACTTAACTGTCCTTATTTCATCTGATTTCCCATAAAGATAATATAGCTAACGGTTATGTAATTTTTTCATTCGCTTGTCTGTTCTTCTCTCTTTGGTCCAAAAATTTTCCTAAAAACTTTATTCTCAAATATTCGTAATATTTTCTCCTCCCTTAAAGTAAGAGTCCATGTTTCGCATCCATGTAATATAACTGGAGAATAACAGTTTTATATATATTCAGTTTAATCTGTTTTGAAAGGAGTTGGAACGACAAAATTCCCTGTAATATATAAATGCATGCATTTTCAGAATTGAGCCTATGTTTAATTTCTTTGTGCATCTCATTCCTGCTTGTAACTCTTGTGGCTATGTATTTGTTTCAGTCACTTCTTCAAAATTTCCCTCATTTGTCATTAACGTCCCTTTCCATTATATAATATATTCCTATGTGTCACCATATATTTAATTTTCTTTATGTTTACTTCCAATTCCAATTTCTGAGTGTTACTCAACAGTGTGTGTGTGTATTGGCCCGTAGTATCTCCTCGTTATCGCTTAATAATACAACAGCTTATTAACAGTATTGAGTTGTAGGGACTCTTCATCCTATAAAGATTTGATGGAATGTTCTTAAATTATACAGATTTTAATACATATTAATTATTTATAAATTAATAATTCATAAAACGGTATATAGCTGATAATAAAAGTTTCAAAAATATTAATACAACAACAATAATAATAATAATAATAATAATAATAATAATAATAATAATAATAATAATAATAATAATAATAATAATAATAATAATAATAATAATAATAATAATAAAACTTAGAAAATTATTAAATTATTGACTTAAAGAACAACATATTCCCTGGAAGAATAGGCCTAATAAAAAATCACTAAAATTTGCAAATGCCCAAGGAAGGTAATTTTTGAATTGCTTTGAGTCGGACGTCTTTGATATAAGAGGGAAGAGATTTCCAGATGCAGATAGTCGAAACAAGGAGGGATGAGATGTTCGATGTAGAGGTACAGCTCGAGTCAAGTTACTTCTCGGTCGTGGGTTTAAGTTATAGGAATGAAAGCTTATAAGCATACAGGGAAAGAACCAGGTAAATCACATTTTTATCAAAAGGTAGTTTGAGGTGACATAAGAATCTCCAAGGAACGCACTAATATTTAGAAGTGTGAAACAATAACATATACAGATTAGTGATGTGTTTATTCCCGTCCATTTACTTATGATACTTGGGTACTGGATTATTATAACTTATATATAACCTAACACAGTGGAAATTAAAAATAGAATCGCTCAAACAAAACAAGCAATAAATACTTTAAACTCTGTTTGGTGGAGCAAAAATATTTCAAAAAATAGAAAATTACAAATATATCAAACCATAATTCAGAGCATTTTAACATATGGTGCTGAAGTCTGGCAAATTCCTGCCAGGGAAACGAAAAGAATTTTAAGTACAGAAATGGATGTTTTAAGAAGATCAGCTGGAAAAACTAGAATAGATAGAGTACGAAATACAGAAATAAGGGAGATTATGGGTGTACAAGAGGAGCCGGACATCATAGACATTATAGAAAAGAAAAGATTACATTGAGGTATGGCCATGTCAAAAGAATGCCAGAGCAAAGATTGCCTAAAATTGTTATGAAATGGATCCCAATGGGAAGAAGGAAGAGAGAAAGACCGAAGAAAACTTGGATAGAAGGGGTACAAGCAGCTATGAATGTCCGAGGATTGGAGGATGATCAATGGATGGACAGAGAGGAATGGCGTTTGGTTTCCGGAAGACGGCGGCAGCTGCCATGATACCGGATGATATATATATATATATATATATATATATATATATATATATATATATTCTTTCAAATATTTTTGAAAGGAATGCAGTGGGTGAGCAGTTTGTATAGACTATTTAACTCATGCCCCAAATGGGAGTCAATGACCAATCACGTTTCAATGATTTTTATTTTACAACCAATCACAGTTGTGTTTCACCAAATATTTATCAATATTAAATTTACCACATTAAAGAAAGCTCCTCCTTTTTAATATTCTGAATAGGTCTGACCATTATTTTGCAGTGACCGACTCTTTAAGAAATACGGCTACCAGATTGTATATATAGTGCATGGATATCAACACATAGCGCTTGCAGGAGTTAACATAAAAACATTTGTAGCAATTGATTTTATACCACCAAAAAAAAAAGGAAAGAAACCACTGTTTGCACTTTCTTAAATGTATTTTTTTCCAGATAATAATCCAGAAAAATATAATTGTCATATTTACATCATACGACATCAGAAATGAATTAATATACAGTTAGATGTGTTTCATATTTTTCCCCACAAGAGAGCATTCTTACAATATTGCGTTCCTTTGGCAATAAATAGTATGATCTGGTTGCAGTGATAAACAAAAGAAGCAGATGAAGCGTACCAATCGTTTCTCATTTGTTTTCTAACATCGCCGTTTACATTAAATATATAAATATTTTAAAATAACTATAGTTAAATAATGATTTGTGAGTAAACAGTTTAATTTTATTCGTTAAATAGTCCTAACAAATGCCACTCTTGATTTTCAAATTCTCTAGATAAATTCACTCCTCACTTCGTGAGTCGTGAATTTATCGATAATTTGGAAATCACTCGTGGCATTACTTATGATAACATCTGGAGAAGAATATATAATATAGTATATTGCGATACAAGTGAGATAAGCACTGATCGAGACAATTTTCAATTTTCGAGATCTGTTACGAGCTTACCTCATATGTATTGCATACTATTTTTTGGTCGATGTGACTAATTTTTATTAAATATAGTAATAAATGAATTAAAGTATTTGTTAGATGTAAATTACTTCTATGAGAAAGAAACATTTGGTGATCGTTGCTATGTAGCTTTTCATTTGTTTTATAATAAGCAAGGATTGTTGGCCGCCGCGGAGACATTTTTATATGTAGTACCTCGTACCGTGGTTAGAATCTGTTTGATAATTTTATTATGGAAGGAGTCATGGTAGATGATAGAGAAATTGAAGAAGCCTGGAGAGTGGGATGTTCTGTATTAATTCCGGAAATGTCTAAAGAAAGGTAGTGTTAGTGTAGAAAACATTCAAGAAATGTTTTATTTTACTTACCGAACGTGTGCTTTTGAGTCCATATCAGCATTGCGATTTCTTTTGTTTGCATAGCAACCAGGTTAGATGTGGGAACGTTGACTTGCTTCCAGTTACAACAATATTGGTAAGAATAAGAAATTAGTCACATCGACCAAAAATAATTAATAAAATTACTAGGAGATCTCGATATTATCTCAAATATTAGGTTTGGCTTTTTGTGATCGATTGGACATAGTAATCTTTATACTGTATATAAAAATGAATGTCTGTGCTTGTTTACGAATCTGTAAGTCTGTCTGTACTTTACTTGACCGATTTGAATGGGGTTTTTTTGCCATCATTTAGAGATTATTTTGGGACAACTAACATATATAAAACATATTACTGTATGTGCTGTAGGGCCGGAGCACCTAAAAAAGTAGTCTTTTGACGCTTAAATGGCTTGCGCTCCCTAAACGATAACAAATGCACCAAATTAATGTACACAGAGATGAACATGTAAAACATTAAAAACATTTCCATGATAGCATAGGATATGTCGATTTTTGTTAACAATAACTCACAGTAACCATATTTGTTTTTCAGCTCATTGATGCCAAGAAGATCGGAATAAGTGGATTCCTGAGCGACGCCGGGTAATCCGGTAGAGCCAATTGATAATAAAAAGACGAAATAAATCTTCTGCTTACAACCTCAAGTAACCAAAATAAGAGGAAGACCAATAATAGATGTGTGGATTGTGTGCGCCGAAACCTTAAACACTTTAAAATAAATAATCGGGTAAAGTTTTTTACAGAGAGGGATGTATACTGGTTCTATCCCCTGTATTTTCATATCACGACATTTTGACCAGACAGTGATCTTCGAAAAAAAAAAAACTTGGAATATGCACGTTATTCTCTGTTATCTCTGTCAGAGAGAACATTATCTTGAAAAAACAATTGAAAGGCATGCTTTCAAATTATCTTTCAGTATACAGGCCTATGTCTGTGGTTTTCGCATAATATTATCGTTTAAGAATTTTCGAGTATGTTTTCACAGCAATTTTGGGTGTATTATATATTTGTGGGGAAAAATGATAAAATTTAATTTAAGCATGCACTGTTATGTACATTATAGCAAATACTCACTGGTGTAGGAAAAGGGAAGTCCGTCAGACCACCGGAAATCACCCTCGTATGTCTTGTCCGAAGCGCCGACCCAGTAGGAATTGTGGTCCCGGTAACCAGGGCTGCCAACCAAAAATAAAACACAGTCAATACAACACTCTGTACTATTTAATCAATAAGCTACACACCATATCATTCATAAAATTAACATTCATATATTGATGCAAATGGCGGATTTCTGGAGCAACTGGTCAGGTACCGGTACTCTCCCTCGACATTAAAGCACCGATTACTTTATGTGAGGTCCATGATGGAAGAATCAGAGCTAAAGAAAGTTTATCTCACAGTATCTCTCGTTTTATCATATGTGATGCCACAAGTGATTTCCAAATTATTGATAAATTCACGACTCACGAAGTGAGCAATGATTTTATCTAGAGGATTTGGAAATCAAGAGTAGCATTTGTTAGGACTGTTTAACGAATAAAATTAAGCTGTTTACTCACACATCATTAGTTAAATATCCATCCATAGTAATTCTGCCCGAACGCAGGTCGTTCACTGCAATCATAGCATTTTCATGCTATGCTTGCAGCTTTACTAGGGAATTGTAGGTGTGGTTAGCTTCCCGTTGCTTTCCACACCGGTGAAGGATGATGACGATAATGATAAGGATGAAGATAATGATGACCAAATGATTTCGGGGACCGTTTGGGCCTTTAAAGTTTTCCTGACATTTGTCTTACAGGTGAGGAAAAACCCCGATAAAAACCTCGCCCAGAAAAACTGGTCCGACCGGGGATCGAACCCGGGCCCGCTGCGTGATAAGGCAGCACGCTACCTCGAGACCACAGCGGTGGACTATTTAAATATAGTTATTTTAAAATATTTATAACCTATATTTAATGTAAACGGCGATGTTTTGAAAACAAATGAGAAACATTTGTTATGTTTCATTTATTCATCACTGCAACCAGATCATATTATTTATTGCCAAATAGAATCGCAATATTGTAAGAATGCATCCTAGTGGAGAAAAAACGAAACACACCATTATAGGATACTAATAAATTTATGATGCCCTATCATGTAAACATGCCAGATACATTTTTCTCCAACGTTATTTCCTGGGAAATAATTCGTTTAAGAAAGTGCAAACAGCGTTTTCTTGTTATTGTGGTATTATCAATTGCTACAAATGTTTTTATATTATCTCCCGCAAACGGTATCAGCTGACATTCGTGCACTATATATAATCTGGGAGCTATTTGCATTGTAGGATTCTTGTATCTTAATATTAAATAAATTGCTATATTCAACATATTTCTTAGAGAGTCACTGTAAAATAATGCTCTGGCCTATTCAGAATGTTAAAAAGGAGTAGCTTGATTTTAAAGTGATAAAATTAAATTGATAAAATCGAGGTGAAAAAGACTGTGACTGGTTGTAAATAAAAAAATCATTGAAATGTGATTGGTCATTGACTCCTATTTGGGGCATGAGTCATATAGTCCTGCCAAAAACTCAATTTCACCAATTTTTTATCATGTTATTCGTTTCATCTGTTGCTGAGATAGTGGGGCATGGATAGTCAGCCGGCATCTCTGGGTACGTCTGAGTCTATACTGTAGACACATTTATTTATATAGGTCTACTTACTTTATTGTGGGACATAACTAAATAGGCACGAACAGGCAAAAGTATAATTACCATTGTTGTTATAATTTTTTTTCTTTTCTTTATTTATTTCGAAAAAGTCACTATATGACCAGCCTCATGGGCTAGTGGTCAGCGTTACTGACTACTGTTCATGAGGTCTCTGGTTCAATTCTCGGTCAAACCATATGCATTTTTCTTTAAAGGTAATTATTCCTGTGGTTGCACATGGTCTGGAGTTTAGGTTTAGTTTAGGTTAAGAACTCTCCTTGCACTTCATTATCATTTATCACCCATCATATCATCGGGGTAATGTAACTCCTCCTTCCAGGTGCCCCAACCTAAGAAATGGAGATTACAATTCGGTCAATGCAAGGGGAGAAAGCCAGAAATGTCATAAAAGACAACCTGGTGGCATTAGACAAAAAAAAGTCACTACATCAACTAAGGAATTATCCTAATATCTCGCCGCACAACCATGGCACTTGGCAGTAGTCTAACCCTCATAAACTAACTAAATCACTCGCATTATCGAATCCGTTGATCCATGACCGCGCGGACATAAGCTCTCCATACATCTCTATCCTATTTAATCGATTTATTTTCCTTATTCTCCTATTTGCTATGGCCATACTCTTTTTAATTATTGGTCCAAATAATGTATTTCAGTCATCATCATCATCATCATTACTCCAAGGGTTAGGCAATTGCTCATTCAGACTTCATAATGCATCAGCGCAACGTTTTCTAGGTCCTCCGACATCACGTCTTCACTTTGCTTGAAAATTTCTTGCTAACAATGGATATCTCTCCTTACTCATTCCGTTCATGTGATCAATCCACTTTTTTCTATAATTCCTGACTTTATCCAATAAAAGCTGCACTTTTAATTCTTCTCTTATATCTTCCTACCAGAATAACAGCTACCTTTATGAAGTTCATAAGAACAGCTGGATACACGAAATTATATGTAGATATCGTTCAAGAACTACAAACCATTTCGGTTATTGACTATATAACTACATATAGAAATAATTGACTACACACCTTTATCATATGGATCTATCTTGCATCCTCCGTCAGATTTTGAATTATCATCCCCGAGGAAGGAGATCTTTGGGAAGACCACTCAAAAGATGTCAAGAGACCGTAACGGGTCACCATGTCTAATAAATGGAAGGAAGATGACGGTATCTTCATTTATAATTCTATAAAGTTTTGTTCTTCTTTTAACTTGTCTGAGGAACCTCGCCTCCGCCGTCTATATTCTATTTTTCTGTTTTTTCGTTGGAGCCCAAGTTTCACATTCCAATCATCCCCTGTATAATCTACTTCCCTGAAATCATAGTTAATGTTATTCGCTTACCTCATTCTTGCCCTACCCATTGGGCACTTTCCCTCTGGGTTGTCTTTGAGTTTCCATGCCCCTCTTTCATTCCCCATTCGTGCCACATGTTCTGCCATTCGAAGTCTACGTGACTTAAAAGTACCGGGTGTTCCGCATATAAGCATAATAAAATAAATAGTTAGAACTTCAGAACTAATACGAATCTGTAGATGAAGCAAATTGCTACAAAGAGTGAAAACTAGGATTTGTTGTACCTTATGTTCCATAAACCTCAACATGGCTTCCATTAGTTGCACGGGAATTGCCCAACTGGCATTCAATCTCGACCAATGTATTATGAAACATATGTGGTGTAAAATTGTTGACAGCAGCATACATTATTTCTTGTAAGTCTTTCAAATCACGTACTGTTGTCCTGCAGACCTGGTCTTTAACAAACCCTCACAGGAAAAAATCGGGTGGTGTTAGGTCTGGTAATCTGGCAGGCCAAGTGATGTACGGTGATCCTCTTCCGATTCATCTAACAGCGAATTGTTGTCTAGGAATGTACGAACTACGTGGGCAAAGTGTGGTGGAGCCCCATCTTGCTGGAAAATTGTTCTATCAGGGAGTTAAGACACAGCGTATAACTGTAACATATCCAGATGTGTGTTTACAGTGACCGTTTTCTCAGCAAAAAAAAAAAGACATATGATTCTGTCACGCATTATCTCACACCAAACATGCCATTTAGGGGTGTCCCGTTGGTGTTCAATTATGACACGCAGATTTTCCGACCCACAGATGCGACAATTTTGTTCTCAAGTTAACTTTTCCACTAACATGGAAGGTTGCCTCATCTGAGAAGCAGACTCGAGTTAGGAATGTATCGTAATCATCCATGTTTTGCAACATTCTCTTATGAAATTATCTGTACATGCGCGCGATGCATGACTCTTCAAACAACAAAAATGGGTTAAAACTTCCCAACTTCCTCTTTCATATAGTATCAACCTTATTTAAATTGGATGCATAGTTTATTTTACTATACTTATGTATAAGCGGAACACGGTGTACTTATTATATCTGGTATTACATAAAGCTCATATAGCTCAGCGATATGTAGTCTTCTCTATTCTCCTGTCTATACAACTGTCTTCGGTCAACATTTTCCTACGCATTTTATTCTCAAATACCCGTAAGCATTTCTCCTCCCGTAAAGTAAAAGTGTATGTTTTGCATATATATATATATATATATATATATATATATATATAACTATATATATATATATATATATATAACTGAAAGAATAGCAGTTTATATTCTTTTTTTTTCAGTTTACTTATCTTTTTAGAGAAGTTGGGATGACAAGAATCTCTGTAATACATAATAACATGCATTTCCAGAATCGAGGCTAATTTCTTTGTGCACCTCATTCCTATTTGTAATAATTGTTCCTAGGTATTTGAATTCAGCAACTTCTTCAAAATTTCCCTCATTTGTCATTAACTGTCCATTTCCATTATATAATATATTTCTATATACGACTATATATTTAGTTTTATTGATGTTTACCCCAGTCCACCACTGTGGTCTCGAGGTAGCGTGCTGTCTTGCCACAAAGCGGGCCTGGGTTAAATTCCGGTCGGGACAAGCTTCCTGGGTGAGGTTTTTTCGGGTCTTTTCCTTGCCTATAAGATGAATGTCAGGAAGCTTTCAGGCCAAAACGGTCCCCGAACATCATCTGGCCATTATCATTATCATCATTGTCTTTCCACGGTGTAGAAAGCAACGGGAAGTTACCACACCTATAATTACCTACTAAAGCTGCAAGCTTAGCATGAAAATGATATGATTTCAGTGAAGAACCTGCCGCAGGGTAAAACACTATATAATAGAATATTCTTCCAGTCTCAATATCTTAGTGTAACTAAATACAGTTTGAATGTTAGCCCTTATTATTAATATTATTATTACTATTATTATTATATAATATAGTAACATTTACAATGGGTTGTAGGAAAACTACTGTATTGTAGAGAAATTCCTAATAAAGAAGAAGACTATTATATAATAATAATAATAATAATAATAATAATAATAATAATAACAACAACAATAATAATAATAATGTATTATTATTATTATTATTATTATTATTATTATTATTATTATTATTATTATTATTATTATTATTATTATTAATTGCTGGATTGTAATATAATGGTTTTTGTTCACGCAGTTAGTTTGAAACAGAAATATGAAGCTTTAAATTATAAATAAAAAAGTCGTGTTTTCATTCGCACATGGCGTGACAGTTAAATTAGCACTCCGCATGTAACAGCACGCGAAAAAATGTTAGAAACAAAAAATAACGATTAAAATACAAACAGTTTTATGACAATGCTGCATAATGAGAATTGGGAGTGAGGATCATCAGGCGAAAACGCAATAACAAAACCACTGCATACTTAACGTGTTTTTACGATCAATAAAAACAACCTTAATAATTTTCGATAACAAGATTAATACTTTAGCATGCACGTGGAAGCATTTTTATTTACGTCTGTAAAGTTGGTATTGCCGCTTCAACGTGTAAAACTCTTCCCGCTCAGTAAAGATAGAACGCAAGCTTGTGCACCATTAATCCAACATAATGTTACTTCATTACACAAGTGTCAATACACTGTAGTTGTTTTAACAGTGGCGGCTCGTGCTTAAATTCTTAAAATTATCTTTAAAATTAACAATATTTTATATCAATAAAATAGTATGATCTTCTTGGTGACTATTTAACACACGCCTCAAATGGAAGTCAATGACCAATCACATTTCAATGAATTTTGATTTACAACCAATCACTGTCTTTTCACCTCGATTTTATCAATTTAATTTTAACGCTTTAAAATCAAGCTACTCCTTTTTAACATTCTGCATAGGTCAGACCATTATTTTGTAGTGACTGACTCTCTAAGAAATACGTTGAATATAACAATTTATATATTAAGATATAAGAATTCTATAATGAATATGGCTACCAGATTGTATATATAGTGCATGGATGTAACCAGATAGTGCTTGCGGGATATAATATAAAACATTTGTAGCAATTGATTATACCACAAAAAAAAAGAAACCACTCTTTGCACTTTCTTAAACGTATTATTTCCCAGGTAATAACGTTCCAGAAAAATATAAGTGGTATGTACATCATAGGACATCAGAAATTAATTAATATACAGTTAGCTGTATTTCATTTTTCTCCACTAGGGTGCATTCTTACAATATTGCGATCCTTTGGCAATAAATAATATGATCTGGTTGTGGTGATGAAGAAGTGAAACATAACAAACGTTTTCAAATATCGCCATTTACATTACATATATATATATAACTATTTTAAAATATATATTTAAATAATGATTTGTGAGTCAACAGCTTAATTTTATTCGTTAAATAGTCCTAACAAATGCCACTCTTGATTTCCAAATTCTCTAGATAATTTGGAAATCACTCGTGGCATTACTTATGCCTATTTAACTCATGCCACAAATGCTAGTCAATGACCAATCACGTTTTAATGAATGTTGTTTTACAACCAATGACAGTCGTGTTTCGCCTCGCTCTTTATCCATTTCTCTTTATCAGCTTCTGCTTTGTGATAAAGAAAGCTCCTCCTTTTTAATGCTCTAAACAGGTCAAAGCATTATTTTTCTCCAACAAGCAGCAGCGAATATAGCAAATAATGAAAAGATTCCTTGATTTTACTGAGTTTTTACTAAAAAATAAATGAATAACCCGTAATGTTGATTATGATATATAGTTTGATGTGTTTTATTATCTCTCCACTTGGGTGCACTCTTACAATATTGCGATCTTATTTGGCAATAAATAATATGATCAAGCAGCAGTGAATGAACATAACCTCATATTTCTGACTTGTTTACAAACATCGCCGTTTACATTAAATATATAAATATTTTAAAATAACTATAGTTAAACAATGATTTGTGAGTAAACAGCTTAATTTTATTCGTTAAATAGTCCTAACAAATACCACTCTTGATTTCCAAATTCTCTAGATAAATTCACTTCTCACTTCGTGAGTCGTGAATTTATCGATAATTTGGAAATCACTCGTGGCATTACTTATGAAAAATTTGTGTTATATACAGTCAATATAAAACCCAAATCACCAAATTTAAATTTAAAACAACCAACTAGTTTCAATAGTGAAGCTAACAATACATTAGCTTCGCTATTGAAACTAGTTGGCTCCTTTAAATTTCAATTTGGATTTGGGTGTTTTATTTACTAAACGAACTAACTCACTAGCACTATCGAACCCGTAGGTCCATGGCTGCGCGGACATAAGCCCTCCATACATTCCTATCCTGCGCTAATGTTTTCCAATTATATCCTGTATAATATATTCCCCTCAATCATAGTTAATGTTGTTCTCCCACCTCATTTTATTTACTATTTAAATTATTTATTAGTACTTTATATTTTTATACAATTCAGGAGACTTGCCCGAAGTCATTGCCCATAATTATGAGTAAACTAATAACAAATAACCGTAAATTAAAATAATAAAACATGATAGAAGAAAAGTTTGGCTCTTGCTTCCCAGCATCTATCCTTCAGCGTAGCAGAGTCAATTGCTTGGCACTGTAGCAGGTGGTTTCTGTCCATGTTAGTGTTCGTGGAGCAATGAGGACTTCTGTAAATTCCAATTCTATGAAGATGAGCTACAAGACAATCATGCCCTGTGTTTAGCTACAGCTTCCTATCGAGTTGCATCTGGTGTGGTAAGGATAGTATTTGTTATTCTTGTATTCGGATCTGAAGATTGGTTGAGATAGTATATTACGATGCGAGGTTGGGAAGTGGTTCTTACAGAATCGAAGAAAATGTTTAAAAATTGAGCGATAACGAGGTTTTTAATTTCTGAGATTTTATAATAAATTTCACAAACGTGCGTTGTATATAATTTTTTGCGCGATGGTGTTTTCAAAATAATAAATAATAGTAAAATAATAACATCTTTGTTGGAAATATTTACGTTCATTATAAACAACTGACTAACGTTAACATTATGGGCAATGGTTTTTAGTTGAAAGTACAGGAGGCCGTGCGACCAATTTACTGATAAAATGGCGGCAAGTACGTATTTATTGTTTGATATTGTTTCAAATTAAGTTTAGTTCATTTAAAATGCAGTGACTTGTTTCGTATAATGTATATTAACACAAACTTTTGGATATTTTTTGTATATACATTGTTCGTAATAAACATAGAGGGCAGTGGATTTACTTCCCACACGTGTTTTGTAATATGTAATATTACTGTATAGTTATTTTATATCAGTATAGTTGTTTAGGTTGGCAATCCCGAAATGTACGAAGTTGAACTTTCAATCATGGTCGCCATTTCTGTAAGTACGACAAAACGCAGTATCGCGCAAAAAACAAATAACTGATAACAGTAAATTAAAACAATAAAACATCATATCAAAATAGAAAGTTTGTCTCTTGCTTCCCAGTATCTGTTCTACAGCGTGTCTGACACCGTAGAAGCCCTCCATACATCCATGGAGCACAGTGAGCAATGATGACTTCTGTAAATTCCAATTCGATGAAGAAGAGCTGTAAGACAATCATGTCCTATGTTTACCTACAGCTTCCTATCGAGGTGCATCTGGTGTAGTATGGATAGTATTTGTTTTTATTGTATTCGGATCTATAGATTGGTTGAGAATATTTTTTTTACCGTTTGTTTAATATAAATGGTTGCTGAACAGTGAGATGTGTTTGAATTAGATTTCTGTAAACACATTGCTCCTCGTTTCCCCAACATATTGGCTACTTTATTTCGATTGATTCCAAACTAAATTAAGTTAATATAGCGCATAAGAAAATTGAAATGACTTAAATGTATTTCTCAGAAAGAGAAAAAAAAAAAAACATAATTCCATTCCATTGACACAGTTTTACCTCTTACCTTTTAGGTACTTTTATGTGCAACACGTCAACCGGGCCTTACGGGAGAATAATTTAACTATAGATCACATATATACATTTTTGACCACACAAACTATTCAAATGGTTGGATAGCATTACCTCAGGATGGGGATGTATGGAGAACTTCTGTCTGCACGGCCATGTACCTAGGGATTCGATAGCGTCAGTGATTTAATTATTTATTGATAACTAGCTAACACCCGGCATGCGCTGCTACGCCTAAATAAATTAAATATTGATGGTTAATTAATTATATGGCATACACTGCGCCGAACTAAACTTGGCGATTGCTAGAGTAAATGTTTAATTTAAAATTCGAGGTAAACCCCCACTTCTAACGGTCGGATTTCGCTGATTTTTGGATAATGCATACCTCGGTTTATTTCAATAGGATATTCCTAGTTTTATTGTGAAATATCGAAAATTGCGTTCGCTAGAGCGATATTTAAATTTTTATTTCGGTTGAATTCGTACACGTAATGATTTTCGAACATAATAAATAACGGCTAAATACTCGCCGCACCTGAATACCTGTATATTCAAATTTTAACGAAGATCGGTTGAACGGTTTAGAAGTCTATAAAAGACAGACAGACGTACATTCGTGTATATATATATATATATATATATATATATATGTTATATTGCAGATTTTCGCGGATATAAGTATGAATAAGAAAGTTTTCTTGGGTTTTCCGCGTCTTGGATTCAATTCGGCCTTTGGCCACTGATTCATACGTTTCGGCATGATCCCACATGCCATTATCAAGGAATGATAAGTTCGAGTCACAGGTTTAGGTCTTACATAATTAAACAAATAGAGTTTTCGCTGTGATCCGTTTCCGAAGACGTACACACATCCAAGGTTTAGTTCTTATGTAGTTAAACCTTGGATGGGTGTACGTCTTCGGAAACGGACCACAGCGAAAACTCTATTTGTTTAATTACATAAGACCTATCCACCGCTGTGGTCTCGAGGTAGCGTGCTGCCTTGTCACGCAGCGGGCTAGGGTTCGATCCCCGGTCGGGGCAGTTTTTCTGGGTGAGGTTTTTATCGGGATTTTTCCTCACCTGTAAGACAAATGTCAGGAAAACTTTAAGGCCCAAACGGTCCCCGAAATCATATGGCCATCATCATTATCACCATCATCATCCTTCACCGGTGTGGAAAGCAACGGGAAGCTACTACACCTACAATTCCCTAGTAAAGCTGCAAAGCATAGCATGCAAATGGTATGATTGCAGTGAAGGACCTGCCTTGGGCAGAATTACTATGGATGGATGGATATAAGACCTAAACCTGTGACTCGAACTTATCATTCCTTGTTAATGGCATGTGGGATCATGCCGAAACGTCGGAATCAGTGGCCAAAGGCCGAACTTGAATCCAAGACGCGGAAAACCCAAGAGACTTTCTTATTCATATATATATATATATATATATATATATATATAACTTATAAATAAAATTTATTCTATGTTATGATCCATTTTTTTCTGTATTTAATATTTTTCGCTGGTTGTGTGGAAGAGAAAGTAATACACATGGACTCAACTCTGTCAGTTAAAATTAATTATTATTACTATTATTATTAATATTATTACATAACAGTGAGGTACATGATCTTTATTGAAATCATATACACAGTGTTTCTAAATTAGACCGACAAACTTTGGGAACAGATAGTTATCCTTCATCGAAGCATATTTTGTTAAGGAACCTATAAGGTTTTGACGCTTCGTTTCAGTGCTAGAGGTGTCTTAGAGGAAGGGATGGAAGGAAGTTTTTACGTGCAAATATCAAGTCATTCTGTGCCACATAAATCTGTGTATTAATACAAATACTTTACAGACAAGCAGAAACAAAACGTAGGCCTACTTAATTAAAAAAAATAAATAAAACACTCCAGTGTTGCACTGTCATGATGGATCCACTTTATTGTTCCATCGCGACAAGTGCTAGAACACACATCCGTTGACATCCAAACAAACAGTGTATCAATGTGCTATACTTTGTCGTACCCTTCCAAAGATGCCAAGGGCTTCCCTTATTTCAGCTGCTGCGCTGACAATGCGTGCTACAAGATCTTCTTCATAGTCAATATCGGTTTCATGTATACCATTGCCTTCAATGAGCCCCACAAATAGAAATCTAGGCAGATCAAGTCAGGCGTACCGGCCCACCCCTACCTATCCAACAGATGTACACAAACTAGCTGTAATAGGTTCCGAATGCTACTGAGCTCCGGAAGTAAACAAACCAAGCGATAGTAGTAATGACAAACCCTTCTTGGGCTGAAAGGAGTGTTTATCCGTTTCCTTCTATCCCTTCCTGTAAGTTCCCTCTAGCTCTGAAACGAAGCGTCTCAACCCATACGTTCCTTAACAAAATATACTTCAATGAAGGTTATCTATCTGGTCCCAAACTTTGTCGGTCTAATTTAAAGACACCCTGTATAATAAGAACAGTTAAGTCTACATTGTGGGCTACATTGTGGAACGAATGGAGAATGAAAGAGGGGCATGGAGGTTCCTTTTAGGTAAACAAGAGGGGTAAGCGCCCATTAGGCAGACCAAGAATAAAGTGGGAGAACAACATTAATAATAATTCGAGGGAAGTAGATGATTGGAAAACATTGGTTCAGGATAGTTATGCATGAAGAGATTATGCTCGCACGGCCAGGCATCTAAGGATTCGATAGTGCCAGTGATTAAGTAATTTATTTATTGATAATTATATTTATTCTATGTTAAGATCCACTTTTTTTTCTGTATTTAATATTTTTAACTGGTTGTGGGGAAGAGAAAGCCTTATACATGGCCTCAACTCTGTCAATTAAAATTGATTATATTATTATTATTATTATTATTATTATTATTAAATGAACTTTAACAAAATAATTAAACAATTTGTGGGAAGTAAACAATTGCAATAGTTTGGACACGTGAAGAGGATGAATTAAGATAGATACCCAATTAGGAGTTTGAAGTGGATTCCAAAACGGAGGAAAAGAAGAGGGAGACCTAAAAAGACATGGATAGAGGAACTTATGAATTTTATGAAGGACAGCGGACTGCAGGATGGTGACTGGAAGGATAGAGGTGAATGGAGGAAGAGTATCAAATCTTAATATTGGGCACAGGAAGATGTATTCACTTAAAACCTGTTAAATAAAAATTATTATTATTATTATTATTATTATTATTATCGCCAATATTAGCTAGAAAAGTATTCACGTCACAATGGCAATTCTTGTCGTGAAGATAACTAGAGAAAAGTGCCTGTAAGAGTAAATCGTGTTAAGTTGAAACGCCTACGTAGTACTGCAGTGAAGAAGACTGGCCGGTCTGATAGCGGTATCTTCCTTTAATAGTAACAATACATCACCGCAAAGAAGCTTAACAATTCTTCAGCCATTTTGTTCTCGCTGTTTTACCACGAAAAATAGACCCAATAAATTATTCTCTCTCTATAATGGCGTAACAGCTTAGCCTCTTCTTTGTTAGTAGTTACAAGACCAAGTTAATTTAGTTATCGGAACAATAATTACAAACAGCAATAAGATGCACAAATACTTTTTTTGCGCGATAGTGCGTTTTGTCGTACTTACAGCAATGATGACCATGATTGAAAGTTCAACTTCCTACATTTCGGGGTTGCGAACCTAAATAACTATACTGTAATATTACATATTACAAACCACGCGTGGGAAGTAAAACCACTGCCCTCTATGTATACTACATACAATGTATATACAAAAATATATCGGAAAGGTAGTGTTAATATACATTATAAGAAACAAATCACAGCATTTTAAATTAACTGAACTGTATTTGAAACAATATAAAACAGTAAATACGTATCGCCTTTAAATATTTTTACGTTAATTTTTCTGTTTTAATAGTTATCTGATATTCGGGGCGGAAACAAATCCAACAATCAAAGATCATAAAAATCGGTCCAGCCGTTCTTGAGTTATAAATAGTGTAACTAATCCGACTTTGTTATATATATATATATATATATATATAGAAGTCCCGGCCATGCGTTGCTGTGGCTAAGGTATACGTTAAATTATGTTGTAGTAAACTAAGTGAGAAATCTAAATCAGAAAGTTATTGTTTTACACAATTTTTTAGTTCTGGTACGTTAACTACACCCGGTATAAATATGGGTGGTGGTTTATGTGGAAGTGGTTTTGTTGATTGAGATGAATTTATGTTGTCTGCATTCTCAGTATCATCCATAAGTGTATCATAAGGATTATATACATTTATTGATGGAATATTTTGAGGAGGCTTGCTGATTTCATTATACTTTCGTTTTTTTTTCTACGAACTTGTTGGCAGTTTGGATTCTCATCATCATCAAGAAGTCTCTGTATAGTAGTATGATCTTGTGATATATTATAGTCATCTTGTTTTTCATTTAATTGAGGCATGAAGATTGTTTCTGTAATATTAGGCATATTATTATAACTAACAGACTTACTTACAGTTCTGTTATTCCGTTCCTTAGGACCTTCATATGTTTTTAAATTGACATTCTTCTTAAATGTAAGATTTATGTCAAATAGGCCTATACCAATTTGCGGAAATTCACTTGATATCTTTTCATTCATGGTCTCTAGAACTGATTCGCCATACTTATTGTTCAATGTCCCTTCTCGGTCCAGTTAAATTTAAATTAAGTTGCTGTATTTCAGCCAGATTACTTAAAACTAATACTTACACACGAAATTAATATTATTATCAATATATTGAAAATAAAATAAACACTGAACACACTTAAATTATGAAATAATCAATATTTGTAATTCAATTGAAATTCGCGGTTGCAACAAAAAGCACAGCCACCTGGTTAAATAATAAACCAATCACCTTACACCGTCATCTGTTAGAAACGTATGGAACTCACAGATAATTATAACTCTTTGTTAAATAATAAACAAATAACTTGCAATAAAAAATAATGCGATTATAAATTTAGTTATAAACAACCGTAGGTCTCAAGTTGGATCAAACAGCACACAGTGTGAAAAATTTTATTAAAATCAGTTCAGTAGTTTAGGATTCCATCGCGGACAAACAACGTGACACGTAATTTTTATATACGGTATTAAGATATTAATTGATATAGAGCACCCTACGCTTTTGATGCGTGGAATTATTTTTTTTGTAGATAACTCAAGTTTTATTCTAGATGTGTTGGAGATGATTTTTTTGTTGATCACTTTAATTTTTTCCCAAGTGTGTTGGAAACTAAAATTATTTTTCATTTTTTAGTTCGGTTTTCTAATAAAGAGTGTTGTTTTAGTTTTTTAAAACTATTATTTATTACTGACATAAATACTGTTCTTACTCAAAGACTACGTGTTCATTTTTTTTGTATTGGCAGATTTAATCACGTTACACCTTCCCTGGAACAATTGTGTCGTAGAACCGTCCATTTCCTATCTCTTCTCTATAAAATATTACGCACATCATTACCTTAATTAATCACACCGCTTCGTTAAACTCTTTGATACATATAAATTAGGCACACGATCCCATCAGCACATTGTACTTTACATCCCTCCTCATCACACTAACTATTACTCAAAAACTTTTACAATTTCTCTTGCTAGAACATGGAATTCTCTTCCACACTATATCACAGACTGACATACTTCAACATGTTTTAGAAACAAACTGGATTTTTATTAAATAACTGACAGAAACACAAATGTTTTTTTAATGTTTCTTAAATAATTAATAAAATTTACATGTCCTTTATATAATAAAAATGGTAATAAGATTTATTAATATTTCTACCCAATGTCTTATATAGGTAAGTATACGATGGATTAACTCATTACAGTTTATTTTCTTTGTATTTTTATTATTATTTTGATTATTGTATAGTAGATTTGAGCTGTTCTTTCATTATATATACATATATTCTTTTTACTAATTTTAATTGCAATTATCTTTAACTTAAGAACAGTTAAGTCTCGCAGATTGCGATGGACAGGATATGTAGCACGAATGGGGAATGAAAGACGTGTATGGAAGCTTCTTGTAGGAAAACCAGAGGGAAAACGCCCAGTTGGTAGACCAAGAATGAGGTGGCAGGATAACATTAACTAAGATTTGAGGGAAACATTATACAGGGAATGATTTGGAAACCATTAGCTCAGGATAGGGATATATAGCGAGTTTATGTCCGCGCGGCCATGAGCCTACGGGTTTGATAGTGCAAGTGATTTAGTTAGTTAGAATTAATTATCCTTAACTTTATCGTAGATTATGCAGGCTATGATTGGAAAACATTAGATCAGGATACGGATGTATGGAGAGGTTACGTCTGCGCGGTCATGAACCGACGGGCTCAATAGAGCTAGTGAATAGTTGTTAACTTTATTGTATTATTAATTCTTACTTTTATTATTGTTCAGTTAATCGCTTAATATCTAATATTTATTGTGATTTTTGTACTTGAGTGTAACGTAAGTTTGTCCCGATGAGTGGAAGAGAAGGCCACATGACCTTAACTCCACCTGGCTAAATAAATAAATGAATAACAATGCTAAAGATCGCCGATTATGTTAAAGGAACAGATTTAATACTATTTTGTACGTGTATAGGAATTTATAATCCCTGGTTTCCAAGGTAACGCGGATTTGGTCAATTTTTTTTCCAAGAGTAAAGGTGATCTCAGAGGCAGACACATCAATTCTTCACGGCTAGAGCCATTACCCTTACAGCGAGTGAAAAATGAGAGCTACTACTAGTACAATCATTTCTCCCGTAGCTTCACTCTCTGGGGATTCTAGAACGTGTTTAATATCTCTGCTCTCCAGTTCTCACGGTATTCTTTTTTCCTTTCTAGCCTATTGATGTTTTATTATAGTTTAAAATAACATGGACTCTAGTCAAATTTTATAGCTTTCCAATATCCCTCAGAATGAAGGGTATAATTTCTTATATACTGAATGTGAGCTGCAACATTGAAAATGGATACAACCATTAAGAATAAAAATAGCACAATCTTATACAGGGTGTAACTAAATTCCCATTGTCCCACTGATAAATGGGTTGGTAATAAGGCTAACAACGTTATACCATAAAAAAACTTATTGTTATGAAACTTCCACAAAATACAAAGGCGAACGGATTTTATGGCAAACGACTTGGCAACAAAACAAAGAATAAACGAAATAAAGGATGGAGAAGTAAAGAGAGGGATGACAGAAGATTGTGAAGAGTTCATCAAGGGCTGTAGGGACGAAAAGTAAATAAGTACGTAACTGCTCATTACAGACTTTGAGGACACGTAGTGGGGACCAAGACGGACAGGTTTAGCATAGGAACTCATTTTCGGAAACGTGCCTTTTCCAGCTACACGCAAAATACCACATTGCACGTTGTTCTCTATCTGACGCCTGTTGCTTTTCAACTGGATCCACTTACAAGAAGAACTCGATGTGAGCTCCACTGACGTCAACACTATACTACTCCACTAAGTAATCTATGCAGACGGAAAATATGTTAACTAACATGCTGTCCTTCTCTGTCTCTTCTTTACTATGTTGCCACGTCCTGTCCTCTGTATATATTCTTTGTCTGGCTGGTAGAGAGCTGACAAATACTATGGATTTTAATGGTCCGTCCTTCTACACGGTCTTTGGCAAAATTACTAATTTGACAACCCTGTTACTATTGGGTTACGTGTAGGAATGGGCTATCCATTTTCATTACATGTTGCCACTTGTAATTTATTGTGAGGCTGGTAACGGAGAGACGACAAATACTGTGATTTTGAATGATCCGACCGCTTGAGCGTTCCGTGCTTAAATTACTAATTTGACAAACATGTTAAGATCTTTCACATGTGTTCGCCCACACTTAAAGTTGAATCATTTAGTACGAGATCGGATGTGCAGTCTTCTCCTACATCCCTTCCATAGAATCAGTAGTTTGGCGACACTAGCGCTAAAACTCTTTCGCTCCGCCCGTGCAGAGTTAACTTGGTGGTGTAATAGAGTGCCTCCGTACTACGTTCTGGTACACACGATCGCCAATCCTTGGTCCTGCAACATCCACCGAACCATAACCCGCGCCAGTAGGTCTTCCTCGGATACCACAGGGGCCTCATTAATCATGGATTTAATGTGACTCCACAGGTATTATCGCATCACTATGATGGTTGTCCAGCGGCTCGCTTTGTTTCCCCGCAGCTGTTATATATATATATAATTAAATACAAATATGCCAACTATAATAATTCCGCATGTTAATCATTGTGGCGCGGCACCCGCTTTTATATAAACGGACAACCATCATAGCGAGGCGATAATAGTAGTCTAGCGGGGTCAAATCGGGATAACTTTCGGGAGAATTAAACGTGTGGTGTGGTATTTTGCATGCGTGTAGCGGGAAAACGGTACATTTCCAGACACGTGTTCCGTCTAGGTCCCAACTACATGTTTTCTAAGTCAGTAATGGAAATTTAGTTACACCCTGTACAGGGGGAGAGGGTTGTGGCGAGAGGTAAAAGTAGCCACACAAGGACATAGAGCGCTTCTTCGAATGAGAAATTAGCGCAATTCGGGACCACATCAAAGACAGAACGAATGATTAAGACAAAACACACCAATCACTCACATTCATTGATGACCCTAGGTGTTCAGGGACTATTTGGGTCCTAAAGTTCACCTACATTTGTCTCACAGGTGAGGAAAAAACCGAAAAAACCTCACCCAGGAAACCTGGCCATATCGGGACTCGAACCGAGGCCTGCTGCTTACGAGGCAAATACGTTACACCGAATCCACAGTGGTTGAGTCCATTCTAATTATATTATCGCCTCACTATGATGGTTGTCCATTTATATAAAAGCGGGTACCGTTCGACAATACATGACAATGATTAACATGCGGAATTATTATAGTGGCGGTAGTCGGCGGGGAAACAAAACGAGGCGCTGGACAACCATCATATTTACTTACTTACTCACTGGCACTATCGAACGGACAACCATCAAAGTGAGGCGATAATACTAGGCATTATTATTTCTTGTAATTATTAAATATACATTTAATTTTTAATGTATACTGTACTTTTTCGATATCTTAAAAATTTGGCTTGAATTAATTTATAAATAATTCCTTACAAATCACAATATTGGTGCATTTTTCTCAAGCATTTACTCGAAATAGATTACTGCAATTTTCAGTACTATATCAGCTTCAGCTTCAAAGAAAATTCAGTCAAATACTCCTTTAAAATAATATGTTCATCAATAATTTATTATCATTTGACGTATTATTACAAATTCTATTTATTTCTGTCCTTTTCTTCATATCTGTTTGCTTTTCATGGCTTCTTGGATATCATATTTTCAAATGTGTTCAGGTCGGCCCAATCTCTTTCTCCCTGGAGGTATCCATTCTAAGATTTTCTTTGGGCATCTTGCGTTGTCCATTCTAATTAGGTATGCTTACCATTTTATCCGTCGCTTTTGTTTTTTATCAATAACGTCTCTATCTCCTCCCATAGCTTCACTTATTTGTATGTTTGATGTTTTATCATAAGTAATGACACGAGTGATTTCCAAATTATCGATAAATTCACGACTCACGAAGTGAGGAGTGAATTTATCTAGAGAATTTGGAAATCAAGAGTGCAATTTGTTAGGACTATTTAACAACCAAATTAAGCTGTTTACTCACAAATCATTATTTAAATATAGTTATTTTAAAATATTTAAATATTTAATGTAAACGGCGATGTATGAAAACAAATGAGAAACGTTATGTTTCGTTTGTTCATCACTGCAATCAGATCATATTTATTGCCAAATACAATCGCAATATTGTCAGAATGCACCCTAGTGGAGAAAAATGAAACACATCATTACAGGTTATTAATTACTTTCTTATGTCCTATGATGTAAATATGTCAATTATATTTTTCTGCAACGTTAATTCATGGGAAATAATACGTTTAAGAAGGTGCAAACAATGGTTTTTTTGTGGTATAATCAATTGCTACGAATGTTTTTCTATTATATCTCGCAAGCAGAATCTGGTTACATTCGTGTACTATATATACAATCTGGAAGTCACTTTGTTACATGAAAGTGGTAAAATCGAGGTGAAAACGTCTGTGATTGGTTGTAAATCAAAATTCATTGATATGTGATTGATCATTGACTGCCATTTGGGGCATGAGTCAAATAGGCTACTCTAATTATTCTACACTTTTTAAAATCCATCTCGGCTGCCTCTTCCTTAATATCAATTTAATTCTCGAAACTTCAGCTCTATATACGTTCTATAGCAATCTGAACAATACTTCTACATAGCTTAAGCATCTTTATACTTTTTCGTATGTTTCCCCCCCATAAGATAGAGTCCACACTTCTTGTTAAATTTCCGTTTTTATTTATTTTAGTTGCAATTTCAACATCCTGACTGCTTTCTTTGACTATTTAACTCATGCCCCAAATGGGAGTCAATGACCAATCACATTTCAATGATTTCTTATTTACAACCAATCACAGTCGTGTTTCGCCTAGAATTTACCAACTAAAGTGTATCATAATAAAGAAAGCACCTCCTTTTTAACATTCTGAATAGGTCATAGCATTATTTTACAGTGACCGACTCCCCAAGAAATACGGCTACCAGATTATATATATAGTGCATGAATGTCAACACATAGAGCATGCGGGAGTTAATATAAAAACATTTGTAGCAATTGATTATACCACCAAAAAAAAACATTGTTTGCACTTTCTTAAATGTATTTTTTTCCCAGGTAATAACATTCCAGAAAAATATAATTGTCATAGGACATCAGAAATGAATTAATATACAGTTTGATGTGTTTCATTTTTTTGTGAAGGCCATGATAATCCACTCGTGGCATCGCTGGGAACCCATGAAACAGCCAACAACAAACACAAGCGTCCAAAATGGATCCTGGACAACACTTGACCTGTGAAAGCTGATAGGGCACACACACACACACAGACAGACACACACACACACACACACACACACACACACACACACACACACACACACACACACACACACACACACACACACACACACACACACACACACAACACAGAAACACATTACACAATTATTCAATTACAATTACAACATTAGCATATAATGTACATTAATAAAATATATTAACACAACAAATTAAAAACTAATAACTAATCTTACTGCTACAGGTTCATCCCACCACTTCCAGAGAAACTGACATCACCTGACAACTACAGATAGAACAGCAACAACTGAAGAATACAAAAAAAAATTAAAGATGCACGTTACCATAATTGTATGATTAATTGTAATAATCTGAAATGTACGCACATTATATTTAAATAAAGAGAAGCCTGGATGCCCTCGCAATATAGAGTCATCCGAAAGCCAAACTTGGCAAGATCCCGCGTGATCGACTATTCCGATTGAGGTTTTAAGCGGTTTCCCTCAATCCAAAGAGCAAATGCTGGAATAGAACCCCAAAAGGTCCGCTTCCGACTTCACTCTGCTAATTAACTTCAAAATTAAATTCAAAATTTAAACCGGGGCTAATGTATTTTACAGGAACCCGGGGTTCTACCTATTAAGGAGGACCAAAATGGATCGCTCACCGCCAACACTTAAGTGATGGCCGCAGAGCTTTCCATCTATCTATCTAGTGCATTCTTACAATATTGCGTTCCTTTAGCAATAAATAATATGATCTGGTTGCAGTGATAAACAAAAGAAACAGATGAAGCGTACCAATCGTTTCTCATTTGTTTCAAACATTGCCGTTTACATTAAATATATAAATATTTTAAAATAACTATATTTAAATAATGATTTGTGAGTAAACAGCCTAATTATATTCGTTAAATAGTCCTAACAAATGCCACTCTTGATTTACAAATTCTCTAGATAAATTGGAAATCACTTGTGGCATTACTTATGATAAATATAATTATTTATATTTGCTTTAACCTTATTTGAACATTTCCACTGTAATGTGCACATTTTTTTTTCGTTTAATTAATTTCATTAATCTTTTTATTATTTAATTATTAGTCCACCGCTGTGGTCTTGAGGTAGCGTGTTACCTTGTCAAGCAGCGGGCCCATGTTCGATCCCCGGTCGGGACAGTTTTTCTGGGTGAGATTTTAATCGAGGTTTTTCCTCACCGGTAAGACAAATATCAGGAAAACTTTGAGGCCCAAACGGTCCCCGAAATCACATGGCCTTCATCATCATGATCATTCCTTTCATTATCATCATCATCATCCTTCACCGGCGTGGAAAGCAACGGGAAGCTACCACACCTACAATTCCCTAGTAAAACTTCAAGCATAGCATGAAAGTGCTATGATTGCAATGAAGGATCTCCCCTCGGGCAGGTTTACTGTGGATGGATGGACTGTAATGTGCACATATTAATTGTTTTTCTTTCGTTTAATTTATTTCATTATTCTTTTTATTATGTAATTATAATGGTTATTAAATACAACTTTGATGCAGATCGTAAACATATTTATTTGATTTTATTTATTATAATTGTTATATTGAATATAACATTTTATTGTAAACTTGCATTAATAATGTGTGCAGGTTGTGTGGAAGGGAAGGTCATAACTCTGCTAGAATAAATAAATAAATAAATAATAATAATAATAATAATAAATTATTATTATTATTATTATTATTATTATTATTATTATTATTATTATTATATTCCAGGGATGAAAGAGGAATATTTAGAAGTCTGTGTATGTAAGTATTGGAGATGGATTTTAATGGTCTCCTTATTTTAAGGTAAAAGGTGAAGACGGGATTTAGTGGGCACCAGGATAATGAAAGGATTCCTCTTTCGTCGAGGACCTCAGGTAGCTCAGTGGATTGCGGTAGGATGAGATGCTCTTGTTCCCGGGATATGCAAGGATTGTGCAGACACGATTTATGTTTGGTTGAGAAAAGACGACAGGTTGTACGGAGATGCAATATCACTTTAATAATAATAATTTATTATACGTCGAACAATTGAACACACAATAATAGTCAAAACACGTAATGATCGGCGTTCATCATGTGATCACACTGTTATGGTGAATGAGATTAATTGGCGACAGATTAATTAATAACACCGCGCCTATCCTGGTATATATTATTACTCTTTTTATTACTGAAGATAATTAACGATTCGAATTTATGTAATTCACTTATTCGGTTCGTGAAGTCTCATTTTACTAATTATTTTAATTGATGTTGGCCTGCTATCCAACACGTGTCCATGTCGACACCACAATAAGATGACAATCACTGATTTGTGCCTGGGGCACCGTAAGATGAAGATGACAAGTTGACGAATCGACAAGTGATTTTTAGTTAGTGGTTCAAGCCACAGAGTACCAGCGGCGCTAGTGTAGAACAACTAACGACATCTAAATTTTTTCGATTTTTTCTGGTACTAATATGAAATTCAGCACCGCCTGGTGGTAAAACTATGAATTATAATTATATAACGCCATCTGGTGAATAATCATGGAATTGAACTTTCATAGGAATAAATAACGTATTAGCTAACCTTAAATTATGGAATTATTTGTACCCAGCCTCTCAGACCTAAAGATTTTCTTTAAATTTAACGGTATGGAAGAATGAAAATAAATAAAACATGTTAATTTATTTTCGTTTATTAAAATTTAAAAACGTGCATTATGAGCTCTTTTAATAAATATGTACAATTGACCTACCCCCTTATTCTCACATACATATTTTATACAATATTTATTAAAAGAACTTTAGCCATGTCATACATCTGAAGTCCATTATAAAGTCACATTTTAAAAATGTTTATTAGAAATGGCTGAGCACTAACATCACTCTTCCTAACCTGACAAATCTTAGAATTTTATCACTTCTAGTAGGTTTATCTTTGAAAATAGATTCATATTAAAAACGCAAAGAAGCTTGAATTTACTTACAAATTAGAGTAAAATAAAATCTAAGTAATGACTTTAACTTTCGAAAATATAATTATAATTTTTACAGTACCGTCTACATAGAACGAAAGGATAGCAGTTAAAAATTTAAATTTACAAAATGGCTAATTTCCCATAATTCCGAGTGCACACGCCTTGTGCCTTGCATTTGTTTTATTTAGTTACGTATTCTGTTACTACGAAACAGCGCTACCATTGTAGTTTGCTCATTGTAGTTCATCGAAAATGACCGAAATTTTTTAGATGTCACTGTACTCAGTTTTCCCTCTATTCGAAGTTTCTCTATGGTTCAAAGCTATAAGGAAAACTATAACTCTTACTCATCATAATTTTGTGACGACGTGATAAAGCCTATCTTATAATGTAGAATTGCAAATAATTGGTACATTTGTTTATAACTTTAGGATGGAGGGGCTTTGACAGCATGTTATTGGCCGTGGCGTCAACAAGTTCATAGGGCCCTCCTTCTTTGAGATTATATACAGTTGGAACATAAGTTTATGCAACTAACCAGGGAATCCCGTCTAATTTGGCAATAGGTTTGGCTTCTACTTTTGCTTAGAGTATGTAAATCCTGATTAGGTTAAGTGGCTTCTTTCGCCTCTAATTTGTTTTCCTCACCCCCTGTAAAAACACCTGTTTGCTGAGTTTCCAAATTTCCAGCAATAACTTTCTTATTGTGTTCAAGCTGTCTAGACTACAAGGCTTTAGCATTGTTAGTTCTAACTGGCTGAATAAAATGCATGTAATCCTCATCATCATCATCATAGTACATTCACGAATTTAGGCCATTTGTTGACCTGTTTCGGCCTCAAGAGAAACACCATCCAGAAGTCTTTTGAGTGGACGTCCTGGTCTTCTTCTTCCTGCAGGTTGATATCTTAACATTAGTTTGGGTATTCTGTGATCTTCCATTCGATGAACATGTTGTATCCATCTTCACTTATAATCAGAAATTTTGTTTTCTAAAGATTCCATATGTAATTCTTCTAAGATGTCTTCATTTTTTTTGTGATCTAGTAGTGTGTATCCTGCAGTCCTCCGAAGGTATCTCATTTCAGCAGATCTAAGTCTCTGTATATCCTTCTGTTTCAACGTCCATACTTCGCTACCATACAAAAGATTTGGAAGAGCCAGTGTTTTATACACTTTTAATCTTGAATGCTTTTGGACTAACTGTGGATTTGAAGATAGAATTTATTAACCCTAAAATTCTTAAAAATTTAGATATTTTTGCATTTACATCTTTTTCTTCTTCATATGAGATATTGCATCCTAGATATGTAAAATTATTCACCTGCTCCAAAATTGTATTGTCCAGTACAATTTTACTTCTGACAGGATCTACACCTTGAAATGCCATAATTTTTGTTTTTTCTGTAGATATCTTCAAACCATATTCTTCTGTAATTTTGTTAAGTTCATACAGACCTTTCTGTAGATTATCTTCTGAATTTGCTATTATTATTTGGTCATCTGCAAACAATAGGGTGTTTAATTTTCTATTTTCTGATATTCTTATTCCAAATTTATATTTTTTGTTCCAGCAACATATTACTTCATTGATATAAATTGTAAACAGTGTTGGGGATAGGGGGCAGCCTTGTCTCACACCACGATTTATAATTCCTTCTTCAGAAAATCTGTTATTTAATTTAATCTTCATGGTGTTGTCTTTGTAAAATATTTTGTATGTTCTACAGAAGTAAATTTGGTATATTTCTGTCTTCCAATATTCTTTAAGAGTTTTGATCTCTTGACTGTGTGTGCGAATTGCTTTTTCAAAAGTCTATGAAAGCAAAATGTGTTTCTAAGGTTGAATTCTCGTTGCTTGTTTTGCACGCAATAATTTAACAGAAAATGCTGTGAATCAATCCAAGAATCGATCCGGTTTCCTATAATCGCATTTTGACATGTGGGCCCATAAGGAGATTTTGTCAACTGAAACTTTTCAAATTTTCCCATTTAAAATGGTCTGCATGAGATTTTTGGTAGGTGGCGATGGTGTTTTAGACAAACTGATTCCCCTATAGTTGTCCATTTTTCTCTTGTCTCCTTTCTTGAACAGGGGTATAACAATGCTTGTCTTCCATTCTTGTGGTATATCTGCATTTTTGAATACATTATTAAAGAATGACAACAGTCTTTCATGGAACTGTTTGCCTGCATATTTGTACAATTCAGAATTCAAGCCATCTGTGCCAGTTGCCTTCCCATTTTTCAATTTCTTTAAACTATTGTTCAATTCTTCCAATGATATTATGGAATCTGTCTCATTATTATTTCGGAAAATTGTATCTTCATAGCTATTGTCAGTCCAAAGACTTTTATAATAATTGAATCTGAAGAGAAAATTATTTCTTAGAACTTTAACTGATTGTGAACATGTCATGAGACCGTCAGTACATCAGAGAAGGGTCGCAGTCACCAGCCTCTCCGTAGATTACTCATAAATGAACATTTATTATTTCACCTTATACATTTCTCTGGATCATCTAATTTGTTATTAATAATTACATAATTGTATTGTACGTGTCTTTCTGACTTATTTGAATATAAATAATGTATACCGGTATGTCAGATGATTGCTTAAATTACTTTACTGATTAATTGTTTATAAATTTATTTCCTTTATCCCGATTTATTAATTATTCAGTTGCTCATTTAGAAAGGAGGCTGAGTGAATGTCCGGCTTCAGTATTAAATGCTGATATTTTATTTGTGTATGGGTGAAGGGAATAACTATGAATAGGTAAATGAATGAGATGGTTTGTGAAAGATACCAAACTCAAGATTATTATTAATGTGTTTTATTGATAAGTATGAAAATTAATACTAGGTATAATTTGTTTCCAATTCCATTGTAAAATTAATACTTTTGTGAATATTATTAATAACATTTAAAAAGGAAAACAATTGTCTTTTAGTTCCCATGAAGTCTGCATATTATTATTATTTGTATGAAAAAAATCGAAGTTAAAATTCAATAATATCTTGCATTCGAAATATTATATGAACAACAATAAACCTGCTAGGGCAGATTTTTATATTATACAATTCTAGTAAGTAGTAAAATTGAAGTGATATAAAGGTCAGGGTTGGGTATAGATCTCAGCATCACCTCTGGCGTGTTATATATTCACAACTTTGCTGTAGGCTAAGTTAAAGAAGTTAGGATAAGAAAGTAGTTTGAATCTCGATGGGGTCGTTACTTGGAAATTTGGAGCGCTGGAGGAAAAGAGGTGCTGAAGTATTGATTGCGCCAGACTTTCTACTGCAGATGGACTCCAGGGAAACACTTCCTCTTGGTCATTATCTAACAATTGCCAATCTTCCGGGAATTTGTTACCGTAGTAACAAATATAAACACTACTGTAAGTAGGACATATATATGTGTATATGTGTATGAATGCCATACAAACTGAAGCAATAATAATAATAATAATAATAATAATAATAATAATAAATAATAATAATAATAATAATAATAATAATAATAATAATAATAATAATAATAATAATAATAATAATAATAATAATAATAATAATAACAACAACAATAATAATAATAATGATGATAATGATAATAATAATAATAATAATAATAATAATAATAATAATAATAATAATAATAATAATAATAACAATGTTTTATTTATTCTGGCAGAGTTAAGGCCCCAACGCCTTCTCTTCCCACTCAACCAGCATAAATTACAAATACATATTTGATAATATAGATTATATATACACTATACTAATTATAAAGAATTAAAAATATGTTAAATGTTGCAATGGAAATTTCACAAAATTTTATACGATGATTATAATAACAATAATAATCAATTGAATTGGTGTTTACTTGATGAAAATCCATATTTATTAATTAAATAAAAATAAAACTTACAGTTTTATTTGATTTTCATATTTATTAAGATATAATTCATATATATATATATATATATATATATATATATATATATATATAACAACATAATTCATAATTTGTTAACATGTTTGAAGAAGGTACAGTGTACCGAAACAGCTGTAACTGAATTATATCTTAATAAATATAAAAATCAAATAAAACTGCATGTTTTATTTTTATTTAATTAATAATGACAATAATATTACTTATGATAATAATAATAATAATAACAATAATATTACTTATGATGATAATAATAATAATAATAATAATAATGATAGTATAAATATGATAAATTATAGGAGAAACACTAATTAATGTATATACCTTACACTGGGTAATGATGAAGTCGAGGTTAGAGCAAATATAAATTTAGATTTCTTTTAAAAGATGCCAATGTCCGGTAACAAAATAAACAATTGCAACAAAATAAAAATAACATATTATTTATTTTATACTTCATATAATAGTAAGAGAATATTATTTTCTCTTCAAAACATATATATGTTTCAATCTCCTTAACTGAAAACATAGGTTTTCTATCTTTAATAATTATACTTAAAATATACGGTTTTATATCGGTAACTGACGTATCTGTAGAATGGCATGGTTTACAGAGTGAAAGCAAACTAATAGTCTCTGTGAAGTTTTCAATTTTATTTCAACAAGCAATTCTCATTGTAATATTACGAGGCACGTTTTTAAACTAAATTCCGAAAGGCTGTAGTAATTAAACGGGAATATATTTACAAACCGTTTTTGTTGCATTTTATTTCCCACACTTCAATTACTTTTCAACAAAACCTCCACAATTATTGAGGCATTTATCGAGTAGGGGCACAAGTTTTTCTATCCTTCATTGTAGAATCCGCTCGCCTGCGATATGAACCACTCCCGCATTGCTGTTTTCACTTCATCGTCGCCATCAAAACGTTAGCCACCGAGGAACATCTTGAGGTGCAGGAAGAATCTTTTCATCGACAGCACGCACCAAATCGTCATTGATCAATGATGGCCGACCGGTATGCTGTTCGTCGTGCACAGAGACGCGGCCCTCGCTGAACTTCCTAACCCATCTCCTGACCATTCCATCACTAATGGCACCTTCATCATACACCTCACTAAGTTGACGATGATTGTCAGCTGGTTTGATGTTTCTCGCATTCAGAAACGTATAACAGACCTTATCTCACAGTTGGCGGGGTGCTCGATCACTTTAAACATTTCAACTGATCACAACTAACCACGCACACGGACTGAAGCTCTGAAACTGCATGTCCAGCTTGCCTGAGGACTGAAGAAGAAAACACGCATGCGAAAAATTACGATTTCAGCGATGCGATGGATATAATTGAAAACTGAACTTACTTAAAAACACGCCTCGTATTTATATAGAAGGAGTTACAAATTATATGTTTCGACTTTTATGTTCTAATAGTTCACACTAATAATGGATGAAATCATCAAATAACTAAAAGTTGAAGTTAGAAAATGAATTAAAATAGGTAACAAAGAACTGAAGATAATAAACTATGCTGATGACACAGTTCTAATTGCACAAAGTGAAGATGATTTACAAATGCTATTACACAAATTTAGAATCATTACAGCAAAATATAACATGAAAATCTCAACAAATAAAACCAAATCAATGGCAATATATCCAAGGACCCACGACGTGTTAAATTAGAAATAAAAGGGAAAAGTATAGAACAAGTCATGAAATTCAAATATTTAGGAGTAGAAATTAATAGCAGCAACAGAATAACAGATGAAATCCTCCATCAAGCAAATAATGCAAACAAAATATCGGGATGTTTAAACAATACTGTTTGGAAAAATAAAAATTTAAGAATAGATACAAGTAAGAATTTACAAATCTGTCATAAGACCAGTTCTAACATATGGTTGTGAATGCCGAACAGAAACTCAAAAAACAAAACAAATCAATGAAACAACCGAAATTAAAGATTTAAGGAAAATCGTAGGAAAATCGCTGAGAGAGAAAATTCGCAGCTCTGTTATTAGAGAAGAATGTGAAATTGAACCTATAAACCTTTGGATAAATGATAGAAGATTAAATTGGAACGATCACATAGATAGAATGGAGAACAGTAGATTAGTGAAGAAAGTACGTGACTGGACACCTCAGCAGAAAGACATTAGGAATACCACAACTACGATGGAAGGATGTCACCATACCCCGGACCTGTAGTGAATGAACACGCAACAAGATGCCAGCTTTCATGCGTAGAGGAAGAAGAAGAAGAAGAAGTTCTAATAAACTTTACTTATTATTTATTCACTATTAAATTAACTGACGCAACAATTAATTCTTCTGTGTAGTTTAAGAGTTTTAGTTTATAGAAAAAACAAATCATTGTTGCGTATAAATTTGTTCATATTCTATAATATTTTGGGATATAGGCACCTGAAAATCTTTTTAATTCTTCATTTACCACTTTGGGGTTGCAGAGAATAAATTTTAATTTTTTTCTGTTATGTCAAATTTTAAGTAGAATTCGTGTACGAGTCATTGGATTTGTAGGAGACATCAGGGTTCACTTTGATCAGATATGGGAGATGGAAATTTCTAAAAACAATAGTGACGATTTCGATGTGCGGGAACTTTGAAGACGAAATATATGTATTAGGAAAATGTAACGATTTGGCATATTGGAGACGTCAGTTGTTGCCGCAAATATCTTTAAATTGAAATTGTTAAAGATTGGCATGCTACGAGTTAATGGTAAACCCAGAAAATTGGATAAATGTGTGTAAACTTGTGGACAAAACGCGGAAAATAAGAACAACTCTCATTCGTGAATAAAAACATATGTAAACGAAATGTAATATTAATAACACTTAATAACTATACCTAGCTTCATTAATTTGTAATGTAATTTTATCGATATCTATTTTTTTTTAAATTGTTACATTTCTTTATTTTATTCATACGTACTGTCAACAGCTGGTATAGTTTGGCTGCCCGTGCGATCCATATTTAGTTTAGTAAGATCAACTTCATATAAGTATGTGTATGTGTGTGTTAGGGCCGCAATTTTAGTTTTATCATAAGTAATGCCACGAGTGATTTTAGTTTAGTAAGGCCAACTTCATATAAGTATGTGTGTGTGTGTGTGTGTGTGTGTGTTAGGGCCACAATTTTAGTTTCATCATAAGTAATGCCACGGGTGATTTTAGTTTAGTAAGGCCAACTTCATGTAAGTATGTGTGTGTGTGTGTGTTAGGGCCGCAAGTTTAGTTTTATCATAAGTAATGCCACGGGTGATTTTAGTTTAGTAAGGCCAACTTCATATAAGTATGTGTGTGTGTGTGTGTTAGGGCCGCAATTTTAGTTTTATCATAAGTAATGCCACGAGTGATTTTAGTTTTGTAAGGCCAACTTCATATAAGTATGTGTGTGTGTGTGTGTTAGGGCCACAATTTTAGTTTCATCATAAGTAATGCCACGGGTGATTTTAGTTTAGTAAGGCCAACTTCATGTAAGTATGTGTGTGTGTGTGTGTGTTAGGGCCGCAAGTTTAGTTTTATCATAAGTAATGCCACGGGTGATTTTAGTTTAGTAAGGCCAACTTCATATAAGTATGTGTGTGTGTGTGTGTGTGTGTGTATGTGTGTGTTAGGGCCGCAATTTTAGTTTTATCATAAGTAATGCCACGAGTGATTTTAGTTTAGTAAGGCCAACTTCATATAAGTATGTGTGTGTGTGTGTTAGGGCCACAATTTTAGTTTCATCATAAGTAATGCCACGGGTGATTTTAGTTTAGTAAGGCCAACTTCATGTAAGTATGTGTGTGTGTGTGTTAGGGCCGCAAGTTTAGTTTTATCATAAGTAATGCCACGGGTGATTTTAGTTTAGTAAGGCCAACTTCATATAAGTATGTGTGTGTGTGTGTGTTAGGGCCGCAATTTTAGTTTTATCATAAGTAATGCCACGAATGATTTTAGTTTAGTAAGGCCAACTTCACATAAGTATGTGTGTGTGTGTGTGTTAGGGCCACAATTTTAGTTTCATCATAAGTAATGCCACGGGTGATTTTAGTTTAGTAAGGCCAACTTCATGTAAGTATGTGTGTGTGTGTGTGTGTGTTAGGGCCGCAAGTTTAGTTTTATCATAAGTAATGCCACGGGTGATTTTAGTTTAGTAAGGCCAACTTCATATAAGTATGTGTGTGTGTGTGTGTTAGGGCCGCAATTTTAGTTTTATCATAAGTAATGCCACGAGTGATTTTAGTTTAGTAAGGCCAACTTCATGTAAGTATGTGTGTGTGTGTGTGTTAGGGCCGCAATTTTAGTTTTATCATAAGTAATGCCACGAGTGATTTTAGTTTAGTAAGGCCAACTTCATATAAGTATCCTTGATTTCATTCGTGGAATAGTCTAATAAGTAGGATTATTAAAAATATAAGACTAATAATTAGTCACGATTTTAAACTGGAACTAATTATAATAATTGCTATGGGAAGGAATAGAGCAATTTCTACATCAAAAATTAAAAAGGTGACTGCAATTAAGTGTGTGTGTGTGTGTGTTAGGACCGCAATTTTAGTTTTATCATAAGTAATGCCATTTAGTGATATCATAAGTAATGCCACAATTTCATTAGTAAGGCCAAATTCATATAAGTATGTGTGTGTGTGTGTGTGTGTTAGGGCCGCAATTTTAGTTTTATCATAAGTAATGCCACGAGTGATTATAGTTTAGTAAGGCCAACTTCATGTAAGTATGTGTGTGTGTGTGTGTTAGTGCCGCAATTTTAGTTTTATCATAAGTAATGCCACGAGTGATTTTAGTTTAGTAAGGCCAACTTCATATAAGTATGTGTGTGTGTGTTATGGCCGCAATTTTAGTTTTATCATAAGTAATGCCACGAGTGATTTTAGTTTAGTAAGGCCAACTTCATATAAGTATCCTTGATTTCATTCGTGGAATAGTCTAATAAGTAGGATTATTAAAAATATAAGACTAATAATTAGTCACGATTTTAAACTGGAACTAATTATAATAATTGTTATGGGAAGGAGTAGAGCAATTTCTACATCAAAAATTAAAAAGATGACTGCAATTAAGTGTGTGTGTGTGTTAGGACCGCAATTTTAGTTTTATCATAAGTAATGCCACGAGTGATTTTAGTTTAGTAAGGCCAACTTCATATAAGTATCCTTGATTTCATTCGTGGAATAGTCTAATAAGTAGGATTATTAAAAATATGACTAATAATTAGTCACGATTTTAAACTGGAACTAATTATAATAATTGTTATGGGAAGGAGTAGAGCAATTTCTACATCAAAAATTAAAAAGATGACTGCAATTAAGTGTGTGTGTGTGTGTGTTAGGACCGCAATTTTAGTTTTATCATAAGTAATGCCACGAGTGATTTTAGTTTAGTAAGGCCAACTTCATATAAGTATGTGTGTGTGTGTGTGTGTTAGGACCGCAATTTTAGTTTTAGTTTTATCATAAGTAATGCCACGAGTGATTTTAGTTTAGTAAGGCCAACTTCATATAAGTATGTGTGTGTGTGTGTGTGTTAGGGCCGCAATTTTAGTTTTATCATAAGTAATGCCACGAGTGATTTTAGTTTAGTAAGGCCAACTTCATATAAGTATGTGTGTGTGTGTGTGTGTTAGGACCGCAATTTTAGTTTTATCATAAGTAATGCCACGAGTGATTTTAGTTTAGTAAGGCCAACTTCATGTAAGTATGTGTGTGTGTGTGTGTTAGGGCCGCAATTTTAGTTTTATCATAAGTAATGCCACGAGTGATTTTAGTTTAGTAAGGCCAACTTCATATAAGTATCCTTGATTTCATTCGTGGAATAGTCTAATAAGTAGGATTATTAAAAATATAAGACTAATAATTAGTCACGATTTTAAACTGGAACTAATTATAATAATTGTTCTGGGAAGGAGTAGAGCAATTTCTACATCAAAAATTAAAAAGATGACTGCAATTAAGTGTGTGTGTGTGTGTGTGTGTGTTAGGAACGCAATTTTAGTTTTATCATAAGTAATGCCACGAGTGATTTTAGTTTAGTAAGGCCAACTTCATATAAGTATGTGTGTGTGTGTGTGTTAGGGCCGCAATTTTAGTTTTATCATAAGTAATGCCACGAGTGATTTTAGTTTAGTAAGGCCAACTTCATATAAGTATCCTTGATTTCATTCGTGGAATAGTCTAATGAGTAGGATTATTAAAAATATAAGACTAATAATTAGTCACGATTTTAAACTGGAACTAATTATAATAATTGTTATGGGAAGGAGTAGAGCAATTTCTACATCAAAAATTAAAAAGATGACTGCAATTAAGTGTGTGTGTGTGTGTGTTAGGACCGCAATTTTAGTTTTATCATAAGTAATGCCACGAGTGATTTTAGTTTAGTAAGGCCAACTTCATATAAGTATCCTTGATTTCATTCGTGGAATAGTCTAATAAGTAGGATTATTAAAAATATAAGACTAATAATTAGTCACGATTTTAAACTGGAACTAATTATAATAATTGTTATGGGAAGGAGTAGAGCAATTTCTACATCAAAAATTAAAAAGATGACTGCAATTAAGTGTGTGTGTGTGTGTGTGTTAGGACCGCAATTTTAGTTTAATCATAAGTAATGCCACGAGTGATTTTAGTTTAGTAAGGCCAACTTCATATAAGTATCCTTGATTTCATTCGTGGAATAGTCTAATAAGTAGGATTATTAGAAATATAAGACTAATAATTAGTCACGATTTTAAACTGGAACTAATTATAGTAATTGTTATGGGAAGGAGTAGAGCAATTTCTACATCAAAAATTAAAAAGATGACTGCAATTAAGTGTGTGTGTGTGTGTGTTAGGACCGCAATTTTAGTTTTATCATAAGTAATGCCACGAGTGATTTTAGTTTAGTAAGGCCAACTTCATATAAGTATCCTTGATTTCATTTGTGGAATAGTCTGATAAGTAGGATTATTAAAAATATGACTAATAATTAGTCACGATTTTAAACTGGAACTAATTATAATAATTGTTATGGGAAGGAGTAGAGCAATTTCTACATCAAAAATTAAAAAGATGACTGCAATTAAGTGTGTGTGTGTGTGTGTTAGGACCGCAATTTTAGTTTTATCATAAGTAATGCCACGAGTGATTTTAGTTTAGTAAGGCCAACTTCATATAAATATGTGTGTGTGTGTGTGTTAGGACCGCAATTTTAGTTTTATCATAAGTAATGCCACGATTGATTTTAGTTTAGTAAGGGCAACTTCATATAAGTATGTGTGTGTGTGTGTGTGTTAGGGCCGCAATTTTAGTTTTATCATAAGTAATGCCACGAGTGATTTTAGTTTAGTAAGGCCAACTTCTTATAAGTATGTGTGTGTGTGTGTGTGTTAGGGCCGCAATTTTAGTTTTATCATAAGTAATGCCACGAGTGATTTTAGTTTAGTAAGGCCAACTTCATGTAAGTATGTGTGTGTGTGTGTGTTAGGGCCGCAATTTTAGTTTTATCATAAGTAATGCCACGAGTGATTTTAGTTTAGTAAGGCCAACTTCATATAAGTATGTGTGTGTGTGTTAGGGCCGCAATTTTAGTTTTATCATAAGTAAGCCACGAGTGATTTTAGTTTAGTAAGGCCAACTTCATATAAGTATCCTTGATTTCATTCGTGGAATAGTCTAATAAGTAGGATTATTAAAAATATAAGACTAATAATTAGTCACGATTTTAAACTGGAACTAATTATAATAATTGTTATGGGAAGGAGTAGAGCAATTTCTACATCAAAAATTAAAAAGATGACTGCAATTAAGTGTGTGTGTGTGTGTGTTAGGACCGCAATTTTAGTTTTATCATAAGTAATGCCACGAGTGATTTTAGTTTAGTAAGGCCAACTTCATATAAGTATCCTTGATTTCATTCGTGGAATAGTCTAATAAGTAGGATTATTAAAAATATAAGACTAATAATTAGTCACGATTTTAAACTGGAACTAATTATAATAATTGCTATGGGAAGGAGTAGAGCAATTTCTACATCAAAAATTAAAAAGATGACTGCAATTAAGTGTGTGTGTGTGTGTTAGGACCGCAATTTTAGTTTTATCATAAGTAATGCCACGAGTGATTTTAGTTTAGTAAGGCCAACTTCATATAAGTATCCTTGATTTCATTCGTGGAATAGTCTAATAAGTAGGATTATTAAAAATATAAGACTAATAATTAGTCACGATTTTAAACTGGAACTAATTATAATAATTGCTATGGGAAGGAGTAGAGCAATTTCTACATCAAAAATTAAAAAGATGACTGCAATTAAGTGTGTGTGTGTGTGTGTGTGTTAGGACCGCAATTTTAGTTTTATCATAAGTAATTCCACGAGTGATTTTAGTTTAGTAAGGCCAACTTCATATAAGTATGTGTGTGTGTGTGTGTTAGGGCCGCAATTTTAGTTTTATCATAAGTAATGCCACGAGTGATTTTAGTTTAGTAAGGCCAACTTCATGTAAGTATGTGTGTGTGTGTGTGTTAGGGCCGCAATTTTAGTTTTATCATAAGTAATGCCACGAGTGATTTTAGTTTAGTAAGGCCTACTTCATATAAGTATGTGTGTGTGTGTGTTAGGGCCGCAATTTTAGTTTTATCATAAGTAATGCCACGAGTGATTTCCAAATTATCGATAAATTCACAACTCTCGAAGTGAGGAGTGAATTTATCTAGAGAATTTGAAAATCAAGGGTGGCATTTGTTAGGGCTATTTAACGAATACAATTGAGCTGTTTACTCACAAATCATAATTTAAATATAGTTATTTTAAAATATGTTGTTGTTGTTGTTTTCAAATGCTGGACCTTGGCACCGAAGCCATTAGCGTTCTTGCTCTCCAATATTTCTCTATGGTGGATCCAACAGGTAATACTTCACAGGTTTGTAGGTGTTCTTCATTCATTTCTTCGTCTTTGTTGCATAGAGGACAATTTGGATTCGTGTAGATTCCTATTTTATATAAATGTTTGGCCAAATAGTCATGCTCTGTAAGCAGTCTAAATTTTGCTCCTATAGTTTTACGTGGAATTTCTGGAATAATATCTGGCTTCTTTACTAAAATATTCCATTTTTTGTCTTTGGCTTTATTACATAGGTCTTGGTTTTGTTTGATTTTATATTTGTTTTTAATTATTCTTTTTATGGATGTGAAAGGTAAGCTTTTAGTAGTATTCTGAATTAAATTGGAGCCTTTTTTGGCAAGAAAATCAGCAGTGTCATTTCCAGCAATTCCACAATGTGCAGGTATCCATTGCAATTGAATTCTTTTCTGTAGTTTTTGGAGTTGTTGAATCATTTTGTAGCACTCTTTAATTTGTATTGACTTCATTTGTGTGAATTTATTGCATATATTGCTGCCTTAGAATCAGAGAGTATGACAGCATTTTGAAATTTATTTATTCTGTATAGTAATTGTTGGAGTGAAATATAAATAGCTGTTACTTCCACATCAAAATTTGTTGTGTGGTATCCTGCTGGTTGATAAAATGAAAATAATGCACATGTAATTCCTGATCCTGAGTTGTTATCAATAGTAGATCCATCTGTGTAGACATGTAACCATTCTTCTGGTGGATATCTCTTTCTCACAGCTTCTAATTCAAGAGCTTTTAGTACAGGTGTGGGAGTTTTCAGATTTTGTAACTGGTTCTTCTAGATTTAGCTGAATGTTAATTGGTTCAAAAGAAAGAGGGTTTTCTCTGATCAAAATATTTTCTTTAGATTTAGGAAGATTCAAATCTGTTTTTATTCCCATTACTTTAGACAAGAAATTTGTTTGTGTTTTCAACTTTGTTGGTTGTAACTGTCTTTTTTCCCATTTTGATGTTGTTAACCGTAACATTTTTTCGTGTTGTGTTATTTCCTGTTCCTCTAAAGTTAGACATATAGGAGGGTTCTGAGTTACTCTGCTTGCATTGCTGTGATTGCAGTTGATTTTGCTGCGCTGGTTATAAGCCGTAAAGCCTGATTTTGGCATACTTCTAGGCGATTCAGGTTAGAGTTATTTGTTGTGATTATTGCCTCCCTGTTGTATAGAAGTATTGGCTTGATGAATGTTTTGTATGTGGTGTTCAGAGTCTGGCGATTACTACCCCACTTTGCTCCAGCTAATCTTTTTAAGATTGAGAATCTTTTTTTTGCTTTGTTTACTACTGATGCTTCAATATGTTTTCTCCAAGATAATTTTGAATAAAAAATTGTCCCTAGATATTTTGTTTCATTTGTTTGTCTCAGGTTTGTTTTCTTGAACTGTAGATTTAGTTTTGGACTTTTTTCTTCAAGCTAAATATTTAAAAAATGTTTTGTCTGTATTAATGGCCATTAAATTGTTGTGGGTCCACTTTTCTAATAGATTAAGAGCCTTTTCCATAGAAAATTTAGATTTTTCTATTTGTGAGGAAGATGTCCACATAATCACGTCATCTGCAAAAAAAGAGCTGTCTTTATTTCTGTGTTTGATATAGCTGGTGGAAGATCATAGATGTAGATGTTGAACAGGGTTGTACTTAGTACTGCACCTTGAAGGAGGCCCATTTTTATTTGTCGGAATTTGGAAGTACTGTCATTGTATTTTGTAGCACAGAAACGTTGTGAAAGGAACTGGGTGATCCAGTTTAACATATTGTTTTTGAATGTCTAGTTTTGTGATTTTTTCAAGTAATTTGTATCTCCATACTGAATCATAAGCTTTCTCAAAATCAATGAAAACTGTTTTAGCATATCTTGATTTTTGTTGAAAGATTCTTTGACATCTTGAGATAGTTGAATTGTATTTTATTTTGCAGATAGATGTTGTCTGAATCCTGTTTGTGCTGTTGTTAGTATGTTTTTTACTTTCCAAGAACCAATTTAGTCTCGCTGAAATCATATGTTCTGCTGTTTTTTTGCAATGACACTTGTTAAAGAGATTGGTCTGTAATTATTTATATCATCAGCTGTCTTGTCTTCTTTTTTTTAAATAGGGATAATTATTGCTTTTTTTCCACTCTGTAGGTACAGTAGAGGTCCATGATAGATTATATAATTTCAGTAGTGTATTCCTTCCCTTTTGGCCAAGATGTTAAAAAAATTCAAGATGTATTTTATCTGGACCAGGAGATTTGTTATCTTGTAACTCATGTATTGCAGAATTTAGTTCCCATATGGTGAATTCTTTGCTGAATATATCATTTGTTTGTTCCTAATGCTTCTTAAAAGTCTTGAGATCTTTTTTAATTTGCCTTTGTTTCTTTTTAGCTTTAGGAGGGAGTTTGTGTTGGGAGCTGTAGTGCTTATTAAAAGCTTCAGCAATAGAGTTGTTGGAAGTGTTTTCCCATTAAATTTAAGTGGTTTCTTTCTTTGTATCTCTCTGACTTGTGATTTTACTTATATATCTATATATTTTTTTGCGTCTTTTCTATAATCAGCTTTTTCAATAAATTCACTGAATGCATTTTTTCTTTGCTAGATAGATTCTTTTTTAAACTTTGCTGCCTTTTCTTCGCCATTCTTGTGTATCTATTGGGTTGTTGAACAATTCTGCTTTTCTTGTTGCTATGTCCCATTCTTCTTTTAACTTGGATAAGTCTGCATTCCAAAAGGGTTTGTAGTGTTTAGTTTTTCCTCTTGGGATTCAATTTTTTGCTGCTTCAAGTATTATGCTTGAGATGGTATTATTAAGTTTATCTGTAGATACTTCGTACTGAATTAGGTTTAATTTATATTCAGTTTCTTCTGTAAATTTTTTCCAATTAGCTTTTCTAAAATTCCAAGAGTATTTTGTTTTTGTTTACCGCTATTTTGTTTGTCCCGATGTATCATAGATGCAACAACTGCTCTATGTTTCGATACTAGATCTTCAATGATTTCATGTGAAATCTTATCTTTCAGGTCAGGTGATACTAACAGGAGATCTGGATTTGTACACTGGCCATTATAATGTATGTATGTAGGACAGTCAACATTCTTATAGATAAGTTCTAAAGTGTTTGAATTTAATAAATCTTCATTAGTTTTGCCACTAGGATTGTAGTCTTTGTATCCCCATTTAGGTGAATGCCATTAAAATCAACAATCAGAATTGTTTTTGGATAATATTAATTATATCTAGAGAGGGGTTGTTATTAGGTGGGATGTATATTCCATATAGTTGTAATGTGAATGCCTTTCCAGATTTCATTTGGATGATTTCTACTTTGTCTTCTTGTTGCATTTCCTTTATAACTTTAGATTTTGATAAAATTTTGTTTCTGACGCCTGCAAGAATTTCACTAGCTACTTGCCGTGCTTTGGGGAGGATATATATGTTGAATCCAGGAAATTGAAAATTTTTAGTTGGTCTCTTGATACATTAGCTTCTTGTATGATAAGTACATCTATCCCATTTTCCTCTATGATTGTTTGTAATTCGGTTTTTTTACTCTGTGTAAGTCCTCCTGCGTTCCATTGGAGAATTTTAAAGATGTTCTGTATATGACGTCCTGCAGATGTCCCCATCCGGAGATCCGAAAAGGGGACTGTTTTACCTCCGGAAAATTTGTCTGAAGGATTTGCCATTGTTCAGCATAAATGTAACCGTTTTTTAAGAGGACACCAATTTTTTATTTGTAATGGTGGTTACATCACCCACTCACATAAACCCCCAGTATGACTGGAGGGCCACACATGCCGTTGGTTAATGGGTCCATCGGACCTTGCCGGGAGGATTTATATATTTGAATCCACCGACCATTCTCACAAGGACCATTTGTGGACCATTTCTACGCCGTGGCATGTCAGCGTAAGTGTTGAAATAGCATTTCCTCTATTTCTGATGGTGTGGTTATACCGCCATTACTCGGTCCTCATAGCCTCATTTGTAAGAGCAGGTTGCACCACGAGCAGGTTGAGGTTGAGATTTGGATAGGAGAGGTTATGGAATGCACTTCACTATCCTTTGCAAAATATTTATATATTTAATGTAAACGGCGATGTTTGAAAACAAATGAGAAACGTTTGTTATGCTTCATTTGTTCATCACTGCAACCAGATCATATTATTTATTGCCAATGAATCGCAATATTGTAAGATTGCACCCAAGCGGAGAAAAAATGAAACACATCAAACTGTTTATAACCAACATATTAATTAATTTCTGATGTCCTATGATGTAAATATGTCAATTGCATTTTTCTGGAACGTAAATTCCTGGGAAATAATTCGTTTAAGAAGGTGGTATAATCAATTGCTACAAATCGTTTTATGTTATATCCCGCAAGCACTGTCTGGTTACATTGGTGCACTATATATATATATATATATATATATACATATATAATCTGGTAGCCACATGCGTTCTTGAATTCTTATATCTTAATATAAAAATTGTTATATTCAACGTATTTCTTAGAGAGTCATTCATTGCAAAATAATGCTATGACCTACTCAGAATGTTAAAAAGGAGGAGCTTGATTTTAAAGTGATAAAATTAAATAGATAAAATCGAGGTGAAAAACGACTGTGATTGGTTGTAAATCAAAATTCGTTGAAACGTGATTGGTCATTGACTCCCATTTGGAGCATGAGTTAAATAGTCTGAATAAAACTTGTCACATAACAATAAATTACGAAACGTAAGGTCGTGTTCATTAACCAGCAAAATCTTACCATTAGGTGTGATAGTTCATCTAAAATGAAAATTTAAAATAGCTCTAGCGGTCGCAATGATCTGTATGTAGAAAGAAAAATCAATACAGGTTATTTAAATAACACGAGGAAACTATTCGCCAAAAAGCAGAGAATTCCGGTCATTAGAAGTTGGAGTTTATCTGAAACCCGATATTAAAGTTCAATCTAGGAGCCGCTATGTTTACACCTTTCACTATCAACCCTAAATTGGCAATATATCCCATAAGATATTTTGTTTTTACAATAATTAAAAAAAAGTCAGAAAGAAAACTTCAGTTGTGGACAACATTATATAATGACCAACATAACAAATATCTAAACAAATGTAGCGAAAAACTATACCTGCTGATGATGAAATAGATATTCTAAAAAAGCCTTCAGGAAAAGGAAAGCACACGTGTCTTTTATAAGTTGAGGACGACGGCACTGGCCAAAGAAGGTATATATTTTATTTTTATCATATTACTATCCACCTCAACGGTTTTAACAATGAATTTTATTAGTATTGATTTAAGAAAGTAGTGGAAAAATCATCATCATTAGCACAACCTGGGTGGGTCAAGGTTTTCTTCAGAATTTTTATCCAGGCTTCTTTATCTGTGGCAACCGTCCACCAATTCTCGAGTTTAAAAGATTTGACACCTTGTAATACTCCATCTATCCATCTCGAATTTGGTCTTCCAGCTCAAAGTCTTCCTTCTGGCTTACCATCTTTAATTCTTCTAACTACTTCATTTTTGGCCATCCTCTGTTGTACGTCCCGTCCACTCTAGTCTATTTACTCTAATATCTGTAATGATATCTGACGATTTATACAACACATACAATTCCTTGTTACATCTCTACTTTCTTTAATAGGTCCATATACCCTTATGAGTACAGCCAATCCAGATTTGTCAGGTTTAATCAGATCCCAGGTTTCACTCCCGTAAGTTTAATTAGTGTTTTATAAAATCTGAGTTTTGTTCTGCGTGTCAAATATTTTTATTTAAAATACTTTATTATTACAAAATAACATTTATTAGCATGTCCACCGCTATGGTCTCGAGGTTGCGTGCTGCCTTGTGACGCACCGGGCCCGGGTTCGATCCCCGCTCGGGACAAGTTTCCTGGGTGAGGGTTTTTCAGGGTTTTCCCTCACCTGTAAGATAAATGTCAGGATACTTTAAGGCTCAAACGGTCCCCGAACATCATCTGGCCATCATTATCATCAATATCATATTCACCTCATTAGATTAAGTTTAGGTTTAAGGCCTCTCCTGGCGCATCATTACCCATCGTCATCACCCATCATATCATTGGGGCAGCGTAACACCGCCTTCCATGCGCCCCAACCTCAGAAGTGGGTTACAATACGCCAATACCAGGAGAGAATACCTGTCGAATGACAAACAGGTGGCATTGAACAAAAAAAACATTTATTAGCATTTTGTATTATTTTATTTATTTCTTCCTGGATATTGTTTTATTTTTCTATTAATGAGAATTCTCCTCAACACAGAGGTTTGTCTCTAGTTGAACATAACAAAATATAATATAGGTTACAATATTGACATAAAAAATACACAAAATTAGATACTATTTTTCAGAACTCTACACTTTTTATGTTGTTGCGTCATTTGTCTCTATCTTGTACATCATCCTCCAGTACATCAAATCTTTCCATTGACATATGTACATTATGTATCCAGGTAGTAGCAGGTGATCCTCTTCCTCCTCTCGTCTTAATTTCCCATTCTTGTACAATCCTGAATATTCTTCCTTCTCCCATTCTACGTACATATCCGTGTCATTGTAGTCGTTTCCTTTCAATTGTGACAACACTTCCTTCTTCCACTTTCATAAGGCGTTGTATTTCTGTGTTCATTATATTTTTCCTGGATATTCTGACCGATGAATATTTTGTTTTGTTTATTCAAGATATATTAAATTATTTTATTATTTTCTGATTGATTCATTCCTTTTTTCATTCCTTAATGTGTACCCTACTGTTTTTCTTAAGAATCTCATCTCGGCGGTTTCTATTTCTTGTTTGTCACTTATATTTATTGCCCATTTTTCACCATCGTACATAAGCATTGGTACAGCCATTACCTTATAAAACTTCATCTTCGTATCATTTATAATTTTATCTTTTAATGTTCTTTGTATGGTTCCGCACATTTATCGGAATTTATACAGTTTATTTTGTGAATCATCACAACTGTAGGATACCTCACAGCGTATTTAAAACGTTTAACTTGTTCAACTATTTCCTCGTTTACTAATATCTTTGACCATACCATAAAAAGTATTTATATCTTAATACATATAATTAATTCTCGAAATAACATAAATTTTGAACAATTAGGGGCCTACTTTATGAAAACTGAAACTAGGTTTTAGTTTGGTAAGCGGGTTTCACCAGCATTACAGCGCAAAAAGTAAGAATAATGGCTGCGCGCTAATGGGGTTGGAAATGGATTCAGAACAGCTTGGGGACCATATGTTTCTACCTCTTGGGATCACTTGAATTATGTCACGGGGATTAGAAAGTTACAAGAGATTATTTGTTATTAACCGCAAACACTCTGCTCTGTTGGGAAGCATGTAGGCCTAGTGTTTCATGCATGGGGTTTGTATTTCTCAACAAAACCGTGACAACATGTTTCAACTGCAACACAAATACTTAATAATCTATATAGCTTCATGTACAGTGTGTAAATTAGTTAACACAATTTATCTTATTGTCCTATATGTAGGACTGGCTTAAAGTCTAGTATTTGTAGCTTACAATTTTCCATACAAAATTCTTATGTCACTATTGCACTTCACACTTTTACCATTTATAATAATGTTTCGTAACTGTTTTAAACATTTTGCAACGATTCTTTAAACATTTCTTACGACTTTAAATATTTATATAATTACACAAATATAGTGAATGAAGTTCTACAGAATCGCAATGCACATGCACGTGATACGCAAATGTCTAATACAAATACCAGTAGATGGTGGTGGAATCGGAATACCAATATTCGCGATTAATTCCAGACCATATTTCAAGAGATTAAATGTATCTTGTTAGGTTACGATGGGACAAGTTAGTATACACAAGATTAGTTTATAGTTTATTAAATAATATGTAATTTAATTTGTTAGGGCGGGAAGTTGGTGTACGTTCATTTATTATAAATATTTGGGAGTTATATGCGAAAGTTGGTAACACCGATTTCACTGCCATCTTGCGGAAGCTACATTAGGCATTCCGGCATCTCGCGCATGCGCACTGCGATTCTGTAGAACTTCGAAAATTTCGTGAGCAACAAATACTAGACTTTTTTCCTGTAGAACTAATTAACTAACTCCCTGGCACTATCGAACCCGCGCGGATATAAGCTCTCCATACATCCCTATACTGATCTAATGTTTTCCAATCATTCCCTGTGTAATTTACTTCTCTGAAACCATGGTTAATGTTATTCTCCCACCTCCTTCTTAGTCTACCAACTGGGTTTTTCCCTGTAGTTTTCCTACAAGAAGCTTCCGTACCCCCAATTGATACCATATGTGCTGCTCATCGCTGTCTACGAGACTTAACCCTTCTTATTATATCTGGTTTACTATAAAGATCATGTAGCTAACTGTTATTTAGTCTTCTCTATTCATATGTCTGTTCATCTCTCTTTGGTTCCAAACAATTTATAAATAGGGAACAGTGCCTCAATATAGGACAAATAGTTGTCTCTGGTTGGGAGATCACAATATGTGCATTTTAAAGAAGGGTATCAGAACAGTTGATATACGAAATTTAAGGTACAATGGACAACAGGTAGAGATGCTATAGTCATATGCATAAGCACTTAGGTGTCCCTGTACTGGACTTGTGCAATCGGTAGATGTGTACTTCTTCCGCTCCTATAAGAGCATGACGAAATTTCTAATGTACATTGTGTTGGTGGAATCAGACGTTAACTTTTGGCACAGAAACTACTATCTCCATCTACAATCTTTTGTCTATTACCAGTTATTAGCACCTCAATTTCGCAATCTCATCCTGTTGGCATTTTATCGATGTGATTATGTGACTACTCATGCTGGAAAGTTCCAAACACATCTCCAATATCGAGCCTTCTTGAGGAATGTTGTAGAGATGATTGCGAGGAACCTGCATTCAAGAAAATGTGCTGACTGTGAGAATGCTTGTGTTTATTTACAGGTTTGCATATGTTTTGTCTCGACTAAACCAGAGCAATGTGTATAGTTGAGTTTCTAGTTCAGTGTTTTATAGTTTCATTTCTCATGCATTGAACCTAAAACTTAGTGATTCTCTATTATTTCTTGTATACTTTCAAATGGCGTATCAGGCATTGTACATATTACGACAACTGTTCATACCATTCCCATGAATGAACTTTATTCTCAAATACTAGTAATCTTTTCTCCTCCTTTAAATTAAGAGGCAACGATTCGCACCCATACAATATAACAAAGAGAATAACAGAATTATGTATTTTCAGTTTAACGTTTTTTGAGAGAAGTTGGGACGACACATGTTGGACGGACTTCCTTAAAATACTCAACCATAAAAGCGGGCACATATACAGGATGATTATGTAAAAGCGAGCAAAAGTTAAACAATTTGAGAATAATTTGAACAATTTGAGATTAGTGATTTAGAGACCAGAAGCCAGCTTAACCTCCTGCATCCGTAGATATCTCACTTTTGGAGTAACTCCAACTCACTCTGATCGGTGGTATCATATTAAATACCTACACAGCTTCAAGCTTATATATTTAGTTGTCAACGGCATTCTTTAGATGCCAGTATCAATCAAAGGTCAAAAAATAAATTCAGACGAAAATAATCATATAAGATACTTTGTATAAAACCAATTTAAATGCTGTCCTGCTAGAAAATCAATTTTTTTGTTTCTTGAAAATTTGTTATTTTGACCTTATATACCCATTAAACGTGAAAATAAAATTCAAGAGCTTAGGACAGTAACATGATATGCCACATTCTGTTAAGAAATGCCATTTATTACAATGATAGCAAATAAATGTATTGAAATATCTATAAATTCATTTGTAAGTGTACCAGTGATGAGTTAAAACATATAGACACACAATGTATTAACAACAATACAGCCCAATTAGTATTTATAATATTTTGAAACATTAAAATCCTTAATTAAATTATTTTGAGTGTGATATCTTACCTCAATATTAATGTTCATTTGTTCTTGAACATGTTTCAATTAGTCTTCTAATCATCTTCAGCTTCATGGCCAGACTGGTTGGATTTATGTTGTAAACCCTGGATGTCGATGTCAGTTCCCTCATGCGGTTGACCAAAGAACCTCCGTTCCGTCGGTATTTCGAAATTCATAAGTCTGTTTTTTTTTTCTCTTCTGAAGATAGATTTTTTCCCCCCAAATATTCAGCTCTTTTGTATTTTGTAACTTTTAATAATTTAGTATCCGAATTTATATTATGTTTTTCAGACCAAACGTGAGCAGCAACTGCAGATTTTTCCATTTCCCCATTTTTAATATTTCTTATGTGTTCTTTGGTTCTAATTTTTAGGTTTCTTTCTGTTTTTCCTATATATATCTTTCTACAATCGGTACATTCAATTTTATATATTCCTGATTTTTTATTTTATCAGTTTCTTCATTTGTTGGTTATTTTTTCCGGTAAAAAGTAAAGTAAAGTAAAGTGATCCCACAACAGACCCGGAGGTCCTTGGGGTAGTAGGAGGTTAGGGCTCCTACTTTTTCTAGACAATCGGCACTTTATGTCAGCCGGGTTGTCAGCCCTACGTGACGGCCGCCTTACCCCCAGAACAAGCGTCTGGTACTCATTTCCGTTAGAGGCTGAGTCGACCCCAGGGCCATAGTGCCGCCAGAGGGTTTGGGTCAGTTTAAAAATCCTGACCCCAACGGGACTTAAACCCTCGACCCTCCGGCTTGTAGCTCAGTGCCTTATTGCTAATTAATATTAAACTTCTCATATATATGTAAATAACTACAGTTTAAATAAACTAATAAAAACCAGCAACAAATTAAAAAACTGATAAAAAAAAATCAGGAATATATCAAATTGAATGTACCGGTTGTGTACATATATATGTAGGAAAAACAAAAAGAAACCTGAAAATTAGAACCAAAGAACACATAAGAAATATTAAAAATGGAGAAATACGTAGAAAATCTGCAGTTAGTGCTGATGTTTGGTCTGAAAAACATAATATAAATTCAGACACTAAATTATTAAAACAGTTAGAAAATACAACATAGCTGATTGTTTGGGGAAAAGTCTATATTCAGAAGAACAAAAACAGAGTTATGAATTTCGAAATACCGACGGAACGTGACCTCGTTCGGAGGTTCTTTGACCAACCGCAGGAGGGAGCTGACATCGACATCCAGGGTTTACAACATAAATCCAACCAGTCTGTCCATTGAGTTGAAGATGATTAGAAGACTAATCGAAACATGTTCAAGAACAAATCGACATTAATATTGAGGTAAGATACCACACACTCAAAAATAATTTAATTAAAAGAACCTCAAAATATTACTTCCTAAAATAAAACATTAATTAAAATACTTATATCTCAGAATGAACAATATGTGGCCAGCGTATGTAAATTTCAAAAAAAGATCCAGTACTTGTATGAAAATCATAGGGACAGGGTCCATTGGGTAGACCAAGAATGAGGTTGGAGAATAACATTAACTACGATTTGAGGAAACATATTATGCAGGGGACGATAGGAAAACATTAGCTCAGGAGAGGGATGTATAGACAGTCATGAACCTAGAAACCTTTTCTCTGTAAAAATTAACTTTGAAATAATAAAATATTGTTATGGGCAGCTATTCCAATATCTAATGTATGATAACAGTTTTGCTTTTGAACTTATCCATAAGACCTCATTTTGAACCCTTGTAAGTATGTAACTGTGGTGAGATATGGGATTAAATGGACCGAGAATATAGTGGAAGAGCATTTAGTAGCGAGGAATCGATTGGGCTGATGGTTAACTTTGGTGTTTACAGGTAATTATAACTTAGTACTGCAGTTGTTGGATAACAAATACCTTCATTACAGTATTATCTACAGTAACGTCCTCTACAGAAGCTTTTGTCATTCAACTTGTATTGTAGTCCATCTCTTTTATGTTACAGCTTTCGTCTCGCTTTTTCCCGAATTCCAACCCACTAACACTCTCAACTCCTCTTCCTTCCACTATTATGCCATTTCTTTTTTGTGTCCAATACCACCAGGTTGTCTTTTATGACATTTATGGCTTGCTCCCCTGGTATTGACAAAATTGTAATCCATTTATTAGGTTAGGACGCCTGTAAGGCGGAGGTAAGTTACCTCAATGATGCGATGGTTGATAAATGATAATGAAGTGCCAGGAGAGTCCTTAACCTAAATTTAACCAAAATTCCGGACCATGGGCAACTAAATGATTAATTCTCTTTAAGGATAAATTCGTATGATCTGACCGGGAATCTAATCCGGGACCTCATAATCTGTAGTCAGAAACGCAGACCATTATACCATGAGGCTGGTAATGTAATTTAATATACATTCATATATTTCTCCTCATCTCATATAGACTTGATTGATTTGATTGATCCGGTTCGTCCCGCTGTGAGACATGGATGCTTCTCTGGTGGGAAGTTTCTTAACCAGACTAATTTAGTTACGCTTATTTCCCTACATATGTCAGCGAAGGACACATGGTTAGTACATTTAGTAGAAACTAACGTATTGCCCGGATGGATGATGGTAAGCTCATCAGAGCAGCAGTAACAAATATTGTGCAGAGTAATAAAGGAATTTCGGGTAATTGGACCCCTATTTTGAATTTGTTGTTTTTTCTTTTAATTAAGAGATTTGAATTTTGTTTAATTGCAATGATTATCATTAGCTTTATGACTATGAAATATCATTGTTATTTTATTCAAATATGGAAACATCTTTAAAATTTATAAAAAAATAAAAATTTGGAATAGGGACTTAGAACATTTAATATATGAACAGAAAACGGCGTATCTAAATTATCTTAATAGGAAAACAAATGAATCATTAATTTAATACAAAAGGAAAAACGCAATAGTTCATAGAGAAGTTAGAAAAACTAAAAGAAGAATGTGGGATAAATATATAAGTGATATCGAACACGATGTACATGAAAAACATGAAAATACATACAAATTATGAAACATTTAAATTATGAAACAAGAGATACATTTAAATTAAATAATATTCCACAAGAAAAATGGATAGAATACTATCAAGAATTATGGGCATAAAAAAATTCAGAAGAAAATGAAGGAGATGAACACGTAGATTTAATAACCATAGAGGAATTAACAACTTCTATTAATAATTTCCATAATAAATAGACACCGGGTACTGATAATATTAACATAGAATTAATTAAATATGCATAATTTCCTCGAAAAATTCGTCTACTAGATTTTATAAATATATTTTGGAAATTTGGATATATACCCGAAGAATGGAAAATCGCCAAAATATACCCTATATATAAAAAGGAAACAGACAAGATTGTTCTAATTATAGAAGAATAAGTATATTGAATACGTGCTATAAAATTTATGCCAACATTATAAAAAACCGCTTAAACATAATTATAGAAAATATTATATTGGATGTTCAAAATGGACTCAGGAACGGAAGATCCTGTTCCGACTATATATTCACAATGACTCAATTATTTGAAAAAAAAAACATATAGAATTTAATATTCCAACATATATGGGATTTACAGACTATGAAAAAGCTTTTGACATGGTAAATAGAAGTAAATTATGGGATATAATGACAAATAAAAGTATTCCACAACATTTGATTAGGGCTATACAAAGTTTATATGTAAATAATAAAATTGTAATATGCATAGGTTTTAAATCTAAAGAACAAAAAATGGTAATAATAAATCGTGGTGTCAGACAAGAGTGTCCTTTATCATCTTCTCTTTTTAATTTATATATATAGACGAAGTTATGTTAAAGTGGCAGATTAATTTAAATAAACATTTTAAAATAAATAATAAACTGTTGGATACAATATTATTTGCCGATGATCAAGCAGGGATTTCCAGTTCTGAAGATTATCATCTACAAAGAGCTATTTTCAATTTGGAAAAAAATAAGTGCCAATTACAATTTAAAAATTTTAAAGAATAAAACTAAAATTTTAGCATTTAAAGGACATGATACCTTAAGAGCAAAAATAGTAATTGATAATAACGTTTTAGAGCAAGTGAACAGTTTTAAATATCTAGGTTTCAATTTATCATATGTTAAAATTGAAGATATTAATGACAAAATAAATAAATGTAATCTAATGTGTGGCACTATTAAAAGAACCCTTAAAAACACAAGAAAAGAAACAAACATTAAATTTTATGAAGTAATGGCTCTTCCTGTATTGATGTATGGATCAGAATGTTGGACGATCACTAAAAGACAAGAACAAAGATTGGAAGCAGCTGAGATGAGATTTTTAAGAAATATAGCAGGATATACTCTGCTGGATAAGAAAAGAAATGAAGATATAAGAAAGGAACTAAATATTTTCAAACTTACAGACCGAATAATTAAATATAGGAACGACTGGAAAGGACATATTGATAGAATGCCAGAAGGAAGATTTCCAAAATTATTGCTAAATTATAAACCGCACGGAAGGAGAAATGTTGGATGCCCACACAGAAGATGGTCTGAACAATTTTAACAGTTCTAGCTTTAATGAAACCGGAACGAGCCAACAGCCTTAATCCCTGGATGATGATGATGATGATGACACTTTTTTACATTACAAGAAAGGTCCACTTTAACCTCCATATTCCGTTAAAGTGGACCTCTTAGTCCATCCTAGACTATTTTAAGGTTATTTACTCTATTAATTTTTACAGACAGGCACATATTAATTTAAAAGTATGTATGGCTGATCGTAATTAAAAAGCATCGATATTTAATTGATGTTTTGGTAAATTGTCGTTGATTATAACATTCACACGTCATTCATGTGCAGACACCGACGGTCTTTGGGTTTAGGTAACATTGCAAGGATATTAAATACAATTAATTAAGTGTATGGCTTTTACATAGAGCACATTTGTTGATAAAATATACGTTTTCGTGGACCCAAGTATACACTAACCGCCTCGTGGAGGGTCCACATCAACCGGATTCCTTTGTTATATTTAATTATTTTATACAGCAGCCATCTCACATAATATCAAACCAAACCCGTCAGTATATTAAAACAGCATCTACATAATATAATATATTTTGGAGTTTTTTCAACATTTTAGTATTCTTCTTCTTCACTTCCTGGTTTAGGCAAGAGTTGCCTGTTCCGTCTTCACTAATAGATCTAAGACCATCTCTTCCGAGGACGTCCGACATCTCTTCTTCCTCTTGGAAAATAATGGAAGATTTTATTTGGTAATCTACTTTCTTCCATTCTTTCTACATGTTCTTTCCACTGTATCTTGTTGTTAAATATCTTTTCTTTTATGGAATAGATCTGCAGTTCTTCACGGATATCCTCGTTTCTTATCTGGTCCATTCTAGTGCAGCCTTTTACTCTTCTTGAAAATTTCATCTCGGCTGCTTGGATTTTACTTTCTTGTTTGTTTCTTTGATTTTAATTTCTGGTTTTAGTATTCAGTAGCAGAAATTAAGTTTTAATTCTTAGCTTGAAAAACTTTTAAATGATCGTTTTCATATATCCTACAAATAAACCCTTCTTCGCACTAGGAATAAAAGAAACCGGCATTGAACACGTCAAAATTGATGAGGGGAAGAAATTAAAATACTTTCTGTTCCAGGGCAGCACCAATTAAAAAATATATTAACAGGTTCCACTCAAACTGAAGGGTCCACATTATCCCAAGTTCCTCTACATATTTATGCTGAGAGCGGGTGTCATTTTGAAAAGGCAAGATACGCCGTTCCAATTAAAATTTTGCTTATTCGCTCATTTATTATAATACAGCCGTGTTCACAAATTTAGTATCATGCATTAAACTACTACTTCGCGTCGCTTTGGATAATCATATCTAAATGAAATTGGTGACAATCAAAAGAGAAACTCAAAAAGTTTTGTGCATCTTAACAATGGAGATTAATGGACAACAATACAGAACTAAACTAAATTGAATCATGTTTTTTTGTGGTCGATATGGGTTCATTGTTGGATATTTAGCAGACAGGTTAAATGTGAATGTCTGCAGCGTCACTCGTGGGGGGCCACATTCAATGTCTATGAGGTATAGTAAAAACTTTTTGAGTTTCTCTTTTGATTGTCACCAATTTCATTTAGATACGATTATCCAAAGCGACGTAGTAGTAGATTAAAGTATGGTACTGTATTTGTGGACACGGTGTATTATAAATTATATTATATTATATTAACATACAATTTTATAGACTGATAGATCCTAGCAGAACGTTTCGTGTCGGAGTTCGTTAACGGCATTAGAGTGAATCCACAGCTTTCGGGAACGTTAAACTGATTGGTGACAGTCCCGATGGCATTTGAATCCAAGTTTCATCCCAAACATTGCTATATCGTCTTTGAAGTGCATTTTGAGAACTGATTTTGTATGTAAATAAATCAATGCTTCGATACAACATAACACTCTGGAAACTATGAAACCAATTTGTACAACTACGAAGTAACACATGCGCTAAGTAAATCATTGCTATGCGTTCTACGTTTAATGGCAAAGTTCCTAGTACCTACATGATCTGTTTATACTGGTGACAGGTGTCGGTGGCTTCAATGCATTAATGTTACATATCATCATACCATGATACATCTTGGTGCAGTCTTAAGTTATCTCCCACCCTAGATTGGATATTAGTGTCAAATCCGTAGTTTTTGGGATTCACTAAGCTTGTAAGCGACAATAAATTGAAAAAAGAAATATCCTGGTAATCAGCCATATATATATATATATATATATATATATATATATATATATGGTCTCGAGGTAGCGTGCTGCCTTCTCACGCAGTGGGTCCGGGTTCCATCCCTGGTCGGGACAAGCTTCCTGGGTGAGGTGTTTTGCTTTTTTTCGGGGTTTTTCCTCACCTGTAAGACAAGTGTCAGGAAGCTTAGGGCCAAACGGTCCCCGAAAATCATCCGGCCATCATCACCATTCTTAACATTATCATCACCATCCTTCACCGGTGTGGAATGCAACGGGAAGCTACCACACCTATAATTCCCTAGTAAAGCTGCAATGCATAGCATGAAAATGCTGTGATTGCAGTGAAAGACCTGCCCTCGGGTAGAATTACTATGGATATACATACATGTATAGAGAGGATAGAGAAGAAAGTGACATTAAGAACAGAATAAGTAAAGATAGAGCAATAATAGTTATGTTAAACGGTGTCCTATGGAACAGACATATAACCAGGAAAGATAAATTACAAATATATAATCGAATAGTGAGAACTGCTGTCACATATGGAACTGAAGCATGGACATTCAACGAAAACTTATGTCGAGGGAAATATATTGCTTGAGGAGAGCAGCAAGATGTTCAAAATTGGGAAAAATAAGAAATAGAGTCATACGATAAAAAAAATGTACACTAAATATTCAGTAGTAGGTTATATAATAAGATATAAGCAACTAAATTGGTATGGACATGTGCGACGAATGCAAGAAGAAAGGTTACCTAGAAAAACACTGGAATGGTTCCACCTAGAAGAAGAAAGAAAAGAAAAAAGAAGATCTCGAAACTCTTGGATGCAAGAAATATTAAGTGGAATGAGAAAAAAGAGGACTGGAGAACATGAAGTGGATGGAAAGGGACTAGCGGAGAAGGAAAACAAAACTTTAGGAGATATGTGTAAACTTTGAAAAAAAAAATCCATCCATAGTAATTCTGCCCGAGGGCAAGTCCTTCACTGTAAACATAACATTTCCATGCTATGCTTTGCAGATTTACTAAATAATTATAGGTGTGGTAGCTTCCCGTTGCTTTCCACACCGGAGGAGGATGATGATGATGATGATAATGATAAGGACGATGATGTTTGCCGGATGATTTTTCGGGGACCGTTGGCCCTAAGCTTCCTGACATTTGTCTTACAGGTGAGGAAAAACCCCGAAAAAAAATCTCACCCAGGAGCCTGTCCCAACCGGGAATCGAACCCAGGCCCACTGCGTGACAAGGCAGCACGCTACCTCGAGACCTCAGTGGTGGATATATGTATATAAACTTCAAAAAGGATAATTTTCTAGCAACATGTGTATTGTTTCTTCCTTTAACATGAAAGTTTTGCGGAGGAATATTTTGACGCTTAGAGGAAACCCAACTCCCGGAGACGTGCTGTTGAATTATACAAGAGCGTAACCAGATGCCCGCCACAAGTTCCACTCACTTCAGTTAAAGTCAAAACTTGTTAACACACCTACACGCACAACATGCAATCAACTATCTTTACTAAAAATAAAGTTACTTCTTTTTTCTTGCAGAGGTATTCCATGTTCCGGGTTGATTTAAAAAAAAAGTTGAACTAATTTCAAACTCAAGTTGTCAACAATATATAATAATCATGGAAAGAATATAGGGCAATAAACCATCCTTATGATCAGAGATTCTGAATGTAATTCATGAGGTCCGGGTTAAATTCCCACTGTCACCATAAGAATTATACTTGTAGTCGCTTGTGATCTAGAATTAACAATAACATTAGTTTATATTTAAGGGCTTTCCTGATGCTTGGTTATCATTTTCCAGGTATGAGGTTATATTTTGTAAGATGTTAATTATATAATTTTTACCTGGTAAGTCAGTCGTTCTCAACTAAATTATTAAACTTCTTCAAGTTATTGTAATATGGAGGCCTTTCGAAAACAATGTTTCATCTTCTGCGTTTTAACTGGAACAGATTGTGCTATATAACACCATCAGTTCCAGTTAAAACGCAGAAGATGAAACATTGTTTTCGAAAGGCCTCTATATTACAATAACTTGAAGAAGGTTTAATAATTTAGTTGAGGACAACTTACTTACCAGGTAAAAATTATATAATTAACATCTTATTACATAACCTCAACGGTGCTTTATTATGAATTTCAAAAATGCCGAAAGTTATATTTTATTATTATTATTTTTTGCAGGAATATAAAAATTAGGGATGAAATAGTAATTTAAATAAAACAGACTATTTATCATCTACAATGTAAATGGAGATTTAAAATGAGAAAATTTAGGCAGTTAACAAATTCAAATACTTGGGATCAATACACGGTGTCCACAAATATAGTACCATACTTTAAACTACTACTACGTCGCTTTGGATAATCGTATCTAAATGAAATTGGTGACAATCAAAAGAGAAACTCAAACAGTTTTTGCTACACCTCATAGACATTGAATGTGGTCCCCATGAGTGACGGTGCAGACATCGCTGTCTGCTAAATATCCAACAATGAACCCATATCGAGCACAAAAGAAAATATTAAATTTAGTTTAGTTTCTGTATTATCGTCCATTATTCTCCACTGTTAACATATACAAAACGTTTTGAGTTTCTCTTTTTATTGTCACCAATTTCATTTAGATACGATTATTCAAAGCGACGTAGTAGTAGTTTGAAGTATGATACTATATTTGTGGACACGGTGTATTAGATTTAACGTTTTCCAATACTGTTATTTTAACACAGTTCCAATAATGGATCATATTATAATATTATAATGATATTGTAAAAAGAAAAAAATAATGTCTGAACCAGGAATCAACCTCCACGGTTCGATTTCTGGTTCAGACATTAATTTTTCTTTTCACAATATCAACATAATACGTTGTATTACAGTCAGAAGGAACAAGCAATTCTGAGATAAACAAAAGAGTAAGTCAAAGAAGGAAAACAATTGGAATATTAAATTCTGTGCTGTGGAATGGAAACATTCTGAACAAAACTAAAAACTTATTTGTAGTTCATTGGTGGAGAGTATACTATTGTATGGTGAGTAAATGTGGATATTAAGCAGAGCGCAAGCGCATAAACTATAGGTGACAGAGATGGACTTCTGGAGGAGTATTTCTAGAAATTCAAGAAGGGACAAATATGGATGTTCAAAAAGATGCTCTACAAGTTATTGGAGAAAGAAGACTGAAATGGTTGAAGAGGATGTCAGATGACAGGATACGTAAGACGATATTAAATTTTGAAGCGGAGGGTAAAAGAAGAAAGGGAAGACCAAAAGAACAGTGGATTCAAGGAGTGAATAGGAGTATGGTGTCGAGAGGATTAACAGAGAGTGATGCAAAGAATAGGGATTTATGGAGGAGTAAAATTTACTGTGGTTTATAGGAAAACTACTTTATTGTAGAGAAACCCATAAAAAAGAATAAATATTATTATTAAATTATTATTATTATTATTATTATTATTATTATTATTATTATTATTATTATTATTATTATTATTATTCGTAGTAGTAGTGGTAGTAGTTATTACAACAGTGGTAGTTTTACTATTTTTTACTATATTTGTACTTTTTTAACATTTGAAAAAGATAAATAATACAACTACAATGCGATTGCAGCTAGTGGTGCAGAAATGGGGGGGTAACCAAATTCGATTTTTTAGGAAGCAGACAGCGAGGAGATACAACACGCCCACACGCACACTCTATTGACTAACACTAAGATATTGGCACTTGAAGTAAACACCAATAAAACAAAATGCATGTTCACACACAGAAATACAATATATAATGGAAATGGTAAGCTAATGACAAATGAAGGAAATTTTGAGTAAGTGCCTGAATTTAAATGCCTAAGAACTATGATTAAAAATAAGAATGAGATGCATAAGGAAATTAAACACAGGTTTAATTCTGAAAATGCGTGCTATTATGTATTCCAGGAACTCTTGTCATCCCAAGTTCTCTAAAAAACATTAAACTAAAAATATATAAAACTTTTATTCTCCCAGTTATATTATACGGATGTGAAACATGGACCCTTAATTTAAGGGAGGAAAGGAGATTATGAGTATTTGAAAATACAAATCTTAAAATTTTTTAACCAACGAAAGATGAACAGACAGGTAAATGGAGAAGACTATATAACAGTGAGCTACACATATAATAAGAACAGTTAAGTCTCATGTGACACGAATAGGGGTATAGAAGTTTCTTGTAGGAAAACCAGAGAGAAAACGCCCAGTTGATAGACCAAGAATGAGGTGGGAGTACAACATTAATTATGATTTGAGGGAAGTAGATTGTATAGAGCATGATTGGAAAACATTTGCTCAGGATAGAAAAGTTTGGAGAGCTTATGTCCGCGCGGCCATGAACCTATGGGTACGATAATGCCAGTTAGTTAGTTAGTTAAGTAAGTTCGAGATCGTTAACCAGTAAAATCAGATCATTAGGAGTAGGAGTTCACCGAAAACGAAAATTTGAAAATCGCTCTAATGGAAATTTTCATTTTTTCGTGTCGAAACTCATCATATGCCTTTAAAATAAAACGAGGAAGGCATTCTCCAAAGATCAGCGAATTCTGATCATTAGAAGTGGGGGTTTAGGCCTACCTGAAACCTAAAATTACAAATTAACTCTAGAAGCCGTAATTTTGCCTTAATTCAATACAATTTGCTTCATTGCACAATTTGATTATCTCTTAAATTGGTTTAATTTGTTTATTGTTTTAATCAAGTAATGAAAGAAGAAAAATCGAAAGAAATTACTTAAATTTGTACAAATTCCATTACAATATGCAATAGGTAATAACTTGTGGTTTATGGATGAATTATTTTCATTGTGGTTCGACAGGTAAGGTTCGTAAGAAATTTAGTTTCTTAAAATTAAAGGTAAATAAAATAAGGGTCATCATCATCAATTGCAGTCATGGATTAGGCCATTGGCCTGTTCCGCTTCAGGATAGAAATTGATCCCTCCATCGCATCTTAGGTCTTCCTGGGTCTCTTCGTCCTGTGGGTCTGTAGTTGAATATTGTTTGGCATTCTAAGGTGGTTGGTGTTTATGCCAATTATTTTGGTATATTTGAATTGTTTCAGTGATTGCTGGTGTGTTGAGAGCTTTGCGGATATCTTCATTACGCATGTGGACATAAAGCGTATAACCCGCTGAAGGCCTTAATAACTTCATTTCTGCAGCTACTATCCTATTTAATTTACCTTCAGTAAGAGTGAAGGTTTCAGAGCCACAAAGTAGAGTTGGAAGAGCCATTGTTTTATAAAATTTTAGAATTGTATCTAGGCGTACTTTTCGGAGAAGAGTGTTCTTTTATTGTTCCCATAACTTTTTGGAAGTTGATCAGTTTTGTGTCTATATCTTTACATGTGTCGTAGGAAAGGTTGCAGCCAAGATAAGTAAAGTTATTAACTTGTTCTATTATATTGTTTTTAATAAAAATTTTAGGTCGTATCGGTATTTTCCCTTGAAACGCCATAGTTTTTGTTTCACTCACCGAAATTTGTAGAGGAATTTCGGGTAATTTGGACCCCTGTTTTGAATTTGTTGTTTTTCTTCTTTTAATTGAAGGATTTGTATTTTGTTTAATTACAGTGATTATCATTAGTGTTGTAACTATGAAATAGCATTGTTATTTTATTCAAATATGGAAACAACTTCATAATTTATAAACTTTCTTATGTTACAAGAAAGGTCCACTTTAACCTCCATATTCGGATAAAGTGGACACCTGAGTCCACATTAGCTTTTAGTCTATTTTTAAGTTTATTTACTCTCTTAATTTATACAGACAGGCACAGATTAATCTGAAAACATTTATGACTGATCGTAATTAAAAAGCGCTGATATTTATTTAATATTTTGAAAAATTATTGTTAATTATAACATTCACACGTAATCCAACTGCAGAAAGCGACGGTCTTTGGGTTTTGTAAAATTAATTACCGGTAAGTGAATGGTTTTTACAGATAGCATCCTCATTGATAAAATGCATGTATTCGTGTAAAGTTGACCCAGGTCCTCGTGGAGGATCCACATTAACCGAATTCCTTTGTTATGTTTAATTATTTTATACAGCCACCATGTCACATAATATCAAACCAAACCCGTCAGCATATTAAAACAGCATCTACATAATATAATATATTTAGGAGTTTTTTCAACATTTGTAATATTCAATAGCAGAAATTAAGAATTGATTCTTAGCTTGAAAAATTTTAAAGTTTCATATTACAAATAAACCCTTCTTCGCACAAAAAATAAAGTAAACTGACCTTAAACCCGTCAGAGTTGATGAGGGGAAGAAGTTAAAATATTTTCTGTTTGAGGGCAGCACCAATTAAATAAGTTATTAACAAGGTTCACTCAAACAGAAGGGTCCACATTACCCGAACTTCCATATAAATTATAAGGCTCAACTGCACTTCTACTAGCGCTTGATTTTGCAGATATATTGTCTGTAAACTATAGATCTTCTTCTGTATTTACCAACATTATTTAATACTAATAAAATTAATTGTTAAAACCGTTGAGGTGGTGAGTCATAAAATAAAATAAGTTAAAATATCTTCTTAGGTAAAATCCGTCGTCCTCAACTTTTAAAATATGTAATCTTTATGCCTGTAGGCCTTTCAGGACATCCGCCCCATCTTCAGCAGTTCATTCTTCGCTAGAGCATCCAGGTTGATGTTTGATGCTACAGCGAAGAATGAACTGCTGAAGATGGGGCGGATGTCCTGAAAGGCCTACAGGCATAAAGATTACATATTTTAAAAGTTGAGGACGACGGATTTTACCTAAGAAGGTATTTTAACTTATTTTATTTTACAACATTATTTAATATTTTAAACTTTTTCAAACAATTTTTATAACATTATTAGACAATTTTGAAGTATTTATTTAAATATGCAAATCACAATATTATGACACTGTTAGTCAATATTGTGATGCTAACTGCTATTTTCTCCACAGAATATATTACTTAGTCTATGATTTTTCTATCGCTGTTTTGGGTTATCGCTGGTTGGATCAGCGTTAGGCAATGATAAGTAAGTGTACACCCACTTTTAATAAACGTTTGGTAATTGTAATATTATTAATACATTTTTTTATGTAGATTCGGGGATTTATTGCAAATATTGCTCATTTAAATTTCATAGCGACGGATAGTAATCGAGGATGATAATCGATATGTGGTTCGATCTTGGGTTATCGCTGGCTCTATAAACTCTGGCGCATGCGCACTGTTGTTCTATAGGACTTTGCAAGTATTTCACGCTAGTTTAAGTGCAGTTTTTCCAATTATAATCTTGGGTTATATTTGACAATCTATGTACTTCTCTCTGTAGGTCATCTTCAGATGTAGCCAATTTACTTGATCATCTGCATACATAAAGTGTGTTTGTAATTGGTTTTGCTATAATTTTACGGTTTCATTCAGATATAAATTAAATAGAAGAGGGGAAAGTGGACAGCATAGAATAAAGGCATATTCCGTAAAGCAATAAAGCCAGAGAGTAGCCTAATTTCAAAATGCTGAGTAATTTGCTAAGTTTACGCAATTCCTGTGTGACGGACGTTTAAGAGAATAGAGTAGAGGTTTGTTTCAAATGCATTGCACTTGTAGTTGGGCGCTGATTGCAGGTGGATTTATGTATCCAGGGTGCAAAGGCTCAACAGTAAGATATAAATCTAGCTACCGTGACTCTGTTTGAATGTGACATGAAATACGGAGAAGGTAATGAATACAGAAGCAAGAGCTGAACAAAGACGGATAAGGGCGAGGGTTGAAGGCGCCACAACTCGTGTTTAGGTGATTTGACAGTGCCCTCCCCATCTTACAATGTCACTTACCTCTCCCTTCAACTACATCAATTCCTCTTTTCTAACCTTTATTCGCGAGCGAAATTTTGAAGAAGAGGCTAATTCAAATACATAGGAACAATAATTATAAACAGGAACGAAGGTCATAAAGGAATTAAACATAAGCCCAATAATATAAATGCATGCTATTATGCATAGGGACTCTTGTGGTCCAACTTCTCTAAAAAAAACATTAAACTGATAACATACAAAGCCGTTATTCTCCCAGTTATATTATATGGATGCGGAACATAGATTCTTAGTTTAAAGCAAGAGAAAATAATACTGGCACTTGAAAAAAAAGTTCTTAGGAACATTTTATTTGGAGAGAAATGGATGTCACCACATCTGTTGTTAAGAGGAATGAAAATCAAATTAAAAATCAAACTATTAAATGCTATGGCCATGTACAAAGGATGGAAAATGAAATATGGCCAAAAAATATATACCAATGGTCACCTCCTGGAAGAAATAAACGTGGCAGACCAAAAAGGAAGTGGAAAACCTATGTCAGAACTATAATGGATGATAAGAATTTGGAAGAAGGAGATTGGAATGATAGAAATAAATGCAAACTGAAGATGGCAAACCTATAAGTGGGGGAAAGCCGAAGAAGAAGGAAAGTTTTTGGACCAAAGATAAATGAATAGACAGACGAATGGAAAAGACTACATAACAGTGAACTATATGATCTTCGTAGGAAACCAAATATAATAAGAACAGTTAAGTCTCATAGAATGCGATGGGCAGTGAGATGTGGCACGAATGGGGAATAAAATAAGGGCGAGGAAACGCCTTATTAGAAAACCAGAGGGAACGCGCCCAATAGGTAGACCAAGAATGAGGAGGGATAATAATAATAATAATAATAATAATAATAATAATAATAATGATAATAACCATGATTTGAGGAAAGTATATTATATAGGGGCGAAGCCTCCCTAAAATATTTCTTAATTCAAGCGTTGGCCTCATCAATCCTTTTACTTGTAGTGATCTCAAAATCTATTACTGAAAGATTATTTTCATTTTATAATTCAATAATTTCTAGAATAATCATATCGACCCCCCTGTTGATAAAAAGAGGGAAGTATAATATATAGGGGCTTATTGGAAAACATTAACACAGGATAGGGATTTATGGAGGTTTTATGTTCGCACGGCCATGAAACTATGTATTCGGCAGTGCCAGTGAGTTCGTTAGCTAGCAATATGAAATTTCACAACGTAAACTATGAAGCAGAAACCAGAAATGTGTACATTGGCGAATCTAAAGCTCTTGAGAACAAATTGGAATCATATTTCCTAATATTTTGACAGCATCTTCATATTTCAAGAAAAAATTCTATTCAAATGTTTATTAAAATTGTTATTATAATACTATTATTTTAAAATATTGATTATATCTTAATTTTTATTTGATTTTTAAATATTCTAAAAAAATACCCAAATTGTAAGCTACTAATTTACCAGTAGCACTATGAAATAATTTTGAATTTATGTTCAAAATGACTGAATTACATATGTTTTTGAAAAATATTAAATTTGTAACTGTGTAAACTAAGCGAATTCCTAGGGATGGATCAATTTTGCTTGTTTGCGGAATGTATATTTATTTTGACTATTTAACTCATGCCCCAAATGAGAGTCAATGACCAATCACATTTCAATGATTTTTTATTTACAACCAATCACAGTCGTGTTTCGCCTAGAATTTACCAACTAAAGTTTATCATAATAAAAAAAGCACCTCCTTTTTAACATTCTGAATACGTCATAGCATTATTTTGCAGTGACTGACTCTGTAAGAAATACGGCTAACAGATTGTATATAAAGTGCATGAATGTCAACAGAAAGCGCATGCGAGAGATAATATAAAAACATTTGTAACAATTGATTATGCCAGAAAAAAAAGGAACCACTCTTTGCACTTTCTTAAACGAATTATTTTCCAGGAAATGACGTTCCAGAAAAATGTAATTGACATATTTAGAATAGGACGTCAGAAATTAATTAATACCTATAACGTTGGTCATAAATTTCTCCACTAGGATGCATTTTTACAACATTGCGATCCTTTGGCAATAAATAAATAAATAAATAAATAAATAAATAAATAAATAAATAAATATATATATATATATATATATTTAGGAAATGTGCACTCAGGTGAGCATTAGGGACAGCACACACACCCAGACCCAAAGTGGAGACTTTTTTAAATCCCCTACTCTGCCGGGAATCGAACCCGGGTCGCCGGAGTAGAAGGTAGGGACTCTACCGACTACACCACGGCGACGGACTTGGCAATAAATAATATGATTTGGTTGCAGTTATGAATAAAAGAAGCAAATGAAGCGTACCAATCGTTTCTAATCTGTTTTTAAACATCGCCGTTTACATTAAATATATAAATATTTAAAAATAACTATAGTTAAATAATTATTTGTGAATAAACAGCTTAATTTTATTCGTTAAATAGTCCTAACAAATGCCACTCTTGATTTCCAAATTATCTAGATAAATTCACTCTTCACTTCGTGAGTCGTGAATTTATCGATATTTTGGAAATCGCTCGTGGCATTACTTATGATAAATGAGAGAAACGTAATATCTGATGCTAATTTATTTAGAAGAGTCGGGCTGCAACGAAAACCAATCATGGGTAACCTAAGTTATTACCTATTTAAATAATATTGTTGTATAATTTGACACCAATATATAGTAGGTTTTTATTTAATTTTTACGAATTATTCAATGCTAGCACATAAATGTAACAGAAATAAATGAAATTATGATCGGAAAGCAGAGTTTTGTAACACCATAATAAAACCAATCACAGCGAACTTCAGTTGTTTACAAAGTGAGAATAATACGTTACAATACAAGAGTGGGAAACGCTGTGTTATGTATGCCCGATGGATAGGTGAAGTCACAATATTTCAACGAATACATAAAAGTCTTCAATCCTTCTACGTAGTATATTTTAATTTAAACTAATGTTAAATTGTTTACCTTCATTTAAATTAATACAAAGCTACTGATTGTAGAAGATTAGGAAGATTTAGAGTATACGACAAGAAACCTGGAGGAGGAATATAAAGAATGGGGATTAAAAATAAATGTGAACAAAACGAAGTATATAGTAATAGGAGATAAAGCGAAAAATGTGATTTTAGAAGACGGACATGAAAAAAAAAAGAGCATGTGACGAATATGTATTTTTGGCGGCTAAATTTATTGAAGGTGAAAGTCATGTTGCTGAAATTACCGAGGATAAATAAGAGGAAATTAGCAATATCAAAATTAAATTGTGTTTTATGGGATCAAAATATAAATTCTAAAACAACAAACATTTTAAATGCAATAATGAGTACAATGGCTTACAGAAACATGGGGAGTAAAATCTAGAATAATAAGTAAATTAAATTATGTAAAAATTGATTTTTGGTGAAGTTCAACTGGAGTTTTTAGAATAGATAAAGTAAGAAATGGTGAAATTAAACAAAACATGATTGTTCAAATTTAAATTGTGGATTTAATAAAAAATAAACAATTAAAATGGTATGATACCACCCAGCATCGTGATGCATTTGGATAGCTACAATTACTAGCGACTCCAGGTTGAGAAGATGAGAAGATCAGCTATAACGGATAGGGGGACCCGACATGCTGACCACAGTCACTCCTACACTGGTTCGATGATCGTCTATCTCTGTGATTAACACATGTGGATGTGAGGTCAGCAGCCGGCTGGTAGGCCAAGGGCCTTCTAGGCCTGTCGCGCTTGGAGTAAAAAATGTAAAAAGAACGAAAGAAAACAGGCACCCTAGAAGAATATTAGAATGGGTGCCACTTGGTAGGAGGAAAAGAAAAGGTCGGCCAAAAATAGCGAGGATTGAAGAAGTTTTGAGGGAAAAAGAATTGGACGATGGAAATTGGAATGACAGAGAGATGTGGGAGTAGACTTATTGTGCGCAGGGAGATATTGTGAAACATTGTGAAATCTGCCAAATAAAAAAAATTGTAAATGCGATATCAGGTATACTATTTATTAAGATGCTCACTTCACGGCCACCATTTAGAATGCCATATCAAATAAATTTTCAGTGATATATTTGGGTAATTTACTACAATGGTGCGTTGAATTATTTCCGATGTTGTAAAAAGATAGATTAACACGTTTTAACTGATATATAGCATTGAACAAATATTTAAAAAATCGCGAATTTTCTTGACGTCAAGTAAATTATTGGCGGTGAGCGACATTCAATTTCCTTCCTGAATAAAAAAGAAATGCTGCCAATATCAGGTATGTGAGTGTTTTCTACACATTGAAAGATTTCTATTTATGGTAACGTGTTGTTAATGGGTTTTAGGAGTAATCAACGCCTATTTAAAAATGGGGATCTGTAAGTATTGCTTCGGGAGTATATATATATATCTGAATTAAAGGAGTCACCAAACGCTACATTTTAGTTTTTATGTTGGCGAAAGTTGCATGTGGTAAAGGGTTTAAGAACTGTAATGTGTTTTCTACACATTGAAAGATTTCTATTTATGGTAACGTGTTGTTAATGGGTTTTAGGAGTAATCAACGCCTATTTAAAAATGGGGATCTGTAAGTATTGCTTCGGGAGTATATATATATATATATATATATATATATATATATATATCTGAATTAAAGGAGTCGCCAAACGCTACATTTTAGTTTTTATGTTGGCGAAAGTTGCATGTGGTAAAGGGTTTAAGAACTGTAATAGTTTATTTTCCACGGTCTTACAAAAACCCAAAAAAATATCAAATTCAACATAGTATGCAAATAAAAAAAAATCTCTAACATATGATGTAGGATACAACGGTTGCCAATCCATGGTCCGTTACTCGTACAAGAATCTTGGTCTGCCAGCTACATGTGTAAATTTATAGAACGGGACGATATTCTAACCAATATAGTTGTAACAAAATTATATTGATAATATACTACTACTACTACTACTACTACTACTACTACTAATAATAATAATAAGTATAATCATCATCATCATATAATAATAATAATTATTATTATTCTTATTATTATTATGACAATCCGGCTGATTTCCATGAAGCTTCTCAGTAAGATGAATGTCTCCTGGAAGCGTTACGAGCGCTTCGCAGGAGGAGAAGGATGGTGGAAGGGCTGCTTCCTCTGAGCCTCCAAACATGCTCCTCTGGGTATCCACCCCCCAAGAGAGGGCTGCTTCTTCCGCTCTTCAAGCCCTACAAGTTTAGCTGTGCCATTCCTTGTCGCCCTGTTGACCGTTGAAGACTTGACGAAGATGTGGCCGCCCAATATGGATACAGACGCCATTCCTCGTTGTGAGCTATACTTAGTTCCCCTCGCCTCTTACCCACCAGCAAGATTAACCTAAGTCAATCTTGCCCAGTAGGGTCGTCTGGTTCATCGGGTACTAACCCCCCCACCACGTCAAGGTGATAGCTCTTGGGGGGGGGCTGATGCATTATGAAGTCAGAACGGGCAATTGCCTAATCCCTAGAGTGATTATTATTATTATTATTATTATTATTATTATTATTATTTATTATTATTACTGATTATTATAAATTTCGAACGAATTTCCGCTATAGAAAACAATGCAGCGGATAATCTACCAAAGTGAGCATAACATGTTTTAATGAGTTAAAATATGCTAAATTGAACAATGCGCTGTTGGGGAGGGAACAAACAATAAGAATTTTTTTTGGAGAACAAGTACAACTGCAGGGAAGATGTATAAATTGTAGTGCGTGAGATGTAACTATGTCATTGACATTTCTAAATTTTATTGGCTGTTTATTTAGTTGCAACGTCCAAAATTATTTCTTACTAAAATATATGATACATTTACTCGTAAGTCCGAGGGATCAGGTAAGAAAAATGTTATTTTCCAGAAATAATAGTATATTATGATCCGAGGTTGGGAAATAGTTTTCACAGAAGTGAGGAAATGTTTAAAACCAAGTGATAGCTCGGTTTTTAATTTCCGAGATTCTCTAAAACACTTCACAAACGTGCCTTGTACATAATTTTTTGCGCGATGGTGTTTTCAAAATAATAAATGATAGTAAAATAATAACATCTTTGTTGGAAATATTTGCATTCATTATAAACAACTGACTAACGATAACAGTGTGGGCAATGTTTATTAGTTGAGACTACAGCAGACCGTGACACCAATCAGTCATAAAATGCGCGCAAGTACGTATTTATTGTTTTATATTGTTTCAAATAAAGTTCAGTTCATTTAAAATGCAGTGATTTGTTTCGTATAATGTATATTAACACTACCTATTGGATATATTTTTGTATATATATTGTACATAGTATACATAAAGGTTAGTGGTTTTACTTCCCACACGTGGTTTGTAATATGTAATATTACAGTTATTTTATTACAGTACAGTTATTTAGGTTGACAACCACGAAATGTAGGAAGTTGAACTTTCAATCATGGTCGCCATTGCTGTAAGTACGACAAAACGCACTATCGCGCAAAAAACAATTATTAGCTGTCAGCTACATACTCAAACCTCATGCAGTGTAAATCAAGAAACGTTAATCTTTAAGCTGCAACCCCGAGTGTTAACTGTTTTCAATAACGTTATGATAGGGTATTTCACGTCTATAAAATAGCATTGTTCTTATGGAGCTATTCCTGCAAGTAAACATGTCTTTTTAACATATATTGATTTATTAGTTAATTCATTTGAAATAAATAATTTAGTTACATAATTTCGCCTACAACTTTGCCAAGAAGATGGGTGATCGATGTATGAAAAAATATACCATCATGGAACGTATAATTATCATCTACATATTTAATAAAATTAGGGACTGAAATCCTTTCAAAAAACATAAAGCTGAAAATATATAAAACTGTTATTCTCTCGGTTATATTGTATGGATGCTAAACACGGACTCCTACTTTAAGGGAGGAAACAAGATTACAAGTATTTGAGAATAAAATTATTAGGAAAAAAATTGGACTAAAGAGAGATGAAAAGACAGGTGAATGGACAAGACTACATAACAGTGAACTACATGGTCTTTATTGGAAGTCAGATATAATAAAAACAGTTAAGTATCGTAGACTGCGATCGGCAGGACGTGTGGCACGAATGGAGAATGAAAGAGGTACATGGAAGCTTCTTGTAGGAAAACCAGAAGAAAAACGCCCAGTCGATAGACTAATAATAAGGTGGGAGAATAACATTAACCATGATTTGAGGGAAGTTGATTATACAGGGGATGATTGGAAAACATTAGCTCAGGACAGGGACGTATGGAGAGCTAATGTCCGCGCGGTCATGAATCTACGAGTTCGATAGAGCAGTGAGTTAGATAGGTAGTTAGTTGGGAAGTGAACTAAATTACTGGAACAGCTGCTAGGGGAGATGCCATTTAATGACCCTCTTTCAAAGATTCTTGAACATAATTATATTTCCATTTCTGTTATTCAGCCTGCGGCGTCAAGTGGCAACAGCGTTCCCATAAGAGCAATACTGTTTTCTACACATGAAATAGCTCTATAGTATATTCTGAAAATATATAGTACTTCTGTCTGAAAACGCTCATGCGATCCCTGACGTCACTGCAACAACATTACCCCTATAGCTCAGCCCAACTCAACATACAACAGTACAGTATCGAATATTTCGAAAAATGTCCACCGCTGTGGTCTCAAGGTAGCGTGCTGCCTTGTCACGCAGCGGGCCTGGCTTCGATCCCCGGTCGGGACAGTTTCCTGAGTCAGGAAACTTTAAGGCCAATCATCATTCATATTCATCTTAGATTAAGCTTAGGATTAAGGACTCTCCTGGCGCATCACTATCACCATCCATCATATCATCGGGGCAACATAACCCCGCCTTCCAGGCGCCCCAACCCCAGAAGTGGATTACAATTACGCCAATGCCAGGAGAGAACACCAGAAAGTCCAAAAGGACAAACCTGGGGCATTTAGAAAATAATAAAAAAATAGGCAGTATTGGCCCACTAACCCTACATGACATTAAACAGGAACAGTAATTTTAAAATTCATGACAAACAACCGTCGAGGCGATTAAGAAAAACATAAAAACTCTTAAAATCACTATCTGAATAATCAGTCGTCCTCAACTAAAACACACTTCTGTTTAAAAAAAAAACTTCAAGTATTAAACAATATAGACCTTTCAGAAAACAATGTTCTATCATCAGCAATTAAAATGTTGTTTTGTCATTGATTTGTCGTTTCTTGATTGCAGATTGGGAATGGAAATATATTGAAGATATAAATAATAATAATAATAATAATAATAATAATAATAATAATAATAATAATAATAATAATAATAATAATAATAATAATAATAATAATTGGAAACAGCATTTCGGCTTACTCACAACACATATAAAAATGCATATCTTTACATACAAAATTACGACACTACAACACTGTAATTAAACCAGAGTGCCTCTATGAAGCAGAAACATTAATTTTGAACAGAAAAATATATATCGAAAATATAGTGAAAAAAGAATGCAAAATTATACGAAAAGTTTTAGGTCCACAAGTCATAGGTGAAGCATTTAGACTCAGAAGTAAAAAGGAAATAAAAATATATATAAATATTCATAGTGAAATCCTTTAAAAAAAACGAAGGTTAAAATGTTATGGCCATATTAAACTAATGAACTCAAATAGGCTTACAAAACAGATAATGGAATTCTACGAAAACAGAAGTAAAGCTCCAGTGGATACTATGAAGTGGATTGATGAAGTCAAAAAGGACTTAAATTTGACAAGAATTACTAAAGAAGATATCCCAAACAGAGATATTTTTAGAATTAAGGCGAATAAGTGGCAAGTTGACCAAGAGGACAAACCGAAAAAAAAAATTGGAACAACTTGGACAGATGATAGAAAACAAGCTCATAGCAAAATAAAGAAAGAAAGAAATTTGGGCTCAAAGGAAACGCCTCTAAGTACTTTGCGTAGTCCTACATGGGCTCATTCGCAATAAAAAATGATAATAATGTTAACAATAATAATAATAGTGATGTTAGGATAAATGAAAATGATATTAATTTGGTCGATAGATTAAATATTTCATTTGATGCCAGTTCACTTTAAGATTTTAATATTTCAATAAATATAAAGTCGTTTATTTTCTCATAAGATTTAATTTAATTTAATTTGGCTTCCACACTTTGTAAATATCTCAAATTTTATATAGGTCGATCTGTGGAGTTCTTTAACCAAGCTAATTTAACAATACTTATTTCCCTACAGATATCAGCGAGTTGTTTGCTTATTTACTCAAAGTGACATCTAGTAGACAACTATCGTATTACTTGGATGAGAAACGACAATTAAATTTCGCTCACAGGCTCTAATTTAGGTTTGAGATTCTTTTACAAGCCCGAAAATTGTCAGACTTGAGACTACGACTTGAAGTCTTTCTCGGAGGGCTTGGCCATTGCATTTTTACATCCTAAAAAATTAATCGGTTCCGGCCCGTTTTGAACGCCGACCATCAGGCCCAGAGGCAAAGATAATACATCTTACATCACCGAGGACGATTATACAAGTTTATAATTTGTAAACGTACACAAAGAATGTATGTAAATATTATATTGATAATATACATTTGAGGTCCGAAAGGTTAAACGGAGGGAGAATAAATTATTGAATTCAAGTTATAACAACAACAACAAAAATGAGAGAAAGAAAATAGAGAAAGGGCAATGGAGTAATAAAGGAAGACTGAAATAGAAGTAAATAAATCTAAAATACATTAAACATTATCAAATTATAACCATTTGTTATTTAATATTTATTATTTTAAGATTATCTAGAATCAAATTGTTTTTTTAAGTGTATATAATTATTTAGTGAACATATTTAAGTAGTCATAAAATAAAATAAAGTTAAAAGAGGAATTTAACCAAAATTCAGTATTTAACACAATGAACATTGGGCATCGGAACATGTTTCGAGATTGTAAAAATATATAGAGTTTCCGCTGTAGAAAACATTAAAGCTTATCTACCCTCACGAGCAGAAAATGCTCTACTTTTTGTTTAAATGTTAAAGAGAGACCTGAACACCTCACACTGCATTTTAAACTAAGAGAACAGAAATACTAGAAACCTCGGTGCGCCTGAATTAATAATGAAACTTTGGTTTTCCCTACCTGTTGAGCAGAAGATTGTCGATGATATCCTGGTTTTGTTCACTGCGTATGCTCACAAGATGCCCTTCTCTTCTCCCACATTCCATCTCTGCCTCATGCCATTGTAGTCTTACGTCTTCCACCACAGTTATACAGAAAGGCCTCATGGATACCCAACCAAATCCACATTGTTGTACTATCTCAGGGATCGGTTCTGCATGATACCACAATCTCAAGGCTGGAGAGTCCTCGCTGGAAGTCTGTTGTATTACAACTCTCAATGTCACTACATTCCCGTGGGAAATTACCCTCATATCCCTTCTGGGATCACCTTTCCTGCTACAGTGTGTCCACGTAGACATTCCATCCCAGAGACGAGTCAACAGTCCTGGACATGGAGGGTCAGGGTCTGTATGGGAGAGCTGTTTAAGGGAATTGTCTTGAAATTCTGGGTGGTACACTAGGGAACGGTGTTCGGCACGATGAAGTGGCTCATCAATAGATAAGAGCCTCATGTCTCCAGTTTGAAGGCGTACAGATACTCTGTTCCCATATGGCATGTGGATTCTGAAGGTACATTGAAGCTCTGCTGTTGGTCTCAATACCAATGTATCATTTCTGGACGTGAGTGTAACATTGTAACAGTAATCAACAAGACGATACTCGAAGGCGAAGATAGGGTTGCTGTGAAGGTGAAGAGAGGGTGTGGTGAGAGTGTTTGTTGAAGACAATGCAGGAGCAGGGAAGTACAGTCTACGTCCTGAGGGTGGCAATTCTTCCAGTTTGCCACACAGTTGCTGACGGTGATTTCTACTGGATTTAGATAAATTTCCATGGGAGACTGAAGAGAATTGGAGGTATCCTCCGGCTGGACAAGGGACGTTCAAGCGAGTGAGTTCAACAACCAGACCACGACGATCAGTTTCTGCTGACGTTGAAGACGGGAAGAACATTTGACAGTCTTGAATTTGGCGAGGAAGATCTCGCCAAGATACATTGCTACGGGTTGGCCATAGAGTGAGCTGGCAGCCTGAAAATAGACGAAAACGAATTGTTAAAAAAACATTTATTATTCCAGAATTGGCAATTGCTTTCTCCAATACAGATAATTGACAAGATCACTGCCAAAGGGCCCTCCATCCTGGAGTAAGGGCATTTTAGTATTAAACTAAACAATGAAATATATTAATATGCAGGATCTTCTTGATGATGATAATTGTTACTCGAACCCAATCATCATCATCATCATCATCAATGGCTTGACAGCCCCAAGTGGGCCTTGACCGCCTTCAGAAGCTTATGCCAGGCTTCCCTGTTCTGAGCTGCATTCTTCCAGTTTTTTACTTTTAAAATCTTAATGTCTTGAATTATACCATCCTCCCATCTTAATTTAGGTCTTCAAACTTTTCTGGCCAATAAAGGTTGCTCATTGTAAATTCTTTTTGAAATCCTTTAGCTGTCCATATGAATAATGTGTCCAGCCAAGGCCAATCTATTAATTTTAACAATATTCAGAATATCTGGCTGGTTGTACAATTTATACAATTCATTATTGTATCTCTTTCTCCATACATAATTTTCTTTCAAGACACCAAAAATGGATCTGATAATCTTCGTTTCAAAACGCCCTAATAATTCCTCATCAGATTTGAACATGGTCCAAGTTTCAAACCCAATCACCAAACATATTTCTAACAATGGTCATGTTATTGATATGAGTAATCTTACAAGGGAACTGTCAACCATTGCATGCCGAAATCTATCTTCAAATTTCTCCCAGAGAAGTAAAATCTTTTAACTTTATGGCTTTGAAACATGAAAGTCCGTCATGAAGGAACTGCGTCAACTAAGCAAATTCCTCAATAAGTCGAATGTATGGTTCTAATTTGTTGATATACGGAATATATATATATATATATATATATATACATATTATCAAACTGGCTAAAATTAAATTCTAATATCAGTTATTTAAATGTGTCGAACCGCAATGAAAACAAAGACTTAATTTTAATATCGGGTTTCACATAAGTTTCCACTTACAATGCTCGGATTATGAGAATATACTGAGTTTTGTTGCGAAAATACATGTTATGTGCTGAAGAGAATTTAAAATTTTGATTTCGGGTGAACTCCTACTCTTAATGGGCCGATCTTTCTGGTTAATGATTTCGACCATATTTTTTAAATTGATTACTATGTGTCGTATTTCTTAAAAAAATTGCGGCCGCTGGACAGCGTTAAGACACACACACACACACACACACACACACACACACACACACACACACACACACACACACACACACACACACACACACACACACACACACACACACACACATACACACATATACATGTAGGCCTATATATAAAGGTGATTTAGTAACAAATTATTGGCAGCAGATATTATTTACTGGAGATTATCATCACGGAAATCCAGATGTAAAAAAATTGAAACGTTGAAATTAAAAAAAAATTATGAAAATCGAAAGAAATATATAACCAGACAATTGAAGAGAGACGATTAAGGTGGTATGAACATCTCAAGAGGATGACATCTGATACAATCTCTAGGAAGATATTGGAGTGAAAATAGATAGAAAGAGAAGAAAGGGAAGATCTAAAGAATGTTGGATGGACGGTTTGAGAAGAAGTGTGAGTGAAATGGGACTTACTGATGAGGTTGTTGAGGACGGCTACAACTGGAGAGGGCGAATTTATTGAGGGTGAAGAAAAATCATTGTATTGTGGATAAATTTAGAAATAAAATATATATATGTATACCCCATACGTCGCGCGTAGGGACACGGGTGCTCCCTAGCGGGAGTTAACAGGCTAATTTAGTTATGCTTATTAACCTACAGATGTCAGCGACTGACAAGTGTTTAGCACATCGTCTGAATGATACATCTAATTAGCAAGTAAGGTGTTACTTGGGTCGATCTAATGTAGAATCTTGCGTGTAAAATTCGTTTACCATTATCCCTTGTAACACCAAGCGTGGGAATTTAAAAATTAAAATTAAAATTTACAGCATCATCGGGTACTAAACCTGGCCCTGTTAGAAATGAAGCGGGATGCTATACTTTGGGACAAATCTTAAGATATTTTCTTCCAAGATGTCAAAAATCTATCTGCCCAAGCCGCTTCTAAATGGACAGATCATTGAACAAAGGCGACATGCCGGGAAAACTCTCATTAGTGTCAGTCACTGAAATTTTACGAGGTTGTCAGTGTTTCTCTTTTAAATATATCCCCTCAGTTTTTGTGAATATTTGTTTGATTACTGGGAAAGACGGCAACTCTGCCAACATTTTTTTTCGCCACGTGCTTACAAGAGTATGGGTTGGGTTTAGTTATAGAGTTTGTAATGTCTAGAAAATAATATTGCTCTTATTGGAACGATTTTGCCACTTGACGCCGCAGACTGAATGACAGAGATGGAAATATAACTCCCTCTTCTCCTCCTAGCATAAGTACAGCATCAACATAACACTACTGCTGTTAAAACATATATCGTGATCATTCTAATATCGGTCTGAAATACCATTGACAAAGTACAACAGCTTCTTCAACAAATAGAAGAACAATTGAATAGATCATCTGCAAAGAATGACGGAGGATAGGATACCAAAGATGGCACTGATATATAATCCCGGAGGACGAAGATCGGAGGGAAGATAAGAAAGCGGTGGGCTGAACAGATGTGAGATCGGAACGGGCAAAGACATAATCCGTGAAGGATGATGATGATGATGATGGTGATGAATTTAAGTTTTATAAACCGTTATCATCCATGAAAGTGAAAAAAAAAAATTATATTCAAGTAATTCAAGAATAATTGATGTAAAATTAATAACAATGCTGTCACCATAAAACAGTATAGGTAATACAACATTTAAGATAGGTACCTATGGCGCCTAGATAAAATATCTTCTCGCTAAAACAAGATCGATTTTTTCTTTCTTCTCATAGCCTAAACGAAATTCATGTACTTTAATATCGTGTAGATGATTAGGGCGTATCATGGAAAAATTGGGAGAGATGCGTCATTGTTAACTACTGTTAGGATGGTCGCGATAGTTGGCGGTCGATTTAAAAAAAAAGTTTGCACTTTACGCCGTATTCCTGTTCTCACAAAATAGCAATATTTCAATTGTCTTTTTTTTTACTGCTAACCTTGTTTTGTTCGGAGATACCACGGGACCACAAGAAGTCTCGCTACGAATTTTATAGATTGTGGCCACAGAAATACCAGTAGCTTCAGAAAATGTTCGCATAGTAAACCACATGTGATAAACTAGTTGCATACTTTTATTTGACCACAACTGTACGTGGTAGTGGCATCTCCGCTAACCGCTGTTCCGGTAATTGAGTTCACCCCTAACTTTATTTAGGTGATAATTATCTGTTCGATATTGGTTTTTTTTTTCATAATTCAGGCGCCCACTTTCTTGGCAAAGTTATAGGTGAAACTAATTAACTAAATTATTTATTTCAAATTAATTGACTCATAAACTAATCTCACATAAAATGACACGTTTACTAACAAGAATTGCTCCACAAGAGGCTATTTTGTAGACGTGAAAACCACTATAATGGAAAGGGAGCGCTGGAAAGAAAGTATTTTAAGACTTTTCTTTCACAATACCATTGGGATGCCATTGAGTTGAACATAGTCAAAAGTTAATTTCAAGGGATTCTAAATGTGCCTTTCTTCTATTAGTAAGTGGAAATCCATGTCCTTGGTTTCAAAAACATCAAATATTTTAAAGTCTTTGAAGCAGACATAAAGTAAGACATTGGTCTTATAGGACTAGCTGAGTATGCATTACCATTAAGTCCTACTTCTGTTAACACGATGCTTTACTGGCCATAGAGACGAGGATATCCGGAGCACCAGTCAAGATCATGACCTCCAAGCTATTAGTTGTTCCCAGAAAGGAAAGGAGTAAAATCTTTATTACGCTATTTGTCTAGACTTGACCTCAACTTAATGATACTTGAACGGCCTGTTATACGTGTTCTCTTGTAGAGGTACTCTCCTGGCTCGATACTACAATAAAATGTCATAGTCCATTTCGATGCGGCCATAAGAACCACCAATCATCCCTCTGCGATATTGAACTCAACGATCCACATATCTTTAACGACTATTTCAAGAATGGCAATTCTTTTATTTTCTTCTACAATACTCTGTTTCTTCACATTTCTCCCAAAGTTCTCTACTCCTTTTAGTTTTCAATTACATTCTATTTATATTTTTTTCTTATTTCTGGACGCTTTTAACATCTAAAGACATAGCCTTTAGCGACTATGTATTTCTTAAATATCAGATATCAAGATATTTAGATATCTATAATCATTAAATATGTGGTCACACATAGAAATGCGCAGTCGAGTCTACGACAGGGAAACAACAGCTGGAAGCGCTCGCCACTGAAGATGCCCTCCGCAGTTGAGGGAGAAACGTCTGGAAGAAACGCCAGTTATAGACCACGGCCATATAGCCCGGAATCTTTTATTACCATTTGAGAATAAAGTTCTTAGAAAAAAAAATGTACCAAAGAGTGATGGGACCTTAAACCGTGAATACCAAGGCTGAAGATTTTCGGGTTCGTAGAAGAATCTCAAGCTTCAATTAGTGCCTGTAGCTATATGTAATTACCCACTAGATGTCTCATTGAGGCGACGTGCACATCACATGTCACTGACATCTGTGTGAAAATAAGCGTAACTAAATTAGCTAAGTAAAGAAATGCTCGATAGCGAGAACCCGTACTTCCTAGAAAGATGTGTGGAGTATATAAACATATATACTACATTAAATCTTTATATGTAAACATGTGTGTCTCTGAATCTGTCCTTTACGTCTCAAAAACTGCTTGGCCGATTTGAATGGGGTTTTACCATCATTTAGAGAATATTTCTGAGTCAATTAACGTACATAACATATTACTGTACTTACTACATGGCTGAAGCTAAAAATAATAGGGCATCGGTGTACTAAAAAAATTAGCTTTTTGGGCGCTTAAATGGCTTACACTGCCTAAACTATAAATACACCAAATTAATGAATACAGAATTGAACATCTCAAAAAATTCTATAAAAAAGTCCTCGACATGATTTCCTATCTTTTTCGGATAACTTACAATAATCTTTTTTGTCATTTCAGCTCAATGATGCCAAAAAGATCGGGATGATTAGATTGGGCAACGCCTCTTATTTATCACGGGGTATCTAAAAAATAATTACGATGTAAATTTATAGTTATTTTTCTTTTAATTTATTCAACTGCATATAAAAACACATTTCATTTAGGAAAGCATTAGCTCAGGATAGGGATGTATGAAGAGCGAATGTCCGCGCGGCCATGAACCTACGGGTTCGGTAGTGCCAGTGAGTAAGTTTCATTTATTTAGGTGTAGCACTGCACGCTGGGTATTAGTTTGTAAATAAATAAATAAATACATTTTCCAATTAGTTATACATCTCAATAGAAAATGTAAAATAAAGACAAACAGTAATCATAATAGGCTAGTTAAGAGAAAATCTCGACAAAAATAGCAGAGAGTAGAGATATTGAATAATATTGCTTCAGAATGGTCACCGAGAGAGAAACTTGTTAGAGCAAATGCGCTTTTGTGGAGCAATCTATTTCACGTATACGATACAGAAAGTAGAGGTTGACGTACCGACAGAGAAGGAAAAAAATGACAAGGGGGTTGTGTTTTATTTCTGCAGCAGTTGGCGTGATGCATTATCCTCGCGAGACGTTCCGTACCGCCGGTTTCGTTGCTCTGACAGATGTAAAATCTGACATACTAAATTCCCTTATGTCCAAATGTTAACTTTCCATCCAAACTTTAATATTACTGACAGTGATACAAACTTGTACATCCATGTTGTAAAATACAATTTATAGGCTTAACGGAGCTTATATAGAAAGAACCGTGAAAGCATTTTGCATTTTTTATTGGCTCAAATGACAGAGTGTATATTTCCGTAACCTACGCCAAATTTTCAGTTATAAATCCCAGCTATTAGTTACGAATATACAGAAGTAGATATAATAGCGAGCTATATCAGTTGTATATGGAATCATGTATTTCCATGTGGTTAAACTCAAAATACTTGAATGGGCAAGGTATGTTCATCGCATGGGGAATAGACATATCCCAAAGAAAATTCGCGATACAACTACAGGGGACAGGAGAAGTGTAGGAAGACCGAGGAGCAAGTGGATTGATGCTGAGGATGAGGAAGTAAAGATGATTCTAGAAGTGAGGAACTGGAAAAGAAAGACGCTGGATAAGGAGATTTGGAGGGTCTTAATATAGGAGACTAAGGCCCGACATCCGGTTATAGCACCATAGAAAGGTAATTCATGAAATATCGCTTTTTGTAAGATTGTGCAATGATATAAGTGCAGTAAAACCTGTCTATGAAGGAACATGATGGTTCCTTAAATATATTTCCGTCTTGGCAGTTTTCCTTGTTATAAAGGTTTCCCAAATTACAAGCTTGAATGTTCTCATGCAGTATAAGGGTTTTAAATGCACGCATAACGTACTGACTGAAATACAGACAAAATAGTGTATGTAACACAGCTCAGTTTGCACGGCAATACAAAACAACTTTATTACACAAAAGCGAGAAGGAACTCAACTGCAGGAAGACTGAAGAGTTTCCAAACTACCTCGCAGGTAACGTAAGCAGGCAAGGAAAAGCTAGGGATTCCCCGCTGTCACACATAAGCAAGGGTATCCACGCAATACAATGGCAACACAAGAAGGTAAAACGCACGTATGGTCATTAATAATGTAATTAGAACGTGCTTAAGAATGATTTTCCGTCTTATTGAGGTAAAAATTAACTATTGGTACTTTAAAAACTATTCCGTTTCTGCGTTATGAAGGTTTCCGGCTTATACAGGATTATTTTACATATAAAATCGTACCGTTCTGGAGATTTTTTTCCGTCTCTACAGGTTTCCTTCTTATAAAGGTTCCGGCTAAGACAGATTTATAAGTATGTTGAAACTTTATACTGGCATTCCTCAACATTTTTATTTTTCAATACTAAAAACACAATATCACGAGAAACGTTTGTCGGATTTCAAAACAATTTTGCACACAAGTCTGTTATCATAGTCTCTAGAGAATTGAACCTTAATGGTAAAATTTGAATGAAAAATGAGCAGTTTGTTAGGGCAGATGTATTGCAAAACGAACACTTTCTTAAAAATATTAATTTAAAAATCTGTATCTTCAATGTGAAGGCAATTACAATCTCCATTGAGGTCCAACATCTGTATTATAATGACAGTTTTAATTAAAATAGTAATTTGTTTTTATTTATTCAGATTTTTTGTGGTGACATGAAATTTTTAGTGAAAAATTATATTCCAGAAACATATTTATATTTGTCACATGTATTAAATTATTAACTTAAAGTTAAATTAATGCAGAATAAGTGTGCAAAAGTTGATTTTTTTTGTAAAAACGTACATTCCCTATTGCGTTGACCATCTTAGACATGTAAATTATACAAACCGTACCTGAGTTATCCAGCCGTCCTCAACAATGGTTTTAAATTACGTAGGCTTTTCGGACTCCGTTCATTATCAGCGTTTGTTCAAGTATTGCTTCATGTGAAGTTTTAATACAAGCTATGACGAACATTTTAAAGACTTCGAATAGGCGGAAGGGAAATCTAGCTATAAAAACACATCGAAAAAGCAAGCGGCAAATAGTATACATCATCATCATCATCATAATCTTAATCATAATCATCCTAATCATCATCCAGGGATTAAGTCCGTTGGCTCGTTCCGGTATCATGAAAGCTAGAAGTGACAAAATTGTTCAGACAATTTTCTGTGTGGGCGTCCAACATTTCTCCTTCCGTGCGGTTTATAATTTAGCAATAATTTTGGAAATCATCCTTATGGTATTCTATCATTATTTTCTTTCCAGTCGTTCTTATATTTAATTATTCGGTCCGTAAGTTTGAAAATATTTAGTTCATTTCTTATATCTTCATTTCTTTTCTTTTCCAGCAGAGTATATCCTGCTATATTTCTTAAAAATCTCATCTCAGCTGCTTCCAATCTTTGTTCTTGTCTTTTAGTGATCGTCCAACCTTCTGATCCATACATCAATACAGGAACAGCCAATATTTTATAAAATTTCATTTTTGTTTATTTTCTTGTGTTTTTAGGGTTCTTTTAATAGTGCCACACATTAGATTAAATATATTTATTTTGTCATTAATATATTAGATTTTAACGTATGATAAATTGAAACCTAGATATTTAAACCTGTTCACTTGCTGTAAAATGTTATTATCAAAATAGTATACAATTAATACAATTTTCTCTTTAGTTATATTAAATATTGCGCGGATGGTAAGCCGGAGTGAATTAATGTATGCTATATTGTATTTTTTAGTTTATTGTCCTTTGTAATAATGTTAGCAAATTCTGAAGGGATAAACGTATTGGGATTGTTCTTATGAAAAGTTTTTTGAAAAAAATTATAGATCTTCACCGATCCTTTCACTCTGGTTTTCCTATAAGTAGTTTATATATCCATCTTTCATTCACCACTTGTGCCACATGTCCTGCCTATCTCAGTCTACGAGAATTAACTGTTCTTATTGTATCTGGTTTCCCATAAAGATTATATAGCTCACTGTTATGTAGTCTTCTATATTCGCTTGTCTGTACATATCTCTTTGGTCCAAAACTTTTCCTAAGAACTTTATTTTCAAATAATCATAATCTTTTCTCCTCCCTTAAAGCAGGAGTCCATGCTTCGCATCAAATAATATATTTTTTCTTCCTATTCGAGTTCAGCCATTTATTCAAAATCTCGCTCATTTCTCATTAACTGTCAATTTACATTATATAATGTATTTCTATGCGTGACTATGCATTTAGTTTTATTTATGTTTAATTTCAGTCCCAATAGCTTAGTTTTACTCAATGGAATTCCCATATTGGCAAGACCTAAAAAATCTCCCCACCTTAGTTAATAACTACTTTGTTACAAACATTCTAATGTAACTGCTCAATTTTCTCAGCCCTACTTTACAAGTTACACTGAAATTTACATATGCACTGTGTATTTATTTTCTTAACTTGCCACTATAATTTCTCAAATTTATTTGCATGTTTTTAAGCATTTAATCTACTGTCCTCCCTTATAAAGTTGTTAGTTTAAAATTTTTATCTCTCTCTATCTCTCCGGAGACTGTAATTCAACTGTGCAAACATTTTTTTTTAGCCCACACAAGCACTCTTTTTCTCATTGTTTTAGTATTTTGTTATTCTTTTATTTTGCTACGTCCATCCTGTTATTAGAATTCTCTGCTCGTGTCAGATGGTTCTTACGGCAGCCACAGATGTCGGTTGAAATATGCAAATCGTATTGTCTTATATAAAAATAAAATGAAAATATATAGCAACTCTTGTCGGTTTTGCTGCAAAGTTTCTGAGAAACATCTATGATAACTCTGAATTAATGAAAAATATATTCTTTGTAAAATTACTGAAACACCAAAGGCTGTGATGGTTTTGAGAAGAATGTTGCTAAGAGCATATCCTGAACTAATGTTTGCAACCATATCCAGTATAACCTACTTCCCTCAAATAATGGTTAATGTTATTCTCCCACCTCATTCTTGCCTAACTACTGGGAGCTTTCTCTCTGGCTTTCCTACAAGCAGTTTCCATGTCCCTCTTTCATTCTCCATTTGTGCCGCATGTCCTGCTCTTCGCCATCTATGTGACTTAATTCTTCTTATTAGTATATCTGGTTTCCCATAAATATCATGTAGCTCACTATTATGTAGTTTTCTCCATTCTCCTCAATTCATGGTTAATGTTATTATCTCACCTCATTCTTGGGCTACTTACTGGGCGCTTTCCCTCTGGATTTCCTAAGAGTTTCCACGCACTTATTTCATTCTCCATTCGTGCTAAATGCCCTACCCATCGCAGTCTATGAGATTTGACTGTTCTTATTATGATTTCCCATAAAGATCATGTAGCTCACCGTTGTACAGGATTAAACAAGCTTTTAAAATAACTATTTTTTGTCTATGCAGTACAAATAGATATAATATATTTTTTCTATACATAATAAATGCATCCATCCATATCCATAGTAATTCTGCCCGAGGGCAGGCCTTTCACTGCAATCATAGCATTTTCATTCTATGCTTTACAGCTTTACTAGGGAATTATAGGTGCGGTAGCTTCCCGTTGCTTTCCACACCGGTGAAGGATGATGATGATAATGATAATGATGATGGTGATGGCCAGATGATTTTCAGGGACCTTTGGGCACTAAGCTTCCTGACATTTGTCTTACAGGTGAGGAAAAACCCCGAAAAAATCCGCATCCAGGAGCCTGTCCAGACCGGGAAGCGAATCTGGGCCTGCTGCATGACAAGGCAACACGCTACCTCGTGACCACAGCAGTGGACTTAATAAATACAAAAACAAATAATTATAGTTAACAAATTAATTAATTAAAACATTTATAAAATTCATTAATTCTTTAAAATTAATTCAAATTGAATCACACAATAATGTAAATTTATCACGTCTTACTCAACGACAAATTAAATTTGAAGAGAAAAATATCTGCCTAAATCGGAATTTGAACCCAATATCTCTGGTTTTGTACACCAATGCTTTAACGATTTAAACTATTAGGCATCACGATTTAAACATGGATTTTTCTCTTATACTAATATGATTTCCGTGCGCCAGGTAGTAGTGAACTTTTGTTCCACTAACGCCATCTAGCGGTCTCTTAAATAAGAGCACTTTAAAATGAAAGTCAACACATTACATTTCTAGCAAGTAAAGCTAATATTCGATATATGATATTAAAGTTGCTAAAAGTGTAATGTTTAAATCATGATGCCTAATAGCTTAAATCGTTAAAGCACTGATGTACAGAACTAGAGATTTTTGGTTCAAATCTCAATTTAGGCATATATATTTCTCTTCAAAATACAATAATGGTAAGTAAAAATTCTCTTCTATATTTGCCTGTCTGTTCATCTCTCTTTGGTCTGATGATGTTTACAACATAGAGGTTTGAGAGGCCATGTTGACGGGCATTGTTCGCTGTTAATGACTAGTATTCCAGCGGAAAGCAACATAATAAGGTGCGTTGTGGTCAAAGGAAACCAACTCATGGCGCCTGACAACTTGACATATTCAATATTGTTACAAAGAAACTTGATGTGTGTTATACATCGTTAGTTGATGCAATGTTGCTAAACTCATAATCAGCTGTACGCAGTTTCCAAGAGAACAGTTGAATGGGAAGAGAAACAACCCGGTAAGTCACATTTATGTTAAAATGGAGTTTGAGATGCCATTACATTTTAATATTTTCTTGCGCGATAGTGAGTTTTTTCGTACTTACAGCAATAGCTACCATGATTGAAAGTTCAGCTTCCTACATTTTGGGGTTGCCAACCTAAATAACTATACTATTATAGACCTATTACATATTACAAACCTCGTGCGGGAAGTAAAACCACTGCCCTTTATGTATACTACATACAATGTATATACAAAAATATATCCAAAAGGTAGTGTTAATATACATTATACGAAACAAATCACTACATTTTAAATTAACTCAATTTTATTTGAAACAATATCTTATTTTTCTTCCTTTCATGTGATAGGCCTAGTGGTCTGTTACGGTCTCAATCCAACGTTTGAAAGATCTGCCCAAAGATCTCTTGCTGGTGGCTGGTAATTTTAGATTTGACGTGGTATTCTTGTTCTGCTCATTCTTCTTACGTGAGATTTCCAGTTGTTTCTGTATTTTTGTACTTATTCCATGACTGATTCTAACAATATAAAACAATAAATATTTACTTGCAGCCATTTTATGACTGACTGGTGTCACGGCCTGCTGTAGTCTCAACTAATAAACATTCTCCACACTATTAACGTTAGTCAGTTTTTATAGGCATAATGAACGCAAATATTTTCAACAAATATGTTATTATTTTACTATTTTATTATTTTGAAAACGCCATCGCGCAAAAGATAATGTACAACGCATGTTTGTGAAATGTTTTACAGAATCTTGGAAATTAAAAACCTCGCTTCTGTAAAAACCACTTCCCAACTTCGCATCGCAATATACTATTGTTCTTTTCTCGTCATCTGTATATTGTGTTGCCTATATATTATATATTATTAATCAACATGTAGATAATTCATAATTGTCAATATATCTATAATTTAACCGTGGTGAAATGGAAGAGAAGACCTTATGGTTTTAACTCCATTAGGTAGAATAAATATTAGTGTCAGTTAATTCATATACACATATAGCCTATATATAAAAATAAAGTACTAATGTCAGGATTAGAATCAGAGTTATATTTTTTATTACGAGTTTCTTTTTTCTAGTCTTTGCAATAGACACATTTTGATTCTGAAAACCACCACAGCGAAAGAATAAATAAAAATATAAAATTGTTACCTTGTAGGTCCGTCTCCTCAACTTTGAAAAATATTAATACTCTGTAGGTTTTTGATAGGACTAGCCATAGTCAATAGCAGGAGGAGGGGGAGATAGGTCTATATATATTGACTCTGAATGCAATGTATTAAGATGAATAGATATAGACTTATCTTTATGCCTGTAGGTCTTTCAGAACATCCGTTCCATCTTCAGCAGGTCCCTCTTCGCTACAACATCCAATTGATGCTGCTGGTCCTAATGTGGTGTTGTCGTGACTAAAGCTGACCTGCTGAAGATGAAACGGATGTTCTGAAAGGCCTACAGGCATAAAGAATACATATTTTATAAGTTGAGGATGACGGATCTTATCTAAGAAGGTATATTTTAAGTTATTTTATTTTATGACTCTCCACCTCAACGGTTTTAACAATGCATTTTATTAGTATAGACCTATCTCCTGCTCCTCCTACTGATGATGGAACTAATCCCGAAAGGCCTACAATGAAATAATATTTTACAAAGTTGAGGAGACGGACCTACAAGGTAACAATTTTATAATGTTTAGAATTTAATTTTAATTTTGAGACATGGAATTTCTGAGACATGTTCTATTCAAATTAATAGCAACCTAAAAATAGACTACCTGCTTTTGCTGATGATTTGGTATTAATAGCTCCAACAGAAACAAATTTGCAGTATTCTATACACAATATTGAAGTCAATACAAATAAACTAAAATGATGGCCGTTTTGCGGGAAATACCCTATATCTAGCAACATTGTTTTGGACGATGAAATTTTAGAACGAGTAAATGAATTTAATTATTTGGGTTGTAATTTGAAATTTCAAGATGAAGCTGATATAGCAAAGAAAATCACAAAAAAAACAATGGGGACAATTAATAGTATTATGAAACCACATTTAATACAAAAGAACACAAGATTACGACATTATAAGGTTCTTACAAGACCAGTATTAAGATATGGTAGTGAAGCATGGACATTACGAAGAAGAGATGAATGCAGAATAAGAGAGCAATGAGATGCGATTTATGCTCCGTACAACATGCTATACAAACTGGGGCCATAAAATAAACGAGGACATTATGGAAGAGTTTGGTGTAGATCACATTCTACATCATATACATAACTACCAGAACAATTGGAAAGCGCTTTTTCAACGGATGTCATCTCACAGAATTCCAAAAGCAATGCTTAGTTACTACCCTCAAGGCAAAAGATCGATAGGTCGTCCAAAAAAAGAGCTGGATGGAAAATTCCTCTTAGAGATCGTAACAAGTCACTTATTTCCAAATGTATTACAAAGGAAATCGGCCGCTGTAGTCTAATGGTTATGCTTCTTGCCTCTAGTCCCGAGGGTTGTGGGTTCTAACCCGGCTTGGGTCGATGTATTTTTAGGACGAAAGAAAACCAAGGAGCAAGTCCTCTAGGAGGGACTTCAAGCCATTGTTCCCGAGTCTATAGATTTTCAGGATCGTAAAAGAACTTCAAGCCTGAAAAAGAAGCCTCTAAGCAAAATTTATCGAATTTCATCATCCTAGTAATACCTTACCTACCTACTAGATGTCTCATTGGGTCGGTACATTTACCGTTCATGATATCTGTGGTGAAATTAACTTGGGCTAGTAACTCCTAACAGATTATGAATATTTGAGAATAAGGTTCATAGGAAAATTTTTGGACCAAAGAGAAATGGCCAGGTGAATAGAGAAGACTATATAATAGTGAACCACATGGTCTTTGTAGGTAGCCAGGTATACCAAGAATAGTTAAGTCTCGTGGACTGCAATGGGTAGGACATGTGGCACGAATGTGGAATGAAATACATGCATGAAAGCTTCCTGTAGGAAAACCACAGGAAAAATAAAACTAGCTGGTAGACCAAGAATGAGGTAGGAGAATAACACTAACCATGATTTGAGGGAAATAGATTATACAGGGAATGATTGGAAAACATTATATCTGGATAGAGATGTATGGAGAGCCTATGTCCGTGCGGCCATGAACCTTTGGGTTCGATAGTGCCAGTGAGTTAGTTAGTTAGTAACTTCTAACTCTCCATGGTATCTTTACGTTGTCGTGGAGGAGAAGCTTGTGTGCTTAAGTTTCCCGGAGAGCTCTGCGACCGGTAGCATTGCTGCCGAAAATGTTACCCATATCGAACAGGTCGAAGGTGACAAGTCAGACGAAAAAAAAAGTACCTTGGTCGAAAGAGTGACATTTTTTACAAATAACATAAATTATAAATATGATATTAAAATATTCCCAAGTGAAAAAAAACTAGCCTAATAGCCGAATTCCATGCTGACTGATGTGACAATTGCAACAAAATAACATTTTTATTTTTTTAGCCTTCAGATAGCAGGACACAACTTTTTCTCTTAAAAAAACAATATATATATATATATATATATATATATATATATAGGTTTCAGTATCTTCAGCATAAAATATACAGATTCTATATTTAATAATTATACTTAAAATGTCCATCCCTGTGGTCGCGAGGTAGCGTGCTGCCTTGTCACGCAGCGGGCCCGGGTTCGATCCACGGTCGGGGCAGTTTTTCTGGGTGAGATTTTTATCGGGGTTTTTCCTCACCTGTCAGACAAATGTCAGTAAAACTTTTAGGTCCAAATGGTCCCCGAAATCATATGGCCATCATCAACATCCTTATCATTATCATCATCCTTCACCGGTGTGGAAAGCAACGGGAAGCTACCACACCTACAATTCCCTAGTAAAGCTGCAAGCATAGCATGAAAATGCTATGATTGCAGTGAAGGACCTGCCTTCGGGCAGAATTTCTATGGACGAATGGATACTTAAAATGTATGGTTATGTATAGGTACTAACGTAACTGTAGAATGACCTGTTTTACAAAGCGAGAACAAAATTAATAATATCTGTGCAGTTTTCAATTTTATTTCAAAAGCAATTATGAATGTAGTATATATAGGAGTAGTTACAAATATATGTTTTGAGTTTTATGTTGTAATAAACTTTACTCACTAATTATACCAAATAAAGGTAACTGATGTAACAACACACGTTTCTGTGTGATGTGTGTAAGTTTTAATTAAAATAACAATCGTTTGTTACGTATGCCCTTGTTCATACTCTACAATAATTTGGGATGTACATAGGCCTACTTGAAAATAGTTTTAATAGTCGATAGTATACCTACTTTGGGATGTAAAGAATAAACTTTAATTTCCATTTGTTACGTCAATATTTTACGTGGAATTCACCAATACCCACCCACATTGTTAAGTACGTAAAACATGGGCTTCGAAGAAAAAAAAAAGACGATTCCCGCATCATGGCGGCAGAGATGAAATTCACGGGGAAAACAAACAATATATGCATAGCAAGATCATAAAATAAGCACATAAATATTGTCACAACTTAAAGTTGAAGCCATAAAAAACTACAGAAATAAATACTACACGTTGAAATAATGACTGGAGAAAGACTGTCCAATTTAACACTGAAAAAAAGTCAATTGGATGGCTAATGAGAACGGAACAGACCATTGGAAGCTTTATATAATACATTAATATTTATGAGAATATTGACCAAACAAAATAAAATTATCCAGCTCCGATGGATCCCCTCTCATTGTGGGGTACATGGAAATGAAATGGCAGATCTTTTAGCAAAAAAGGGCAACAAAATTTTACAGAAAACAAATCAATCCCTGCCCTACCATTCTGCAAAAATTATAATTAAAAGAAACTTCCAGAAAGAACTGATGGAACACTTCAAATCACAAAGTAATGAGAAACCATGGACAGCTATCTCGCAGAATAAAAACTTAATACCTGAACAACCAAGACACGAAGCAGTAGCAGCATTCAGACTGTTAACAGGCCATGACTACCTGGCAGCACACCTCCATAAAATTGGAATCTTCAACTCTCCAAATTGTATCCTGTGCCAAGACAATAACACTACCATGAACAAAGCATGTCACCTACAAGAACTCTGGCAGGACTCTATTGGGAAGCAAGAAAGCAAATGGAACACATCCAAGCTAATGGGCATTAGACTACACTACTACTACTATATTTATGAGAAAAATTATTCAGTGGTGACAATATAATAATATAAATATTTTTTGTGTTTTATTATGTGATTTGTTGTAATTATTTTATATTGTTTCCCTATTATTAATCAAACAATCCCAATAGTCACTCTTGTATTCATAAAAAACTGAAATGCCTGAAGGAAAAGGGCTATTGAGGAATTTATCGTTGACTGCTTGATGATGATGATGATGATGATGACGATGATGGTTGAATGCAGGCTTTCACGGCCAGTAATCATAATGTTGAGTGATTCCGGGTTATGTGGCCGTGGTCCATAGTTGGTGTTGATACCAGACGTTTCGCCCTCAACTGCGGAGGGCATCTTCAGCGGCGAGTGCATCTAGGCGTGTTTTCTGGTCGGAAGATCTACTTAGAGTGAGCGCCTCGGACGTTGTGGACGTTGTATTAGTGGTGGGTGCAGGGTGAGTGGGCGTGGCTCTTGCTGATTGGCTAATGGTCGTCTCCTTGTTGTCCCTAGTGTTAATGCATTTATTTTCTAGTGTATGATACGAGGCTTTAGCCAGTTTGATACCTTCCTCTTTTCTGTTGATATTTCCCTTATGCTTGTATATTTCTATAGCCTACTCGGTATAATCTACGGAAATAGTAGGAAGTTGTGGCTAAAACTTGTGTATCGTCGAATAGAATCTGGTGTCCATTCATAATGGCATGCTCTGCTACAGCTGATTTATCCATTTCTCCTTGTCTGCAGTTTCTTTTATGTTCTGATAAACGGGTGGCTATACTCCTTTTCGTGGTCCCTATATATGATTTACCACACGAACAAGGAAGTCGATATACGCCGCAAGTGGAGAGAGGTGGCCGAGGATCCTTAGCTGAGCGAAGGCAGTCTTCTATTTTTCTTGTAGGTCTGTAAACTGTTTTTATGTTGTATTTTCGTAGGAGTTTTCCGATACGATCTGTGACTCTTTGTACATATGGTAAGTAGGCTATGCTGGTTGAGGGTGTGTTATCCATCTGACGTGCTGTCTTCGTGGATGTATGGTTTGTCTTATTTCCTTGGATGTGTAGCCATTTTTCTGGAAACAATTGAACAGATGGTGTTGTTCTTGTTTAAGGTGTTGTGGTTGGCATAACTTAGTCGCTCTGTCGAAGTGTCTTAATGAGGGAAATATCAACAGGAAAGAGGAAGGTATCAAACTGGCTAAGGCATCGTATCATACACTAGAAAATAAATGCATTAACACTAGGGACAACAAGGAGACGACCATTAGCCAATCAGCAAGAGCCACGCCCACTCACCCTCCACCCACCACTAATACAACGTCCACAACGTCCGCAGCGCTCACTCTAAGTAGATCTTCCGACCAGGAAACACGCCTAGAAGCACTCGCCACTGAAGATGCCCTCCGCAGTTGAGGGCGAAACGTCTGGTATCAACACCAACTATGGACCACGGCCACATAACCCGGAATCACTCAACATGATGACGATGATGTATATATAGAGTGTAACAGGACCTCACTGACAAAATGATAGGCAATGCAGAGAGGATCATTTTTTGTGAAGGAACATATAATCGCAAACACGTCGTTTAAGATGTATGCGCAGATGAAGGTATTCACCCGTAAGGGTCGGAATTAAATACAAACAATTGTACACGTATCATTTTATTGAAAAAAAATGTTTTTGCAATAAGTGTTTAAACAATAAGTGTTTTGACGACGTCAATATGAATCCTGTCATGATCGGTAGTGCTGGCCGATCGTTGCTGCGACGATATCAATCATGCAATGAGGCACAGGGTCGACTGTTTGAACATTTATTGTAAAAACATACCTTATTCAATAAAATTATATATGTACAATTTTTTGTGTTCAATTCTGACCCTTAATGGTGAACACCTTCATCTGCGCATAACTCATAAACGATGTGTTTGCGACTATATGTTCCTTCACAAAAAAATGATCCTCTCAGCATGCCTATCATACCTATCATTTTGTCGGTGAGATCCTATTACACCCTATATACATATCGATCCATAATAATTCTGCCCGAAGGCTGTTCTTTCACTGCAACCATAGCATGTTCATGCTATGCTCTGCAGCTTTACTAGGGAATTATAGGTGTTGTACCTTCCCGCTTTTCATACCGGTGAAGGATGGTGATGATGATAAGGGTGATGATGATGGCCGGATGATTTTCGGGGACCGTTTGGGCCCTAAGCTTCCTGACATTTGTCTTACAGGTGAGGAGAAACCCCGGAAAAAAACCTCACCCAGGAGCCTGTCCCGACCGGGAATCGAACCCTGGCCCACTGCGTGACGAGGCAGCACACTACCTCGAGACCACAGTGGTGGACTATATATATTAGTTTTCCCATGTGAAATTTTCGTGAAAAAAACAATAATTTCATTCTGATTTACATTTTGGTGTAATAGTAAAACAATTGAATTCCGAAACCACTAGGACGAAGAAATGTTGGAAGACCCAGTATAAGATGGATACACCAATTCTAACATGAGATCGGAACAGACCAGCAGGTGTAGTCTTTGATGGTGATGATGATAAAACAAATAGTCTTTAAACAAGTAGTGGAATAATATGACTTACCAGGGAGCAGTGGAAGAATGTAAAGCAGCTCTTGTGTTGTTTTGGAGGGTGGCGGAGTGAATCGTAATCTGAAACAAAATTAAAATATACATCAAAGTTATGGCAGTCAGGTTTATAATGTTCAGAAACTAGTTATTTTTGAAACAGTTCACATTTATCATTTTCATTCAATTTTGTAGGCCTTGTACCTGGAATTAAAAGACTGAGAGAATACACTTAGGCCCAAAACTAAAATGTACTGATAATGTAATCAAACATGCTATAATGTAATTAATTAATTAATTAATTGATAATTAAAGTATATTATCTTATTAATATAGCTATAAAAAGACATGTGGAAAATAAGTAATATTGGCCCAGGGAAATTCCAATACATGAATAGAATAAAGAGGTATTGTCAAAATGCTACCTGCTACACAAGTAACAAATAATATAGGAACACAAAGGGTACTGTCAAAATAATAAAACTATTTCGATTTAGTAGTCTATACAAATAACAAGAAATACTCATTCCCCTTAAGAAACCGAAAACATAGTTATCTATTAAAAATATCAGAAATCAATTATAATCGAGTTCTCAGAAGACGTTAATTAACGCATCTGAGCAGTAATACCAAGAAACAAGGATAAAATTTACACATAAAAAATCACACGTGTAAATTATCATAGCTGTGCTGAACAAACTTACATTTCAGGAATTCCAAGGGCGTAAACCCCCCCCCCCTCCAAGGGAACACATAACTAACGAATAAGATTTACTGTAACATATGTGTATTCAAATTGTATCAAGTGGAATTGATGAACTAGGAGGAGCCATCTTCTTTTAAGCAAGAACGAATATCTAACTAAATTCTCTCACCCTCGGTCACTCTCTATTCAGTATTGTAGCATGCGTGGATCAACAGACCGCGATCTCTGATACAGTTTAAATTTGGAATCGTCCGCGAACTTGCAAAATTTAAAGTAATTTAGAACTTAGAAAGATTTAATCATGTAAAAAATTGGACTTTGATATTTTTAATCATGTTCGTGGGCTTGGAATAGCTTCATCGACTCCACTCTTAGATGAAAATAATAAGTGTACAGTGACAATTGTATTTTTCCATTAATAAATAGTTTAACACTCGTTAAAATTTTGAGTGGTTAATTTAAATTATTTCTGCTTATATAAAAATCGACCCTGAGATCTTATTGCTCACCCTGAGCGAACCGGCACAGCCTACCGACCAAATATCTACGGAGCAACTTGATTCAGTTGCAAGTGTTTGAGAATCGTATACGTAAGTTCTCACAATTCAAACCCTTCTACTGACCAACCTGTGCACTTTGCGAATTTTGTAGGATGAAGCTATAGATGTTGTTCTCATGAAAATACTTATTAAAAATGTATAGATATTCAACTATCCTATCTAGTACGTATCGAAAATGACCATAACCAAAATGTATATATACAGGCTAATAGGTCCCGCGCCGTAGCCGAGTGGTTAATGCAAGATACATTGGCGCAGAGCAACGAGATTTATCCTGGTTCGGGTCTCTATGGAGGAAGAAATTTTCTCATGGAATTTAGGCGCATATGGGACCGGTCCACACCGAGCATTATGAGGTATTTGGGTAGCTACAATAAGTTGTGGCTCCAAGTCGACAAAACCAGCTATAAAGACTGGGAGATCCGACATATTGACCACATATCATCCCTACACTGGCTAGATGATTGTCTACTTCTATAACGATCACAATGGATATGAGGTCAGCAGAGCAAGGGCCTGTCGCGCCATGGAGTTACTAGCTAATACTACGTTCAAATAAGCATAACTAAATTAACTTGGTCTAGTAACTCCTAACTAAGGAGTGGCTATGGTTGGGCTATTACGTCATTATAGATGTGTAGATATTTATGTCCATACTCATACATTAATTAACATCTGGCTAGTTTGCGTATCAACAATAAATATTACTGTGACAAAATGTAGTTTCTTTATTATTCCCTTTGATATTTGACATTGTCACGAAATCTGTGAATGTTGGGTTGTGTATACGCAATTAAATCCACCGTTGTGGTCTCGAGGTAGTGTGCTGCCTTGTCACGAAGCGGGCCCGGGTTCGATCCCCCGGTCGGGATAGTTTTTCTGGGTGAGGTTTTTATCAGGATTTTTCCTCACCTGTAAGATAAATATCAGGAAAACTTTAAGGCCCAAACGGTCCCCGAAATCATATGGCCATCGCAATCGTCATCATTCATATTCATCTTAGATTAAACTTAGGATTAGGGACTCTCCTGGCGCACCATTATCATCACCATCATCATCCATCATATCATCGGGGCAACGTAACCCTGCCTTCCAAGCGCCCCAACCTCAGAAGTGGGTTACAAGTACGCCATGCCAGGAGAGAACACCAGAAATGTCTAAAGACAACCTGAGGCATTTGCAAAAAAAAAAAAAAGGTATATGCAATCAATTGTATAATAATAATTAAATTACTATCTATTTATCCCCAGAAGACGAGGGATTTTTAAACCCTTAATGCAATCTTGCTGCGCCTACAGCACGTAAACGGTACGTTTCCGGACAGATGTTCCTGATGTAATGGGAATTTCCAAACATACTGTAGTGATTCCGCAAGAGCGTGCAAAAATTAAACAGGACATCGGAGATGATCCACTGAACAATTTGAGATAGGGAACGTAGGAACCGAGAAGCCAAATGATGGAAATTTTGAGCAAATGGCTGAATTCAAATACCTTGGAACAATAATCAGAAACAGGATTGAGATGCACAAGAAAATTAAATATAGGCTAAATTCTGGAAATGCGTGCTTTATGTACTACAGGGACTCTTGACGTCCCAACTCATTAAAAAAAAGTATATGTAACTATTATTCTACCAGTTATATTATATGGATGCGAAACATGGACTCTTACTTTAAGGGAGGAAAGGAGAATACGAGCATTTGAGAATAAAGTTCTTAGGAAAAATTTTGGACCAAAGAGAGATGAACAGACAGATGAATGGAGAAGACTACATTACAATGAACTAAATGGTCTTTATAGGAATACAGGTATAATAAACAGTTAAGTATCGTAGACTGGAATGGGCAGGACATATGACACGAATGGGGAATGAACGAGGTGCATGGAAGTTTCTTGTAGGAAGACCAGGAAGAAAACGCCCAGTTAGTAGACCAAGAATGAGGTGGGAGAATAACATTAATCATGATTTGAGGGAAGTAGATTGTACAGGAGATGACTGCATAACAGTGAATTACATTATCTTTATAGGAAGCCAGATATAATGAGAACAGTTAAGTCTCGTAGACTGCGATTGGCAGGACATGTGGCACGAATGGGGAAAGAAAGACGTGCATGGAAGCTTCTTGTAGGAAAACCAGAGGGAAAACGCTCAGTTAGTAGACCAAGAATGAGGTGGGAGAATAACATTAATTATAATTTGAGGGAAGTAGATTGTACAGGGAATGATTGGAAAACGTTAGCTCAAGTTAGGGATATATGGAGAGATTATGTCCGCGCAGCCATGAACCTACAGGTTCGATAGGGCCAGTGAGTTAGTTAGTTAGGAAGCGAGAAACCAGTTTAAGGGGATACAGGAGGGAAACTTACATTTTAAAATTGATGTCTAGTCTGTTTTATTCATGTTATTTATCAGTTGATTGCCAGTTCGGCCATTGACACAATGGTCATAAAAGAAAAAAAAATACAGGGGAAGCAAAAAAAAAAAAAATTGAAACTTTTAAATTTAAATGTATTTTGTAAAGCTAATATGGATATTGTGTAACTATTTTGCAAATAGGATTTCTTGAAGAGTAGTGTCAAAATTATAATAAAATTAATGTTGGGAAATTTGTTTTTTGCTTCCCCTGTAAACTTTTTCTTTTTATGACCATTCTTATGTCAACGCCTCAATTATAGTAGTAGTGGTAGGAATTCATTAGTCGAAAAGTAATATACATACAATGTTATTAATGACTATTTAAAATGGGAGTCAATGACCAATCACGTTTCAATGATTTCTGTTTTACAACCAATCACAGTCGTGTTTCACTAAAAATGTATCAGTGATATATTTACCATATTAAAGAAATCTCCTCCTTTTTAATATTCTGAACAGGTCTGACCATTATTCTGCAGTGACTGAGCCCGTAAGAAATACGGCTACCAGATTGTATATATAGTGCATAGATGTCAACACATATAAAAACATTTGTAGCAATTTATTATACCACCAAAAAAAGAAACCACTGTGTGCACTTTCTTAAATGTATTTTTCCCAGGTAATAATCTAGAAAAATATAATTGTCATATTTACATCATACGACATCAGAAATGAATTAATATACAGTTTGATGTGTTTCATTTTTTCTCCACTAGAGAGCATTCTTACAATATTGCGTTCCTTTCGAATAAATAGTATGATCTGGTTGCAGTGATAAACAAAAGAAGCAGACGAAGCGTACCTATCGTTTCTCATTTGTTTTCAAACATCGCCGTTTACATTAAATATAAAAATATTTTAATATAACTATAGTTAAATAATGATTTGTGAGTAAACAGCTTAATTTTATTCGTTAAATAGTCCTAACAAATGCCACTCTTGATTTCCAAATTCTCTAGATAAATTGGAAATCACTCGTGGCATTACTTATGATAAATATGGTCCATGGTATTTGTGCAGTGGACATTTTACTTCGCTTTACCTCTACCCTATCTCAATTTATTACATCTCCTATAGCATGTTTAATTTTTGCACGCTCTTACAGAATCACTCTGTATATAAAAAAAAACTGCCGGGTAAAGCTCAGATGTAAGAATGTTTAGTGAAGCTGGAATTAACGACAAGTTGTTAAAACCCTGGAGGTGGCTCCTGGATCACTAATTGCCTAATAAATTATCAAGCTAACGTATTACCAGATTCCCACCCACAAATGGTCAGAACAAGAGTTTCCAGAGCGATTGGTTCAATTTATATTCACTCCCTGTAAGTTGCTCCTAGGCTTTCAAATCCAATCTCCCACCACCGACTTCACAACTAATTTCCAAACAGGATCTACAAAATTACTTACTTCAGATTAGCTTAGGGCGCCTGCAACTTATCCAGGAAAACAAACTTTTTAAATTACGCTATATTTCTTAACTAACTAATTTACTGCCTCCATCGAACCCGTAGGTTCATGGCCGCGCGGATATAAGCTCTCCACACATCCCTATCCTTAGCCAATGTTTTCCAATCATTCCCTGTATAACCTACTTCCCTCAAATTATGGTTAATGTTATTCTCCTACTTCATTCTTGGCTTACCAAAAGGGTGTTTTTTCTTCTGGTTTTCCTACAAAAAACTTCCAAACTTCGTACCACATGTCCTACTCATCGCGGTTTACGAGACTTAACTATTATTATCATATTTGTCTTCCTATATAGATCATGTAGCTCAATGTTCTGTAGTTTTCTCCATTCACCTGTCTGTTCATCTCTCTTTGGTCCAAAAATTGTCCTAAGAACTTTATTCTCAAATACTCGTAATCTTCTTTCTTCCCTTAAAGTAAGAGTCCATGTTTCGCATGGTCAGCTGACCAAAAGCTGTCGTGTGATTAGCTACCGGAACTTATAGCGACTCTACTGTAATTGTCGGGTTTTGCTGATTTCTGGATAAGATAACATCCCTCGTGCACTGCAACGCAATACTGTAATAAAATTCTGAATTTTCAATTATATTTTAATCCAAGAGATGAAAATTGCCATATACAATATATGTAGGCTGTACAAGGCGGTTATTTTCGAGTTTTCGCATTTCATTCCGCATACCTTCTATTTTTTTATTTGGTTGTAAGAAGTAATTTAAAGTGCATTTTGTTGAAATTTAAGATGAGGATCGCGAACCGCATTGAGCTAGAACAGTCGCAAAAGTATTGATAAATTGGTAATGATTTACGATGTCAATTAATTTAATTAATACAGCTCTATTTGAAGATACTCGTATTTATTCATTTACTAGCTAATACCCGGCGTGCGCTGCTACGACTAAATAAATTAAAATTAATGTGTTTTTATGTTTAGTTGAATAAGTAAAAGGAAAAATTATTATAAATTTATATTTTTAGATACCCCGTGCTGATTACCCGGCGTTGCCCGGGAATCTACTTATCCCGATCTTCTTGACATAACTGACTGAAATACGGCGATTAATGTGTTTTAATTTTAGTTAAATAAGTATATGGAAAAAAATATATCGTAATTATTTTTAAATACCCCGTGCTGTTTACCCGACGTTGTCTGAGAATCTACTCATCCCGATCTTCTTGGCATAAATGAGCTGAAAGAAAAACATTAATGTACTTCTTATGATTAGTTGAATAAGCAACAAGAAAAATAATTATAAATGTATACCATAATTATTTTAAGATTCCCCGTGCTGATTACACGGTGTTGCCCGGGAATCTACTTATCTCGATCTTCTTGGCAAATGAGCTAAAAGACAAAATTAGTTATTGTGAGTTATCCATAAAAGAATACCCACCGTGTGCTGCTATGCTTGCACATGAATCTACGTAGTTGTCTCGATCTTCTTGGCATCAATTAAAGACAAAAATGGTTATTGTGAGTTATCCATAAGAGATAAACATATGCTGTCGCGGACTTTCTTGTAGAGCTTTTTGAGATATTCAATTCTATATACATTAATTTTGTGTATTTCTTATGGTTTAGGCAGCGTAAGCCATTTAAACGTCCAAAGAGCTACTTTTTCACGTTTTCCACTACAAAAGGCGATTTTTATCGGTGTAGGAGTTGAGTATCGTAACTCTCTTATAGCCTATGTTCATCCGGGGATCTCCTGAACATTTTGCAAAAAGCCCCATCACAATCGGATCAACGGTATGGCCGCGCATAAAGTACGAACAAACAAACATTAATTTTTATATGTTAGATTTCTCTTGTTTAAGACAATAGACAAATACATAAATATACACTCATGCTGTAAGTAATATTTTTTAACTACAGAGTAAACGGTAATTACACCGACAAACTTCAGGGACTGATTCCTGACTGGAAATAAAGGGAATAAGGTCCTATAAACATGTGTCCGAAAATGAAAGATGTGCGTGCAACAACATTTTGTCCCGGCACACAGTATATAGCATAATTGCATCACGTCACAACAGATGTTCAGAGTGGCTTCCATGAAATGTAATGCACGCGTTCATGTCATCGTATCATGGATTGCCTCACTCTTTCGCATGTTCTGACCTCTCTTCGAATAGCGTCACAGGCGACGTGGACACGCTATTGAAAGGTATGCACATCAGGAACTGGTTCACCATACACAACGCTTTTCAGATGCCCCCAGAGGTATAAATCCAGGAGGTTTAAGTCCGCTGATCTAGCAGGCCATGCAACAGGATCGAGAGAATAATGCCATTCTTCAGTGTCATCTACCATGGTAACGATGCATTTATGGGCAGTTATTCATAGGACATTTTTTCCTCCATTTCCAATCAGTAATCAGTCCCTGCAGTTTGTCAGTGTAATTAAAATTCACTCTGTATTTATGAATTAAGTACAGTGTGGTCTGGGTTAATGTTAATCTTTTTATCACTACCACCACGTTGTCATTACCATATTCCTTGTACAGTAAAACTTGTTTAATCCGGAACGTGAATAATGCGGAAATATGTCCAATGTGAACAAATTTATTGGTCCCGGCGAAATAATAGTAATTTTACGTGTATTTATTTTGCATAAAACGGAATTTGTCCAACGCGGAAGCGGAAGGATATTTCTACACAATTCATGAAAAAAGTTATAAAGAAGACAGACAGACAGAGAAATTAGTTTCCACTTCATTGAATTACCATTAGGCAAAAAAAAAGCAAGGAAAGATTCCTGCCGTCGCACAGTGGGGTATTTGACCGATTTAGGCGGCCAAAAGTAGATTTTCTGAAATTTATTCTAGACAGGAAAAAAATAGCACATATCAGAGCTGAATAATCAGGCGATAATACGGTATCCAATTTTCATCAGTCAGTGTTACCTTGAGTCTGTACGATTAATCGAAAATTGACTGTCTCTTATACTGCAAATATTTTTTCTCGGCGCTCTTTGTACAAGCTTATGTTCCACATAAATTATTGCTAATTAGGGATTATATTTTTAAGTGAATAGTTATGGATTGTGATAAACCAGTTAGTATTAACATATTTTAATTGTTTTTACCCTCTTGATATCTATTTCGATTCAGATAAAGCTTCTTCAAGTAGGGTATGTTTTACTTTATTTTCTGAAGCTAATTTTAACAAACTTCAGTATTTTAGTTATACTTCCGGGTATTTCCGGCCACTTTCCTTTAGTGTAATAGAAAGGTTGAAGTGTTGGCTTAGCGATTTCGTGAATATTGGCCGCGGATTCGCGCGGTTTTCCATGATATATAGGTTTATTAAGGCATTGGTAAACATTTTATTTCTTTACTAAGTGATTATTTCTATTTTAAATTTCTCGATTTTAGTATTGGGGCCATCGGACGTCAATATAATGACTCGAAGAAAGCTGTTTAACATTATGTAACAGCAAAATTGTGCCGAATATTAATGAAACATTATACTTATTGGAAAATTACCTTTTACAGTATAATATTTACTCAGACGAACAAATTAAGGAAATAAAACACAAATTTTCACATTTTAAGTCTGAATTGAAAATAAAATGGAGAGCAGCACATAAGAAAGAGGATATATTTCTTAAGAAAAATAGTGATTGGCTTGAAGGAATATTCACAATTCGTAAGGTAGTGAGTCGAACAGGACGGCCAACGAAGATATTTCAAGATTTGAGCGAAAGAAGCAAAAGAAGGAAAATAGAGGATTTACGTAGCAGTACAGACACGGGTGTCCTGACTTATGCTGCACAAGTGAAATTAGGAACTACGGAAAGAAGAATTGTTTGTAAAGTACTCAAGGAAATAACCACTTCTCCAAAGCGTGCAAGAAAATACAAGAAGCATACTCTCTTAGTCTTCAGCAAGACAAAGCACAATTAGCGGCATTAAGAGCATTGGCCGTGTTTGGCGAAACTGGTCTTTCTAGAAGACAATATGAAATAATAAAGAACGCCAATAAAAATATATATCCTTGCTACAGTGTACTACAAAAGGCAAAAATGGATTGCTATCCGGATGAAGAATCTTATATGTTACTGGTACTTGTGCTACAATTAATTTACAACATTATTGGATCTTACTGTTATACGATTGCTGACACATCTAGAGGAAGTTGTACAGACTTTAAGTCAAGAAGAAAGTAGCTCATAGGTGTTCATTTGCAAATGGGGCTGTGGTGTATCGCAACAAACTCAATATAAGCAGAAATTTGAGAATGATGCTGACTCAGATGTAAATATTTTTCAGAGTTCTTTTGTACCACTTCAACTAATTTGTAGTACAAGTAATGATAAATTGATATGGCAGAATCCAACTCCTTCTTCGCCACATTATTGTCGTCCCATTAGAATAAGATTCGTTAAAGAATCTACTAACTAATAAAGAAATAGAATATGTAAAAAGCTCAACAAATATTCTACAAAACACTAAAGTGGCATTAGAAAAAATATTATTTTCTGTCAAGCACACAGTGATGCTCACCATGGTTGACGCTCAAACAACTTTCATGTGGTGTATCTGGAACCAGATACAGCTGAATCATCAGATGAAATGGAAGTATCTTCTGCGAAGAACTGTGACTCTAATAATCACAATCATAATCATAATCAAAGTGATAACGTGTATAAACATTTATGTTAAGTTTGTGATTGTCCTTAACTGCCAGCAAATGGGAAAGTAGAAATTTGAAGGATATCTTACAGTAGGACAAATTGTGCACATAATACTGCAGATTCTGGACATAGACTTAAAGTTCAATGCGTGTACGTAGTAGTGCCTTATTTAGGTATAATTGATTGTAACAGTGCTCTTTTTGAGGTGTAGTTTCTTATGTCTGTTCATAGTACTTAATAATTGCATTATATAGTTTAAAACGTAAAATATATTTTTTCTTTAAAATACAGTTAATTTGATAATAGGCTACATTTATACTCAACTGAATTGCAAAAATAATTTTGGCCGCCTAAATCGGCAAAATACCCCACTGTGGCGTCGGGTGAAGTAGAAATTTTACCTGTACCTGAAATTTTCTTTCGGACTCACTGCACACCCGTAATGAGAAATATAGATACCTTCTTACAAATAACCATTGCACTGTATAATCTTAAATTATTTTAAGTTCTGAGACTGATCTTTCACAGGTAGCGTTCTGAATTTACGGATTAAAAATGGGTAAAACGTATGTATCATTGTCATTAAACGAAAAAGTGAAAGTGATTGAAGATAAATCTCCCAATTTCCGGATCGATGGTCCGAAGTCAAGCTCTAGCTGTTGCTAAATCCCTAGTGATTAACGATTTCAAGGCATCTTCAGGTTGACTGGACAGTTATAAAAGACGACACAATGTGGTGTGGAATGAAATTTTCCGGGAATCAAAGCATGTCGACGAAAGTGTAGTTAGTGAGCGGAAACCGAAACTGCATACTTTAATGTCAGGATACGCGCCTAAGAGACATTTTTAAAGCTGACGAAACGGGACTATTTTTTCGCGCGTTACCGTCGAAGTCGCTGGTACATACTATACTTCACTTTCCAACGGCAGCGGATCTACAATTAATCCAAGGTGCGTAGGAAGACATATACGATACCCTATAATTATTAATAAATTTTATTTTTTATAATGCGGAATTTTATGTAATGTGAAAAAAAATTGGTCCCATACGATTCCGCTTTGAGAAAGTAGTACTTTATTATCCCGTAACAATGCTTACTTGTGAGGTTGGGGCGCCTGGTAGGTGAAGTCACGCTGCTCCGATAATAATGGTAGGTGATCATGATGGTAATGAAGTGCAATTTCAGTAATTTTTTTAATATTCCCAAATTGGACCATAAGGAGAAGAAATAGAGGGTGTGCACTGAAATTAGACATTTTAATTCCATCCCTCTAAAGAAGGATTGCCCAAATGTACGTATATACATTCATTTAGGGGATGTGTAGAGTATTTTCGTGATTTATAATTGGACGGCGTTATGCATCAACTGGCTATGCGCCATTATGTAAGTTTCGAAAAAAATAAGTTTGAATTTATATTTTACGCTTTAAATTCTAGCACACTTGGCACTTTTAAGTCACGCTTATGCAGTTACCTGTTGTCTAATAATTAATTTATCTCTATTTATTTAAATTTATACTATGCCAATAATTGTTTCTCGTTTTTTATATATCTTGTACGTATTATACATTAAATTCGTTAAATCTAGACCTAGAGTAAATCAAAATACATTATAAATATTAATTGTGTTGTATTTATAACATGTAATTGTTTATGTTTATTGTTTAGATGTAAGACTATTTTTTTGTATTTTTTTAAAACCTGGTTGAGTGGCAGACAAGGCCTTAAGGCGTTAACTCTGGCAGGTAAAATAAAGCTATTATTATTATTATTATTATTATTTAATTATTTCTGACTCGATAATCACAATGTTACAATATACTCAGTTATGCATCAACAATCTAAGAGCGGAAACATTTGGCGCTTACCTGCATGATGCAACATTAGATAAGCATTTATGAAGATCTAGTTTCATAGCCGTTTGTTGCAAAAACATAATCTCTGATAGGACTGAAGGCGTTCACATTTTTTGAATAATAAGGCTGTATGAAAATTTGTCGCTAAAAGTGTGTGTATATTTACTCCATGAGCCAAGGCAACAAATTACATCATAATCTAATTTTTTAAATGGTGCTTAGACGGTTGATGCACAACATAGTACATTAAAACACTTTTACTAATAAATGAACATTATATTTTCATCAGGCGATTTAAACGTAAAATATATAAAAAAGTTAAGCAGAAAACAATAAAATGCGATATGATTGCCAAACGTTTATCGCTAGCCTCATGTTAAAATGGAAATACGTCGGTTTGCTTATGAATTGATGGCTCTCTTTCAAGTATTGTTTATAGTCGTTCTCGAACACACTACTAGATGTCAGTGGGGTAGCCATTGATCACTAAAATAGTTATTTAAGTATTTATGTAAAAAGGTATGTGAGTGGTCGTTAATTATGTGCTTATTTCTAAAGTTTTAAAATATCGCATAAATATAACAAGTAAAACAATTGAATTTGATGCAACAGCATTTATGCTATAATATTTTCAGTGGACATGCCAACTTCTGAATTCTACCATCATTTTATTCACCTACACAAATAGTTAATCGGGCAGGCATTATTAGCACAAATATGTTTGAACCAGATTTTTGGATTGGATTTTGGGTTTGTACTTTAAAATCCAAGTAATTTACATAGTTTATATTTATCAAAAGTAATATCACTAGTGATTTATAAATCTTCATTCACGACTCGCGAAGTGACAAGTGAATTTATCAATAGGATTTGCAAATCTACAGTAGCAGCTGAAGAAACTATTTAACGAATAAAATTAAGCTGTTTACTCATAAATCATTATTTAAATGTAGTTACTGCTATTTTAAAACATTTAATATAAACGGCGGTCTTTGGAAACAAATCAGAAATTTGCGATTATATTTCATTTGTTTATTCACTGCAACTCGATCATATTATTTATTGTGTACATATTGTGTTTAATAACACCTATTAAATTATCTATTGCCAAATACGATCGCAATATTGTAAGAATGCACCCCAGTGGAGAGAAAATTAAACACATCAAACTGTATATTATTATAACTACGATTATAGGTTACGGTTATTAAATCATTTTTTAGTAAACAACTCAGTAAATTCATTATTTAAAAACACAATAATTGAACACACAATTATCAAATGTTTAGCTCTAAGGAATCTGTTCATTTTTTGCTATATTCCATGTAATTGTTGGACAGTCAGTAACTAGAAGTAATGCTCTGACCTGTTCAGAATATTAAACAGGAGGAGCTTTCTTTATCACAAAAGCAGAAGCTGGTAAAAAGGATTTGACAGAGATCGAGGTGAAACACGACTGTCATTGGTTGTAAAATAAAATTCATTGAAACGTGATTGGTCATTGACTACCATTTAGGGCTTGAGTTAAATAGTCACGTAAAACGGGCAAAGTGATTCTATATCAGGAACTAGTTCTCTCGTACCCACACACTAACTTGTGTCGTTCAAATAAAACAGCCTGTTACTTTTGAAACTTATATCTTATAGATCATTAGGTCAGTTTGCCATCGCTGCCATTAGAGAAACCATCTTTACAACATTTCTACTTCACAGAAAATACTTCAATTACAATTTGAAATTTTTTAATGTATTTACAAAATGTATTTAATTGATTTTGAAAATTAATCGTCTGTATCACTTTGCCCTTGTGGCAATCATCTAATTAGGAATGTTTTATATAATAAAATAAAAGCACAAATTTCTTATGAAATTCGAATAGGCTAGCCTTATGAGCTCGCCAATAGGTGGCACATGTGCACATACAATCCCTTCCTATATGAATTGTATCTCCTTATGACCTTGACAATGCAGCACGGTATCTATGATAGAAGAACTCTGCATTCACATGATTTGCTATTCCAAATTCTGCACACATATTTGTAAATTATTTATCAACGCGTTTTCAAAATGTATTGGCTCATCACAATTTTGACAGAAGATTAAAAGATGCATCTTTGTTTTCTGTACCACAACATAGGATATGCTTATACCCACAATCTTATGCAAAATCTATGACTAGAGCATGGAACTCACTTCCCAATCATGTCATCACTACCATTATTTATTCAAAATAACTGATATCTTAAGTTCCACACAATGAAAATACAACCTGCATGACAACTATATTCAGAATTTTGTATATATATATTCTGTTGTGACTTGCCACGACCGAAGATCGACCCCAGCCCGCTATGTAGGACGCAACGACGGTACCCGAGACTATAGCGGTGGACTATAATTATATGTATTAATTTAGGGGATGAATACAGTATACTCAATGGTATATTAATCTGCATTATAAACATTCTTAAAAATAAATCGAAATTGTTTTTCTCTCAGCCAATTTAAGAGTACATGTACGTAGACAAAATAATTAAGCAGGTAAAACAAGGCTAAATAATTGTAAAACGTCTGATATTAACGAAAAAATGCACTCTTTTATAATGTGATACTTATTATTTTCTATCGATTTCTCGTTACTCCAGTGTGAATACATTGATTTGCTAATAAATATTGATAGCATTGCTTTGAGTATCGTTTATCGATTGTACTACTAGATGGATGTGCCATAACTAATTATGGGTAGATTACACATTGATAGAATATGAGTAACGAAAAGTAGATAGTTGTTAATTACGTGCTTGTTTATCACGTTTAAATATATTGAATTAATACAGCGAGTAAAATGTTAGAATTTATGCTTGAAAATATTTAATGGATAAATCAACTGGTGGATTCTGTTCACAATTTTATACATAATACATAAACAGGTCAGTGTTCTTTTTCTTTGTTCTTGCTCTTCCTCGAAACTACCATTATATGCAATTTTTAAATTGGATTTTAGGTTTATGCCTTAAAATTCAAACAGGTAATGCGAATAATAGCAAATATCTGGCGTGCGTTGCTTCGTGTAAGTAAATTAAATATTAAAAGTTAAATAAATTCTATGGTATATGCTGATTAAAATAAAACATGGCGGTTGCTAGTCAGTTTTTACGGGCAAATCGCCTTTCCAATTGTCACATGTTGCTAATTTATAGGATAATACCTACCTCTGTTTATTTTAATAGATGTGCAGAGTTCTATTGCGAAACACCGCAAATTGTTACTTCAGGTAAACTCCTACACTCATGGGTTCAGAGGATCCAATTGTGAATCTAAACCATCCAGGTACCCACAGGGAAATACACAAATTTTCATCAAAGTCAATCCAGTTTTTATGGGGAGATTCAGTGAAATACACACGTACAGAAGAATTATATAAATGATGATTATTATCAGCGTTGATTAGATAATTGGCAGGATATAGCGTATGACACTTTTCACTTATGTGCGCAATGTTAAATGAGTGGACTCTCACATTTTCTGTTCGATAGGTTATCACATGCACAGCGAGTAGGAAAATATATGGGATTAAACATTTTTATAACTAGAATCTGGTACATTTTTCGGCAGCAATAAATGGAAAATATTATAGTTCAGTGTTATGTAGTCCTCTCGAGTCGCCTGCCTATTCATATATCCTTTTGTTCAAAATTTTCCTATGAATTTTATTCTCAAATAATTGTATTTTTTTTTCCTCCATTGCAGTAAAATTCCGTGTTGCTCACGCACATAATATAACTGAGAAATTAATACATTTATATATTTTCAGTTAAATGTTTATTTGAGAGACGCAGGGAGAGAGGAGTCCCAGCAATGTGTAATAGCATGCATTTCCAGAATTCAGCTTATGTTTAACTTCTTTGTGGACCTCATTCGATATTGTAATTATCGTACCTTGGTGTTTTAATATAACTTATCTTAATGGAGTCGCTTAAAAGCTTTAACAACTTAGTGAACTATGACAGCGGTAGCATTGCTGTCAAAAAGAGTACCCATGTCGTACAGATCGAAGGTGAGCCAGAAGAGAAAATTATCGTGGTCGAGAAAGAGATTTTCCACTGTAAAAATAGAACCGTCACGAGACGCGGACATGGGTTACAATGTCGTAAGCAATTTCCTGAGATAAAATAGTTCCCCATTCGGTTCTCCGGACGGGGACTATTATACGGAATCCATGGCAAAGACTGAATCACAGAGTTATTAGGAACATGGATATTATTATAATTGTGATTATTAATAAATGTTTTTATTAATATATATATTGTCACATAGAGATAGTTTATATAATGCGATTGGACAGTTAATGATAAATGAGATAACTTTTGAAGAAGTGGCTGAATTCAAATACCTAAGAACAATAATTAGAAAGAGGAATGAAGTGCACAAAAAATTAATCAAGAGCTCAATTGTCGAAAATCGTGCTATTACACATAACAGGGAGTCTTGTCGTCCCAACGTCCCTCAAAAAACGTTAAACTGAAATTACATTAAACTGTCATTTTGCCAGTTATAGCCTATTATATGAAACCGAAACATGGAGACTTTCTTTAAGGGAAGAGAAAAAAAATCGACGATAAAGTTCTTAGGAAATATTTTGGACCAAACTAAGGGGGAAAGACAGGCGAATGGAGAAAAATACACAATAGTGTGCCATGGGAATTTTATAAGAAACCAGATATAGGCCTAATAAGAGAAGTTAAGTCTCGAAACTGCGTTAGGCAGAACATATGGCAGGAAAGGAGAATGTAAGAAGGTTATGGAAACTTCTGGTTGGAAAACCAAAGAGAAATAGTCCTGTAGGTAGGCCCATACTGAGGTGGGAGAATAGCATCAATTATGATCTGAGGGAAGTAGATTAAACAACAGGGGAAGATTGGAAAACATTACCTTAGGGTACGGATGTATAGACAGGATATGTCCGCGTGACCATGAACCTATAGAGATTTTTTTTTTTACTATTTCGATGTAAACAGTCACAATAGCTTCAATTCTTAGGATGTCGCTATGAAATAAAAAAACCCTGTTTAAAATTCTTGGATCATAAAAGAAAATGATAGGTGAATGGCGAAGTGTAAATAACTTTGAGCTACATGAACATAAATGTGATACAATCCCTCATGAAATCATATGTACAAGATGGCGATGTGGTAAATATATACATTCTCTTTATTATAAATAAATAATGATTAATATAATTAATAATGTATTCTAATATTTTACATCTACATCCACAATGGCGTAAGTGCCCAATGTTGAGCTCTGGCCTCTCCTTTGTTAGGAGTTACTAGAATAAGTTGATTTAGTTCTGCTTATTTCCACAAAGAAGTCATGAATTATATGCGGACTAAATGAGGCATCTAGTTGGTAACATAGATATCACTTGGAAGAAGAAGAAGAAGAAGAAGAAGATGGTCGTAAATTTTGTTTAGAGGCCTCCTTATTCAAGCGTACGGTTCTTTTACAATCCTAAAAATCTTCAGCCTCGAGTCCCAGGCTTAAAGTGCCTTTCGCAAGGACTTGCTCTTTGGATTTTTCCATCCTATAAGACTCCATCGATCGTGGCCGGGTTTGAATTCTCGACCCTCGGAACCAGAGGCAAGGAACATAACCACTAGTCCACTGTAGAAGAATGTCTTTTTTTCTATAAAATATATATTTAACAAAATATATATATATATAAAATATATTATATATATATATATATATATATATATATATATATAATATATATCTAACAAAAAAATCAGGATTTTCTAATAAATTTTTGTACGAAAAGACTTTCAATTTGTATCTATTATATATTGTTCTTTTTATTGTTTTATTTCTTAATTGCTGAGATAACAAATAACTTTTCTTCTTCTTCCTTACACAGTTTAGGCCAAAATACGTTTTCCGCCCTCATCTCATCTCTATCTTGGTCGTCCAGTATCTCGTCGTCCTCTTGGTTTACATGACAGAATAACCGTAGATTAAATTTCAAATTAAGCCATATCAAAATTTTTAAAAAATATATCCAAATCGCTATATATATATCATCTTTAATCTCTCATCGTGTAGGTACTTTTTTACATGCCACACAGAACTCGGGTCTTACACTGACACGATCTGTTGGGAGATCTTGTATCACACACACATATTTTTTTTACTATAGCAAGAGATGAAGGGCCTCCCCGAATTAGTGATCAGCTCAATGTTAGGGTTTCCTCCGAGACAACACAGCATTAAGACGAAACCATTCACACACACACACACACACACACACACACACACACACACACACACACACACACACACACACACACACACACACATTCATACTAAATATGGCGAATGTGGTGATAATAATAATAATGATGGTCAGGTGATTTTCGTGGACCATTCGGGCCTTATATTCTCCTGACACTTCACTTGTGTTCCAGTGAAGAAAAATATTAAGAGTATATGCACGTAGACTCCAAAAACAACAATTTTAGCTTAGCAACAATTAGAAAATAAAATAAAATAACAGGTGAGCAATTTTAATCATCTGGGATGTGTCATATAGAAAAAGTGAAGACATTGAAAAAAAAAATTAATTATATGTGTGGCACCATAAAACGAAGTCTGAAAAGAACTAGAAAGGAGACACTTTAAAAATGTTATAATATAACCGCGGTTCCAACACTACTATATGGATCGCAACACTGTGTCTTAACCAAAAAGCAGGAACGAAGACTGGAAACGTGAGAAATGAGGTTTCTAAGAAGTGTGGCTGGCTATACAATAACAGATCAAAAACTAAATAAAAATATCTTAAGTGATATAAATATATTCAAACTATTACATAGAATTGTACAATACAGAGATAAATGGATGGACCACATCAATAGAATTGAAAACAATAGAACTCCGAAACAGATTCTTCATTACAAACCGTCAGGACGAAGAAATGTTGGAAGACCCCGTAAAAGATAGACCAATTCTAGCATGAGATCGGAAGAGACCTTAAGGTCTAATCATTGATGCTGATCATGATGATGTAGACGTAGACAAAAATAATTAAGCAAACAATTAAGCAAATCAACAAAGATTAAAACAATTGTAAAACGTCGATTTTTTTACGAGAAAATGTACACTCTTATAATATTATATTATTGATCTTTATTAATTTCTCGTTGCTCCAGTGTGAATACATTGGTTTACTAATAAGTATTGAAGGCATTGCTTCCAATATCGTCTACCGTTCTCGAATGTACTACTAGATGGCAGTGCTATATCTAATAATAAATAAAATACACATTCATAGTTTATGAGTAACTAAATGTAGATAGTTGTTAATTATGTGTTTGTTTATCACTCTTAAATATATTGTGTTTATAAAGCCAGTAAAATGTTTAAATTTGTTACAACAGAACATGTGCTAGAAAATGTTCAATGAATTTACCAACTGGTGGATTCTACCCACCATTTCACAAATCGTAACATGGACAGGTTAGCATCTGTTTCACTGTGTCCGAAAATAAATAACATTTTTTGAAATGGATTTTGGGTTCGTATATTAAAACCCAGGTAGAGAACACAACTAATAATAATAATTATTACACTGCTACGTTTAAATGAATGAAATCGTAAAAGTTGGTTAAGTCGTTTGATTTACGCTGTTCGGAACAAAACGTGGCGATTGCTTGTCAGTTTTTGATAATGGATTTCAGATAAACCTCCGTTTCTAATTGTCAAATTCGTTCATTTTTAAGATTATATGTACGTCTGTTTACTTTAATAGATTTACGGATTTCGTGGAGAAACATCGAATATTGTGATTGCTAGAGCGATTTTCAAATTTTTACGTTAGGTGAACTCCTACACCTCATGGTTTCGCAGGATCCAATTCTGAATCTAAACACTCCTGGGATCCACTCAAACACAAACACACAAAATTTCGTAAAACTCGGTCGAGTCGTTTAGGAGAGGTTCAGTGATATACACACGTACGGAATAATTATATATATATATACTTTATCAGCGTTGATTAGAAAATCGGTATTTGAATATAGGGCATGACCCTCTTTACTTATGTGCCCATTGTTAAATGAGTGGACTTTCACATATTCTGTTCGGGAAGTTGACACATGTTACAGCCAATGGGAAATTGTATGGGATTAAACATATTTAAAACAAGAATCTGGTAGATTTTTCGGCAGCTATGAACGAATAAAGAAAATAGTACAAATAAGGGCAATATTTGTATAACTGAATAATAAAAATTTACCGTGCAACAAACAAACTATTTTTTTATTTCGAATCTGTATTCAATACAATGTTATTCCGTTACCTTCAAATAAATTTGTCTTCTCCATTTGTAGCGATCCGGAACATTCTCATCACTAATTACTTGTTCACTGGTATTTCCTCTTACTACATTCATTCTTCAGATCTTCCCCTTCTAGTTCTTCCTCTTCTTCTTCCTTATATTCCAAGATCTTCTTAGGGATGCCATTAGATGGCGTCCTCTTGAGAAATCCGTACCATTTTATGGTCTTTCTACAATTATCTGTATCATGTTTCTTTCATATTCATTTTAATCACATACAGATTTTCAATGTTTAACCATATTTTTCTGCCTGAAGGTTTATTTAAGTATTGAAGTTGTATTTTATGTGTTTACGTAAACGAATATGTGCATAGTTGTTAATTATCTGCTTATTTATAACGTTTAAAAATGTCTCGTTAATTGAATGAGTACAGCGATTGCATTTTGGACATTATTTTTTTCATATCATTTTAATTGATAATGTCAACTACTGAATTATAACAACATTTCATTCACCTACATAAATAGTTCATCAAATACGCTAAGAGAGTTAACAGGCGATATGTCCTAACCATCTCAATCTCTGAGAAGGGTATCGTGGTCGAGAGAAAGAAGGTCTTTCACCGTAAAAATAGAACCGTCATGAGACGCGGACAAGGGTTACAATGGGGTAAAATTGTCCTGATGTAAAATAGTTCCCCATTCAGTTCTCCGGAAGGGGACTATTATACGAAATACATGGTAAAGGATCAAACACAGATTCATGGTCCTAGGAACATGAAATGTTAAGACATTATAATAGTGATTTATTAATAAAATGTTTTTAATTAATGATATATGTAATATCTTTTAAATGCTCTCTGTTTTTATTTTAGGCCCATCTGGTGTGCAATAAAGATCATGCAGCTCAGTGGTATGAAGTCCTCTCCATCCGCCTGTCTATTCATATATCTTTAGTCCATAACATTTTTCGTATGAATTTGATTCTCAAATACTTGTAATTTTTTCTCCTCCATTAAAGTAAAAGTCCGTGTTTCTCACCCATATAATATAACTCGGAGATCAATAGATTTACATATTTTCAGTTTAATGTTCTTTGAGACTTGCTGGGACGACAAAAGTCCCTGTAATGTGTAAAAGTATGGATTTCCAGAATTGAGCTTATGTTTAATTTCTTTCTTGACCTTTTTCGATGTTAGTAATTATCGTTCCTTGGAAATTAATTTTAACTTATCTTGGTGGAGTGTCTTAAATGCTTAAACGATCTAGTGAACTATGCCAGCGGTAACACTGCTGCCAAAAAAGAAAACCCATGTCGGACAGATTGAAGGTGATAAGCCAGAAGACAAAAGTATCATGGTCGGGAGAGAGAAGTCCTTTCACAGTAAAAATAGATCCGTGGAGAGACGCGGACATGGGTTCCAATGGGGTAAAATTTTCCTGAGATAAAATAGTTCCACATTCGGTTCTCCGGACAAGGACTATTTTAGGGAATCCATAGCAAAGACTCAATCACAGAGTTATGGTCCTGGGAACATGGAATATTAAGACATTACTATAAGAGTGTTTTTTAATAAATATTTCTTAAACTTCGAAATCACCGAATTATATTGTCACACAGAAATAGTTTATAAAATGCAATTGGGCAGTTAATGACAAAAATGGGAGAAATTTTGAAGAAACCTAGGAAAAATAATTATAAACAGGAATGAGCTGCACAAAAAAATTAAACATAAGTTCAATTCTCGAAATGTATGTTATTACACATTACAGGGAGTCTTGTCGTCACAACTTCTCTCAGAAACCGAAAGTACATAAAACTGTCATTCACCCGTTATATTATATGGATGCGAAACATTGGCTCTAACATCAACGGAAGAGAAATGATTAGAGAATAAATTTCTTAGGAAAACATTTGGACCGTAGTGAGGTGAATAGACAGGGGGCATGGAGAAAACTACATAACATGAGCTATATGATTTTTATAAGAAACCAGATATAATAAGAAAACTTAAGTCTCGTAGACTACGATGGGCAGGCCATGTGGCAGGAAAGGGGAATGAAAGAAGGTTATGGAAAGTTCTGGTAGAAAACCAGACAGGAAAGTGCTATAAGTTTATAAAGTTTAGAATATATATATGACAATGCAGAAGTCTCCGCTTCCCTTTTTCATTCCCCATTCGTCCCACATGCCTTGTCCATCGCAGTCTACAATACCTAACTCTTCTTATTAGGCCTATATCTGGTATTTTACAAAAATCATGTAGCTCACTGTTACGAAGTCTTCTCCATTCACCTTGTCTGTTAATATCTCCTTGGTTCAAAAATGTTCCAGAGAATTTTATTCTCAAATACTCGTACATTTAGTCTTCCCCTCCCTTAAAACAAGAAACCATGTTTCGCACCCATTAATAAAACTGGAAGAATAACTGATTTATATATTTTTATTTTATTATTTTAGAGAAGTTGAGAAGACAAGAATTATTAGTAGCACGCGTTTCCACAGTTAAGCTAGAAACTCGTATGCACGTATATATAATATATATCCATCCATAGTAATTCTGCCCGAAGGCAGGTCCTTCAATGCAATCATAGCATTTTCATGTTATGCTTGCAGCTTTACTAGGGAATTGTAGGTGTGGTAGCTTCCCTTTACTTTCCACACCGGTTAAGGATGATGATGATGATAATGATGATAGCCATATGACTTCGGGGACCGTTTGGGCCTTAATGTTTTCCTGACATTTGTCTTACCGGTGAGGAAAAAACCCCGATAAAAACCTCAGCCAGAAAAACTGCCCCGACCGGGGATGGAACCAGGGTCTGCTGCGTGACAAGGCTGCACGCTACCTCGAGACCCCAGCGGTGGACATAATATATATATATATATATACACACACACACACATATATATATATATATATATATATATATATATATATATATAGCAATCTACAGAAATTGATTTTTTAAGAAGAACAACAGGATGCTCTAAATTAGACAGCATCAGGAACAGCATTATCTGAGAAAAAAAAAAAAGAAAAAGAAAAACCTTTAACGAAGAAATTTTTCCATTTGTAGGAAGTAAAGTATTACAATTGTTTGGACACGTGAAGATGATTAATGAAGATAGATTGCCAGTTAGAAGTTTGGAGTGGGTTCCAAATGAGAGGAAAAGAAGAGGGAGACCTAAAATGACATGGACAGAGGGAATTATGAATTTAATGAAGTACAGGGGACTGCAGGATAGTGACTAGAAGGATAGAGATGAATCGATGAATATAATCAAAACTTAATATTGTGCACATGAAGATGTTTTATACATTTAAAACGTGTTGAATGAAGTAAATAAAATTAGACCTGTCACAGACAAACATCGCGACATTCTCCAAGTATGAACATGAAATAAAAATGTTGTGAAAGGATTCTCTGCATATCATGGAGCATGCATACGTTGTTAAAACAATATAGACTATACATGGCCGCTGTATGGAGTGTTTTAGACAGATGCTGGCTGCTGCTTCTGAGAACGGAAGCGTTATCAAGCGGATGTTTATTCACGACGTTTCACTGTCCGAACGAAAATCAAAAGATTTAAACAAGACGATTCAGCTGCTAAATTCATTACAACATTTGTTTGGTACGTAATAGACAATATGGAGTGACATTACCAGTTTTTATCGTAAAGGTTCAAGAGTTCGAAACCAGCACTGATCGATTGACTCAAACGTAGCTACTATTAGTATTCAGGCACTTATATTCCTAAATACAGTATAAACTATAAAGGAAGAACATTTCTCATTACCTTCAATTACCGTAAGTAATGCGGACTGTTTAACGAATAAAATTAAGCTGTTTATTCGAAAATCATTATTTAAATATAGTTACCGGTATTTTAAAATATTTATATATTATTCACATAAACGGCGATGTTTGAAAACAAATCAGAAATGTGAGGTTATGTATAATCACTGCAACTTGATCATGTTATTAAATTCCGAATAGGACCGCAATATTGTAAGAATGCACCCTAGTCGAGAAATAATGAAACACTCAAACTATATATTATAATCAACATTATAGGTTATTAATTAATTTTTTAGTAAACAACTCAGTAAAATCAAGGAATCTGTTCATTATTAGCTATATTCAATTTAATTGTTGGGGAAAAATAATGCTCTGACCTGTTCAGAATATTAAAAAGGAGGAACTTTCTTTATCACAAAAGCAGGAACTGACAAAGAAAAATCGATAAAGAACAAGGTGAATAATGAGTGCCATTGGTTGTAAAACAAAATTAATTAAAACGTGATTGGTCATCGATTACCATTTGGGACATGAGTTAAATAGTCACGTTTAACTAATTTTTGTAAATTATAAGTTAATGGGAAAATTATACAAATTATGCATTTTAAATATCTTGGGATACATATTCCTAGCTCTCCTAGATTCATTGAAGCAATAAGATCTCAGGTTTTTAAAGCATCGAGAATAACAGGATACTTTCTAGATGTTATACGGAAAAACAAATATTTAAAAACAGAAAGTAAAGTAAAAGTTTATGAAACATGTGTACAACCAATAATGACATATGATCCGGGTACAAGAGAAGATATTGGCCAAACGAAACAACTAATGAGAACAGCAGAAATGAATAATTTAAGAGCCATTGTAAACAAAAAAAAAAGATTTGACAGAGTCAGGAACCAGGATGTGAGGGAAGAATACAGTATCATAGATGTTGAGATATTTATTAGAACATGGAAAAGGAAATGGAATGCACACGTGAACAGAGATGAGGATACGAGGCTTATAAAAGCAGCGAACCCACGTCCTAGAAGAAAAAGAGAAGTGGGCAGATCCCTCTAGAGATGGGATGTGATGTAATCATCATTAACATAGTGTGTGTGTAAATAAACAGGCATATGCCTATAGAAAAGAAGAGGAAAAACAATTTTTTTAGGTTATATATGTTATAATCCAAAAAAAAAAAAATGCCCAAAATTTTCGAAAATAGCTCTTCAAATTGGCAAATACTGCCAAACAATCGACTATTTTCGAAACAGTCCCCTAGGATTAAATATAAGTTTTAATAAAACTCCATTCCAAACCCGTATTTTTATATTAAAGATACCTTCGGATTTGTTATTCTAATTAACTCCACGACGCAATTAGGTCTTGAAGTCCCTTGCCCCATCATTCGGCTGCTGGCCTCACATCCACATGTGTTAATCGTAGAGGAAGACGATCATCCAATCAATGTAGGGGTGACATGTGGTCAACATGTCGGTACCCAGTCGTTATAGCTCGTTTCCTCAACCTGGAACAGCTATTTAGCTACACAAATTCCACACATTGCTAGGTGGGTACCGGTCCCATGAAACATTTTCTTATCCCATGCAGACACGAACCAGTGCAAGTCCCATAAGGAATCTTGCCTTAACCACACGGCTACGGCGTAGGACGTATATGCAGTACATAGACTATATATTATGTAGGTAGACCCTTAGAACTAAATATATGATCACACATCGAAATATATTAACCATATATACAACTTTTTTCATTGCATTAACTAAGTTTAACCTCCCACCTTGTAAGCACTTTTTACAAAATTGAGCCTATGTTAAAAATGTTTGTGCATCTCGTTTATAATTATTGCTCCTAAGTATTTGAATGCAGCCACTTCTTCAAAATCTCCCTAATTTGTCATGAACTGTCCATTTCCATTATTCCGTGTATATAAAAAAATATACAAATTTTTAAATAAAAATCATTATCAGAACGTATTATTCAAAATCAATGAGTTGCCAGAAAACATTTAACTAAAAAATGTATAAGTGTAAATAGCTAATACCCGGCGTGAGCTGCTACACCTAAATAAATTGAATGTGTTTTTTATGTTTAGTTAAATAAGTGAAAATAAAATGAATATACATATATATATATATATATATATATATATATATATAGACTACCTGGCCCGGCGAACGTCGAATCGCCTTTAAATATTTTTACGTTAATTTTTCCGATGTTTTAATAGTTATCTGCTATTCGGGGTGGAAACAAATCCAACAAATCAAAGATCATAAAAATCGGTCCAGCCGTTCTTGAGTTATAAATAGTGTAACTAATCTGACTTTGTTATATATATATATATATATATATATATAGAAGTCCCGGCCACGCGTTGCTGTGGCTAAGGTATACGTTAAATTATGTTGTAGTAAAATAAGTGAGAAATCTAAATCAGAAAGTTTTTGTTTTACACAATTTTTTAGTTCTGGTACGTTAACTACACCCGGTATAAATATGGGTGGTGGTTTATGTGGAAGTGGTTTTGTTGATTGAGATGAATTTATGTTGTCTGCATTCTCAGTATCATCCATAAGTGTATCATAAGGATTATATACATTTATTGATGGAATATTTTGAGGAGGCTTGCTGATTTCATTATACTTTCGTTTTTTTTTCTACGAACTTGTTGGCAGTTTGGATTCTCATCATCATCAAGAAGTCTCTGTATAGTAATATCATCTTGTGATATATTATAGTCATCTTGTTTTTCATTTAATTGAGGCATGGAGATTGTTTCTGTAATATTAGGCATATTATTATAACTAACAGACTTACTTACAGTTTTGTTATTCCGTTCCTTAGGACCTTCATATGTTTTTAAATTGACATTCTTCTTAAATGTAAGATTTATGTCACATAGGCCTAATACCAATTTGCGGAAATTCACTTGATATCTTATCATTCATGGTCTCTAGAACTGATTCGCCATATTGTTCAATGTTCCTTCTCGGTCCAGTTAAATTTAAATTAAGTTGCTGTCTTTCAGCCAGATTACTTAAAACTAATACTTACACACGAAATTAATATTAGTATTAATATATTGAAAATAAAATAAACACAAACACACTTAAATTATGAAATAATCAATATTTGTAATTCAATTGAAATTCGCGGTTGCAACAAAAGCACAGCCACCTGGTTAAATAATAAACCAATTACCTTACACCGTCATCTGTTAGAATCGTATGGAACTCACAGATAATTATAACTCTTTGTTAAATAATAAACAAATAATTTGCAATAATAAATAAAGCGACTATAAATTTAGTTATAAACAACCGTAGGTCTCAAGTTGGATCAAACAGCACACAGTGTGCAAACTTTTATTAAAATCGGTTGAGTAGTTCAGGATTCCATCGCGGACAAACAACGTGACACGTAATTTTTATATATTAAGATTATATTGTTTTTAGATAACCCGTGCTGATTACCCAGCGCTGTCCTGAAACATACTTGGCATAAATGAGCTGAAAGACAACAATGGTTTTTGTGTACCGAAATTGGTCTGCTACCATTTTTGTACCCGTAGACCATTATGCTAGTCTTAATTTCAAAAACCTCTTATTATTATCTCTCTATTACCAAACCTATCTTTAAATTCCAATTTAGCTTGTAACACACAAGTTTTTAAGCAGAGTCTGTAGCCGGGCCCAAAATACAGACAAAATTCATCTTTCTGGAAAGTAACCACTTGTGTGTTCTTCAACATAAATATTTCTAGCTATTACTAATATCTTTAAGTTTACTTTTCATATAAATTACTTTGTCATTAGAGGAATGGGAATATGCTCTATAGCACGTAAAGCTCAGATTCAAGTACTCGTTAACACAGCTACGCAAGTTGTAAGGAAAATACATGAAAGATTTACCTAAAGTTTATATAATTAATATTGTTAAGAAAACAAACAATATAATTAGCTGTCGTGATTAAATTATATAGATTATAAACATAATAGAACAGAAAATAACATGAACAGTAGTCGATATTACTTAACAAAAATTTACGTACACAGTTGAGCTCTAACCACGAATAAAAAAAAATAATATATTCTATTATTATCCTGATATCCACCTCTACACTCATACGTAAAGTCCTCAGTCATTCCAACAAAATATTCTTCTTCTAACAGCTTCTTCCTTGAAAACTCAAAATTGAACAGTCCTTGGCCAGGGACTCCCTTAGATCACGGCGACCTTGCAGGAACGAAACTTAGATTACGACTGTTAATAAGACAACACTTCTCGTCGCAGACATCGGTCTCGGAGCAACACAACTCGCGCCGATATGTGAAGAAGGGGAAATAGGGAAAGGGGTAAAAGAAGAGAGAAAGAGCACTGAACACAATATCCACCATCACAGAGGGTATAACATACCTCACGGCAGTAAGATTTACGTCACCACGGCACAATTGTGAGTTATCCGTAAAAGATAGACATTTACTGTCGTGGACTTTTTTTGTAGAATGTTTTGAGATATTCAACTGTGTACTTTAATTTGGTGTATTTGTTATGATTGAGACAGCGATTTAAGCGTCCAAAAAGCGACTTTTTAGTGCACCGATACAATTTTTTATATCCGGCCCTATAGAAAGTACGGTAATATATTATATACGTTAATTGTCGCAGAAAATTTTTTGTAAATGATGGTGAAAATCCCATTCCAATTGGTTAAGTATTTTTACAGTCCATAAATAACAGACTGACTCACAGACATTAATTTTTATGTATAAAGAGTTTAAAAAGTCAGTGTTATTTCACGATTGCGTACCTTTACTATTTCTAAACAGTGGCGTATTGATCCACGTTTAATAACACGGTGTGGAGGCACACAAAGCACTGGCTGTCACCTCGAAAACTAAATGTAATAACAACCTACAATTATGTTCCATAATTAACAATAACAGTGAGCAAACTCTACTAGCCGAGGTGGCGCGAGTTCCAAAATATAACAAAATATACCCAAATCCAGATAATTGAATTCTCTTCAGCCCCTATGTGAAAAATTAAAAAACTAGAGAAATTAAGGCATTTTTGAAAACTGAAATTGCCCAAAGTCCCGTACCATAGCCAATCAGTTTAAAGCATGGTGTCTTGGCGCAGAGCTACGGGATTTAAGCTGGTTCGAATCCCCACGGAAGAAGAAATTTTCTCATGAAATCTCAGCAAGAATTGGACCGTTGCCAACCCAGAATTATGAGGAATTAGGGTAGCTATAATGAGTAACGGTTCCAGGTTGAGAAAACCAGTTATGACGACTGGGGGACCCAAAATGTTGATCATATGTCACACCAGTACTGGCTATATTATCATCCACCTATGTAGTTAGCGCATGTGGATGTCATATCTGATAGACCAAGGGTCTTCTAAGCCTGTCGTGACATGGAATTTAGTTAGAACATGCCCAATATTAAAAACGAAAATAGTTACAAATTGATTATGCTGGGCTATTATGTATTACAAGAGCTCTTGGACTACTACGCATTACAGGGACTTTTACCATCACAACTTCTCTAAAAACATTAAACTCAAAATATATAAAACTGTTATTCTCTCGTATACATTATAAAGATGTGAAACATGGACTCTTACTTTAAGCAAGGAGAAAATATTACGCATATTTGAGAATAATACATTAAGTCCTAAGGAAATGTTTGGACCAAAGGGAAATGAACAGACAGACGAATGGGGAAGGCTAGATACAATAAGAAGACTAAACTCTCGTAAGCTGCGATCGGAAGGATATGTGGTACGAATGGGGAATGAAAGAAGAAATTTCTTGTAGGAAAACCAGAGGGAAAGCGCCTAGTATGTGGATCAAGAATGAGCTGGGAGGATAACATTAACCTTGATTTGATGGAAGTAGATGAATGGAAAACATTAGGTAAGGAGAGGGATGTATAGAGAGCTTATGTACACGAGGGCATTAACCTACGTTATCGATAGTGTAATTAGTTTTAATATTTTACTTCATAAATTTAACTGTGTTAGACGCTCGCCTCTCACCGCTGGGGTCCCGAGATTGAGTCTCGGTCATTCTATGTTTGTTTCGTGGTGGACGAAATGGAACTTGGGCAGGTTTTTCTCGGAGTTTCTCCCGTTTTCTCCTGCCACAAATTTTCATTCCACCATTTCCCCATACTCATCTCATCCATTTCGTTTCATTTCATTCATCCATCACTGTGACGGTGCGTCGCCGGCACCACTGCCGTTCACAGATCTCTATACATAAAGGGGCTTCATCTACCTCATTTCTTGATCCGACCCTGTGTTGGACAAAAGTTGAGGATATATATTAAATTTAACTGTAAAATGTTTCAATTATTTAGGATGTTATTACTGTATGAAAAAGAGAAAGATCTAGATAATAAATTATGAATGCTTCAGCATGTGTGTGGAACAATTCAAAGAACCTTGCATAATAAAACAGATAATAATGAGATGTTATAAGGTCTTGGCAGTTTCACTCCTAACATACGAAGTGAAACCTGGACAATAAATAGGTAAGGAAAAGGCATATAGAAATGGCAGAAATGCGTTTCTTAAGAAGAATAGCAGGACACAGTTTAAGAGATCATATCCGCTATACTGATATTAGAGAACTATTACAAACATGAATTAACAATAAATTGACAGACAAAAAAGTAAAATGGTTTCAAAATATAGACCGAATGGAGATATCTCGTCTAACAAAAGAGGCTTTACAATATAATCCAAGAGGTAAACGTTCCGTTGAACGCCCCATGACCAGATGGAGGGACATGCTTTGAGTCGGCACAGGCTTACAGCCTAGCCTTGTAGTAGAAGAAAAAGAATACATTTAATTGTATACATATTGCAGCTTATATAATTAACACTCTGTATATGTTGCCAGTTTATCAGATAATCATAACAGCTTACTATACTTCGCGAAGTATTGAATGTAATTAAAAGCGAAGAGTAATATTTCCTTCTTTTGTCCCGTTTTAAGCTTTAACGATGAGATAAGTGTCAGCTTGTCTTTTATCAGTAAATGATTAATTATCTACTTAATTTGATTAACGATAATATTATACTTAGTTTTAATTTAACTTTCTTTTATACTAACGTCACATGTCCTATCTTTCCACACATCAAACTTCTCATTTTGATTAATGTAGTTGCCCCGAAAATAGTTCTACCCACAAACTGCAAATTGATGGGAAAAGGCACAATGTTCATTAAAAAACGCATAATGTTCATTTTGAGACCATTACCTCTATTATATCGTATACATTTTAATCTCTCATCCTATTGGAAACATATACAGCCAATTTGAATCCAAAATAAAATGCTGCTAATTGAATATTAACAATTTAATACAGAATTGAGTGGAAAAATATCTATATCTATAGATGTAGCACATATTTAACTGTGTTAATCGCTGTGGTTTCGAGGTAGCGTGCTGCCTTGTCACACAGCGGGCCCCGGTTCGATCCCCGGTCGGGACAGTTTTTCTGGGTGAGGTTTTAATCGGGGTTTTTCCTCACCTGTAAGACAAATGTCAGGAAAACTATAAAGCCCAAACGGTCTCCGAAATCATATGGCCATCGCAATCATCATCATTCATATTCATCTTAGATTAAGCTTAGGATTAGTGACTCTCCTGGCGCACCACTATCATCATCACCACCCATCATATCATCGGGGCAACCTAACCCCGCCTTCCAGGTGCCTCAACGTCTGAAGTGGGTTACAAGTACGCCATGCCTGGAGAGAACACCTAGAATGTCGAAAGACAACCTGGGGGCATTTGCAAAAAAAAAATATTTAACTAAAAATGCTCTAATAAGAAACAGAAAATACATATTGAACACTGATTTAGTTAGAAAAAATGTAATTGAATCAATTTTCAATATTTATTTTCCATTTAATACTATTTCGTTACATTCTTTGTGTCTTTCTTATTTTCGCTCAATTTTTCTAAGATTCTGATAGAATTCACGGAAATGTGGAGGAATGAATTTGCACATGTGCAGTAATTGTTTTTTTCTGCACTGCTACTCATGATTTGACTGCTTTCGCCATTTCGTTACAGGTAGATCACTATTCGCTTGAAAGCCAACTTTTAAAAATAAATAACACAGGTCTGGAAGAGCGTATGAATAATTTTACATCCACCATGCCGTGATATTCTCCGGATAGATCACTAATCCACTGAAAACTCAAGTTTCGAATTCTTGTTAGTTATATCGCTTTTCGCGGCAACTATTAAATTTTAGTGGTAAAAAGAATCCGAGTAATATTCACCGATTTATATGATCATCAATCTATTTTATTTCAAGCTCTATCTTAATTCTCTACACTTTAGGATTCTATAGAAAAGTGTTTTCCCCTGGTTTTCCTACAAGGAGTTCCCATGCAGTCGCGCGCCATAGCCGAGTGGTTAAGGCAAGAAGCCTTGGCGCAGAGCTACGGGACTTGCTCTGGTTCGAGTCTCCATGGGGGAAGACATTTTTCTCATGGAATTTCGGCCAGTATGGGACCGGTGCCCACCCAGCATCGTGAGGCATTGGGTATAGCTACAATAAGTAGCGGTTCCAGGTTGAGAAAGCCAGCTATAACGGCTGGGGGACTCGACATGCTGACCACATATTACCCCTACACTGGCTAAATGATCGCCTACCTCTGTGATTAACACATGTGGATGTGAGGACAGCAGCGGGCTGGTCAGCCAAGGGCCTTGTAGGCCTGTCGCGCTTGGAGTTTGTTAGTTCCCATGCAATTCCTTCCTTCATTCACCATTCGTGTGCCACATGTTTTGCCCATCACATTCTACCCTCCTGCATCACTAGGTATCATACAGAGTGTTCGGAAATTCATATTACAAACTTCTAGGACTAGTAGAGGGGACTGAGGAGACAATATCTTGAATAGGAACCCATGTCCGTAAACGTACCGTTTCCGTGCTACAGCCATTAAAATGTGTCGGATTTGCCGGTGTTGTTTTGCAGCCGGATAGGCAGTACATGACGTCAGAAGAGCACTATGTCAAATGAAGTGTGTCGTAAGGTACATAATTAAATGACGTTTGACTCATTTGAGAAGAAAGTCAAATTTATTTTGTAACAATACCAAAGTAACAAAAACACTTTCATTGATCACAATAACACTTGTGCCAACAGTGGAAAAAAACAAATTTGTCAGACTCCTGCACTGGATGTGTCCCATATGAAACTGCTCACTACAAGAGAGGTTCGATGTGACTACCACCAACGTAGTTGCACACATTGTACCGACGAATCATGTTCCGGTACACTCGTTCCATCACACATGTCACGTCAATTTCTTGTGCAGAGACCATAACTCGTGACGTCATGTACTGTCTATCACTTTGCAAAACAACTCCTGCAAATCTGACACATTGTAATGGATATAGCACGGAAACGGTACGTTTCCGGACATGGGTTCCTATTAAAAATATCGTCTATTCAGTTCCCTCTACTAGCAATAAAAGTTTGTAATATGAATTTTGGAACATCCTGTATGATTATTAATTTATTTTATTTCATACTGTATCTCATTCACTACATTTTAGGATTCCACAGAAAAGCGTTCCCCTGTGTTTTCTACAAGGAGTTCCCAACCCCTTTGCTTCCTTCATTCACTGCTTGTGTCATATGTATTACTGTACATCTCTTGTATCCCTAGGTATCATATATCATACATTTGGCATTTATTTATTTATTTTTCGCTTCGGGAATAACCCCAATTCACTGTGACCGGCGATATTATATTCGATACTTTCAAAGCTTCAAGCTTTTTTACACCCTTTATATTAGCTTATCTATGTAACGGAAAATTTCAACACGATTTGCACCCACTTAAAAACATTGGATCGACTTGAAACTTTGTATACTTCTAAAGGACCAATGACAATACAATAATTTCATAATTTTTTTCTATCCTGGCCAGGATCATCAGGACGTCAAAAAAATAAAGACCGGTATAATAGGTTGCGGACGTATCGACTTTTTAGTCCATCGTTGTAAGAAATTAATATTATATCCTCTGGTAGCTCAGTTGGTAGAGCGGTGGACTGTAGTGGTATATAATTTCAGTAATCCATAGGTCGCTGGTTCAAATCCGGCCCGGCGGATTTTTTTAGAAGAGTATTACTTTTAGCTCATACTACAATAGTATCAAATTTAAAGATATTTACATTTTTATCTTGTTCTGTAAAACATTAATGACAATTTTGTAAACTTACCACATTGTAATTTATCGAAAAATATAACAAGGATACGATTAACTGTAACTATTTATCTATATTAAAATATTAAAAAATATTATAATAATGTTTAGATAATAATAATTTAATATATATATATATATATATATATAATTAAATTCGTGCCTAGACACTAAAAATATCGTAAGCAATTAAATGTTCATGGGGTTCCGGTTTATGGCAATCAATTAAACTAAAAAAATAAATAATAGTTTAGAAAAACTAAAACAACACGCTTTATTTGAAAACCGAACTACAAAATGAAAAATTATTTTTAATTTCCAACACACTTGGGATAAAATTAAAGTGGTCAACAACAAAAAAAAAATCATCTCCAACACATCTAGAATAAAACTAGAGTTATCTACAAAATAAATAATTTCACCATCAATAGCGAGGGGTGCGTTTTATAGTTTTTATGTTTTCTTGTTAGAGACTTTATTTTTACCAATATCTGTTTATTATCAAATATTTTAATTTCTCCATTCACCTGTCTGTTCATATCTCTTTGGTCCAACAATTTTTCTAAGAACTTTATTCTCAAATACTCCTCTCTTAAATATAACTGGATGAGCTGTATATATATATTTTCAATTTAAGATTCTCAGAAAGAAGTAGGGACGACAAAAGTCCCTGTATTGCTAATAGATGCATTACCAGAATTGAGCTTATGTTTAATTTCTCTCTACATCTCATTCCTATGCGTAACTATAATTCCTAGGTATATGAGCCAGGCGAAAAAATACCTTTATTGAAAGAATGATGATTTTACACCGTAAATATACAACTGACAAGAAACGCGGACATGGGCTCCACTGGGGTAGAATTTTCCGGAGGTGAAAGAGTCCACCATTCAGTTGTCAGGGTGGGGACTACTTCAGGGAATCCATGCCAAAGGCATTAACCATTATTTGAGAGAAGGAGTTTAAAATGGGATGATTGGAAAACATTACCTCAGGATGCAGATGTACGGAGAACTTATGTCCACGTGGCCATGAACCTATGGGTCCGATAGTACCAATTAGTTAATTAGGTACATGTATTCAGCCACTCCTACAAAATATCAACAATTCAACTATCATTTCTAATAAACTAACTCACTGTCACTTTCGAACCCGTAGGTTCATGGCCGCGCGTGCATCCGCTCCCCACGCATCCCCTATCTTGAACTAAGGTTTTCCAATCATCGACTCTATAATCTACTTCCCTGAAATCATGATTAATGTTATTCTCGCACCTCATTTTTGATCTGCCAACTGGTCGTTTTCCCTCTGATTTTCCACAGGTTAACCTGGCATAAAACACTCCATTCGGTTCCCCGGACGGGAACTACATCCCAAAGGCTCAAACAATGCTGATGCTACAACATGTAAAATATGATATGTAACGAATGGGATGGTGTCGGTAAAGGTATCAAATTCATTTAACTTTATGAATAAAGAACGATTCGCAGATACAAAACCACTAACGAACCGAAATAAATTAAACCAAAGATTTATGGGCTACCCCTACTCAAATGTTGATTGTAATATCACTGTACACATGTGGCCGTTTGACCATTTTCCCAGCGCATTCTGTGTCCACAATAATTAGCATTTACATGTGAGTGTGTTTCGTCATATCATTTATAAGCGTCCATTCAAATGCTAAGCTATCAGATTTACAATATTCATTAAATGAAACAAGGCTATCTGTTGATACAATCAGTGTAATCCTGCAGACCTTCAGAGACAAGGTTCCCAATTTAGTCACTTTGTGGCTATATCTGGTTATTTTCAAAATATAACTTATTAGAAATCTGTGAAAAAGCCACTAATTGCTTTTATGGCCACTTGTCGCTTTTTTTAGCCCACATCTAGCCTATTTTATTCTAATTTAATCCAATAGACATACCTCCAATAGGTCCATACTTCCACGTGTGGATATTAGGGTGCTTCCTAGTGGGAGTTTTTAACCAAGCTAAGGCATTTCTTCTTCTTCTTTTCCTTCTTCTTCTTCACTTCACGGGCTAGCAAAATGCCTGTTCCGCCTCACAGTTGTTCTGTCCACCTTTTCACTTGCCTTCCTACATTCATTGAACCTCTTGGCTTGTAGTTTAATGCTGATTTTGGTAATCTTGTTACGTTCATTCTTTCTACATGTCTAAACCATTTTTCTCTATATTCTTTGATTTTATCATTTAATGGATATATATATATATATATATATATATATATATATATATATATAACATTATTCATAATTGCAAACTATATATATTCCAACTTAAATTCTACCCCCTTAAAATAAAACTTTACAAAGATAATGAAAATATCTGGAATTATAACAAATTTCATAACCTTATCATCTATACTATAGGAACATTTTAGCATTCCCTCCACCCCGATCAGCCTAATAATTCACAATTATTGATATGTTCTTACATCTTCATTCTTTAATCGAACCATTCTTGTGCAGCCTTTTGTTCTTCTAAGGAAGTTCATTTCTACGCTTTGTATTCTACTATGTAGTTTTTTGGCCATTACCCAAGTTTTACTCATATAAAGTAATGCAGGACCTGTCAAGCTAAGTAATTTTTAGAAGAAATTAGATAAGAAATAGCGTAGTTAAACAAAATATGAATGTTCAAACATCAATTGAGGGGTCTAGTGAGAGAGGGGGCTATGCCACTTTGAGAAGAAATGAAAATAAATTGGGTTTAATAAAGCATTATATGTATGACATTTTTACAATAAAAGGGTAACTTTTTCTTCTATAACTTACTGTTATGTAAACTATACAGAAGGAAAAATATAAATTTTAATATAAATATCATTGATTATTTCCATTTCTTGTCAAAGTGGCATAGCTCCCTCTCTCACTAGACCCCGCAATTGTGAATTTCATAAAAAAAACAATTACAATATTATGGTAAGAATACAATTAAAAATAATGACATAAGATAGATTGCCAAGAAGAATACTAGAATGAGAGCCACTTGGTAGACAAAGAAGTGGACAGCCAAAAATAACGTGGATTGGCGGTGTTTTGAGCAACGTGAGGGAAAATGGTTAGAGGTATTAGACGATGGAGATTGGAATGACAGAAATGTGAAGGAGAATGGCAGTAGATTAATTGGGCGCAGGGATACGTTGTGAAATATTGTGAAACCTGTTAAGTCAGTAATTAATTTAGTAACGATTAATTATTTATCCATAGATGTCAAGGAGTGATATGGGTGGGAATATCGCCTCATTGAGACGCTACGGTATAAGTGAACAACTAAGGTATTACTTGGGTAGGTAAAGGTCGGTAACTTTTAAACAGAGGCCTCTTTATTCAGACTTGCGGTTCTTTTACGAGCCTGAAAACCTTCAGATTCGAGTCTTACGGCTTGAAGTCCCTCCCGGAGAACACATGTTCCTTGGATTTTTTCATCCTAAAAATCCATCGACTTCGGCAAGGTTTTGATCCCGAATACCTTGGAATTAGAGGAAATGTACATAATCACTAGCCCATCGCGGTCGACTGTGTGTGTGTATATATATATATATATATATATATATATATGTTATATTGCAGATTTTAGCGGATATAAGTATGATTATGAAAGTTTTTTTTTTGAGTTTTCCGCGTCATGGATTCAAGGTCGGCCTCTGGCTGCTGATTCCGACGTTTCGGCATGATCCCACATGCCATTATCTAGGAATGATAGGTTCCAGTCACAGAGAAAACTGCTTTCGCTGCCCACTATGTCATCTGCAAAACACGTAGAAAATACGAAGAAACCACGGTTGGGCAACATGGAGTGTGGTTGACGCTTGGATGGGTGTACGGCTTCCGAAACGGACCACAGCGAAAACTCGATGTGTTAAGACCTAAACCTTGTATGGGTGAACGGCTTCTCAAACGGACCACAGTGAAAACTCAACATGTTTTATTATATGAGACCTAAATCTGTGACTCGAACCTACCATTCCTTGATAATGGCATGTGGGATCACGCCGAAACGTCGGAATCAGCGGCCAGAGGCCGAACTTGAATTCCACGACGCGGAAAACCCAAGAAAACTTTCTTAATTATATATATACCAGTATCAACCCAGAGATCCGGGTTCGAATCCCGTTCAGGAATTTATTTTTCTTATCATGTCATATTAAGCTTGCATTGCTCAATGTCAAAAAATTTAATTATAACATCGATAAAGCGTCACTGCTATAAAGTAAAAATATTATCTTTAATTTGCTTACTTGTTATAGTCAGCTACTAGGTGACAGTGAAGACCGAGTTCTCGCTACATCTAGTAATAATGGAGAATATAATGTATACATAAGAAAAATAAGTGTTTGAATTGGAATCGCCTGGTAGTGTAATGGATAAAACGCTGGGGTACCAACCCAGAGATCCGGGTTCGAATCCCGTTCAGGCATTTATTTTTCTTATCATGTCATATATATATATATATATATATATAGTTATAATTAAGTTTTTGACATTGAGCAATGCAAGTTTAATATGACGTGTTAAGAAAAATAAATGCCTGGACGGGATCTCAACCCGGACCTCTGGATTGATATTCCAGTGCGCTATATATATATATATATATATTTTATAATTAAATATTTAACATTGAGCAATGCAAGCTTAATATGGTATGATAAGAAAAATAAATGCCTGGACGGGATTCGAACCCGGATCTCTGAGTCTGTACCTCAGTGTGATATCCATTACACCACCAGGCGAATCCAATTCAAACATTTACTTTTCTTATATATGTATTATATTCCCCATTATTACTAGATGTCGCGAGAACTCTGTCTTCACTGCCATCTAGTAGCTGACTATAACAAGTAAGCAAATTAAAGAGAACATTTTTTTACTTTATAGCAGTGACGCTTTATCGATGTTATAATTAAATATATAACATTGAGCAATGCAAGCTTAATATGGTATGATAAGAAAAATAAATGCCTGGACGGGATTCGAATCCGGATCTCTGAGTCTGTACCGCAGTGTGATATCCATTACACCACCAGGCGAATCCAATTCAAACATTTACTTTATAAGCTTGCATTGCTCAATGTTAAATATTTAATTATAACATCGATAAAGCGTCACTGCTATAAAGTAAAAAATGTTCTCTTTAATTTGCTTACTTGTTATAGTCAGCTACTAGATGGCAGTGAAGACAGAGTTCTCGCGACATCTAGTAATAATGGGGAATATAATACATATATAAGAAAAGTAAATGTTTGAATTGGATTCGCCTGGTGGTGTAATGGATATCACACTGAGGTACAGACTCAGAGATCCGGGTTCGAATCCCGTCCAGGCATTTATTTTTCTTATCATACCATATTAAGCTTGCATTGCTCAATGTTAAATATTTAATTATAACATCGATAAAGCGTTACTGCTATAAGGTAAAAAATGTTCTCTTTAATTTGCTTACTTGTTATAGTCAGCTACTAGATGGCAGTGAAGACAGAGTTCTCGCGACCTCTAGTAATAATGGGGAATATAATACATATATAAGAAAAGTAAATGTTTGAATTGGATTCGCCTGGTGGTGTAATGGATATCACACTGAGGTACAGACTCAGAGATCCGGGTTCGAATCCCGTCCAGGCATTTATTTGCCTTATCATAACACACATATATATATATATATATATATATATATATATATATATACACATATTATTTGAAAGGAAAACCTTGAGAAGAATTTTCGGAGCAATTGAAACAGAGGATGGATGGGGAGCCAGATACAACGATGAGCTATATGCATTCTGTAAGGAATTGGATTTGGAGACACATATAAGATGTCAAAGATTGAGATGGTTAGGGCATATCACAAGGATTGAAACCACAAGGAATGTGAAGATTGTCTTCAACAACAATCCAGACGGAACCAGATTAAGAGGAAGATCAAGAACAAATTGGTGGAATTGTGTACAAGTAGATGTGAAAGGATTTGGAATAAGGAATTCGAGGGCGTTGGCGATGGATAGAGAAGGATGGAATAAGACCATAGAAGGGGTTAAGGCCCGCTCGGGCTGTAACACCAAATAATAATAAAAATAATAATAATAATAATAATAATAAATATTATTATTATTATTATTATTATTCAGTATGTATATACAGGGCAAGTCAAAATGTTGTGCAGGTTTTCAGAAATTTATTATGTGAAATGTAATGAACATATAATATCGTGAGACATATTGTATGAAAGGTAAACTCTCAAAGTTTAGTTTTCCACTTCTAAAGTTCCGCGTTCACCCGCAAGATGTCAACAGCAGAGCAGTCAAGGAAAATGGCGTTGACTGGGGATCAGAAGTCTTTCTGTGTGCTTGATTACCATGTAAACAACTCTGTGACTAGTGTTCAACGACATTTCCGTACCAGATACGATAAAGACCCGCCGGATGGGAGATCCATTCGTAAGTGGTACACACAATTTAGGGATTCAGGCTGTATCTGTAAACGAAAATCGACTGGCCGTCCGTCGACGAGTGAAGAGACAGTCGAACGCGTTCGCACATGCTTCGTGCGGAGTCCACAGAAATCCACCTACCGGGGAGCGACAGAACTTCTACTACCACAAAAAACTGTATGGCGGATTCTCCGGAAACGTTTACAGATGAAACCCTACCACTTGCAACTGGTTCAAGCCTTAAAACCCGCCGATTATGCTTTGCGAGCGTCCTTCTGTGTTGATTTTCTCGCATTAATGGAAGAGAATGAGTTCCATGAGAGGGTAGTTTACAGTGATGAAGCGACTTTCCACCTTTCAGGAAAAGTGAATAGACACAATGTAAGGATTTGGGGAACTGGTAACCCCCATGCAACTCTGGAACATCAACGCGATTCTCCGAAAGTGAATGTCTTTTGTGCCATTTCCCATGCAAAGGTTATGGGCCCTTTTTCTTTCATGAACGTACTGTGAACGGACATGTTTTCCTTGATATGCTACAACAATGGCTCCTTCCGCAGCTTGAAGCGGATAGTCCAGATTTCATTCTGCAGTTGGATGGTGCCCCTCCACATTACCATGGCAGTGTTCGAGACCATTTGAATACGGCTTTACCACAACGCTGGATAGGCCGTGCATCTCAGGGTGATCAACAACTCATTCATTGGCCACCTCGTTCACCAGATCTAACCCCGTGTGATTTCTTCATGTGGGGTCTTGTAAAGGATCATGCTTACGTACCACCACTTCCAACAACACTGCATGAACTGCGTGCCCGCATCACAGCAGCCATTGCTGATATCGACCGCGGACTGCTACAGAAAGTTTGGCAGGAGATTGAATATCGGCTTGACATCTGTCGTGTAACAAAAGGCGCTCACATAGAACATCTGTGAATATTTAAAAAAAAACTTTGAGAGTTTACCTTTCATACAATATGTCTCACAATATTATATGTTCATTACATTTCACATAATAAATTTCTGAAAACCTGCACAACATTTTGACTTGCCCTGTATATATATATATATATATATATATATATATATATATATGCAGTCTTGTATTGAAGGAGAGATGACAGTTTGATTTCGATTATCCGGTAACTTGGATACCGGCGGTCTCTACCACTTGTCGCCACGCCGTGAAATTCAACAGTGAAATGTATTGTAGGGCTATATACTTTTATTTAATGCCCCAGTTTGTCCTTTTTGGACATTTCTGGTGTTCTTTTCCTGGCATTGGCGTAAGTAAAGACCTTTGATAAGTGTCCCGATGGTATGATGGTGATTATGATGATAGTGATGCGCCAGGAGAGTCCCTAATTCTAAGCTTAATCTAAGATGAATATGAATGATGATGATTGGGATGGCCGTATGATGTTCAGGGACCGTTTGGGCCTTAACGTTTCCTAGCATTTTCTTTCAGGTGCGGAAAAACCTCACCCAGAAAACTGTCCTGACCGGCGATCGAATCCGGGCCCGCTGCATGACAAGGCAGCACGCTACCTCGAGGCCACAACGGTGGACTTTTTGTGTTTTATTTAAAGTTATGATATTCTGTTCTTTCCCTATCAATCTTCAAATGTTACGCTAAATTTTTGGGTCCTACAACATTATTCGAAGGAGATCTTCAATTTATGTAGAAATTAATTACAGGAAAAATTAAATTTCCTAAGAATTATTAAAAAAAACTGACATGAAGTGGATTAAAATCCCCTACGGCGCAGGAAATCGAACCCGGGAGAGCGGAATGTAGGAGCTCAACCGTCTTGGCGACAAATACAAGCAATAGTGTAAAGCACTCTGTCTTGACATTCCAGGAGTTAAATCTTTTCAGAAAGTGCAAGACGTCTAGCAAATCAATACCTTGACCTCTCAAGATGACAGAAGGCACGAAAACTCAACCTTGCGTACTTCCCCATGCTTCACGAATGTTTCTTTAGCAAAAAGCACTCAGATAGGAAACACATGGCATCCTTCATTTTTTTTTTCATCACCCGAGAAAATTCTAAAATATTGAAAAGTGAAGTAAGGTTGGATAAGTCTTCAGCCATGTTAAAATTTTGCCGGAGGATTTCCCAGAATATGAAAACAGATTATCTGAAGTACGTAGATGAGAGAGGAAAAGGAAAAGAGAGTCTGTGAGAAATAAAAAAAAAGTCCTGGAGCAAGGTGGAAACAAATGAAAAAAATAGATGGAAAACCTTTTGCTAACAGGTGAAAATAAATAAAGAATAAAGCTTTTTAACATAGGAGTAGGATAGGATCATTAAAAAACCTTCAGGAGTTATTTTAAACCTTTTGTGATTTAGTCGGATTTGCATTTAAATAAGGCAGTGCAAACTCTTCCAAGAACACACCTCATGTAATTTGTATACTAATCGTAGAAGCTCACATTAATTAAACAAAGATTAACATACTGTTTTCTATAAATACTGAATTAAACCGAAATAAATTTATCTGATTACAAAGGTTTATTTCTTGAAACGTATGTTGTTACCCATTACGGGTAATAATAATAATAATATTAGTAATAATGATAATAATAATAATAATAATAATAATATTATTATTATTATTATTATTATTATTATTATGTATGAATGCAAAAGACTCAATTTTAGAATTTATCCAAGAACAGCCACTAAAATGGTACGAGCATATTAAGCGAATACAGACTGAAAGATTATCAAAAAAAAAAATGGAATAGACACCATCAGTAACGAGAAGGAAAGGACGACCAAATCTCACGTGGATCCAAGGGACTGGATAAACTTTGAAGGAGTGGGACATAGAGGAAGAAATGTGTTATAATAGAGACGAATGGAGGAAAATTATAAAGCGAAGTTGAAGACAAATCATTGGTGCCGGAAAAATGTATCAACATTGTTAAAACCGGAAATATATTTATTATTATTATTATTATTATTATTATTATTATTATTATTATTGGGGAACGCCGTATCGTAGTGGTTAAGACAGTGCGTTACAAACTGAAAAGTAGAGGGTTCGAGTCTCGGTTGGATCAGAATTTTTAATCTGACCCAAACCTTCTGGTGGCTCCATGGCCCTGGGGTCGACTCAGCCTCTAATGGAAATGAGTATTAGATGCTTGTGCTGGGGTAAAGGCGGTCGTCACGCAGGGCTGACAACCCGGTTGACCTCAAGCACCGATTGTCTAGAAAAAGTGGGAGCCTTAACCTCCTACTACCCCAAGGGTCTCCTATGCCCTTTAGTGGGATCACTTTACCTTTATTATTATTATTATTATTATTATTATTATTATTATTATTATTATTATTATTCAGGAAGATATTCAAAATTAGAAAAAAATGTGCCGTCATACGAGAAAAAATCAATATTAGATTTTCAATAGTAGATTATATACAATAACTAAATTGGTATGGGTTTGTATGACGGATGCAAAAATAAAGGTTACCCAGAAAAAAAATTGGAATGGTGTCCACGTGGAAAAAGAAGGAAAAGACCTCAAAACTCTTGGATGCAAGAAATAAGAACTGGAATGAGAACAAGAGGACTGACGCACATGGAGTGGATGGATACAGACGAGTGGAGAAGGAAAATAAAACTTTAGGCACAGAAATATGTGTAGGCCCTAAACATTGAGAAACTGTATATAAATAAATAAATAATTATTATCATTTTATTAATTTAGCAGTTTTCACATTGTTTCAGAAAATCTTCCTGCATCCAATTAATCTACTGTCAATCCCCTCCAGATCTCTCTGTCATTCCAACCTCCATCGTCCAATCCTTTTTCCTGTCCCAAGCCAGGTTGGAAAATGTTGAGGGGAGGAGTAACAACTTCGTAAAAATGCAGGGTTCAGTATGTTAGGCTGATAGTACCCTGTGGGGGTCCCTGCCTAGGGTTACAGGTACTGCTGCCTTGCAGTTAGGAGTACCTTGATTAAAAATCTCCTGGTCCTCCAGGTTGGGAATTGACCATTCAGACTAGCTCCCTGTTCTTTTAAAAAATATATATACAGTGCTGAAAACCCCAATAGTTAAATGTCTACGCCTATTACAGTCTCGTTTAGAACAAACTACTAAGTAATCACACCCTACAAATTCCACCAGACACTCCACTTTACATTAAAAACCGACATTACTTATGTAGGGCTAGGATTTTTATGTACTAAAAGGTAAGATTGCAACATAGTATAATGAGAAACGGTACTTCTGACTATATTTGGTCTTAGTTTCACACTCAAACAGTTGAATAGTATAGACTTCTGTGTTTTACATACAAACAGTTGAATAATACACGGTGTCCGCAAATATAGTATCATACTTTAAACTACTACTACGTCGCTTTGGATAATCGTATCTAAATGAAATTGGTGACAAAAGAGAAACTCAAGAAGTTTTGTGCATGTTAACAATGTTAACAATGGAGAATAATGGACAACAATACAGAAACTAAACTAAATTTAATCATGTTTGTTGTGGTCGATATGGGTTCATTGTTGGATATTTATATATTTAGATGTCTGCAGCGTCACTCGTGGGGGCAACATTCAATGCCTATGAGGTATAGCAAAAACTTTTTGAGTTTCTCTTTTGATTGTCACCAATTTCATTTAGATACGATTATCCAAAGCGACGTAGTAGTTTAAAGTATGGTACTATATTTGTGGACACGGTATATGAGCCATTAGACTTCTGTTGTTTTTCTTCATTTTACACACAAACAGTTAAGTAATATATACTATCTGTATTGCAAACTCATCTTTTATTACGTAAAAATCCTAGCCTTACTTATGAGACAACCTAGCTTTATTCAGGGATTCTGCATTACTTTAATCTTCATTAGAGTTAATCACAATTAATTTAATAGACCATGATAACGTGGACGTAAAATAACGTTAAGAGAATATGAAAACAAATATCTGGCCAAGAGAAAAAATGGGGGAGAAACCCAAGAGAAAAGTTTACACTGCAGTAGTGTAAATTGGTTCATATTTCCAAGGATTTTGCGACGCTATGTGATTCCTGAGAGATTACAAACAAGCTTAACCGCAGAGAACTGAGACGACACTTGGACAGAATTCAAAATGAAGTCCAATTTATCCTCATTCTGCATAACAACTATACAAAAGGTTTTTTTATAAATTAGATAGAAAAACAAAACATTACGTCCAAACACACCCAGCTATAAATTTATATTACATAAACTATTGTTCTACTCTATTCAACACTTGCTAACGGTTATTAAACTAGACCGCCCGGCGGATATATCCCTATCCTCTGTTAGTTATTTTAGTAAATTTCGAAGGAACGTATATATTGAGGATGTACTCATGAAAAAAATATTGAAATATTTTGCAAATCTTCATAGATCCTCCTTTCTACGCATTGAAAATCAATATGACATATATATAATTCTTCTGTATGTGTGTATGTCAATGTAGTCCTTCTAAACGACTGGACCAGTTTTGATGAAATTTGTGTGTGAGTGTTTGAGTACGTTCCTGGAAGGTTTAGATTCACAATTGGACCCTCTAAAACCATTAGGTGTAGGAGTTCACCTAAAGTGAAAATTTAAAAATCGCACTTGCGGTCACATTTTTCGATGTTTCACAACGAAACTTAGAACATCCTATTAAAATAAATCGAAGTAGACATTGTCCGAAAATGAGCAAAATCCGACAATTAGAAGTGGAGGTTTACCTGAAATCCGAAATTAAAAACTAAGTAGCAACCGCCATGTTTGGTTCGTCTCAGCGTATACCATACAATTTAATTAAGCTTTAATATTTCGTTTAATTAGGCGTAGTAACGCACGCCGGGTATTAGCTAACATACATATGTTTGTCTGTGTTAAATTAAATTTTGAAGATTTATGGTTTCATTGCTAAATGTCAAAAATCCAGTGATGACATTTAAATATACAAGTGTTACTGTTTTAAAGTAAAAATTCTCTTTAAAATGATCACTTGATATAACAGCCACTAGATGGTAGTTAGACCGATGTCGGGTATAAATCCCGGCTCAGGCATATATATATATATATATATATATATATATATATATATATAACTCACTAGCACTATCGAAACCGCACAGACATAAGCTCTCCATACAATCCTGTCCTAAGATAATGTTTTCTGATCATCCCCTGTATAATTTACTTCCCCAAAAACTTGGTTAATATTATTCACCCACCAAAGTCTTGGCCTATCTATAGTTGGCTTTCTCCCTGGTTTTTTTTACATTTCCTTTTAAATCACTGCTTTCTTTATGTCCTGCAGTAAATGTTTTTGGTCTACCTCTACCTCTTCTTTCCGCTGGAACCTTATTAATCGTTCATTATTCCAATCGTTTTTCGTGTCAATCCCTTGCAACGTTTGTAAATAAATGTATGTATGTATATATATATATATATATATATATATATATATATATATATATATAGCGAGTGTTCCTTAACACGCTAATTTAGTTACGCTCATTTCCCAACAGATGTCAACGAGTGGTTAGCACATCGCCTCAATGCGAGTTCTAGTAGACAACGAAGTTATTACTTGGATTGGTGAAGGTCAGTTAAAGAATGCACAAAGGTCTTCTTATTCTGGCTTCTAGTTCTTTTATGAGTCTGAAAATTTTCAGACTCGGGGCCTAAGGCTTAAAGTCTCTGGCGAAGAACTTGTCCCTTGGATTTTTCCATCCTAAAATGTTCATGGGTTCCGGCCGAGTGTGAACCCGCCATCCTAGAGACTAGATACAAGGAACATAATCATTAGACCCCCGCGCAGACTTGTAAATATATATATATATATATATATATATATATATATATATATATAGTCTCCGTATACATGCATGTATGTCTATGTATGTCCTTTATAGACTTCTAAATCGTTCAACCGATCTTCGTGAAAATTTGTATATACAGGGTTTCAGATGAGGCGAGTGTTTATGTTCTAAAGCCATTAGGTGTAGGAGTTTACGTGAAACTAAAACTTAAAAATTGCTCTAGCTCTCACAATTTTCAATGTTTCACAACGGAACTCAGTGCATCGTATTAAAATAAACGGAGGTAGATATTATCAAAAAATGATCAAAATCAGACAATTAGAAGTGGAAGCTAACTTGAAATCCGTACCGGTAATTAAAAACTGCCTAAACGACGGGACCGATTAAAAAAAAATGTATGTGTGTTTCAGTGGGTTTAGATTCACAATTTGACCTGATAAGTGGCGCTGCGTTCGGGTAATAGGATTTTTTAAAGTCAGATGTGTAGTCATCTGCATTACCGACATATTACGCGCGACAACAATGTGAGTCATAATGCACGCTTCATGAGCCAAAACAGATGACAGTGAGGAGTTTGCGAACTTATTAATTAATGCATTTTATGGTAAAAAAAAGTAACTTGTATTTTATCGTTCGACCATGACACGAGAATTCAACGTTTGGGGAGGACAACATCTGCCGGATCCGCTAGTATATGTATAAAAATAAAACCGTATTATATTTTTATGTAATTTGATAACATAATTACTAGAATTGAAGTTACGATAAATTAATATTTTTAATTGAAAACTCATAACTTCATTAGGGAAAAATAAATTTGTTTCACATTCAGTAACATACGTTTACTGCAGCAATATTACACATTTGCGTGTCGTGCACTTAATTAGAATGTATTAAAATGCCACGCTTCATTTATTTCTAATTCTACAACCAGATTGCAGCACTAACTTTATTTAAAAACAAATGTGCATAATTTGTTTATTTAGTTCCTGGGAACAATGGATTGAGCCATATGCACTGCAGCATATCAATTCAATACAAATTTTGTAAAAACGTGATATACGAATTCCGAAGGAATCAAACTATTGAGATTTTTTGTCATGAAAATATTTTTCATTCAGATATTCGCCCTCTTATCTAGTAGATGTAAATATACAATATAATAATAACAATAATAGCGATATTCCTTTATTTTGAGGTACAGAGTTAAGGCCATAAGGCCTTCTCTTCCACTGAACCAGCGAATCGTAAACATGTACAAAAAAATGCATACTTATTACAATATTAAAATATTATTAAAATATAGACTAAATGAAAGACAATGGGAATGTGATCTAATACTATCTAATACTGTACTAACAAAAATGGAATATAATAACATTAAAATAGTATAAAATATAATAAAGCAAATAAAGCTTCCTAGATGATTATTTACAAAAATCTGAATATAGTTCTTATGCAGTTAATGTTTTGATTGTGTGGAACTTAAGATATTAGTAAATTTGTGTTTAAATAATGGTAGTGATTGACAGTCCCTGACATGAATGGGAAGTGAGTTCCATGCTCTAGTCATAGATATTGTGTAAGATTCAGAGTATAGACAGATCCTGTGCTGAGGTATCAAAAGTAAAGAAGAGTCTTGTGATCTTGTTCCTAAATTGTGATGAGCCGATAAACTTTGAAAAAGCGTTGATAAATAACTTGGTAAATGTGTGTGTAGAATTTGGAATAGTAAAAAATGCGAATGTAAATTTCTTCTGCCATGATAAGGACTGAAATGAAGGAGACACGTGGTCATAACGTCGGAGATTAAATATAAATCGAATGCACGCATTATGAGCACGCTGTAGTCTGTCAGATAGATCAGATGTCAGATTAGTCAGTAAAACAAATGTCAGGAAAATTCAAGGTCCAAACGGTCCTCGAACAACATCTGGACTTCATCACCATCATTATCATATTCACCATCTTAATATGAATGTGTATGTGAATGGTGTATTTCGTCTTAATGTTGTGTTGCCTCGGAGGAGTCCCTGACATTGAGCTGATCACCCATTCAGGGAGGCCCTCCATATCCTTGTGTGGTCAAAAAAGTATTTCTATGATCCATAGTTGTTTTTAAATTTTTTATTACATTATAATTTCAACCCGTGTTTTACCATGGGCATATCACGGGATATTTACAGTTATTTACATACATTTACATTTTGTTTAGCTGTAGTTTGATTGTTCAAGAGTTTATTCTTGAAGTGAGCGGAAGATGTTGGTGATGAAGTTCGTCACTGTGACGGTGTTCATGTGGTGCTGTAGTATCTGAGGTAGAGTTTGGGTTGTTAGAACAGGAGGCCGGTCTCTGGAGTACAGTGAACATTCAGTCAGAAGATGTATTGCTGTCTGTGGTGGACTATCGGGGCAGTTACATAGGGGAGATGGTGACTTTTTGATCCTGTGAAGATATGTACGGAAGCGTCCGTGGTTGGTTAGGAATTGTGTAAGGATGAAGTTTGGCCATAGGAATATAGAGATGATCATTAGTTTAAAATTCCTCTCCCTACAGACTGTGTCATTTAAGGCCCGGGTGGCGTGTGGCATGTAAATGATATGTACTTATGAGGTGAGAGGGTAAACTAAATTAATGGCACACACACATAGATCATCGGTTGATTAATGTCTTTGACATCGTCCGATTCCTAATAGCCAATTTTATCGGTCCATCCAATCTCCTGGTTGTAGATGTTTCTCCTTCATGTATAAACATATTCCCTGACTCCAGGAGGTTTTAGGTCTTCCTCTGCCGCGTCTTCCCTCAGGTTTCCATTCCAAAACAGATTTTGGTAGTCGATCCTCTTCCATTCGCTGGACATGTCCATATCATCTTAATTACTGAGTTTTAATGTAATCTAAAATAGTGTCTTCAATCTTCATTTTCTCCCTTATAACTGAGTTCCTAATTTTTTTCTCTTCTTGAAATTCTTGCTGTCCTTCGTATAAAATCCATTTCCGTTGCCAAAAGATAATTATTTGTTTTTGTTGTTAATGGTCAAAGTTCTGCTCCATAAGTAATGATGCTTTTAACAATGGTATGAAATATATTCATTTTATTTTTATTACTTATATTTTTATCCCAAATATTCCATTGAGGCAAGCAATTGCAAATTTTCCTTCATTATTTATATTTCTTATTTCCTCATCATAACTCCCATTTTTATTTATTTTAATTCCTAAATATGTGATCTCACTACAAGATTTTATTGTTTCTCCAGACTCCAAAATAAAATTTTGTTCTGGTTCACCAATTGATAAATATTTTGTTTTTTTCATGTTCAAATTTAATCCCCATTTTTTCATATTCTTCTATTAATTTTCTAGTCATATATTCTAAATCTTCATAATCTTGTGCAATTAACAATTGATCATCTGTAAAAATATAAGTTGTATAAAGTTTTGTTGTTTGAAATAGAATTCCCATGCTTGAACATTTTTTCCTCCAATTCTTTAATATTTCATGTACATATATTTTAAACAGAGTCGGTGATAGACAACAACCTTGACGAAGACCTTTATTTATCGTGAAACCATGTGACAATTTACTGCCAATTTTCATTTTAGAAATTATATATATTCGCTTCAGATTAACATCCATTCCTAATGATTCATTTTTGCTGCTCACAGAAATGCACCTTAATTGTCTTAATTTATTCCTGTATGCCGAGTTTTGTCCCCAGAAATGCGGCGGCTGTACCGCTTACGTCACTCACTCACACACACATACATTATTTACATATATGTGTGTGCGTGTTATATTGAAGTATGATTAAGACAATTTTCTTGAGTTTTCCGCGTCATGGATTCAAGGTCGGCATCTGGTCACGTCCGAAACGTTGGAAGCAGTGGTCAGAGGCCGGCCTTGAATCCATGAGGTGGAAAACCCAAGAAACATTTCTTAGTCATATATATATATATATATATATATATGTTATAATTAAATGTTGACATTTAGGAATGCAGACCTAATATGACATTAAAAGCAAAATAAACGCCTGAACGGGGATTTGAAACCAGGACCTTTAAATTTATACTTCAGTGCGCTACCAGTTACGCTATCCAGGCTCCTAGCACAAACATTTATTTTTGATAATAAATGTTTAAAACCTGGTTCAGGCGTTTACTTTTCTTTTCATGTCTATATATATATATATATATATATATATATATATATATATATATATATAGTAGTGTTTTCTTTTTCTCGCAATATTAATTCCACAGCCTGTTCCTTCAAGATATTAGGGTTTTAGAGAGTCCAATTGTGAATCTAAACCATCCATGCACCCACTCAAATATACACAAAAAATCATCAAAATAGGCCTAGTCGTTTACACAATTTTTAATTTCGGATTTCTTCTAATTATCGGATTTCGCTCATTTTTGGATTATAGCTTCCTTGGTTTATTTTAATAGGATACACTGAGTTTCATAGTGAAACTTGTAAATTGTGACCGCTAGAGCAATTTTTAAATTTTCACTTCAGGTGAACTCCTACGCCTAATAGTTTTAGAGGGTCCAATTGTGAATCTAAACCATCCAGGCACCCATTCAAACACGCACAAAAGAAATCAAAATCGGTTCAGTCGTTTAGGAGGAGATCACTTACATATACATGTACAGAAGAATTTATATATATATATATAGTATATTTTATGTATATAGGACTACTGTATATAGAAACATCATTTTGCAGAGCATCTCAGCTAGTTACCCCAAATATATAGTTGGATAGATAGATAGATAGATAGATCATCGGTTGATTAATGTCTTTGACATTGTCCGATACCTAATAGCCAATTTTGTCGGTCCATCCAATCTCCTGGTTGTAGAAGTTTCTCCTTCATCTATAAATATATTCCCTGACTCCAGGAGGTTTTAGGTCTTCCTCTGCCTCGTCTTCCCTTAGGTTTCCATTCCAAAACACATTTTAGTAGGAGATCCTCTTCCATTCGCTAGACATGTCCGTACTAATCTTAGTTCTACTTAGTCGACAACAAATGACATAACAATATAATTATGTAAAATATGATGCATTGATTGTCATTTATTAATTGTAATTTCTGTACATTTTAAATATAACTTTGAGATATTGAAGGCCAAGGAAACATTTTTTTTAGAAGTAAAATTTCCCACGAGGATCAGAATCGAACTCACGCGTGCAGAGCACATTGGATTAGTAATCGAAAAACTTAACCACTCGATATATTCCATTCCGCTGATGTAGCCTTATATGTATTTTTACGTGCCTTATATGTATTTTTACGTGCCACATGCCAGCGTGCAGTATGTAAAATGTAGGCTTATTTATAAGGTGAGAGGTTAAATTGCGATAGGGAAGAAGAAGAAGAAATATAGCTTAATTAAAAGAAAATATATTAAAAAAAAGAAACAAAATTGCAGTAAGTGAATAATTACTGATACAAGTATACGTAGGCTATATGTTTTTCAAAGTTCTTTTCAGTGTTCCTGTTATATAATTAAACTTATTTAGTTTGTTATTTATATCTGTTTCCACTGTGTATGATATTTCGCAACCTAGGAAAGAACACTTGGCAAGGAAGACTGAGAATAGAATACCAAAAGCAGCATGCAGCTATACACCACGAGGAAGAAGAAGTTTGGGAAGACCAAAGAAAAGATGGAAAGAGCAGCAATTTGGAGCCAGAACAGGCTAGTAAGTAAGCCTAAACCGTGAAGAAGATGAGAAGTATATATGTTTTTTTTTCAAAAAATGTAAGAAATTCATCAAAATGAAGTGAGACGTTGAGCTCAAAATAACCTAAAATTAAAATATTTACAATGTAAAATATGTATTAGTCATTGCTCAGACGGTGCAGCCAACTTTTCACAAAAAAAAGCTAATAAGTGAATCTAAACTGTCTGGTGTATAGTAATTTGCCCATTTTCTCATCCTAACTTGCCCTGTTATGTAGGTGGACTCCTGGGATAGAATCTTCTTATATATGAGTAAGCAAGTTGGCAACGGGCTCTAACGGGAGCGTCTGTTATCACATTGGCCAACATGACGCTAGCAGTCACTTGTTCTCCGATCGAATATTCACAGGTGAAACGGTGGCATAGATCAGCCCAAATAAGGTGGCTCCGTGGCGCAAGTGATTAGACGCTCGCCTCTCACCGCTGTGGTCCCGAGATCGGGTCTCGGTCGCTCCATGCGGGTTTCGTGGTGGATGAAATGGAGCTTGGGCAGGTTTTTCTCGGGGTTTCTCTCGTTTTGCCCTGCCACAATATAATTCTACCATTTCTCCATACTCATCTCATCCATTTCGTTTCATTTCGTTCATCTGCCTCTGTGATGGTGCGTAGGACGTGGTTGGCCGGCACCCTTACCATTCCAGACCTCTATATAATAATAATAATAATAATAATAGCTTTATTTTACCTGGCAGAGTTAAGGCCTTAAGGCCTTGTCTACCACTCAACCAGGTTTAAAAAAAATACAAACAAAAAATAGTCTTAAATCTAAATTACAATATATATATAAACGATTACAAGTTATGAATACAATACAATTAATATTTATAATGTATTTTGATTTACTCTAAATTTAACGAATTAAATATATAATATGTACAATATATATAAAAAACAGGAAAAGATTAATGACATAGTATAAAATTAAATAAATAGAGAAAATTAATTATTAGACAACAGGTAACTGTATAAGCGTGACTTAAAGGTACCAAGTGTGCGGCAACCCCTGATATCTTGAGGAAGGAGATTCCAGGAGCGGGCAGAGGCTACTGTGAAGGAGTAGAATAGGAGGAAGTGCTATGAAGAGGAATTGTTAGCAGACTGCTATCTTGTGATCTAGTGTCAATATTGTGGTAAGAGGATAACTTCTCAAATCTAGACGCCAGGTAAGTAGGGATGTAGGAATTCAGAAGCTTGAAAAGTAGTGAAAGAGAGTGCAATTTACGTCTGTCAGTAAGACGGAGCCAAGAGAGGTTATTAAAGTGTTCGGAAATATGGTCATAACGGCGGATATTGAAAATGAATCGAACGCAAGCATTATGAACACGCTGCAGTCTCTGCGACAAGTCATAGTTTAGATCATTATATATAATGTCACAATAATCGAAGTGTGGTAACACAAGATTCTGCACAAGGATTTGTTTTAACGAAACTGGGAGAAAATTCTTTAAACGTCTAAGATAATGTAAGATGGAGAAAGTCTTTTTACATATGTGTTTCACTTGTGTTTGCCAGGTTAAATTTGCGTCTAGATGTAGTCCAAGATCTATTACTGAAGAAGAATAAGGGATGATTATATTATTTATAGTAATGTTTGGTAGTGTAGATATGTCAAAGGTTGTAAGCAGTCTTTGTTGTCCCATTAGAATTACTTGTGACTTGTTAGGATTTAGATTTAGACCGATACTTGAAGACCAGTTAAAGATGGATATGAGATCGTCATTCATTTTTGTCAAGCTGTTATAGAGAGAATGAGGAGGTGAATGTAGGTAAATTTGGAGATCATCAGCGTAGAGGTGATAACGGCAGTGCTTTAGTACAGTTGGCAAGTCATTTATGTAGATTGAGAAAGAAGAGGTCCGAGAACACTGCCCTGGGGGACTCCAGCCGGCACGTTGCGCCAAGACGAAGATCTAGAGTTTAATGAAACGTATTGTTGACGACCGTGCAGGTATGAGTCGAACCAGGATACAGCGCTGTCAGACAAGTGTAGGTGCTTGAGCTTTATCATAAGTAAGTGGTGGTCTACTGTGTCAAAAGCTTTGCTGAAGTCAAGTAAGGTTAAAGGAGTCAATTGACGTCTGTCCACGGCTTCACGAATATCTTCAGTAATTTTTAGCAAAGCTGTGGTTGTGCTATGACCATATCTAAAGCCGGATTGATAAGGATCAAGGAGGTGATTTTCTTGGAGATATTCAGTCATTTGCTTATGTACAATATGTTCCAGGGCTTTAGATAATGTCGGAAGGATGCTAATCGGTCGGTAGTCATTACAGTTAGCAGGTGTACTTATTTTTGGTATAGGCCGAACTCTAGACTGTTTCCATACAGTAGGGAAGATAGAAGTTATAGGGGCTTCATCTCATCTCATTCCTCTACCCGACCCTGAGTTGACACGAGTTGAGGATTATATATATATATATATATATATATATATATATATTAATTATAACATCGATAAAGCGTCACTGCTATAAAATAAAAATATTCTCTTTAATTTGCCTTCTTGATATAGTGAATGTCAGTGAAGACTGAGTTCTCACTACATCTATAATAATGGAGAATATCCATTCACAGTAATTCTGCCCGAGGACAAGTCCTTCACTGCAATCATAGCACTTTCATGCTATGATTGTAGTTTTACTAGGGAATTGTAGGTGTGGTAGCTTCCCGTTGCTTTCCACACCGGTGAAGGATGATAATGGTAATGATAGGGATGATATGATTTTGGGGACCGTTTGAAGCTTAAAGTTTTCCTGACATTTGTCTTACAGGTGAGGAAAAACCCCGATAAAAACCTCACCCTGAAAAACTGTCCCGACCGGGGATCGAACCCGGGCCCGCTGCGTGACAAGGCAGCACACTATCTCGAGACCACAGCGGTGGACATGGAGAATATAATATGTATATATAAGAGACATAAATATTTGTGTTAGATTTGCCCGGTGGTGTAATGGATATCACGCTGAAGTACCAATTCAGAGATCCGGGTTCAAATCCCCACCAGGTATTTATTTTTCTTATCATGTCATTCATATATATATATATATATATATATATATATATATGCACTTGCTTAATTATACAAAATGATTAATAATATCGGGCTATTAAAAACAGAGATACATTTTTTATTGTTAGTTATTTTAACCCATCTTCAGAACCGTTACTCCTTAAGAAGGGAATATACTGTATAAAAGTGGCGACTTTCTCTCCAAATATATCTTTAAGAAGAATGCTTTTAAAAATTCCTCATTCTGTCTTCTCGCGTATATTACGGATATTTCTATCTCCAACACACTAATCAGAAGAAAAAAAAAACAAATATTCATAAAAAATATAGAGATATAAATATTCATTTACGAAGCACTGTTTCAAAGCAAGCTATTTTAAATGAAACAATGCAAAACTTCTAGAAAAATACGTTTTCTTCAAATGAATTGCTTCATGCATAAAGGGCTTCTATCCATTTTTTTTACGAAATTTGAATTTGGTATTAGAATGTTTAGTACACTTACATTCAAGTTTTTTACAATAAAAGGGCTTCATTCCCTCTTCACCAGTGTGTGTGTGTGTGTGTGTGTGTGTGTGTGTGTGTGTGTGTGTGTGAGACTTCAATCTTATGGGCAGTATTCAAAGGACAAAACACCCACAACACACTAACACAAAAATCTCATTTACATAGAAATAGACTGAGGCCCTTTCTGCACGAAGCGATCGAATTGGTTTATTTTTCTCCATTCTTTTTCTTAAAATAAAAACTTTCTCATCTTTATAGCCTATATAAAAAGAGTGTGTGTGAGTCTGTCTGTCCTTTAGGGACTCACTACTTGATCAATTTGAATGGGCGTTTTGCCATCATTTGGAGAACTATTTTGAGATAATTAACGTATATAACATATAACGCACTATAACGTACTATAGGGCCGGAGCAAAAAGCAAATAGTTTTTTTGGACGTTTTAATGGCTTGCGCCGCTTAAACCATAACAAACACATAAAATAAATGTACATTTAATTAATATGTCAAACAATTCTAGAAAACGTATGCGACAGCATATGTTTATCTTTTAAAGATAACTCACAATAACAATATTTATCATTCAGCTCATTGATGCCAAGAAGATCGGGATAAGTAGATTCGCACGGGGTATCTAAAAATAAATACGATATAAATATATATTTATTTTTCTTTAACTTAACTAAACATAAATACACATTTAATTTATTTAGGTATAAGAGCGCACCCCGGATATTAGCTGGTATAAAATATTTATTTGAATAGATTTCCTTACTTTTCTGTTTCAAATTACCAGAAAAAATTAATGTTCGTCACGCAGGAACTGCGTAAACTAAGTGAATTTCTACAAAGTAGAAATCATGGTCATGCTAGATAGATAATAGTATCATTTAACAAACGACAGGGTACAACAACAATGAGGGGAAAAAAGGATAGATGAAGGACATGGGATAATAAGGAAGATAAATTTAAATTCAACATTCAACACATAGAGGCAACGTAACCCGCCTTTCAGGCGCCCCAACCTCAGAAGTGGGTTACATGTACGCCATGCCAAGAGAGAACACCAGAAATGTCGAAAGACAACGTGGAGTATTTGCAAAAAAAAAAAATGAACACATAAAATATTGGACTAAAACCATATTTATATATCAACAGTAAGACGTTTAATGGCCTATGGAGCTAAACGTTGACTATAAATGCCAAATTGAAGTCAAAATTGCAATCTACAGAAATTAATTTTTTAAGAAGATCTGCACGATGCTCTAAATTAGACTGAATCAGAAAAAATATTATACGAGAAAGAAATGAACTTTAATGAAACAATTATACAATTAATCAATTGAGTTGGTGTTTACGTGATGAAAATCCATATTTATTAATTAAATAAAAATAAAACGTAGTTTTATTTGATTTTGGAAATCAAATAAAACTACGTTTTATTTTTATTTAATTAATAATTATACAATTTGTGGGAAATAAACAATTGCAATGGTTTGGACACGTGAAGAGGGGGAATGAAGATAGATTACCAGTTAGGAGTTTGGAGTGGATTCCATATCAGAGAAAAAGAAGAGGGAGACCTAAGAAGACATGGGTAGAAGGAATTATGAATTTGATGAAGGGCAGGGGACTGCAGGATGGTGACTGGAAGGATAGAGATGAATGGAGGAAGAAAATAAAATTGTAATATTTGGCACAGGAAGATGTTGTATACATTTATAACCTGTTCAATAAAAATGTTGGACACCGGAAGATTATTTTATATTGTTAACCGGAAGCAGGTAGAAGTTGAGGAAATTTCCTTAATTCTTAGAATAGCTGACGAATGGACGGAAATATTAGGTTATATCTTTCAGCATTTATTTAACAAAAACTTGTTCAAGTTATCATAGAATATAAAGAAGGCAGTTTCATCTTAATCGTAAAATGTTCGCACGCTCCAGGCGAGCCTTGATTGTCTTCTCCAGCTATTTGGTCCTCGCGGGTTTAGCATTGTCTATCTCTGACACCAAATGTTGACTTAACATCTCATTAAATCACTCAATTGAGAATACACAATGTAACTGCAAAATCATAACTAAAATATAGCAGTGAAAATTGGATACTAAATTCTGAAATCAAATTAAAATTACAAGCGGCACAGAGGTTTTTACGTCCACTCCAAGGTTTGACAAAAATGGACAAGAAAAGTACGCGATAAATTAAAAGTTCAAAATATAATTGAAGAAATTCAGAATTATCAAATCAATTGGTTACATGTCCAAAGAAAGGACCCATCTCGCTTACCTATATTAGCATTGCAGTATCGACCTAAAGAACTTCGAGATAAAGGTAAGGGTAAAGTGATCCCACTACAAGTATCAGGAGGCCCTCGGGGTAGTAGGAGGTTAAGGCTCCCACTTTTTCTAGACAATCGGCACTTGGTGTCAGCCGGGATGTCAGCCCTGCGAGACGGCCGCCTTTACCCCCAGAACAAGCGTCTGGTACTCATTTCCGTTAGAGGCTGGGTCGACCCCAGGGCCATAGTGCCGCCAGAAGGTTTGGGTCAGTTTAAAAATCCTGACCCCACAGGGACTCGAACCGTCGACCTTCTGGCTTGTAGCGCAGTGCCTTAACCACTACGCTACGGCGTGTTCCCAGTGTTCTGATCCATATAATAGTGTTGGAACCGCCATTGTTTTATAACATTTTAAAAGTGTCTCTTTCTAGTTCCTTTGAGACCTCGTTTTATGGTGCCACACATATAATTACATCTAATTATCTTGTTTGCAATGTCTTCACTTTTTCTATATGAAACACTGTATTTGTTTATTTATTTAGCCTGGTTGCTTTCTCTTTCACTCACCAGGACGAAAATATATTACATTAAAATATAACAACCACGATTAACTGTAATATTAAATACTAATGAAAATCTGATCAATGAGATAATATCTATATTATTAAGATCGATGATATACCCGTAATAATGTTATAAGATGGTGCCCATAATTAGGAACTTCTTAATTATTTACGACAAAAAAAATTGTATATGGGGCTACCTAATCAGATGTTTGTGCTTCTTCCATGATGTCGATAGATATAATTTATTTACCGGTAAATTTTCTTATGAGCAGAATGTAGGTTCCTTGCTGACTCACCTCTAAATTCTGCTCTTATTTTCACCACATCCTCAACAGATATTGTGAGATATTTTTCACCAAACTATTTTAAAACATTCAAAACAATTTATTTCTCTCCACTTTTCAAATGCTTTTCTTTCCAATGTTTAACAAATTCTACAGAGATTTGGCCATTTTGAAACAACTGAACGTATTCTACATTGCATATGAGTAAGAATAAAACAAATCTTATTGAATCCTAAATTGTAATTATATATTTTAAAGTATTAATTAAATATAAATTAAATTGTTAAAGTTTTATATAACTTTAATTTTATTTCAGTACACATTTAACAGTTTTATTTTTATTTAATTAATTAAAAATGGATTTTCATCAAGTAAACGGCAAATCTATTGATTATATATTTTCAGATTCTCTCATATAACTTACATGACATGTGCTAGATAAAACAATATATATATATATATATATATATATTATATAACAGTATATATATATATATATATATATTTATTTATTTATTTAATCTCTTTATCTCGAGTATTAGAGAGCGAACTACATTATCTTACACGCTCAAAGGTAAAACCATTAATCGACCAATGAAAATGTAGTATATATCTGTTTTTCTTTCTTTCTTTCTTTAATTACAACTGGAACTTAGCTCGGAAGAGATATATCGGATCCAGGAAACCCTAACAGCTTCAAGTTGTAGAGCCCTGTTGCAGATGTGATATATCTTTGTTAGGATAAGCACGAAATGATAGCAAGTAACGGCAGCGAGCTAAAGATTGAACACAGGAACGTGATGTGAACGCATATTCCTCAAATGAGCTGTTTCATCCTCTCAAACTTCTTACTTTAAGCTTCTCCATCTGCTTACTCAACCAACAATCAACATGCCTCATACTTATAACTGACGTACTCCTATTAACAACATAATAGGCTACAACACTGTTATAGTCAGTCACGTAAAGATTTCCTCGCCAAGCCGAATTAATAGTTTCATTTTTCTCGTTAGTGGAATATATATCGCACATGTACGAGTATCATGCTCCAAATTAGGAAAAGAGACAGTACATGGTGTCTCTAAAGTCACTATACATTTCCATGAAAACACTATTATTTTTTTACTTTTCTTTGTATATACAGTTAGCTTAGTGTAACATGTTTAGCGCAGTAGAAAGGGTTGTCATTATTTGTACACGGGTACGTGGATTGTCATATGAAGACGGCAGAGTTGAATTAATCCTTAAATTCCGCAACCCAGCTCCAACATAAGCACACATTCGTCTAGGCGTAAACAAATTAAGGCGTACCGGAAGTTTGTATGATGAGGCACGACATGGATGACCACGCGTATCAGCAGAAACAGTGGAGCAGATTCAAATTGTCAGTGGTAGTCCGAACGCATCCACTAGACGCCTCAGTAGGGAGTTGAATGCCAAACGTTTCAGTATCCGAAATCGTCCTTATCGGGTTTGCTTGATTTACGGAGTCGTATCACAGAATCAGCAGGCTTTTTTTTACGATTTAAATGTCAAGGTCTACATTTAGTTTCACAGCTGAAATGTGGAGTATGTGTTTTCACCTAGATGTCGGTCATGTAGAAAGGCAGTAGAATATGTGTAAAACTTCACAATAACATTGATTTTTCAATAATTGCCTTCCTTCATTGAAATGCATAGTGACTTTACAAACAGCCTGTTTGATCGTAGAAATATTGAACTTTAACGAAATAATTATACAATTTGTGGGAAAATACACAATTACAATTGTTTGAACACGTGAAGAGGATGAATGAACAGTTTTGGAGTAAATTACAAATCGAAGAAAAATAAGAGGGAGACCTAAGAAGACATGGATAGAGGGAATTATGAATTTTATGAAGGACAGGGGACTGCAGAATGGTGACTGGAAGGATAGAGATGGGTGGATGAATGTAATCAAAATTTAATATTGGACACAGGAAATTGTTGTACATACATTTAAAATGTGTTAAAAATAATGCCCCTATGTGACGCGCAGGCGAATATAAGATGCACGCCAAATTCAAGGTTTAAGAAAGTAAAAAAATAAATAGAATATAAGGTTTAGCTTAAAATCAGATAAGTGTGACACAAACGAAAAGAGTTAAGATTAGATCGTGAAAATATGTACCCTGCCATTAAATCTTTAGACAATGAGGAATAAGCTGTTAGTTTTTGCTGATGATGTAGTACTATTGGCCAATAGCGAGGAGATACTAAAGGACAACGCACACACTATTAAGTAACACTAAGAAATTAGGACTGGAAGTAAATATCAATAAAACTAAATATATGGTCACACGTAGAAATATATTATATAATGGAAATGGACAGCTAATGACAAATGAGGGAAATTTTGAGGAAGTGGCTGAATTCAAATGCCTAGGAACAATAATCACAAATAGGAATGAGATGCACAAAGAAATTAAACATAGGCTCAATTCTGGAAATGCGTGCTATTATGCATTGCAGAGACTCTTGATGTCCCAACTCCTTTCATAAAACGTTAAACTGAAAATATATAAAAATATATTTATACCGGTTATATTATATGGGTGCGAAATATGGACTCTTACTTTAAGGGAGGAAAGGAAGGAAAGGAAGGGAGATTACGAGTATTTGAGAATAAAGTTCTTAGGAAAATTTTTGGACGAAAGAGAGATGAACAGACAGGTGAATGGAGAAAACTACATAACAATGAACTACTTGGTCTTTATAGGAAGCCAGATATAAAAAGAACAGTTAAGTCTCATAGACTGCGATGGGCAGGACATGTTGCACGTATGGGGAATGAAAGACTTGCATGGAAGCTTCTTGTAGGAAAGCCAGAGGAAAAACGCCCAGTTGGTAGACCAAGAATGAGGTGGGAGAATAACATTAACTATGATTTGAAGGAAGTAGATTATACAGGGAATGATTGGAAAGCATTAGCTCCGGATAGGGATGTATGGAGAGCTTATGTCCGCGCGGCCATGAACCTACGGGTTCGATAGTGCCAGTGAGTAAGTAAGTAAGTAAGTAAGTAAGTAAGTAAGTAAATCTATCCGAACAAGGTCCCGCGCCTTAGAAGACTTGTTAAGGCAAGAGGCCTTGGCGCAGATCACCAATTATTATTATTATTATTATTATTATTATTATTATTATTATTATTATTATTATTATTATTAAATGTTTTGTACAACAACAGCAATAGAACAAAGAGAGGAATTGAACTGTGGAAGAGGATGGTATGATGTAGGTCCTGGGTATTGGGATTCCGATTAGCAAGGAGACATCTAGAGGGAGAGTTGCTGAAACCAAATCTATGGTCTCATATAATTTAGTTTGACAGACATTCCAGCACATAGCATTGGCAGATTTATTGCTACATCGTTTAATACACCACAACCAGATCTAAACACAACGCTTAGAAATCCTATCTCAATGTACATTTCATTTCCTTGTCACTTTATTGTGCGGTTCGCTCAGGGTAGAATATGATCACTCAGGGATGTTTATATTATACACATTTTATTTCAATTTATTGTACAATTTGTGTGTACAATGGTATTTACAATGTTTGATATTTAACTCACTCGGAGTGGAGTTGATGAATTACTTCCACCCACGTGTTTTATTATCACCTTCGCGAACTGTTACTGACGAACTTGACTATTGCAGAACGTAGGAGCGTGAGAGTTTTCACACGCGCCCTTGCCTTATAAGGGCGATGACTCCTTCCATCCCCACTCCGAGTGTATATGTTATTCATTATAGCTTAGAAGGGTAGGTACCATTCGTTTGGGTTTCTATGTTGGTAATAGACTCGTGTGCACGTTTGTGCGCCTTCCAGTTATTACTATTAATGGTACGTTTTAATACTCACGAGTCTATTACTTCTTGCCACATTATAAATAAAAGGTGTTCATGATTTTCTGTATAATATTGCTGTCGCGTAGGGGAGGGAAGGGCTAAACTAATTAAATCACAGGCACATTCGACCCTTTAGGTTCATGGACGCGCTTACATAAGCTCTTCTGCTGCCCAGACTAAGATATCAGGTTCTTCTTCTTCTTTTTCTTCTTCTTCATTTCGTGTGATAGACCTAGTGGTCTGTTACGGTCTCAATCCAACGTTTGAAGGGCCTGCCCAAAGATCTCTTGCCTGGTGGCTGGTAATTTAAGATCTGACGTGGTATTCTTGTTCTGCTCATTCTTCTTGCGTGAGATTTCCAGTTGTTTCTGTATTTTTGTACATATTCCGTGACTGATTCTGTTTGTAATGGTTCTAATCCTAGGAATTCCCATAGGTATTGATGGTAGGCCCCCTCAGGGGCTCTCCATGGTGGGTACAGTGAGCGGCGACCCTGATGTACCTGGGCTACCCAGTGCCTGGAGGTATAGCTGGGCCATCCTGTCTCCAGGGGTAATAAATATGGAGAACTGATCCTCCAGGTTAGGGGTTTTTATAGTGTATGGCAGTGAATCCTGGACCATATCAAAAAGAAAAACTGCTACAAGACTTGCCAGCTGGGAGAGAAAGGAAAATATATGTCATAGATATTGTGTAAGATTCAGAATATAGACTTATCCTGTGCTGTGATATATAAAGTAAAGAAGAGTCTTATGATCTTGTTCCTAAATTGTAATGAGCCGATACATTTTGAATAAATGTTGATAAATTACTTAGTAAATATGTGTGCAGAATTTGGAATAGAACAACATGTGATTGTAAAGTTCTGCCAATTGGATGTAACAATGGTAAAAAAAAAGGTAAAATGATCCCACTACAGGCCTTAGGAGGCCCTTGGGGTAGTAGGAGGTTAAAGCTTCCACTTTTTCTAGACAATCGACACTTGATGTCAGCCGGGTTATCAGCCCTGCGTGACGGCCGCCTGTACCCCCATAACAAGCATCTGGTACTCATTTCCGTTAGAGGCTGAGTCGATCCCCAGGGCCATAGGTGCCGCCAGAGGGATTGGGTCAGTTTAAAAATACTGATCTCACCGGGACTCGAACCCTCGATCTTAGGCTTGTAGCGTAGTACCTTAACCACTATGCTACGGCGTGTCCCCAGATGTAACAATGGTACCGTAGTGCCTGAAATGAAAAAGACACGTAGTCATAACGACGGGGATTGAACACAAAATGGAATGCACGCATTAAGAACATGTTGTAGTCTGTCAGAGAGATCAGTTGTAAGATCAGTCAGTAATATGTCGCAGTAATGGAAGTGCAGCATTACGTATGCGAGTCTGTTCAAGTATTTGTTTTAATTGCGTGGGAAGGAAGTTTTTAAATCTATTTAGAGAGTGAAGAATTGCGAACATATTCTTGCAGGTATTGTTCACCTGGATTTTCCAGTCTAGGTGCAGGTCCATGTGGATACCCAGATTATAAGTTGGAGTTTACCTGAAATCCGAAATAAAAAATTCACTCTAGAAACCACCATGTTTGAATCGTTGCAATGTATACAATATAATTTAATTAACCCGTAATTTTCTTCTAATTTATTCAACTAAAATTAAAAACATTAATTTATTTAGGCGTTGCAGCGTACGCCGGGTATTCTCTAGTAAAAAAATGAAGATAAAAAATGATAGTTCTTTTACCACAAATATCTGACAGGATGATGATAGTGGTGGTACATCGTGGAATTTGAGGAAATTTTGAGGAGGAAATGTTGGCATTGTTTTACACTCTGTGATGGATGGTATCTTGTCTCGCATTGTAATTAGACGTTCTCTGGCGAAAGACTTTAAATCCCAGATGATGCATTTCCTCTGTCACAGCAAGTAATGGATGATAAATTATATCCTAAGATGATTGATTTCATTTCCTAACAACAGTTAGATAACTTTCTTTTTTTTTCAGTGCCACCAGGTTATCTTTATGGTATTTCTGGTATTCTCTCCAGGCATTGGCGGAATCGTAAACCAATTTCTTAAGTTGGGGCCTGGAACATGGAGTTATGCTACCCCGATCTACATGGACCTGTACCTAAACTGGAAAATCCAGATGAATGATAGCTGCAAGAAAGTGTTCTCCCTATATATATATATATATATATATATATATATATATATATATATATACAGTATGTATATTCCGATTGAGGGTCTTTCCACTTCTCAGCGGTTGCCCTTTTACCAGCCAGCTGCTGGCCCTTCTCATCCACATGTGTCAATCACAGAGGTAGATGATCAACAGCCAGTGTAGGGGTGACATGTGGTTAGCATGTCGAGTCCCCCAGCCGTTATAGCTGGTTCCTCAACCTGGAGCCGCTACTTATTGTAGCTACCGAATTGCCTCACGATGCTGGGTGTGCACCGGTCCCATACTGGCCGAAATACCATGAGAAAATTTCCTCCCCCATGGAGATTCGAACCAGCGCAAGTCCCGTAGCTCTGCGCCAAGGCTTCCTACCTTAACCGCTCGGCTACGGCGCGGGACATATATATATATATGTATATATATATCCATCCATAGTAATTCTGCCCGAGGGCAGGTCTTTCACTGCAATCATAGCATTTTAATGCTATGCTTTGCAGCTTTACTAGGGAATTATATGTATGGTAGCTTCCCGTTGCTTTCCACACCGTTGAAGGATGATGATGATAATGATAAAGTTGATGATGATGGCCGGATGATTTTCGGAGACCGTTTGGCCCTAAACGTCCTGACATTTGTCTTACAGGTGAGGAAAAACCCCGAAAAAACCACACCCAGGAGCATGTCACGACCGAGAATCGAACCCGGGCCCGCTGCGTGACAAGGCAGCACGCTACCTCGATACCACAGCGGTGGACATGTATATAAACTTCCATCCCACGAAATCAAAACAAATACTTGTACAGACTCTTGTAATGCTGCACTTCGACTACTACGACATATTACTGACTATTCTGACAACAGATCTATCCAACAGACTACAGGGTGATCATAATGCGTGCATTCGATTTGTATTCAATCTCCGTTGTCGTGGCCACGTGTCTCCTACATTTCAGGCCTTATCATAGATTCAGTCCAGTTCTGGTAACTGTAGCTATCTTGATGAAACCAAAGACGCGTGGCAGCAGGAAACATTACCGAGTGGGAGATGAAACTAGTAGCCATCCAAAAAAAAATTTAAAAAAAATTATTAATAATAATAATTGAATGAATTGTTATAAAAACAATGCTAAACTAACTATCTAACTCACTGGCACTATCGAATCCGTAGATTCATGGCCGCGCGGACATACGCTCTCCATACATCCCTATCCTGAGAAAATGCTCTCCAATCATTCCCTGTATAATCTACTTCCCTCAATTCATAGTTAATGTTATTCTTCCAACTCATTCTTGGTCTACCAACTGGGCGTTTTCCCTGTGGCTTTCCTACAAGAAGCTTCCATGCAAGTCTTTCATTCCCCATACGTGCAACATATCCTGCCCATCGCAGTCTACGAGACTTAACTGTTCTTATTATATCTGGCTTCCTATAAATACCATGTAGTTCATTGTTATGTAGTCTTCTCCATTCACCTGTCTGTTCATCTCTCTTTGGTCCAAAAAATTTCCTAAGAACTTTATTCTCAAATACCCGTAATCTCCTTTCCTGCCTTAAAGAAAGAGTCCATGTTTCGCACCCATATAATATAACTGGTAGAATAATAGTTTGATATATTTTCAGTTTAAAAACGCTATATATAATAAACACTCCAAACTTATTAGACAACAGAAATATCACTAACAGAACTAGTAGATAAGAAAACGCAACGTGTAATAAGTATAATATTTTCTAAACTGAGGGTAGTTAGTGGCAGTAGCTGCAAATCGCCCTACCCCCTTGTCGCACCATACACCATGGCCCCCTTAAATGAAACCAGAACTGCACAATACGTCTAAAACGACAGATGGACAATACACTCACATTTTTCACTATTCCAAATTCTGCACATATATTTACCAAGTTATTAATCAAGCCGCTTTCATAATTTATCGGCTTATCACAATTTAGGAACAAGATCACAAAATATTTCCATGCCACAGGACATGTTTACTCTAAATCTTATACAATACCTATGACTAGAGCAAGGAACTAACTTCCCAGTCGTGTTATCACTATCGTTATTTAAATTCAAATTGACTTATATCTTAATTTCCACAGACATAACCTCTCCATAAATCCCTATTCTGAGCTAATATTTTTTTGGACATCCCCTGTATAATCTACTTACCTCAAATCATGATTAATGTTATTCTCCCACCTGATTAATGGCCAACCAACTGGGCATTTTCCCTCTGGGGTTCCTATAAGTTATTTCCATGCCGCTCTTTCATTTCCCATTCTTGCCACATGCCCTGCCATCGCAGCCTACACGACTTATCTACCCTTATTATATCAGGTTTCCTATAAGGATCATGTAGCTCACTATTATGCAACGTGATCAGCATGAGAGTCTCTCAACCGTTATATCTTGTTTTACTCAACCTTCTACCCGCTACCAAATTCCTCACGATACTTGGATGGGTATCGGTTCCATAAAAGGTAAAGTAATCCCATTACATCCTTAGGAAGATCTCTGGGTAGTATGAAATTAAGGCTCCCATCATTTTTAAACAATCGGTATTAGATATCAACCAAGTTGTCTGATAAAATAAATAAATAAAAATAAATTCCATGGCGCGACAGGCCTAGAAGGCCCATAGCCTACCAGACGGCTGCTGGCCTCACATGCACATGTGTCAAACACAGAGGTAGATAATCGTCTAGCCAGTGTAGGGGTGACATGTGGTCAGCATGACGAGTCCCCCCACCCGTTATAGCTGGTTTTCTCCACCTGGAATAGCTACTTATTGTAGCTACCCAAATGCCTCAACGATGCTGGGTAGGCACCGGTCCCATACTGGCCGAAATACCATGAGCAAAATTTATTCTCCCATGGAGACTCGAACCAGCGCAGGTCCGTAGCTCTGCGCCTTAACCACTCGCCTATGGCGAAAGTTGTCTGATGCTGATCGAAATTCTAAGATAATCCTGAGCTACAAGAAATAAACTTTTTTTGTCTCAGAATGAAAAATATGTGATTCCGATAGTATTTTTTTCTCCTGAATTCAAATATGATATCGGTTTTTCTCCATCACGCAAGGTTTCTGAGAGAGGAATTTACACTTTTATACACTTTAATATTTTCTACATTCGTAACTACACAATATTCGAACATTCAGACTAACCTAAAAAGTAAGAAATGACGATTTTCTGCTATATTTCGCCTGTGGAGCATCCCTCTTAATGGTTCAACAATAATCGGTCAGCATTAGGATTCCATTTGCCTTGATATATCTTTTCCATAGCTGAAACCATTTGAGTTAGCTCATTTGGTTTTATTTTACAGTGGATAAATGGACGAAAAAACGTTTATTAAGAAATAATTATTTAAATCCATTAATTGAAATTGAAATAAAAAAAATGTGGGTGTTGGAGAAATTTCGAATTCATATTTGAAAACACGATAAAAACTGCATTAAATAAAACTATTGGTATTCATGAGACAAAAATCATGTTGACCAGTGTAATTTTTTCCCCTCTGGGGACTCAAACCAAGGCATGTAGTTCTGAGCCAAGATATGATACGTTGGACCACTCAGCTATGGCAAGGGTAAAAATAATATACTAGCCCGTATTTAGTGTTACTTGAGAATGTTTGATTGCGTTATTTTCTGGAAGCAGTCCATTGTGTCCATTTTTCTGACACGGAAGGTGATTTGTCGAATTCTAACAGAACGAACCCTCCATTGTTAAAATTATCAAGAGTGGCATTTGTTAGGACTATTTAACGAATACAATTAAGCTGTTTACCCACAAATCATTATTTAAATATAGTTATTTTAAAATATGTATATATTTAATGTAAACGGCGATGTTTGAAAACAAAATAAAAACGATTGGTACGCTTCATTTGCTTCTTTTGTTCGTCACTGCAACCAGATCATATTATTTATTGCCAATGGAACGCAATATTGTAAGAATGCACTCTAGTGGAGAAAAAATGAAACACATCAAACTGTATATTAATTCATTTCTGATATCCTATGATGTAAATATGACAATTTTTTTTCTGGGAAAAAATACATTTAAGAAAGTGCAAAGAGCGGTTTCTTTTTTTGGTGGTATAATCAATTGCTACAAATGTTTTTATATTAACTCCCACATGCGGTATGTGTTGACATTCATGCACTACATATACAATATGGTAGCCGTATTTCTTGGTGAGTCAGTCACTGTAAAATAATGCCATGACCTATTCAGAATGTTAAAAAAGGATAAACTTTAGTTGATAAATTCTAGGCGAAACACGACTGTGTTTGGTTGTAAATAAAAAAAATCATTGTAACGTGATTCGTCATTGACTTCCATGAGTTAAATAGTCATGTTTATAGCATGTATTAATAACTTGACTTGTATTCTGAAGTAAAATATGTGGGAACTATTGCTGTATCAATTTTCATAGTTATTTAAAACAGTTATTTGTTTCCCCTTAAAGTTACCAAAATGGAGTTACGATGTTTTCATTGCCCACCATCGATATATATATATATATATATATATATATAATATATATAATATATATATATATATATATATATATATATTCTCTTAGCTGTAAAATATACTTGAAGTAAATTTCTTCAGTCATTTACTGAGAATATATAGAGTAATTTATGAGGCCCGTGTTGGCATCAATGATTTATGTATAAAAAATGAAGTGTGTTAAATATAAAGACCCTGATTTATATACTGAGATTACTGGATTAGTTTAAGTATTGTTTATGTCAATATCAAGTTCAAACATAACATCGCCGTGAAACTGAAGTCTAGTGCCTCATATATCACAAATATGTGGGTAGTTCAGAGCACAAGTAAACCAACTCCAATAACTGTGCTGCTGGATCTATTTCACGAAAACCAAACTAATATTAAAATAATTGGAACTACATTTTACCATGTTCATAGCTTAAGATTAAAAGTCCGTCGCGCAGCAACTGCGTAAAGTATGCGAATTCCTCAGTAAGTTGAATTTATGGACCCATTTTGCTGGTTTACTTAATTAAATTTGAAGAGAAAGATATATGCTACATCGGTATTTGAACCCAATATCTCTGGATATGTACACCAGTGCTTTAACGATTTAAGCTATTAGATATGCATCCCAATATAGAATCATCCGAAAGCCAAAGCGCGTGATCGACTATTCCGATTGAAGTTTTAAGCGGTTTCCCTCAATCCAAAGAGCATATGCTGGAATAGAACCCCAAAAGTTCCGCTTCTGACTTCACTCCTCTAATTAACTTCAAATTTGAATTCAAAATTTAAACCGGGGCTAATGTATTTTACAGGAACCCGGGGTTCTACCTATTAAGGAGGACCAAAATGGATCGCTCACCGCCAACACTTAAGTGATGGCCGCAGAGCTTTCCATCTATCTATCTAATATCTGTCCACCGCTGTGGTCTCGAGATAGCGTGCTGCCTTGTCACGCAGCGGGCCAGGGTTCGATCCCCGGTCGGGGCAGTTTTTCTGGGTGAGGTTTTTATCGAGGTTTTTCCTCACCTGTAAGACAAATGTCAGGAAAACTTTAAGGCCCAAACGGTTCCCGAAATCATATGGCCATCGTCATTATCATCATCATCATCACCATCATCTTTCACCGGTGTGGAAAGCAACGGGAAGCTACCACACCTACAATTCCCTAGTAAAGCTGCAGGCATAGCATGAAAATGCTATGATTGTAGTGAAGGACCTGTCTTCGGGCAGAATTACTATGGATGGATCTAATATCTAATATCACATCTCAATTTAAACCAAGATTTTTCTCTTACAATACTAAATCTATATTTAAATCATGATGCCTAATAGCTTACTTCGTTAAAGCACTGGTGTACAGAATCAGAGATATGGGATCAAATCCCGATTTAGGCATATATTTTTCTCTTCAAATTTAATTTGTCATTCAATGAGAAGTGATAAATTTAGTATTAAACTGGTTTACGGAATACAGCTTTCTTTTGTTAATTAATTTGTTTGTACGCTATATTGTGCCTAAAATGCTTATTTTAATATTTGATTTATTTTGTGTTTTTAACCTAAACTTGCTATTATATCATCGTGAGAAACTTGGATAGCTATATTAAGTAAGACCCGCCTCATGGGCTAGTGGTCAGTGTTCCTGACTACTGTTCATGAGGTCCCGGGTTCGATTCCCGGCTAAACCATATGTATTTTTTCTTAAAGGGAATTATTCCTGTGGTTGTCCATGGTCTGCAATTTAGGTTAAGTTTAGGTTAGGAACTCTCCTGGCGCTTCATTATCATTTATCACCCATCATATCATCGAGGTAACGAAACTCCGCCTTCCAGGTGCCCCAACCTAAGAAATGGATTACAATTCTGCAATTGCTAAGGGAGAAAGCCAGAAATGACCTAAAAGACAATCTGATGGCATTAAAAAAATGAAGTAGAGGCTCCAGATTGAAAAAAAAAAAACACACAAACGGTTTAATGATGCGATGAGAGGACCCAACATGCTGACCATTGTCATTTCTATACTGGCTGTATGATCGTCCGCTTTTTTTTATTTAATACACGTGGGTATTAACCCAATAGTTGTCTGTTAGACGAAGGATCTTCTAGGCATTTCGTTTATGGAGTTAAAAAAATAGGATATATGAATTCGGGGTCCCAAATAATGGACAGATTTTTAAGGCTACGTTGCTTACTTATTTCCGTAAAAATAAGAACGAATTTAAAGAGAACAACCCAAGTTCTGACAGCACCAGACGTAATACTACTTTTTTTGCTACATGTTCCAAAATCTTACACAACTGTTGGATCTAAATGTAGTAGATATCTAGAACCAAAATTATATAATGAATTGATTAGATTCAATCCAGAGCTAAGCATACTAAACACAGATAGATTTAAGAAAATTTTAATTATTTAAATTTTTTAGAATAGTAAATACGTGGTAACTATTTTGGTTTAGGCCTATATTGATAATAATAATAATAATAATAATAAGTTAATAATAGGCCCAATTTATTTTTTGCACGGTAGTGCGTTCTCTTGTACTTACAGCAATGGTGAACATGATTGAAAGTTCAATTTCCTAAATTTCGGGGTTGCCAACTTATAAATAACTAAACAACTATACTGTAAAATTACATATTAAAAACCACGTGCGGGAAGTAAAATCACTGCCCTTTTTGTATACTACGTACAATTAATATACAAAAATATATCCAAAAGGTAGTGTTAATATACATTATACGAAACAAATCACTGCATTTTAAATGAACTGAACTATATTTGAAACAATATAAAACAATATATTCGTACTTGCCGCCATTTTATCCCTGATTGGTGTCACGGCCTGCTGTAGTCTCAAATAAATTATTTTTGGCATTTACCGTATAGACAGTGAGTTGTATATAATGAATGTAAATATTTCCAACAAGTATGTTATTATTTTACTATTAATTATTATTTTGAAAACATCATCGCGCAATAAACAATGTGCAATGCACGTTTGTGAAGTGTTTTACAGAATCTCGCAAATTAAAAACCTCGCTATCGCTTGTTTTTTAATCATTTCCTCGCTTCTGTAAAAAAAACCATCTTTCCAAGCTCGCATTGTAATATAACTTTTACTAGGCAGAGTTCAGGACTTAACACCTTGTCTACCACTCAACGAGGTTAAAAAAATACAAAAATTATTCTTACATCTAGTTACAAAAAAAGTAAATATTACATAGTATGTCTACAATATAATTATTAATTACAATATTTTGAATTTATTATGTCTTAATGCATTTAAATACTTTCTTCAATTTGGTATTATTCTATTATATATTGTTTTGTTTATATCATTTTCGACTGCATTACCTCTTTGCGTATGTTAGAGAAAGTTTTATATTTTGAAATTTTCTCCTACATTTATTCTGCTTTATATTATTATGTAATGTATTTAATTACTTTCTTCAGTTTGATATTAATCTATTATATGTTTTGACTACATTATTCTCCCTTGCATTAATTCTTTGCATGTCAGAGTGAGTTTTATATTTTGAAACTTGCTCCTAAATTTGTTTTGTTTTATATCATTTCCTAATGCCTTTAATTACTGTCTTCAGTCTGGTATTAATCTATTACATATATTAGTTTGTTTACTTTATCTCCCTTGTATTATTATTTTATTTTTAATTTTGTAAGTGCCAGAATTTGTTTCACGTCTTGAAACTGTCTCTTAAATGCATACACTTTGTTGCCCCTCTCCCTTTAACTAAAACTTTGTAATGTATATATTATATATGTATTATTTCTGTAAGTGAACTGCACCCGAGTACGAGCGCTTGCTCATTCTGGTGTCAATACTGTGTCCAACATTTATTTGTGAATAAATAAAATATATATGAGATGATGATTAGAAGAGGTGATATCGCTTGTATATGTCAAGTCGTTTCGCCAAAGCCTTGTTTGTCGAGAAGTTTCCGTTCCAGACAGTACGTTAACTCTCCGTTAATGCTCGCATCCTGTTTGTGGAGCAACTCCCTCGCTTTGAAGACAAATTACTCTACTTCTTGTTGCAGTGTTTTGTTTAACGACGCTCTGTAACAAATCAGGTCATTTGCGTCACAATTGAAAGCCCGGCATTAAATTTAAACAAAAATTACGCCGAGTCCTCTTGATTCGGGCTTCAGATTCTTTTATATAACATCAATCTGCGACACAAGATACTTGGCTATACAAAGGTAGTGACAAATTAAATTAGAAGAGAAAAATATATGCCTAAATCGGGATTTGAACCCAATATCTCTGGTTCTCTACATCAGTGCTTTAACGATTTAAGCTATTAGGCATCAATACTTAAATATAGATTTTTCTCTAAAATCTATGTTTAAGTGCTTTAACTATTTAAGCTATTAGGCATCAATATTTAAATACAGATTTTTCTCTAAAATCTATGTTTAAATCGTGATGCCTAACAGCTTAAATCGTTAAAGCACTGGTGTACAGAACCAGAGATATTGGGTTCAAATCCCGTTTTAGGCATATATTTTTCTCTTCAAATTTAATTTGTCATTGAGTGACAAGTGATAAATTTAATATTAAATACCAAAGGTAGTGAATCTTGAAGGAAGGAGCAAGGTTTGAAGACAGAGTAAGATGGATGGGTAGGTTGAAAGAAGATTTAAGACATCTGGAGATTAAAAGGTACGGATAAAGGCAGTGAATAGAGGAGAATGAGTAATTACTATAAATAAGGACTATTAGAGGATCATAGAGTCAACGGTAGAACAAGTTTTTTTTTTAGTACAGTTGATTAAGTGTTAGGCAGCTGAGTTTCATGTGAAACAAGATAAGATAGAATCAATATATTTTTAGCGAATTCCGAAGAAATGAAGTTATTGAGGTTGATCTCATGAAAATATGTTTTAAAAACTTTTACAGATCTTCACAGAAAATTACCATGACTATTTGACTCATGCCTCAAATGGCAGTCAATGACCAATCACATTTCAATGAATTTTGATTTACAACCAAATCACAGTCGTTTTTCACCTCGATTTTATCACTTTCATTCTACGAAGTGGCTCCCAGATTGCATATATAGTGCACGAAAGTAACCAAATTGTGCTTGCGAGATATAATAGGAAAACATTTGTAGCAATTGATTATACAAAAAAAAAAAAAAAGGAACCACTGGTTGTAATTTCTTAAACGTATTATTTCCCAGGATTTAACGCTACAGAAAAATATAATTGACAAATTTACATCATAGGATATCAGAAATTAATTAATAACCTGTAATGATGTGTTTAATTTTTTCTCCACTAGGGTGCATTCTTACAATATTGCGATTCTATTTGGCAATAAATATGATCTGATTGCAGTGATAAACAAATGAAACATAACGTTTCTCATTTGTTTTTAAACATCGCCGTTTACATTAAATATATAAATATTTCAAAATAACTATATTTAAAAAATGATTTGTGAGTAAACAGTTTAATTTTATTCGTTAAACAGTCCTAACAAATGCCACTCTTGATTTCCAAATTCTCTAGATAAATTCGCTCCTCACTTCGTGAGTCGTACATTTTTCGATAATTTGGAAATCACTCGTGGCATTACTTATTATAAAAATGTATATGTGTACGTGTGAGTTATGAAATGTAAAAAAAAAAATTGCGGCCGCTAGAGAGATTTTCAAATTTTCGTTTCAGGTGAACTCCTACAGCTTAATGGTTCGATTTTTATTGGCTAACGAATTCGATCTTATGTTTTTTAAATTAATATTTATATTCCAGTACGTTTTCGATTAAACAAAAAATGAGGTCTCTAGAGCGGTAATGGACACACACACACACACACATATATATATATATATATATATATATATATATATATATATTTATCTTAGAAGAAGAAGGTTCATCACAATTAGAAATAGAAACAAATTAACAGAAGGTCGGAGAGTAATTGGCATGCTGAACTCAGTATTATGGAGTAAAAACATCCTATTCAAAACAAATAAATATATTTATAAGGTAACTGTAGAGTGTATTATGTTACATGTGTCCACAGAAGTACAGGTTAGAAAAAATAGAACCGTAGAAATTACGAAAATTATACAAGTTGAAAGAAATGACAATTGAAGAGAGACGATTAAGATGGTAATGTCATCTCAAGACGATGACATCTTGATAGAATCCCTAAGAAGATCTTCGAGTGGAAAGTAGATAAGAAAAGAAGAAATGGAAGACCTGAAGTAGGTTGGATGGACAGTGTGAGAAAGAGTATGAATGAACTGGGACTTACAGATGAGGATGTTCAAGACCGCTGCAACTGGAGAACGCGATTTTTTTAGGATGGCGGAAAAACCACTGTATTGTGGATCAATTCCAAAAAATAATGTGTATATATATATATATATATATATACTTACGTATTCAACATTAATAAAATTCATGATAAAGTTTCATTGAGGTATTATTCAAAATTAAAATATAAAATTATGGAATGTATACCTAAAGGTTCGTCTCCTCAACGTAAAGATTATAATTATCTGTAGCGCTTTCGGGACTATCATCAGCACAAGTAACAGGATATGGGTTCTTACATGTCGACCCCTGATACAATACTTAATCAGCAGTTGACAGATAAGAACCCATATCCTGTAATTTCTGATGATGATAGTCCCGAAAGCGCTACAGATAATTAACAATATTTAAGTTGAGGAGACGAACTTTTAGGTATATATTTAATGATTTTATATTTACTTACATCCACCGCTGTGGTCTCGAGGTAGCGTGCTGCCTTGTCACGGGTTCGATCCCCGGTCGGGGCAGTTTTTCTGGGTGAGGTTTTTATCGGGCTTTTTTCTCACGTTTAAGACAAATGTCAGGAAAACTTTAAGGCCCAAACGGTCTCCGAAATCATATGGCCATCATCAACCTTCACCGGTGTGGAAAGCAACGGGAAGCTACCACACCTGCAATTCCCTAGTAAAGGTGCAAGCATAGCACGAAAATGCTATAATTGCATTGAAGGATCTGCCTTCGGGAAGAATTACTATGGATGGTTATTTACTTACGTATGTATAAGTTTTGGTCATGGCCATTTAAGTGTCTACTAGATAGAATAGGTGAATATCTGTATTTTTTTCAAAAATATTTTCATGAGAAGAACATGAATAACTTACTTCCTTCAGAATTTGCAAAAAGCTATTCGCAGATCTATGTGCTTCAACAATTCCTAACATTTTTCTCTCTGGTGACTGAACCACAACCACTTGTGTCCAAAACAACAACGTTACCCCAACGACGTAAAATATTTATTAGTCGTTAAGTAAAAATGTACAATTATTATTTCTTTAAAAATAATTTCACATTAGAAGCAAAATTATAAATATTTAAAATCATATCTTGGAATATAAATAAACATCTTATGTTTATTTATGAATTTTTTTAAGTTGTGAAACTAATTTACATTAAGTGATTTAATTTGGGTCATTAGATAACCTGTTCAACATATTTGCACGAAATTTTAACATCGATTATATACACAGTACATATAATCCAAATTAACATATAATTAAATTGTATTACAATATTTATGATGAATTTAAATTTAAAAATGACGTATAAAGTATGTCTATGATTGTGTCACGGTATCAGCTAATTTATTACTACCTTTTTTGTTATATATTCAGCTGTTTCAATTCATCAATCATACTAAAACGTCACGCAGGAAATGTGTAAAATTAACTATTTTTATGTCGGGTTTTGCTAGTTTACAGAGTATATCTTCATATTGTTAATATATATTAGGGGATTCTTTATAACATGTGACGTGAAAAAAATGTTCTAAGTTCTAATCACATACCATACGCATGCGCCAACAAACGCGAAACGGTTCGGTTTACACTATGGAATCACAGGATACAGTCAACATATACACGATATTTAACGAACCTAAAACCTACCCTAATGCAATTTAAGTACTTTAACCTGTGAAAGACCAACCTAAAAGCTAACCTAGCGTAACTTAAGCACTCTAACCTGTGAACGAATGCAACGCCCAAAAATAAATAGTAAGATATGAAATTCTGAAGTATATGTATACAGTTTATCAGTATATATTTTATGTTGGCAGCACTGGAAAACGACTTTGTTTTTTTCTTAGAATATTCGTTCAAATCTGCTACGTAAGGAGTTAAATATCATAGAAAAATATGTTGAAATAGTCATTAGAAAAAATGTAAAAGAGTTACGTAAGGAGTTGAATATAGAAACATTTATTGAAATAGTCGTTAGAAAAAATGTAAAAATCATTGTAAATAGTGGTAAATAATTTCAAAAATTGAACCATAAGAATAAAATTTGACAGGAGTTTATGAAGGAATTAAAAAAGTCGCGTCACATGTTGTGAAGAATAGCCGCATATTACACAGTGTCACATCAGGTTCAGAGATACATTTTATAAATCCTATACCATTTGTTCCCAGGGTCGAGGGTTTAATCCCGGCCAGGGTTGATTTGAAATATTTATTGTATTTCAGGATTATTTATGATCAATTTTGTGACGTTAGGATAAAAGTACATAAGTTCAATTTTAGTGATTTTTCATTTTGTAGATTAGTATGCCAGATATGCAGCATGTTTCTTCCTCTGTCAAGTTCTTAAATGTTAGCTAATTTCTTATGGTAGATATCTCTTGGTCATATCTGGAGTGGAGTACCAAAAACTAGTAGAGCAAAAAGAGGTATATCCATTTTGATAAAAAATAAGTTGGTAAAAAATATAGTGTCTTGGGAAGAAATTGATGAAAGAATTATTATTTTAAATCTCAAAATTTTTGGGATAGAGCTTATAATAATAGGAGTATATGCCATAAATGAGGATGCAACAACCGTAGAGAAAAATGAATTTTTTGACAAACTGTCAGAAATTTTGGACAAAATAAAAAAAACATCAAGAAGTAATAATAACAGATTTTAATAGTCGAGTAGGAAGTAGAATGAAAGATGAAGTGATTGGACCATTTGGGGAAAAAGTGGAAAATGACAATGGAGATAGATTGATAAGTTTATGTAAACAACATCGCTATATGATAATGAATAGTTTCTTCCAACATCGGGAAATACATAAATACACATGGGAACAGACAACAAAAAGTCTCGAATCAATAATTGATTATATTATTGTGAAACAAAAGCGTGATATGATAGTGAAAGATGTTAGAGTGTATAGAAAACCAGATTGCGGAAGTGATCATTATATGCTTTTGGGAAAATTCATATTAACAAGTAGGAAAAAAAACAAAATATTGAAGTAACGGAAGACAGAATAAATACAACCCCTTTGAATGAACAAAGATATAAAGTAAGTTTACTCTATGATGAGAGTATAAAATATCTTTTTCAATCAAGATTAAAACAAAAACTTAATTTAGATTTAAATAAATCTGCAGTGGAAATGTATGATCAAATAAAGGAAAGTATACATTCAGCAGCTTTAGAAGCACTTGGGACAGAAAATCTAGAAGTAAAAAGAAATAATGAATGGTTTAATCACGATATTAAAAAATTAGTAGTAGGAAAAAAAGAAAGCACGGATGAAATGGTTATCAGATCACTCAACAACATCTCGAAATGAATATATCACTTTAAAACATAAAACAAAGGTGGAAGTGAGAAGAACAAAAAATGAGTACTGGGATAATATATGCTCGAATATAGATCATTCGATTGGATATGCTAGATCCAAAGAAGCTTGGAAAACATTACAAAAAATCAGGAAATCAGAAAGAAAGAAGATAAATAAATATCAGTTGATAAGACCATCAGAATGGATGCAACATTATAAAGGTTTACTTCAAGAAAATAGAAATGAGATTCAACTTCAAGATACGGATGTAGAATATAAATTTGACACTCCAGAGATAACAGAAGATGAAGTAAAAAGGCTTTGAAAGAGGCAAAAAATGGGAGAGCACCAGGACCAGGAAATATTCAGACGGAACTCCTAAAACATGGAGGAGATATTTTAGTAATATTTTTAACAAAACTTTTTAATAAAATTGAAATTGGAGACGATATCCCAGAAGACTGGAATTTATCGTACATTACTCCTATTTTAAAAAAAGGTGATAAAAAACTGTGTTCCAATTATAGAGGTATAAGCGTTTTACCTTCAACAGCTAGGATTTTTAGTAAAATTATAAATTTTAAACTTAAGGAGATAAAAGATAACTTAAGAGAAGAACAATGTGGATTCCGGAGTGGAAGATCATGTATTGATAATATTTTCTGTATTAGACAATTACAAGAGAAAATCCTAGCAAAAAATAAAGAACTACATATGACCTTTATTGATTTAGAGATGGCATATGATAGTGTACCTCGACAATTGTTATGGACGGCAATGAGAAATCTGAATATCTGTGATAAATGGATTAATATTGTTAGGAGGATCTATAGTAATACAAAAGCTAAAGTAAAAATACAGAATACTTTAACAGAGGAATTCACAATGAATAAAGGCCTTAAGCAGGGATGCAGTTTGTCACCAATTCTTTTTAACATTTATTTAGACCAGGCTCTTAACTTGTGGTATAAAAAATGTTCTGAAATGGGTATTCCTATAGGAGGAAAAGTACTGCATTCATTGTTGTTTGCAGATGATCAAATAATTTTTGCAGGGGATGAAGATGATATGAAATATATGATAAATAAACTAATGGAAGAATATAAAAAATGGGGACTGAATATAAATTTACAGAAAACAGAATATATGTGTTTGGGAAAGGATGTGGATGACCTCATACTTGAAACAGGGAAAATAAAAAAAATGTGAATTTTTTTAAATATCTTGGGTCAATAATTACAAGTTTAGGTACCTGTGAGAGAGATGTACAGACTAAAATTGCAATGGCAAAAAATGCAACTAAGACATTACATGGAATAATTTGGAATAAAAATATTACAAAGGAAACTAAAATGAAAATTTATAAGAGCATAATACAGAATATTTTGTCATATGGAAGTGAAACTTGGTCTTTGACGGAATTACAAAAGAATAAAATTAGAACAGTTGAATTTGATTATTTTAGAAGAAGCCTCCAAAAAACAAGACAGGATAAAATAGGAAATTAATTCCTTTGGAGAGAAATGAATGTCACCACATCTGTTGTTAAGAGGATTGAAAATCAAACGCTTAAATGGTATGGCCATGTACAAAGAATGGAAAATGAAAGATGGCCAAAAAATATATACCAATGGTCACCCCCTGGAAGAAATAAACGTGGTAGACCAAGATGGAAATGGAAAACCTACGTCAGAACAATAATGGAGGATAGGAATTTGGAAGAGGAAGATTGGAATGATAGAGATAAATGGAAACTGAAGACGGCAAACCTATAAGTGGGGGAAAGCCGAAGAAGAAGAAGAAGAAGATATATCTTGGTGAGAAGTAATGCAAATCTCTAATTTTATTAATAAGTTATTTGAATATTAATACATTTTCGTGAAAATTTGTGTTTTCAGAGTTATGTATGTTTACCCTGTAGCCACAGAATTTGTAACTGAACTTTTGATTTTTAGGAAGCAAATCCTAGGGACAAGTCCTATGGGAGGAACTTAGAGCCGTGGGTCCCCAGTCTGAAGGTTTTCAGGAACGTTAAAGAACCTCAAGTCTAAATGAAAATATCTCTGAACAAAATTTAATCGACTTTTATACATCCGCATAATACCTTAGTTTCGTACTAGATGTCAGCTCGATGCGATGCACTAACCACATGCCACTCGCTGACATATGTAGGCAAATAAGCTTTAATAAATTAGTCTGGTTTAGAAACATCCCACTAGGAAACGCCCATGTCCCTGCTCGGGATAAACGGGGTTCAATCAATCTATTTATTTACATTATTATCTTCTTCTTCTTCTTCTTCCTTCCAAGTATTAGGCCAAGGCCTGTTACGATCCTATAGAAAATTTTATTATTATTATTATTATTATTATTATTATTATTATTATTATTATATGACGATATATGATAATTTAATACGTATATTTCTTCCCTTCATATTTAAGTTATAATCCACCAATTAAACAAAATATGTCACTGAATGTAATATTAGAATTTCAACAAACAATCAAAATGTAGGTACTGTTATTTTAAAGAGTTCATTTAATTAACATGTATTAATAAATAAGTCAACACTAGAACACTGGCAGATTAAAATACCAATTAACAATAATTACAAGCAAACCAGCCTCATGGGCTCTTGTTCCTGAGGTCCCAGGTTCAGTTTCCGGCCAAATCAAAGAAAGTTTTCCTTAAAGGGAATCATTCCTGTGGTTGCCCATGTTTTGGAATTTAGGTTAAGTTTAGGTTAAGAACACCTCTGGCGCTTCATTATCATTTATAATCCATCATATCATCGCGTTCAAGGCGCGTTCAACTTCAGAAGTGGATACAATTAATCCAATGCCAGACGAGAACACCAGAAACGTCGAAATGACAACCTGGGGCTTTGAATAAAAAATAAATACAAGAGGAATGCGGTGCAGAAAAAAATAAACATAGGCTCAACTCTGGAAAGTATGTTACTATGCACTAAAGCTACTCTTATCATACCAAACTGTCTCAGAAAATTATTGATCTATAAAAAAATATATAAATTGGCGATTTTTCCAGTTATCGATGGTCTCTAACTTTAAAAGAAGAGAACCTGTTACGAGTATTTGAATCGAAGAGACACGAACAGACAGACGAATTGAGTAACGTCAGAACAGTAAACTTTATGGGAAACCAGATACAATAAGAAAACTTAAATCACGTTGAGACAGGCATGGAAACTTCTAGTTGGAAAATCAGAGGGAAAGCGCCCACTAGATAACCCAATAATAGGCGAAAGGGAGGAGATACTAGGGACCAACGTGCACACTCTATTGAATAACAATAAGAAATTGGTACTGGAAGTAAACATCAATGAAACTAAATATATGCTTACATATAGATATGCATTTTATAATTGAAATTAAATTAGGGAAGATTTTGAAAGAAGTGGCTTAATTCGAGTATCTAGGAACAATAATTACAAACAGGAATGATGTGCACAGAGAAATTAAATTAAATTCAGGGAGTGTATGCTATTAAGGATTATACGAACTCTTGTTGTCCCACATTCTCTAAAAAAACATTAAGGGGACCGACTGGTGAAAATATTTTTAAAAAATGGCAAAAAATGCATTTTTTGTTTATTTGCTTTTTATTAATTATGATTCTTTAGGATCTTTTTCATGTAAAAATTGTTATTGTAGGAGCAACATTGACTCCGTGACGTAAGAGTTTAAATACCCTTGCACGTGTGGTCAGCATTACTACTTAAAATTTAATATGCATTTTTTTTTCTGATTCCATTTTTTTTGACATTTTCCAAAACTTAAAATGCTCCTTACGATGCAATGTTTTAGCTATCAAAGTGAAATTTTGTGGTTAGACTCTCCAATAAATGCTAATTCACATTTGCTATGCAATTACTAGTCTAAGACACATGTGTTCTTTTAAATTGAGATGGAAAAATTAATAAGAGTGATAAAAATATTTTTTTCAAAAAATGAAAAATAAGCATTATCCTCCCTTTATGAATACTTCTTGCATAGCAAATGTATGTAGTGGAATCAGAAAGACTCTGAATCTCACATTTCAACAGAGAATATTTTAAAACGCATCGCAAGAAGCATTTTTTTAGAAAATAGTAAAAAAATAGTTTAATAATCATAATTCTGAAACTGTTCTACTTATAAAGACCAAACTTCACGGAAACGCTTCTATAAGCACACAATGGATGTAATAAAAAGTTTAAAACAATCAGAAGAAAACTAAAAGGAATTTGAAATTCACCATTCGGTCCCCTTAAATATATTAAACAGTTATTCTCCCATATTAAATGGATGCGAAACATGGACTCTTACTTTAAGGGAGAAGAGAATATTGCGAGTTCTTGATAAAAGAGTCCTTAGGATTTTTTTTTTACCACAGATAGACGAATAGAAAGGCGAATGGAGAGGACTACATAACAGTGAGCTACACGATCTTTATTGGAAAACCAAATGCAATAACAACATTTAAGTCTCGTAGACTGCGATGGGTAGGACATGTGGCATGAATAGGTAATGGAAAACGGGGATGGAAATTATTTGAAGGAAAACCAGAGGGAAAGCGCCCAGTAGGCGGGCTAATAACGAGGTGAGAGAATAACATTATTCATGATTTGAGGGAAGTCGATTACACAGGGGATGATTAGAAAACATTAGCTCTGAATAAGGATGTACGGTTATCTCATTTTTGCGCTGCCGTAAACCTACGAGTTCGATAATGCCAGTGAGTTAGTTAGTTAGTTATGTAGCTCAGTAATGAGGTAGTAGAATAGCATTAATTATGATTTGAGGGAGGTAAGTTATACAGGGGCAACTGAGTTTTGATGAGTTCTTGTTTCAACCGTGTGTAGACAGAAAATCATTTTAATTCCATATGAAGTGGTAAGATGGTGGCTTTAATTTAAATTCAAATTTATGACTATGATATAAATCTGTATCTCTGATGAAAATGAAACAGAATGTAAATAAAGGAGCTAAGTTTCAAATGAGCTTTCTCTCAGGATATGTGCGGCTGGTAATTATGGCAGTGAATGCGGTATGTACTATGCATAATCTTCACCAAAGCGCACAGTAGCAGATGCTTCTATACTGAATTGAAGGGTACAGTGAAATAACCGGGTAAGTAACTTTTTCCTTGAAAACTAGAAAACATATTTATAGTTGTAGAACATGCATACTTCCTTACCCGTATGCAAACTATGGAGGTAAATAAACATATGATTAAACTGTATATTTTACAGTTTCACAGTTCTAAATCATAGTGCTTTCTATAGAGAATTTAATGACACCTCAAACTCTATTTCGACCAAAGAAAGTTACTTATCTGGTACTTCCAGTGCATCCTTCAATTTAAGGGGAGGGATAAACTACAATACGTATACATAATTTATATCTCGGATATTTTTTTCAAAAATTTCGAATTAAAATTTCCCAACTAACTCACTGGCAGTGAGAACCTGTAGGTTCATGACCACGCGGACGTAAGCTCTCCATACATCCCTATCCTGAGCTAATGTTTTCCATCCATCCCCTGTATAATCTACTTCCCACAAATTATAGTTAATGTTTTTCGCTCACCTCATTCTTCGTCTGAAAACTAGGTGCTTTCATTGTGATTTTCCTACAATAATTTTGTATGCCCGTCGTTCATTCCCCATTCGTGCCACATGTCGTACTCAATGCAGTCTACAACGTAAGTTATTACCTATTGCACAGTTTCTACTATTTCATATTTACACTACTTCATTAAAAATATTAAAGGAATTAAATCAATGTATATTCTAGAACAAATCGCCAAATTAAATGTTAATTAAATCGTATGATATAATGATACACTGCAACGAAGCAAACATGGCGGCTGCTAGGGCGATTTCTTCCTTTTTTTAACTTCGGGTTTCAGATAAACCCCAAATTCTAATAGTCCGATTTCGCTGATTTTTGAAAATATTTGTTTCGTTTTAATTTAATAGCATATACTGAGTTTCATTGTGAAAAAATCGAAAATTGGAACCGATAGAGTGATTTGTTTTTAATTTTCGTTTCATGTGATATTCTATTCCTAATAGTCCGATTTTATTGGTTAAAGAAGTCGACTGTATGTTTTCTAATTGCCCAGTTGGCATCTCAAAAAGAAAAGAAAAAACATAAAAATTGTGTCCGCAAAAGCGTTAAATCACACACACATAAATAAATAAATAAATATATGATATATATATATATATATATATATATATATATATATATATAGGTGGTACACCGCTGTGGTCTCGAGGTAGAGTGCTGCCTTGTCACGCAGCGGTCCCGGCTTCGATCCCTGGTCGGGGCAGTTTTTTTGGGTGAGGTTTTTATCGGGTTTTTTCCTCACCTGTAAGACAAATGTCAGGAAAACTTTAAGGTCCAAACGGTCCACGAAATCATATGGCCATCATCCTTATCATTATCATCATCATCATCACTATCATCCTTCACCGGTGTGGAAAGCAACGGGAAGCTACCACACCTCAAAATTCCCTACTAAAGCTGCAAGCATAGCATGAAAATGCTATGATTGCAGTGAAGGACCTGCCTTCGGGCAGAATTACTATGGATGGATGGATATATAGGTGACCTAGTGCTTATAATTATTCACTGCCTCTAGTCCGGAAGGTCGCGGGTTCAAACCCAGCCGGAATCGATAGATTTTTAGAATGTCAAAATCCAAGTGATAAATTCTTCGGAGGGACTTCAAAGCCGCGGATTCGAGTCAGAAGGGTTTCGGGCTCGTAAAGAAATTTTAAACTAAAATTAGTGTCTCTGAGCAAAATTTAATCGGTCTTCCCCATCCGAGTAATAACTTAGTTGCTTACTAGATGTATCCGGAGGCGATGTACTAACACCATATAACTCACTGACATCTGTAGGGAAATATGCGTATAAATTTAGTTTGTTGAAGTAACTCCCGCTAGAGAGCACCCATGCCACCACATGATTACGTACGAAGTAGACATACACACACATATGTATCAATCCATAGTAATTCTGCCCGAAGGCAGGCCTTTCACTTCAATCATAGCATTTTCATGTTATGCTTGCAGCTTTACTAGGGAATTTTAGGTGTGGTAGCTTACCGTTGCTTTCCACACCGGTGAAGGATGATGATGATAAGGATGATGATGATGGCCATTTTATTTAGGGGACCGTTTGGGCCTTAACGTTTTCCTGGTATTTGTCTTACAGATGAGGAAAAACCCCGATAAAAACCTCACTCAGAAAAACTGCCCCGACCGGGGATCGAACCCGGGATCACTGCGTGACAAGGCAGTACGCTATCTCGAGACCACAGCGGTGGACATATATATATATATATATATATATATATATATATATATATATGTCAAGATAATTTTTCCTGTAAATGATCGGTAAAGATCTGGGAAAAAAAAACACCCTAGTTTCATGAGAACAATCTCAATAGCTTCATTCTTTCGCAATTCGCTGGTAGGGATTTCACTGTTCTTAAGGTATAGATAAATTATTTATGTATAAAAGGGTCGTTAATAAATGCTCAGTAGTTCCTGTTCAACCCTGCATCAGATAGACTGAAAAAATTAGACACTGCTTCTCGCTAGTCAGTTGTGTTATTTCATTGAGAGTGCAACTGATGCGGGTATGGCGGGGGGCGTCTTTTCACAACTAGTGAGCAAGTTTTAATTAACAAGCCTAGTCTACAAGGTATTGCAGACATTCTGCGTTATACATTTTTCCGAATTGCAAGGAAAGAAATGTAAAGTGGCAAGTTATGAGGTCTTAACTAGGCAACACCGCGGGGTGGGAAAGCCAAATTAATGTCAATTTCTATTTCAATAATCCCCCTCCCCTCATCTGCCATGAAATAATCCACTCGCTTTAGTTTCCGTGACCAGATGTTCGGTTGCATGATTGCATAGCAACGTGGGGAAACTGACCACAAGTGAGGCCGTGACTGAAATCATACCCAGGAGATCATGTTTGCACCCCTGGAGACAACGCACATCTGTAATCACATGATATGCGTACAATAACAGGGGACGGTCTATTATATGCATGTATTGTTTAACAACGCCTTAAGGCCGATCTAAATACCAAACTATTACTAAACGTTGGACGAGAAAATAAAGATAATATAACAACCACAAAAGCATCAGAGTTTCTCAAGCCTTCTAAACGAGTATTCGGAAAGTACCGGGATCAAATTCCAGAACTGAGCAATTTGAATGAGTTTTTTTTTCCTCAGTCGTTGAAGCAAAAACCGGATTTAGAGATTCTTTGCTAACAAGGGAACTTTCAACCATTGCATGCCAAAACCTACATTGAAATTTCTCCCAGAGAAGCGTTGTGATGTACCAAGGCCGTGTCTAAAAGTTATCTGCCGTTTTTAACTGCAAAGACACAGAAATCGAAGCCTGAATCAAGAAATGAAAACCCACGGAACACATGGACTTCCTGCATGCATAAGAGTCGAGTGAAGTGAGGCGAGACGCGGCGCAGACAATAGGTAGTGAGGGTTATCCAATAAACCAAATCAGGTGTTGCATTACTTCAATATAGTTAAATGGTGCTGGATTTGGCGCTAGATTTTAGTTCCTTCCAGTGTGAACATCAAAATGCTTCTCTGGAAGAAATTTCAAAGTAGGTTTCGGCATGAAATGGTTAACAGTTCCGTTTCCGTCGTTGAGGAAAATATTGGATTTAGATAAACTTTGCTAAGATTTAAATCATAATATTCACCCATAACACATATCATTTTAAAAAAGTCCATTAAGAAGGAATATGCGTAAACTAAGCGAATTCTTCAACGTCGATTTGTAATATGATTGTGCTGGTTTCCGGAATATATATTTATTTCATTAATTAAATCGTATGTTTGCATTTTCGTTGTGAGAAAACAAACATGGCTGCCAGTAGAGTGATTTTCAAATGTCAGCTTTCAGATTAACCACCGTTCCCAGTAGCTATGTTATTGTAATTTTCGTAGATTATGTTCTAGTTTTATATAAATTATATATATATATATATATATATATATATAGATGTTATAACTATATTTTTGACATTTGGCAATGAAGGCAAATATGATATGAAAAGAAAAATGAATGCTTGATTCAGGATTTGAATCCGAGTCTCTAAACTCTGTACGTTTAGCGCTCTAACGACCTAGCTACCTTAGTATTCCAATTCAAACATATATTTTTCTTATATATGTAGTATTCTCAATTCACACAAGAGGTAGCGGAAATTCGTTCCGACTGACATCTAGTGGCTAACATAACAGTTATGCAAATTTTTAAAGAGAATATTTACTTTATACCAGTAACGCTTGTATATTTAGATGTTATAACTATATTTTTGACATTTGATAATGAAGGAAAATATGATATGAAAAGAAAAATGAATGCTTGAGTCGGGATTTGAACCGGAGTCTCTAAACTCAATACGTTTAGCACTCTAACGATCTCTCTTTACAAATATTCTCTTTACAAATTTGCTTAACTGTTATGTTAGCCCCTAGATGTCAGTCGGAACGAATTCCCGCTACCTCTTGTGTGAATTGAGAATACTACACATATAAGAAAAATGTATGTTTGAATTGGGATACGTCGGTAGCTCAGATCGTTAGAGCGCCAAACGTACAGAGTTTGGAGACTCGTGTTCAAATCCCGACTGAAGCATTCATTTTTCTTTTCATATCATATTTGCCTTCATTGCCAAATGTCAAAAATATAGTTATAACATCTAAATATACAAGCGTTACTGCTATAAGGTAAATATTCTCTTTAAACATTTGCTTAACTGTTATGTTAGCCACTAGATTTCAGTCGGAACGAATTTCCGCTACCTCTTGTGTGAATTGAGAATACTACACATATAAGAAAAATGTATGTTTGAATTGGGATACGTCGGTAGCTCAGATCGTTAGAGCGCCAAACGTACAGAGTTTGGAGACTCGTGTTCAAATCCCGACTGAAGCATTCATTTTTCTTTTCATATCATATTTGCCTTCATTGCCAAATGTCAAAAATATAGTTATAACATCTAAATATACAAGCGTTACTGCTATAAGGTAAATATTCTCTTTAAACATTTGCTTAACTGTTATGTTAGCCACTAGATTTCAGTCGGAACGAATTTCCGCTACCTCTTGTGTGAATTGAGAATACTACACATATAAGAAAAATGTATTTGAATTGGGATACTTAGGTAGCTAGGTCGTTAGAGCGCTAAACGTACAGAGTTTAGAGACTCGGGTTGAAATCGAAACTCAAACATTCATTCTCGTCATCACACACAAACACACACACACACCACACACACACACACACACACACACACACACACACACACACACACACACACACACACATATATATATATATATATATGACGTGAAAAGAAAAATAAATGCCTGAGTCGGAATTTGAACCCGAGTTTCTAAACTCTGTACGTTTAGCGCTCTAACTATCCGAGCTACTCTGAAATCCTAATACAAACATTTATTTTTCTCATATATTCTCAAATTACAGGAGAGGTAGCGGGATACTGTTCCAACTGCCATCTTGTGGCCACTAGAACAAGTAAGCATATTTAAAGAGAAGATTTAATTTGTAGCAGAACGCTTGTATATTTGGATGTTATAACTGTATTTTTGACATTTGGCAACGAAGGCAAATTTTACGTGAAAAAAATTATATTACAAGAAAAATAAATGCCCGTGTCGGGATTTATGCAACGAATATATATATATCCCGAAGGCTTAGATGCACTATCTGGCGGCGCAGTCAACAAAATGGTCCAAGTAGCAAGAACTTTGATGATTTTAACTTTCAGCAAATATTCTTGCGTTTTAACCCTTTGGGGCACGACGTTTTTCTTTTGTATTGCATTAATTAGACTATTTAACTCATGACCCAAATGGGAGTTAATGACTAATCACGTTTTAATGAATTTTGTTTTATAACCAATGACAGTCGTGTTTCACCTCTCTCTTTATGGAATTCTCTTAACCACCTCCTGCTTTTGTGAAAAAGAAAGATCTTACTTTTTAATATTCTGAACATGTCAGAGCATTATTTTCCTGTGGATGATTCTCCAACAAATAAATTGAATATAGCAAATAATGAACAGATTCCTTCGAACTACACATTTGATACTTGCATCTTCTATAATTGTGTTTCTAAATAATGGTTTTACTGAGGTGTTTACTAAAAAAATACATTAATAACATATAATGTTGGTTGTAATATACTGTTTGATGTGTTCCATTTTTTCTTCACTAGGGTACATTCTTACACATTGCGATCCTATTTGGCAAAATAATAACGTGATCACGGTGCAGTGGATAAACAAATGAAACATAACCACACATTTCTGATTTGCTTTAAGGGTCACCATTTACATTAAATACATACATATTTTAAAGTAACTATATTTATACGTAATATTTTTAAGTAAACAGCTTAATTGTATTCGTTAAATAGTCCTAACAAATGCCACTCTTGATTTAAAAAAATCAATTATTTGGAAATCACTCGTGGTATTACTTATGATAACATTACTATAACAGCTGACGAATAGTCAAAATTGTAGTTCCAAAACCACCGCTCAGCAGCAGCACTGTACTGAAGATCAATCGGTGATATTGCACAAAACCAGCACGACATCTTTACCAATAAGCAAATGAAAACAAAATGGTTTAATAAAAAGATCACTTACAAGAGAGTTGTTAACCTTTGCATGCCAAAACCTACCTTGAGATTTTTCCCAGAGAAGCGTTGGATGTATCAAACGTGTATCCAAAGAAATATGTGCCTTTTTAACGGCAAGACACTAAAATCCAGCCCCAAATCTCTCATTTACTCTATAGGGAAGTAAAACAACTACTGACTCCATAAAATGGATAATCCTCACAATGTGCCGTCCGAGCCGCGTTTCGCCTCACTCGACTCTGCTCTTAATCAAGCAGGGAGTCCATAATCTCCGTAAAGTGGGCTGCCACTGATGGATTCTGGCTTTGATTTCTGTGCCTTGCAGTTAAAAACTGCAGATATTTTTTTTATACTGTCTTTGTACACTACAAAGCGTCTCTGGGAGAAATTTCAAGGCAGGTTTCGGCATGCAATGGTTGACAGTTCCCCTGTTAGAATCAAAGGGTTAAATAGATAAAATAAACAATTTTTAAACACGTTTAGAACCTGATATCCATAGGCTACTTTTTTACATACTTGCTCTAGCAGATGCTAATAAATGAAGGCAGAAGAGAAAAGATAAAGCGAGAGAGAGAGAGAGAGAGAGAGAGAGAGGGAGAGGGAGAGGGAGAGGGAGAGAGGGAGAGAGGGAGATAGGGAGAGAGGGAGAGAGGGAGAGAGGGAGAGAGAGGGAGAGAGGGAGAGAGAGGAGAGAGAGGGAGAGAGAGAGGAGAGAGAGGGAGAGAGAGGGAGAGAGAGGGAGAGAGAGAGAGAGAGGAGAGAGGGAGAGAGGGAGAGAGAGAGAGAGAGAGAGAGAGAGGAGAGGGAGAGAGGGAGAGAGGGAGAGAGGAGACGAGTTGCGCGAGAGAGAGAGGGAGAGAGGAGAGGATGAGAGGAGACGAGAGAGGGAGAGAGGGCCGGAGACGAGAGAGCGAGAGTTAGAGAGGGGGAGAGAGAGAGGGAGAGAGAGAGAGGAAGTTGCAGACACTGTGTATGATTCATGCTGTCGCTGGGGAAACTGGAGCCTCATTTCATTTTAGTAAAATTATTTTGTTCTGAAAATAATACCATTAACTAATGCAGAATGTCTAGATGAGTTTTCCCATTAAGTCTCTGTCCTCCAACACCCTGATATCGATTACCGCTTTCTATAGCTTCTGTTTAATAGAGAACGTAATCAGATATTCAGTGCCACCAACAAAACACATCCCACATATTTTCCGGGTCTCTCGCCTCTGGATCCCAAGTTCTCGCGTTGAATCCTGGTCAGGACCGACGGATTTTTTCAGGAATTCTAAAGTTTAAAAAACAGTGCTAAAACAAATGTCGATTGTTTTCTAAGAATTTTAAAATACTTTGTATTATTTTCTTGGGGAGAATACTAAGACCGTGGACTCAACTTTAGATTGTGACGTTCTATGATTTTCCTTACAATATTACCATACTGTTGTACTGCATACTTTTATAATTATTAATAACATTTCGAAGTATTTTAAACATCTTGAAACAGTTCCTAAAACTTATTTTACAATTATTAAATGTTTATCTACGTACACAAATGTATTATTTATCTCTCAAGAATCGCAGTGCGCATGCGCGAACGCTTGATGCAACTTCCATCATATGGCAGGACATATCTGTGAAATCGGTGTGTCCAACATTCCCAATTAATTACAAAACATATTTTAAGAAATTCACTTGTTTTATTAGTTTATCTATCTAAAGGGTGTCCCAATAAGAACGCCGGAATTAATAATGCACAAAATAAACTCTATTTGAAAGAAATTACATATATTATACATGAACACAAAGGGTATGCGTTCCAATTTAAGTATGGGAAATGACATCTGGCATATGTTCACCACGAGATGCTCTGCAGCTATTGACTCTGTCCATTAAATTTGTGATTACTTTTGCACAGTCTTGCGCCTGGAGTTCGGCGCTGACACGTCGAATTTCCTGCTTCAAAGTCTTGTATGGTTCGGGGATTGTGTTCATAAACCTGTGATTTGAGAAAAACCACCAAAGAAAGAAGTAGCACGGTGTCAGGTCACATGACCTTGGTGGTCAGTTTTGGTCAATTCTGCGCGAAAGGACTCGGTTTGGAAATTTCTCATGCAACAGATGAATAGTCTCGTTGGAGGTGTCGCCGTCTTGTTGGAACCACAACTGTTCATAATCAATGTCATCCAAATAAGGCCACAAGAAATCCCTAACCATATTACGGTAACGTTCTTCATTAATTGTTGTGGCATTACCATCGTCATCTTCGAAAAAGTAAGGCCCTATCACTCCACCGGCCCAAAGTCCACACCAAACAGTCACTCGTTGAGGGTGTAATCCCTTTACAATACTATTTTTAGGGTTTTCTGTTCCCCAAATGCGACAGTTCTGTTTGTTTACGAAGCCTGAATGATGAAAATGAGCCTCGTCACTAAAGATAATTTTGTTGGCAAAGTTGTGGTCTGCATTTTGCCTCTCAAGAATTCACTGAACGATCTTTCTTCGTTGAAAATGGTCTGTTGGTTTCAGTTCTTGGGTTAACTGCACTTTAAATGCATGCATGTGCAGATCTTTCACGAGAATCCTCTGCAATGAGCTTCTTGAAATGGCTAACTGCTGTGAACGTCGACGAATATATTTGTTCGGACTCACTTGAACGCTATCTCTCACAATGACGATGTTCTGAACAGACCGCGTACAACGAGTGCGTTCGGGTGTTGGAATGTTTGCAGTGTTCCCTGTTGCCTCGAATTTCGTCATCAGCTACCGAACACATGACTCATTAATCGCATTATTCCGGCCTAAGAGCGCACGAAGCCTTCGAACAGTTTGAGCATAACACTCACCATTCTGGTAATGAGTTTTCACAATTAAAACTCGTTGTTCAGCATTGTAACGCTCCATATCCAGTAATTGCAACAAATATAGAAAACAAAAAATGTAGGTGGAGTGCTGCCAACCTCATAGTAAATGGCTGCCAATTCAAATCCGGCATTCTTATTGCGACACCCTATATAATTACGTAGTCCATTGTTAAGCCATAGTCTCTCCTTTATAGGGAGTAACTAGTACAGTTACATTTTAATTACCTTAATTACTTGAGATATGTCATGAATAAGATGCGGTCAACACACTGACTCAATGAGACATCTAACAGACAACTAAGGTATTACTAGGACGTTAATGTCGGTGAATTTTGATTAGAGGCCTCTTTATTCAGGCTTAAGGATCTTTTATGAACCTGAAAATCTTCAGACTCGGAACCTACGGCTAAAGTCCTTCCCCGAGGACTTGCTCCTTGGATTTTTCCGTCCTAAAAAATCCATCGACCGTGGCCGGGTTTGAACCCGCAACTCTCGGAACCAGATACAAGGAGCACAACCACTAGTCCACCGCGGCCGATAGTTGATTAAATAAAATGCCCATAATTTATTGTGTTAGCTTAAGAAGGGAGGAGTTTGTGTATATCCATTTCTATAAAAATGTTTGGGAATTTATTGTGAAGGTTGGTCATACTGATTTTATTTATAGGCCTATATCCTGCCACCTAGTGGCATTCACACTACAATACTGTAGGACTTAAAACAAATATTGAGTAAGTGAACGTGAAATACTCAAGTTTTTCCAAACCTTGGTACGTGAGGAATTCTAAAACTAGCATCGAAAAAGGGTTGGACGATTGGAGTTTTAAAATTTAATAGGCCTTGTCTTGGTTAAGTGACTCCCAACTAGTGGTTATGTTCCTTGCCCCTAGTTCTGAGGTTGCGGGTTCAAACCCAGTCGGGGTCGATGGACATTAAGGATGGAAAAATCCAAGGGATAAGTCCTCTTGGAGGGACGTAAACCGTGGATCCTGAGTATGAAGATTTTTCAGGCTTCTAGAAGAAGAACAAGCCTGAATGAAGAAGCCTCTATGCAAATTTAATCGCCATTTCTCCATCCAAGTAATACCTTGGTTGCCTGCTAGGTGTCTCATTTAGACGATGTGCAAACTCCATATCACTCGCACTGTTATCTATAGATAAATATCATCATCAACTTCACAGATTAGGTCTTTACCTGTTCAGATATTTCATCTGTTCAGCCCAGCGCTTTCTTGGTCTACCTATGGATCTTCTTCCTCCAAGATTATACATCAATGTCATCTTTGGTATCCTATCCTCTGTCATTCTTTGCAGATGTTCTATCCAATTGTTCCTGTGTTATTCTATTTGTTGAAGATGTGGTTGTACTTTCAGTACCCCTCTAATATTCTCATTTCTAATATGTTCTTCTCTTGTACAACCTTTCACAGCCCATAGGAATCTCATTTCCGCTGCCTAAATTTTACTTTTTTTTCTTTTTCCTTCGGGACCCAGGCTTCAATTCCATATATCACCACTGGTAGTGCCATCGTTAAGTAAAATCTTAGCTGCGTATCCTTTCTTACTTTGTTCCTCAGTGTTCGTCTGATTGTTCCACAAATATGTTGAAATTGCTGAATTTTCTTATTTATTAATTTAGTTATACTTATTTATATTTATAAATAAGTCAACTAAATTATTTTACTTTTCTCAATTATTCACATCATCTCCCCGCAACCCAAGTAATCTACTGTAGTTGTCCTCTACTTCTCTCTGTCATTCCAATCTCTATCTTTTTTTAAATCCATGATATATCCATCCATAGCAATTCTGTCCGAGGGCTGGTCTTTCACTGCAATCATAGCATTTTCATGATAAGCTTTGCAGCTTTACTAGGCAATTATGGATGTGGTGGTTTCTCGTTGCTTTCCACACCAGTCAAGGATGATGATGATGATGGCCGGATGATTTTCAGGGAACGTTGGGCCCTAAGCTTCCTAACATTTGTCTTACAGGTGAGGAAAAACGAAAAAACTCACCCAGGAGTCATTTCCGACCGGGAATCGAACCCGGGACCGTTGCGTGAAAAGGCAGCACGCTATCTCGAGATCACAGAGGTGGACCCATGATATATATTATTCGGAAAAAAAATATGGCCCCTTGGATTACTAAAATCAGGGTGGATTTAGCTTTGACTGATGTAAAATATAAATCTAATTTGATTACTGGCTGATTTCAACAACGGAGAAAACTAAAAAAAAAAAAAAAGAAAAAAAAGGTAAATTGCTAAAACCCGTGAAGATGCAGTGTAGCGAAGCCCTCCCTGCTGTTTAACTAAAGATCACGCTACACTGAGCTTCATTCTTTGATTTTATGTCGATTCTTTAATTTCCGCTTTGCATCCGATGTCATATTTCTTATATATCTCAACATCCTGGCTGTTTTGTTTTGTTTCTAGCTAAAATATGTTTCCAATACACCCTACTCTACACGCAACAAGAAATATAGCTTTTCATATTTTAATTTCAATCCGAAGTTTTCCAACAATCATCCTATGTTTTTTTTCTAGGCCCACTTTTATTCGTTTTACAAAACACACAGAAATTGTAATCTTTGCTTTTAGAAAACTTCGAAGTAATGAAGCTATTAGGATATTTACCATGGTAGCCAATGACCAATCACGTTTCAATGAATTTTGTTTTACAACCAATGACAGTCGTGTTTCACCTCGCTCTTTATCGTATTCTTTTTATCAGCTCCTACTTTTGTGATGAAGCAAGTTCCTCCTTTTTAATATTCTGAACAAGTCAGAGCATTATTTTGCAGTGACTGAATCTCCAACAAATATGTTGAATATAGCAAATAACGAACAGATTCCTTCGAACTACACATTTGATAATCGTGTGTTCAATAATTTGTGTTTTTAAGTAATGATTTTACTGAGTTGTTTACTAAAAAATAAATTAATAACCTATAATGTTGATTATAATATACAGTTTTGATGTGTTTCATTTTTTCTCCATTAGGGTACATTCTTCCAATATTGCGATCCAATTTGGCAATAAATAATGTAATCAAGTTGCAGTGAATAAACAAATGGAACATAACCACACATTTCTGATTTGTTTCCAAACATCGCCGTATACATCGAATATATCAATATTTTAAATGGTGGTAACTGTATTTATATAATTATTTCTGAGTGAACATCTTAATTTTATCCTTTAAATAGTCCTAACAAATGCCGCTCCTGGTTTTAAAATCCTCTAGATAAATTTATTCGTCATTTCGCGACTCGTTAAATTTATCAATGATTTGGAAATAATTCGTGTCTTTGCTTATGACAATAAATATATACCGGTACGTTTATATAAACCTTAGCTAGAATTTTACTATATTATGGAAGCGAAGCATGGATCATAAGGATTAATGATATCAGCAGAAAAACAGCTAATGCAATGAGATTTTTGAGAGCAACACTAGGATATACTCGCATGGACCGCAAAAGAAATGAAGATACCATGCAAGCACTTCAATTACAACCAATCTCACAATTTATAAATAAATACCAGTTATAGTGGAAAACTCACGTGCAACGATTGAATCGTTATAGACTTCCAAAAGTCATGCTTCAATACCATCCTCAAGGGAAGAGATTTTTGGGACGTCCTAGAAAAGATGGACCGAGAATGCTTCACTGAAACCTTAACAGGCATTCGATCTTAGACTTGTTTGGAAGATATATATATATATATATATATATATATATATATATATACACGTACAAGAAATATTAATTTTTGTGTTGGGATCCCGAGTGGCTCAATTGATTAGAGCGCTAACGTGTAAAGTTAGATTTCCCAGGTTCAAATCCCGACTCAGGCATTTATTTTTCTTTTCATGTTATATATATATGATATGAAAAGAAAAAATGAATGCTTGAGTCGGGATTCGAACTCGAGTCAGTTCGAATCCCGACTCAAGCATTCATTTTTCTTTTCATATCATATTTGCCTTCATTGCCAAATGTCAAAAATATATTTATAATATCTATATATATATATATATATATATGTGTATGTGTGTGTGTGTGTTAACGCTCTAGTGATCATAATTTTTTCTTTTTTCAGAACCAAAATCGGCATATATAAATACGAAAAAAATTAAGATCGCGTTCGTTAATTAGGAAAATCGGAACATTAGGGGGTGGGAGTTTACATGAAACGTATATATAAAAATCGCTCTAGCGGTCACAATTTCCAATTTTCGCAAGGAAATTCAGTATATGCTATTCAAGTGTATCGAAGAAGATATTCTCCAAAAATAAGTAAAATCAGATCATTAAAAATTGTGGTTTACCTTAAACCGAAAATTAAAATTCACTCTAGCAGCCGCCATGTTTGCTACGTCGCAGTGTATCTCTACATAATGTAATTTAATTAACCTTTAAATTGGCAATGTATCCTAAAACGTATATTGGTTTAATTTATTCTATATTTTTAATAAAGTAATGGGAAAAAAATGAAATCGTAGAAATTATAAATTATTTAAATTTGTGTCAAATTATACAATATTTTTATTTGATATTTATGCATAAATTTCATTGGGCATTATTTGATGAAAATCCGGTCTCCAATAATAACTTATGGTTACGCATAATTTATCTTCACTGCAGTCCGACAAATTTAAATAAGTTGGTATAAGAATTTAAGTTTCTGCAATTGAACTTATAACCAAAGGAATTTGACTTGCTCAGGAATTTGGTTAGTTTACACAGTTCCTGCTTGAAGGAATTTTTAATTTTTCAGGAGACCTCAATGGCGTTTTGGATACAACCCAAAAATGCACAAAATGTTCTATAATTGCGCTTAAATTGGCAAAAGCTGCCGAAAAATCGCCAATTTTCGAGCAAGTAGATAAAAAATGTTGATAAAGTAATTTTTTTATTATAGAATATTTTCTATCTTATTCTGAATTATTTTAAACTCGTCATCATCGTCCTTTTATCGTGTCCTCCTTTCAGAAGGTTGATTCCAAATATGCCTCCAACCTCTCTATCTTCCCATGCTTTGCTTCTTTTTGATTTTTCCCAGTCGTATCCTCTCTCTTTTTTAAATTATTAGTATTGATATTTATGAGAAAAATTAATCAGTGGTGACAATATAATAATTTAGAGACATTTTTTGTATTTTTGTTATATGATTTATTATTGTTGTTTATGCTATTATATATATATATTTTTTTATTTATATACAGAATTTTAATGTTTACACATCTTTCCTGCCTAAAGTTTTATTTCTCTTCTCTACTCGTCTCTATCCATTCACTCAATGTCCTCCAGTCCTCTTGTTCTCATTCCAGTTCTTATTTTTTGCATCCACGAGTTTCTTTCTTCTTCCAGGTGGACACCATTCCAATGTTTTCCCGGGTAATATTTCTTCTTTCTTCTATATATATATATATTATAAATATATTTTTGACATTTGGCAATGAAGGCAAATATGATATGAAAAGAAAAAAGAATGCTTGAGTCGGGATTTGAACTCGAGTCTCTAAAGTCTGTACTTTTAGCGCTCTAACCAACTGAGCTACCCAAGAATTCCAACACAAACATACAATTTTCTTATAAGAAAATTGAAGAAAATTGTATGTTTGTGTTGGAATGCTTGGGTAGCTCAGTTGGTTAGAGCGCTAAAGGTACAGACTTTAGAGACTCGAGTTCAAATCCCGACTCAAGCATTCTTTTTTCTTTTCATATCATATATATACACGAATTGTTAATAAATTAAATAATTATTAATCCATATTTTCTTACATTAGCACTGTTTTGAGTAAAGATTTTTAAAACACTTTCTGATGAAAAAATGTAGGTTACAATTTAATGTGTGAAACTGATACAGAAGTGGAGTTAGAACATCATGGAAACAAAAAAATATATATTTTTTAAAGTGGAATTAGAAGAGCCTGGTTCCAATTAAACACAGTTGTAACATATTGGTGTTATTATGAGGATAACAGTGGTACAAACTTTCCGCTTTGATTAAATTTTTTACAAAAATTCGTGTCATCCTGTCCAATTATCGCTTTTACTTCCAGTGTCTACTAAAATTAATTAACTCCATAGCTTACAGAACCAGCAGGTCCAATACCACGTATTCCCTAAGGCCTTCAACTGGTCCCTACCCCTGGTTATCTCAATACATATAATAATACAGGGTGTTGCAAAGGTGCTACCAAACACGGCTCCAGGTCGTCATCGGGCAGGGAGTGGCTGTTCGTCAGGACTCAAGATAACAAATCATGAAAATGTTTTTACTACAGAAGCGTCCCTAAAATATCTTCTTATTCAAGCATTAGCCTTTTCTGTCTTGTTACTTGCAGTTATTTCAAAATACATTACTAAAATATTATTTTCATTTTATAAATCTACTAGAGGACCCAACAGAGGTTGTCCTGCCCCAACGTTGACTTTCCTATTATTAGCGCCTGTTATTTGATGCGCAAATCACTTAGTCCAAGATCCGGCTGCAAGATTACTACGTTCATCGAGTGTATGAACAAAATCTATTTTTTTCATAAAATTGTGAATGACTGAATGCATTTTTGCCGAGTTGACTATTCAAATTTGGCCGCCAGTATGTTTAATTAAAATATAATTAATTTATTTATTCCAAATAATTTGATTATCTTGTTATTAAAATAAATTATAATCCAGTTCGCAGAAATCGATGTATAGAGCTTAAAAAGTTTTGCTTACCATTGCAAACTTGGCCGTAAAACTCCTCGCGGCTACAGCAGGATGTGACACCAATCAGTAATAAAATGGCGGTAAATTCGTATTTATTGTTTTATTGTTTCAAATAAAGTTCAGTTCATTTAAAATGCTGTGATTTGTTTCGTATAATGTATATTAACACTACCTTTTGGATATATTTTTGTATATAAATTGTATAGTGTATACATAGAGGGCAGCGGTTTTACTTTCCGCTGCGAAGAGTAATGTCACGAGTGATTTATCGACGATTTGGAAATCAAGAGTGGCATTTGTTAAGACTATTTAACGAATACAATTAAGCTGTTTACTCAAAAATCATTATATAAATATAGTTATTAATATTTTTAAATATTTATATATTTAATGTAAACGGCGATGTTTGAAAACAAATCAGAAATGTGTGGTTATGTTTTATTTGTTTATTAACTGCAACTTGATCATATTATTTATTGCCAAATAGGATCGCAATATTGTAAGAATGCACCCTAGTGGAGAAAAATTAAACACATCAAACTCTATATTATAACCAACATTATATGCTATTAATTTTTTTTAGCAAACAACTCAGTAAATCATTATTTAAAAACACAATTATTGAATACACAATTATCAAATGTGTAGTTGGAAAGAATCTGTTAATTATTTACTACATTCAATGTATTTGTTGGAGAGTCAGTCACTGCAAAGTAATGCTCTGACCTGTTCAGAATATTAAAAAGGAGGAACGTTCTTTTACACAAAAAAAACAGGAGCTGGTAAAGAGAATTCGATAAATAGCGAGGTGAAATACGAATGCCATTGGTTCTAAAACAAAATTCATTGAAACGTGATTAGTCCTTGACTCCCATTTGCGACATGAATTAAATAATCCATAAAACTACGTTCCAGTCTTAACTTTTAGTACATACCCAAATTATTACATCTGATTTCCAATAAATATTATGGAGCTCACTGTAATATTGTCATATTTACCATAAGTCTGACTAAAGAGGCTAATTCCAATTGGTTGGTCACCAGAACTCTGACAAATGTAACGGATCAATTGAAATCAATTAGCTACACAGAATATGAGCCTAAAGGCAGCTAACAAGAGATGGAAACAACGGTTGTGTGTTTGCTTGTACCCTCTCCCTCATTTGCCTAAAACTACAACTCAATTCAAACACAGTACTTCATGTGTAAGTGTATACATGGCGACCTCTGTAAAAGTACAATACATAAAACTAAACGAAAATAAAATATACATAGAGTGAAAACATTATATTTGCAACCAAGCTAAGACACCTTTTAAGCATTACTATCCCACAAGGTAATACATTTGTTAAAGTATGCACAAAAGGATCTGATGGCAGATTTAAAATGGGTAGCAAATTGTCGGGCAGCTTTGGTATACTTACATGTTGGAGTTATAAAACATGTGATAGGTTATTCTCAATTCTGTTTTAGTATATTATGATGCGAGGTAGGGAATTGGTTTTTACAGAAGCGAAGACAATGTTTAAAAACCGAGCGATGGCGAGTTTTTTAATTTCTTAGATTCTGTAAAACACTTCACAAACGTGAGTTCTGCATTATTTTTTGCGCTATGGTGTTTTCAAAATAATAAATAATAGTAAAATAATAATATATTTCTTGGAAATATTTGCGTTCATTATAAACAACTGACTAACGTTAACAGTGTGGGCAATGTTTATTAGTTGAAACTACAGGAGGCCGTGACACCAAACATTAACAAAATGGCGGAAAGTAAGTATTTATTGTTTCATATTGTTTCAAATAAAGTTCAGTTAATTTAAAATGCAGTGACTTTTTTCGTGTAATGTATATTAACACTACCTTTTGGATATTTTTTGTATATAAATTGTACGTAGTATACATAGAGGACAGTGGTTTTACTTCCCAGACGTGGTTTGTAATATTTAATATTACAGTACAGTTATTTTATTAAAGTATAGCTATTTAGGTTGGCAACCCCGAAATGTAGGAAGTTGAACATTGAATCATGGTCGCCATTGCTGTAAATAAGACAAAACGGACTATCGCGCAAAAGCATTATATTTAAGGCCAAGCTAAGACATCTTTTTTTAAGGATTACTATCCCACAAGTTAATATATTTGACTATTTAACTCATGCCCCAAATGGAAATCAATGACCAATCACGTTTCAATGATTTCTGTTTTACAACCAATCAGAGTCGTGTTTCACGAAATATTTATCAGTGTTATAATTACCATATATTAAACATAGCTCCTCCTTTTTAATATTCTGAACAGGTCTGACCGTTATTTTGCAGTGACTGAGCCTATAAGAAATACGGCTACCAGATTGTATATATAGTGCATACATGTCAACATTTGTAGCAATTGATTATACCACCAAAAAAAGAAACCACTGTTTGCACTTTCTTAAATGTATTTTTTCCCAGGTAATAATCCAGAAAAAATATAATTGTCATATTTACATCATACGACATCACAAATGAATTAATATACAGTTTGATGTGTTTCATTTTTTCTCCACTAGAGAGCATTCTTACAATATTGCGTTCCTTTGGCAATAAATAGTATGATCTGGTTGCAGTGATAAACAAAAGAAGCAGATGAAGCGAACCTATCGTTTCTCATTTGTTTTCAAACATCGCCGTTTACATTAAATATATAAATATTTTAAAATAACTATAGTTAATTAATGGTTTGTGAGTAAACAGCTTAATTTTATTCGTTAAATAGTCCTAACAAATGCCACTCTTGATTTCCAAATTCTCTAGATAAATTCACTCCTCACTTCGTGAGTCGTGAATTTATCGATAATTTGGAAATCACTCGTGGCATTACTTATGATAAAGTATGCACAAAAGTATCTGATGGCAGATTTAAAATGCGTAGCAACATTTCGGGCAGCTTTGGTATACATGTTGGAATTATAAACAATGCGATGGATTATTCTCAATTTTGTTTAATTATTTTTTGCGCGATAGTGTGTCTGTCGTACTTACAGTAATGGTGAACATGATTGAAAGTTCAGTTTCCTATATTTCGGGGTTGGCAACCTAAATAACTATACTGTGATATTACATATCACCTACCTCGTGCAGGAAGTAAAACCACTGCCCTTTATGTATACTACGTACAATGTATATATCCAAAAGGTAGTGTTAATATATATTATACGAAACAAATCACTGCATTTTAAATGAACTCAATTTCCTTTGAAGTAATATAAAACAATAAATTCGTACTTGCCGCCATTTTATGACTGATTGGTGTCACGACCTGCTGTAGTCTCAACTAAACTATTTTCTGTATTTACCGTATAAACATTGGCCCCACTATTAAACGTTAGTCAGCTGTTTATAATGAACGCAAATTTTTCCAACAAATATGTTATTATTTTACTATTATGTATTATTTTGAAAACACAACCGCGCAAAAAGTAATGTACAACGCAAGTTTGTGAAGTGTTTTACAGAATCTCGAAAATTAAATACCTCTTTATTGCTCGGTTTTAAACATTTTCCTCGATTCTGTAAAAACCACTTCCCTACGTCGCATCGTAATATACTATTTCTTTCAAAACATTTCAGAGCGCATTCATTATCCATATTTCTCATCCATAAGTAAAAACGGATTTTTATAGCTAGTCAGGTATAGTTAGGAAGATATATATTATCTAATTATTAAAAGATCCAAGGAACAAGTCATCCGGGCGGGACTTTAAGTCCTGGATCCCTAGTGTCAATATTTTAAAGCTCATAAAAGAACCAGAAAGCTGAATAAAAAGGACTCTGTTCAAAATATAACCTCCTCTAGTAATGTGTTAGTTTCCTACTAGATGTCTCATTAAGGCGATGTGCTAACAACATGTCACTCGTTGACATCTCTAGATAAATAAGCGTAACTAAATTATATTGGTAAAGAAACACTCTCTAGGGAGTACTCTTGTTCCCATGCTGGACATATGAGGTATATGCAATAACTTGTTTATTTCCAGTCCAAATTTCTTAGAAGGAAACTTTTAATCATTGCACGCCGAAACCGACCTTACAATTTCTCCCAGAGAATCGTTGTGATGTACAAAGGCTTTCATAAAAACATTATTTGCCATTTTTAACTGCAAGGCACTAAACCCCAGCGCCAAATCTCTCGTTTAAAGTATAGAATACAACAACATATATCTATTTAGCCTGGTGGAGTTAAGGCCATGTGGCCTTCTCTTCCACTCGTTAGGACAAGCATATGTTACATTTAAACACAAAAAAATTGCTATAATAATAATAATAATAATAATAATAATAATAATAATAATAATAATAATAAACAATTATTTTGTCTAACTGAACAATAATGAAAATAATGCCTAATAATATAATAAAATTAAATACAATTAAAATTAAATTAATGGCAGAATGTATACTCAAAGTAATAATAGCTCGAATCTACTATACATAAAAAGAAAAGAAAAAAATATATATATATACAAAGAAAGTAATAAACTCTAATGAATTAATCTATGGCTAATATAGAATAGAATTAGATTTATTTAGAATATATTTATTTAGCCTGGTGGAATTAAGGTCATGTGGCTTTCTCTTCCGCTCACCAGGACGAACATATGTTACATATAAATACAAAAAATTACAATAATAGTCATACTAAACAATTTATTATCTGTCAAATTGAATAATAATGAAAATAATGTCTAATAATACAATAAAATTAAATACAATTAAAATTAAATTAGTGATAGAATGAATACAGAAAGAATCTACTATACACAAATAGAAAAGAAAGAAAAAATCAAAGAAACTAATAAACTATGATGAATTAATCATCGCTTCTTATACAAGGCATTAGGTAAATATATTAACAAATCTTAAAACTATTTTTATTAAATAATGACAAAACAAATTATTATTTTTTAAAAACTAATATTAGTGAGTTGTTTCTGTTAATAATTTTATTTTCAATTTGTTTCTGAAAGATTGTAAAGTTTGGCAGTCTCTGACATAGGGTGGAAGGGAATTCCATTTTCTAGCAAGAGAAATTGTAAAAGATTTCGAATAATAGGTAGTATGATGAGGAGGGATATAAAGGACACTGTGCTCAAGGGATCGGGTATCTAATTTATGTGTATCAGAGAGTTTAGTGAAGCAGTATGATAAATAATAAGGTAATGATGAGTGTAATATTTTATAGAGAAGGCATAGAGAATGGATGATTCTACGATCTTGTAGACGAAGCCATGACAATTCTTCCAGGGATGGTGTAACGTGATAAAATCTACGTATACCACAAATAAAACGTATGCAAGAATTATGAAGACGTTGAAGTCTTTGGGTAAGAACAGTATTTAGGTCAGAAAAAAGAGTATCACAATAATCAAAATGGGGCATTGCAAGTGTTTCTACTAACATTTTCCTTAGAGCAACGGTAAACAATTTATTTTACGGTTTAATGAGTGTATTATTAAGAAGATAGTTTAGCAAATTTTATTTGTTTGTTTATTCCAAATTTATACATACGACATTAGATAAATATATTGACATATCTTAATAATATTTTTATTAAATAATGAAAAAAACATATTATTAATACTTACTTACTTACTCACTGGCACTATCGAACCCGTAAGTTCATGGCCGCGCAGACATAAGTTCTCCACATATCCCTATCCTGAGCCAATGCTTTCCAATCATTCCCTGTATAATCCACTTCCCTCAAATCATAGTTAATGTTACTCTCCCACCTCATTCTTGGTCTACCAACTGGGCGTTTTCCCTCTGGCTTTCCCAAAAGAAGCTTCCATGCAAGTATTTCATTCCCCATACGTGCAACATGTCCTGCCCATCACAGTCTACGAGACTTAACTGTTCTTATTATATCCGGCTTCCCATAAAGACCATGCAGTTCATTGTTATGTAGTCTTCTACATTCACCTGTCTGTTCATCTCTCCTTGGTCCAAAAATTTTCCTAAGTACTTTATTCTCAAATACTTGTAATATCCTTTCCTCTCTTAAAGTAAGAGTCCATGTTTCGCACCCATATAATATATCTGGTAGAATAATAGTTTTATATATGTTCGGTTTAACGTTTTTTGAAAGGAGTTGGGACATCAAGAGTCTTTGCAATGCATAATAGCATGCATTTCCAGAATTGAGCCTATGTTTAATTTCTTTGTGCATCTCATTCCTATTTGCTGTTATTGTTCCTAGGTATTTGAATTCAGCCACTTCCTCAAAATTTCCCGCATTTGTCATTAGCTGTCCATTTCCATTGTATAATGAATTTCTACGTGTGACCATATGTTTAGTTTTATTGATATTTACTTCCAGTCCTAATTTCTTAGTGTTACTCAATAGTGTGTGCGTGTTGTCCTTTAGTATCTCCTCGCTATCGGCCAATAATACTACACCATCAGCATAAACTAATAGCTTATTAATACCATTGAGTTGTGAGCCTTCCTGGTTCTCTAAAGATTTAATGGCATGCTCTAGCACAAAATTAAATAGTAGAGGAGATAGTGCATCTCCTTGCTTCAACCCATTCTGGATTTCAAAAGTGTCCGAAAACTGTTTGCCTACACGCACCCTACTCTTTGTTCCATTTAGACACATTCGTATAAGTCTAACTAACTTTTTAGGAATTCCGAACTCCAGCAGGATACTATATAACTTCTCCCTCTTAATTGAATCATATGTTTTTTTGAAATCTGCATATAGTTGATGTACAGTACCATTATATTCCCATTTATTTTCTAAAATATGTCTTATACTAAAAATCTGATCTGTTGTAGACCTGTTTCTTCTAAATGCACATTGATGATCTCCTAGAATGTCATCAATATATGGAGGAAGTCTGTTTACTAATATATTTGTTAGAATTTTGTACGAAGTTGAAAGTAATGAGATGCCCCTATAGTTGATGCAATCAGTTTTGTCTCTTTTCTTATAAATTGGTACGATAATTGATTCCTTCCATTCATCTGGAAGAGCTTCTTTTTCCCAAATCATACTATGCAACCAGCATATCTTGTACATCAATTTTTAACAAATTATTAATTGTTAAAAAAATTGAATTGGTAGATTGCATAGGTGTAAAGCTTACTACCGCGCCGCGTCCCACCTCACTTCATCCCGCTCTTACGACTTGCAGGAAGTACATCTGCTCCGCGCAGTGGGTTGACATTATTGGATTCTAGCTTCGTTTTTGTGTGCCTTGCAGTTAAAAAATACATTTTTTGGACAAGGCATTGGTACATCACAACGCTTCTCTGGGAGAAATGCAATGGTAAACAGTTACCTTGTTAGTGTTGTTAATTAGAACATGTGTTGGCTTTTAGTATTTTAATCTCAAGATAAATATCTTAAAAGATTAACTATTTTAGTTTAGTGAAGGGGTAAGCATCTCCCGCGAAATTTCTTGATGATGGATGACATAAGATTATAACGACCTTAAAGTGGCTGCTTGTGTGAGGCAATGACTTCTCTTTAAAATATTGCTGTTCTTGAGTTTGTGACATCCTACATGAAGAGGGTTAAAATTCTAATATCAGATTATCAACAGTAATCTAACAAGGGGTTGTGTTTTTCTGAAAAAATCACGAGCGACAAGGTCAACCTCGCGTTGGATTTGGAGTGACTATTTGCGAATAATACAACACCAGGAGCTAAAAATAATTATAATATTTAATGTGTACCAAATGTGAGGTTATGTATTCCGATATTACTTCCGGGCGATTTCTAAGCCAGCTGTATATTTATAACTAGCATATATAAATCTCCTTGGGCTTGGGAAAAATCAATAACAGATGACTGTATGAGAAATAACTATTAACAATAATGCAGATTCATTATACAACATTTAATATTTTTTAGAGAAACAGAACTAACCTTTTTTTTTTTTTGGTAATTTTTGAAGTTGTTTTCTTATGGCATTTCTTGCTGTATCATAACGATCGTACATTGTTGAATCGATATCCTTGTCAAATAAGTTAATTTGCGGAGATATCTCTCATATGAATTTTAATTTCAAAAGAGGGACAATATTTGTGTTGGCAACACTGACAAGATTAGGCATTTTTATCAACAGGAAGAGGCAATTTTATAATAATAATAATAATAATAATAATAATAATAATAATAATAATAATAATACTTTATTTATTCTGGCAGAGTTAAGGCCATAAGGCCCTCTCTTCCACTCAACCAGCACAAATACAAATAAATATTCGACAAATATAAATATACACTATACTAATTATAAACAGTTAAAGATACAATAAATGTAGCAATGTAAATGTCATGTACAAACAACATTTTATAGGGTAATAACAATAATGATACGATAATAATAATAATAATAATATAAATATGATACATTATACGGGAAACACCAATTAATATATATATATATATATATATATATATCTTACACTGGATAATAATGAAGTCGAGTTTAGAGCAAATACAAATTTAGATTTCTTTTAAAAGATGCCAATGTCCGGCAGCCCCTTATTTCTTGTGGTAGGGAATTCCAGTTGCGAGAAGTGGAGATGGTATATGACATGGAGTGATGTGATGTCCTATGTTGCGGTATATTAAGTAAGAGACTATGTTGTGATCTTGTGTTTAAGTTATGGTTTGAGGATAGATACTGGAAACGGGATGATAAATAATTGAGAATCCAGGTATGTAGGATCTTAAATAGGAGAATTAGACAGTGCGATTTTCTTCTCTCTTTTAGATGTAGCCATGACAATTCGTGGAATAATGGAGAAATGTGATCGTATTTTCGAACATTAAATATGAATCTGATACACATATTATGGACACGCTGCAGTTTGTCCGACAATCCGTCACTTATGTCAGTTAGTAGAACGTCACAGTAGTCAAAATGCGGCATCACTAAAGTGTGGATTAAAATTCTTTTAAGAGTTGTAGGAAGAAAATGTTTAAGTCGCTTTAGGGAATGCATTATGGAGAAGATCCTATTAGATGTTTGTTTTACTTGCTCATGCCATTTTAAATTAGAATCTAAGTAAAATCCCAAGTTTTTAACGACGTCGGTATAAAGAATTTGTTCATTATCTAATATGACAGCCGGCATATTGCCATTGTTTATGAGGTGTAATAGCCTTGGATGTCCGATAATTATTGCTTGCGTTTTGTTTACATTTAGTTTCAGCCCATATTGTCTGGACCATAAAGATATATGCCTGAGGTCAGTGTTTACTTTGTCAATATATTCATTAATTTCGTCAGGCCTAAAGGTGTGTGTAAATCTGTAGGTCGTCGGCGTAAAGATGATGCTTGCAGTTTTGTAGTTTCTTGGTCACGTCATTATATTAAATCGAGAAGAGAAGAGGAGCGAGGACACCGCCTTGAGGTACCCCTTTCCTCACCAAGCGCCAGGAAGAAATGCGATTATTAACAGAAACTGATTGCTGACGATTAGTGAGGTAAGATGCAAACCAATCAAGGCAGTTTTCCGACAGATGTAGTGTCTTTAGTCTCGCTAGCATTAAGTCTATATCTACTGTGTCAAAGGCTTTGCTGTAGTCGAGTAGGACTATTGCGGTGAGTTTGCTTTTGTCCATTGAGTCTCTTATGTCCTCTACAATGTCAAGTAGTGCAGTACTTGTGTGATGTCCTGTTCTAAAACCAGACTGATGTTCATCTATAGGAAGAGACAAAATTATCGGTCCACGAGATAAATAGTCAGTAAAAGCCACTTCAGGCTACAATTTTACATGGCACGTGGGGTAGCCTATTTATGTTATAGATGTTCCTTCCTTCCTATTTGGCACTACAACCCGTTGTGAGTTTTGCCCCCCTTCACTATTTTCCTCTATTCATCTCGATCCTGTACTTTCCCTTTCCATCCTCTTATTCCCATCTTTCTCAAATCTTGTTCCATATCCTGCAACCACCTCTTTCTCGGTCTTCCTCTCCTTCTTACTCCTATTATGTCGTCATGTATTAATCGTTTTGGCAATCTTCCATCTTCCATTCTTTCAACGTGTCCTACCCATCTAAATATCAATGACTTGATGTATTTTACAAGTATGTTATAGATGTCACATATTTAAAAACAAAACAATTACTCCTACAGCTTACGACTCTGTGTGTAATTCTCTTAAAATAAATCACTTACTAACCCTTCGGCACTCTTGGACCCGTAGGTTCATGCAGCGCGGACATAAGCTCCCCATCCATCCCTATCCTCAGCTAATGTTTCCAATCATCCACTGTATATTACACTTCCGTCAAATCATGGTTAATGTTATTCTTAAACCTCATTTTTTATTTATCTGCTGGCGATTTTCTCTGGTTTTCCAGTAAAGTTTTCTAGTAGGCGCTTTTTCTCTGGTTTTCCTATAGAGTTTCCATGCACCTCTTTAATTTCCCGTTCGTACCAAATATCCTGCCCATTGCTGTCTACCAGACTTAACTCTTCTTATTATATCTGGTTTTCTATAAATATAATGTAGCTCTTATTAGTAGTCTTCTCCATTCGCCTCTCTCTTTGGTCCAAAAATGTTCCTAAGAACTTTATTATCAAATACTCGTAATATTTTTCTCCTCTATTAAAAGTAAGAGTCCTTATTTCAAATCTGTTTAATATAACTGGGAGAATAACAGTTTTATATATGTTTACAGTTCATTTAGAGAAGTTGCGATGACAATGTATACATTATATGTGTGTATATATATATATATATAGGGACGGATATTCGAGTCCTAGTCGGGGTCAAAATGTTTAAATTGACCTAAACATTCTGGCGGCACTATGGTCCTGGGGTCGATTCAGCCTCCAATGGGAATGAGTACCAGACGCTTGTTCTGAGAAGTAAAGGCAGCCGTCACGCAGGGCTGATAACTCGGCTGACATCTCGAGCCGATTTTCTAAAAATGTAAGAGCCATAACCTCCTCCTACTCCAAGAATCTCCTGAGACCTGTAGTAGGATCATTTTACTTTTGGGGCACTCCGTAACGTGGTAGGTTTAAGGCAATACGCCTCAAACTGGAAGTTCGAGGGTTCGATAATACATAAAAATGTTATTTTTGCAGTTAAGTAAATGGGCTCTTACTTCAAGGGAGGAGAACATATTATGAGTATTTGAGAATAAAGTTCTTAGGAATTTTTTTGGAGAAAAGAGAGGTAAATGGAGAAGACTACATAACGGTGAGCTACATGATCTCTATAGCAAACCAGATATAATAAGAACAGTTAAGTCTCTTAGACTACGATGGACAGACATTTGGTACGAATGGGGAATGAAAAAGGGGCATGGAAATGCCCTGCAGGGAAACCAGAGAGAAAGCGCTCAGTTGGTAGGCGAAGAATAAAGTGGGATAATAACATTAATCATGATTTGAGTGAACTGGATTAAACAGGAGATCATTGAAAACATTAGCTGAAGATAGGGATGTATTGAGAGCTTATTTCTGCGCGGCCAAGAACCTATGCATTCGATATTGCCAGTGAGATAGTTGTTAATATCGATGTTTTACTTAACCTCAACCACTCGATTCGTCAAGTTGCCTTTAAATCATTTTAATTTTTTTGTAGTTTTTATCGTCTATACAAAGAAAAGAGTGCCTCTACAAACCTATAAAAGATAAAAATTAAAATTTTATATTAATGCGTTTATAAATGTATTCACTATGTTTAGGGATACATAAAATTTAAAATAATAAATTGCGAGATATTTTGCTGTCCGATTTGATATGGATCATCCCTAAGTTGGAATTAGAATAATCTAGATGTAAGCAGGTGTTTAATTTTACTCGTCTTCATTTTATTTAATTTTTAATACCAATACAAAGGCGAAATGTTCTTTATTTGCATTTTGCTTTATGTTACGAAGAGGGAATTAATTTCCCATGAACACTAAATTGAGGTTTTTACCGACGACGTAACATAAGCTCTGTTCACAAGAGGAAAAGAGAATCTTGCTTGATAGTGTGGGATTAACAGTTGTAATAGCAGGGCGGACCTTAATAATGTGCAAGAACAAAACTACAGATTAAATTCACACTGCTGCCAAAATATTTTCTTAATAACGTCCTAATTCCCCTTTAGCGCAATTAAGAGAAACATGGTTTTATTAAGACTTTAGACCATTTTCAATTTAATAAAATAACGAAATAAACCGCCCTGGCAGAAGTCACTAATTCCATTATACAGGAAATTATATTAAGACCATTGCGCACACAAGTGAAATAAACTATACATGCTGAACTTCGTCTACTTGTACTGTCTCATTTATCTTAATGTTTACACTGGTATTGCAATTCTTATTTCTCCAAGTAATTTTAGAACCAAAGACTACGAGTTCGATAGTGCTAGTGAGTGAGTGGTTATTATTATTATTATTATTATTATTATTATTATTATTATTATTATTATTATTATCATTATTATTATTTTCGTTTTAGAATAAACTAACACATTTAACTATCTCGGATATCAAGTTACATACGAAGAGGAAAATAATTTTAGTCAAAAAATTATAAAATTTAACAGACTAACAGGAATTATAAATAACATTTTCAGGCCAAACACAGTACAGCAACACACACGAACTAGAATTTACAAAACACTGGCCAGACCCACATTCTGTTACGGCAGTGAGGCCTGGACAATTCGCAGTGTTGATGAACAAAGACTAACTGCGGCAGAAATGAAATTTATGAGACGTACTGCAGGTTACTTAAGAACAGATAAAAAAGGAATTCTGAGATTCTCAAAGAATTACAAACAGAATAAGTCATGGAATATGTACAAAAACACAGAAACAACTGAAAATCTCACGTAAGAAGAATGAGCAGAACAAGAATACCACGTCAAATCTTAAATTACCAGCCACCAGGCAAGAGATCTTTGGGCAGACCCTTCAAACTTTGGATTGAGACCGTAACAGACTGCTAGATCTATCACATGAAAGGAAGAGGAAGAAGAAGCGTTGTGGAGTAGGTCCACCTGTCGACAAGGGTAGAATACTTTAAATCTCTAGCTGTGTCCGTTTCCTGCTTGATTACATATGCAAAGCTTCGAGAGAAAACACATTGTCAGTTTTTATGGTGTAAAATGAAATTGTGTATTGTTTTCTCGCTATCTTGTTACAGTTTAATATCGACAGTGTACTGGAAATGCAGAGAAACTGAAAAAAAAAAAATTAAAACCCTTCATACGTGGTCGTGTTCGTGGAAATGATGGAGATGTAATTGCACACATTATAATTGCATGAATATTTCTATAGACTGCGTTGTTCCGTTGTGAAGTGAATATTGGTTAGCGGAGCCATTTTGAATTTTAAAAAAGTATAATAAGGTTGCATATTTGTAAAAAAAACAGATTCAATTTTCCACCTACATTTCGTTACGTTTAGAAATGTGCAAGTAAATGAGGGAATTAATTTATGAACTGCCATAAGCTTATTCAAACGCTATGTGTTGCAGGACTAAATTCATTTCAAACTTTTAGCCAATTCCGAAGGAAGAAAGCTATTGAGGTTTTTCTCATTGAAAAAATGTTACAGAATTTCACCGGTCCTATCTACTACACATTTAAAATGACAATGACCAAATTATATAGGCCTACAAGGTGTAACGAAATTCCCATACTAATAAAATTCATATCAAATTCCGTTGAGGTGAGTAGTCATAAGGTTAAAATTTAAAATATGTACCTTTAGGCAGGTGCCGTCGTCCTCAACTGTGTCAAAGCATTATATTTATTTTTTATCTGGATGCCGCACGGACATAAGCTCTCCATACATCCCTATCCTGAGCCAATGCCTTCCAATCATTTCCTGTATAATCCACCTCCCTCAAATCATAGTTGACATATATATATATATATATATATTTATTTATTTACAGGGTGTAATTGAATTCCCATTACATACTTTGAGGACGTGTAGTGGGGATCAAGATGGTTGCGTTTAGAGTAAGAACTCATGTCCGGAAATTTACCGTTTTCCCGCTACACACCAAATACCTCAACACATGTTGCACTCTCTGACGCCTGCTGCATGACGTCTGGGTCCAAGAAGGGCTCTATGTGACGACTGCCTACGTGAACACAGATACGGTACCTCTGAACCCTGTCCAGGTAAACTCGATCACCGATTCTTCGTCCTGCAACATCCGTCGCAGCAATAACCCACGCCAGTAGGTCTTCCTCGGATGCCACCCGCGGTTTCTTAAATCAAGAATTTCATGTGACCCTACAGGTAGTAGTCTAGCGGGGTCAAGTTGGGAGAACGTGCAGGGTCTTTGATGCCGGGAGAGTTGAACGTGTGTTGTGGTAGCGGGAAAACGGTACGTTTCCGGACATGAGTTCCTATGTTAAACGTAACCGTCTTGGTCCACACTGTTATTCTCCTAATTATATTATATGTATTCTTACTTTAAGGAAAGAGAAAATATTACGAGTATTTGGGAATTAAGTTTTAGGAAAATGTTTTGATCAAATAGAGATGCTCAGACAGGCGAATGGAGAAGAATAAATAACATTAAGCTACACGATCTTTATAGAAAACAAGATCAAATAAGAACAGTTAAGTTTCGTAGGCTGCGATGGGCAGGACATGTGGCACGAAATGAAAGAGAGACATGATATATTGTAGGGAGAGCAGAAGGAAAACGCCCAGTTGGTAGACCAACAATGAGGTGGGGAGAATAACATTAACCATGATTTGAGGGAAGTGGATTATACAGGGAATTATTCAAAAATATTATCTAAAAATAGTGATATATATATATATATATATATATATATATATATATATATATATATATATATATATATATATATATACAGGTTCGATAGTGCCACTTATATACTCGTATATATTAACTCACACAATATATATATTCTATTTTATAGTAATTTGCTCGAGGGCAGGTCTTTCACTGCAATCATACCATTTTCATTCTAATGCTTTGCAGCTTTACTAAGGAATTATAGATGTGGTAGCTTCCCGTTGCTTTCCACACCGGTGAGGGATGATGATGGTAATGATAAGGATGATGATGATAGCCGAATGATTTTCGGGGACCGTTGGGCCCTACTCTTTCTGACGTTTGTCTTACAGGTTAGGAAAAACCCCGAAAAAATCTTCACCCAGGAGCCTGTCCCGACGGGGAATCGAACCTAGGGTCCCTGCGTGACAAGGCAGCACGCTACCTCGAGACCACAAGGGTGGACTTTATATATTGTGTGTGAGTTAATAAGAAAAGAATATATTAAGTAAAAATTATGGCCAAATATACTATACAAGGAGAATGGCATGTAAGATACAACTCTCAGTTCTTATCAGTTGTATAAGTCTCCTGATGTGGTTACATCAAATAAAGTTTCAAGTTAAGATGGACAGGACACGTATAAAAATGACTGGAACATGAGATACCCAAGAAAATCATAGAATGTACATTTGAAGGCTCTGAAGAAGCTGAGAATCGAAGGATGGTGTCTGGTTGCTACAGACAGAGAAGCCTGGAACCAAAAACGCTCACCTGCTGAATGAGAACTCACTCAGTGACGTCAACCCGATCTACAGAATTCTCACGAACAACCAGTACCGAGACTGCCAAACTTTACCATATTTCAGAAACAAATTGAAAATAAAATTATTAACAGAAACAACTCACTATTATTACTTTTTAAAAAATAATAATTTGTTTTTTTCATTATTTAATAAAAATGGTTTTAAGATTTGTCAATATATTTACCTAATTCTGTTATTCCTTTGTATATACATTATATCATTGGTTTAATTTTAATTGTATTTAATTTTATTGTATTATTAAACATATTTTCATTATTATTCAATTTGACAGATAATTAATTGTTTAATATGTACTATTATTGTATTTTTTGTATTTATATGTAACATATGTTTGTCCTGGTGAGTGGAAGAAAAGGCCACATGACCTTAACTCCACCAGGGTAAATAAATATATTCTAAATTCACAAGCTGAAGATGAAGCATATGCTCCGAAAGTACTCCACATCCCACATCCAATGTTGAGGAAGACTGAGATCCCAGATACTCTATTTCTATTTTATAAATATTACATAGTGATCTCAATGGTGTTTCGTCATGTATTTTTAAAGTATAGATTCATGGACGCTCAGGCATAAGCTTTCCATATATCTCTATCCTGAACTAATATTTTCCAATCATTCCCTGTATAATCCAGTTCCTCAAATCATGGTTAATGTTATTCTTCCACCTCATTCTTGGTCTACCAATGGGCCTTTTTCCTCTGTTTTTTCTACAAATGCTTCCATGCACCTCTTTCATTCTTCATTCGTGCCACATGTCCTATCCATCGCAGTCTACGAGACTTAACTTATTTTATATGGCTTCCTATAAATGCCATGTAAGTGACTTATGTAGTTTCTCCAATCAGCTGTCTGCTCATCTCTTTTTGGTCCAAAAATGTTCATAAGAACTTTATTCTCAAATACTTGTAATCTTCTTTCCTCACTTATATTATTACCCGTTTAAGGAGTAAGTGCAGTTGTTGACGGAGGGCACTGCAGTCGTGTTTGTGCAGGAATAGAACACGTGACACTGTTATCTACGGGTGCAGAGGGGAATGGGACGTGGGACGCCGACAGTATACACTGCCTTACGTGACGTCACGTCTAGCAACAAACAGAGCTTCGTAATTCTTCCGCCTGCAAAGATATTTTGAATGACTAATAAGAGTCAATGTTTTGTATCCATATAATATAAATGGTAGAATAACAGTTTTATATATTTTCAGTTTAATGTTTTTGAAAGTAGTTGGAACGACAAGAGTCCTTGTAATATGTAATAGAGTGCATTTCCAGAATTGAGCTTATATTTATTTATTTATTTATTTATTTCCGAGCCTCATTCCTGTTTTTAATTATCATTTCTACGTATTTAATTCAGCCACTTCTTCAAAATCTCTCTCATTTCACATTAAATGCCCATTTCTGTTAGTTATATAAAGTACTAGCTAATGTCCGGTGTGCGCTGCTGCACCTAAATAAATGATAATGTGTTTTTGCATTTAGTTGAATAAGTAAAAGGAAAAATAAATATAAATTTATATCGTTATTATTTTTAGATGCCCGTGCTGATTACCCAGCGTTGTCCGGGAATCTACGCATTCTGATGTACTTGGCATAAATGAGCTGAAAGACAAAATTCGTTATTTTGAGTTATCCATAAAAGAATACCCGCCGTGCGCTGCTATGCTTGCCCGGGAATCTACTTATCCTTATCTACTTGGCATCAATGAAGGACAAAAATGGTGATTGTGAGTTATCCTTAAAAGATACACATATGCTGTTGCGGGCTTTTCAATAGAGTTTATTTTTTCAGATATTCAATTCTGTGTACAATACTTTTGAGTAATTGTTATGGTTTTAGGGAGCGTAAGTCATTTAAGCTTACAAAAAGCTATATTTTTTCACTACAGAAGGTGATTTTTAAGGGTGAAGCGCTTGAACATTAAAACTCTCTTACAACCTATAACCTTCCCGGGAAAATCCTGAACATTTTGCAAAAAACTCCATATCAATCAGATGAATGGTATGACAGCACATGCTTGCCCGGGAATCTACTTATCCCGATCTCCTTGGCATCAACGAAAGACAAAAATGACTATTGTGTGTTATCTGTAAAAGATAAACATATGCTGTCGCGGACGTTTTGTAGAGTTTGTTGAGATATTCAATTCTGCGTACAATAAGTTTGTGTATTTGTTATGGTTTAGCCAGCGTAAGACATTTAAGAGTAAAAATGAACTTTTTCACGTTTTTCACTACAAAGAGTGTTTTTAAGGGTGTAGGAGTTGAGTGTCACAACTCTCTTATAGCTTATGGTCTTCCCGGGAACCTCTTGAACATTTTGCAAAAAAACCCATCACAATCGGATCAACGGTATGGCCGCGCATAAAGTATGAACAAACAAACAAAGAAACAAACAAACATTCATTTTTATATATTAGATTAATACAGAAAATGTCCAAAACAATTGTCGTATCTGAATTCATAATGTGCTACTGAAAAGGACTGATAATTTGTGGACTAATGTACAATATTTGGAATAGCGATGAACAGAAAGAGAGAGGAGGGAAATAAGACCACCGCATGACACAGAAACGCCATTTCCATGTTCATGTCAGTTTTTCCACCTAGTTAGAAAGTTTAATATAAGTTTTTATGTAAGTGAACACAGCAAGGCACAGCCTGTTTTAATTATAGAAATGGTGTACTGCAGAAGCGTGAGAACTGAAGGCAAATAGAAACAAGCTTCAGTACACTTTCCTGCAAAATTAGCGTACATCTCCTAACAAATTACAAACTGAACTTACCACTAATGTAGACTATATATCGGTCAAGATTTCTCTATTGAATCATTAATGTTTATTTGTTTTTGTCTGAGCAATTCGAATTTATGACCTAATATTGCTGATTTATGTATATACACTAGTGTCCAAAAATAAAGTAACAAACTGAAATGTTTACTTTCTATCTTAATTGTGCCACAAAATATTACTGGCTCATACTAGAACAAAAGGACTAAACTCAGTAAACATTCTAACATCATTTGTCATGAAATAACAGAAATAAAAATGATTTTTTTCTTCTTAAATGATCTTAAGTTCACACTCAGTATCGAGAAAAGTGGTTCCAAGTGCTCAATATGGCGTGGTATCACCTCTGGCAGCAACACAGGCGTCACAACGACAGTGCATGCTCCAAAAGAGGTCATCAATCTGATTTTGAGGTATGAACGTCCCTTCTTCCAGCAAAACAACTCTGAAGTCCTCAAGAATGATTGATGGATGATTATGTGAAGCAACTCGTCTCTTTAGCATATCCCAAACATGCTCTATCGGATTTAAGTCGGGAGACCAAGCAGGCCAATCCATTCCAGCAATGTCTTCAATTTACTGGAATTCATAAACCACCGCTGCTCTTTGTGGACGAGCATTATCGTCCATCAGCAGGAAGTCTGGACCTAAAGTATCGCGAAACAAGAGTACATGATATAACAAGGTCACGTCACGATACCTGGCAGCGGCTAAACTATGTCGGGTTTCCGTACAACTTCCTGTAGAGGTGTTCGAGCAGTTATCATAATGCGTGCCTACACCATTATTGATCCACCTCCATATGAGTATCATTCCAGAATGTTTGATGGCCGAAATCGTGTTCCAGATTCTCTCCAAATGCGAATCCGTCGAGAATCGCTCTGAAGACCAAATCTGGACTTATCTGTAAAGAGGGTATTAGTCCACTGTTCGTCCATCCAACTGACATGTTGTTGGCTCCATTCTCGACGTCTTTTTTTGTGATCACGTGTCAGGGGTACACATACAGCGGATCTCCGACCTCTCTGTTGATGCCTTCTGTACACTATTTGTCGCGATACAAATGTTCCAGTGGATGCTGTGAGGTCAGAGGCCAGTTGTTATGCAATACAACACTGTTCCGTCTTGCCCTTATTGTCAAGTAACGATCCTCTCTTTGTGTGGTGACTCTTGGTCGTTCTTGCCTTGGTCTTCGGGTTACATTTCCTACCTCTACAAAGTGTTGCCACATCCAGGAAACAACAGAACGATACACATAGCCTGGTGGCCACATCAGCTACAGACTGTCCAGCTTATATTCTCCCTATCGTGCTACAACGCAGGGAGTCTGCCTGGCGTCTTCTCTGAGTCATACTGCACCTGAATGTTTACACATTCTGCTGAAATGGGAATAAAGAGAGTAAACATAAAGTACCCTTTGATAGGTGCATTGACGCTATCACTTCATTGATTCTACAAAGACAGGAATGCTATCTCACATAGAGGATAGGCCTATGATTATACAAACATTTGCTTACGTTGTACTGCCACTTGGTACTATTCTATTGTATATTGGACACAGGAAGGCGAAATTTCAGTTTATTGCTTTAATTTTGGACACTAGTTTATATATAGGGTGTAACAGGATCTCAACGACAAAATAACAGGGATGATAGGCCATGCAGAGAGGATAATTGTTTGTGAAGGAACATATATTCCCAAATGCGTAATTCATGAGTTGTGCGCAGATGAAGAGGTTCACCCGTAAGGGTCGGAATTGAATACAAACAAATGTACACATATAATTGTATTGAAAAAGTAATGTTTTTACAATAAGTGTTCAAACAGTCGACCCTGTGCCTCATTGCATGTTTGATATCGTCGCAGCAATGATCAGCCAGCAGAAGATGATGTTCCGAAAGGCCTTCCTGATATTTTACAACATTACTAGCAAAAACCCCGCCTAAATTAATAAAATATTAAAGGTAAATTAATTTGTATGGTATACGCTGAGACGAACCAAACATGGTGGTTGCTAGACAGTTTTTAATTTTCGATCTCAAGTAAACCTCCACTTTTAATTGTCAGATTTCGTTCATTTTTGGATAATACCTACCTCGATTTATTTTAATAGAATATACTGGGTTTCGTTGTGAAAAATTGAAAATTGTGACCGCTACAGCGATTTTTAAATTTTCACTTCAGGTGAACTAGAACTAGAGGTTTTAGAGGGTCCAATTGTGAATCTAAACATTCAGGGACCTACTCAAACACACACAAAACATTTAATCAAAATCGGTCCAGTAATTCAGGCAGTTTTTATTTTCGGATTTCAAGTAAACCTCCACTACTAATTGCGCATAATTCATAAACGACATGTTTGTGACTATGCGTTCCTTCACAAAAAAAATGATCCTCTCTGCATGGCCTATCATCCCCATGATTTTGTGTATATATATATATATATATATATGGATGCTTACTTAAAGGGAGAAGAAAATATTGCAGTTATTAGAGAATACAATTCTTAGAGACATTTTTGACCAAAGAGAGATGAACAGATTTCATACCAGTGAGCCTCATTATCTTTATGGGAAACCAAATGTAATAAGAACTGTTAAGTCTCGTAGTTTGAGATGAACAGGTAATGTGGCAAGAAAGAGGAATTAAAGAAGGTCATGGAAGCTTATTGTAGGAAAACTAGAGCGAAAACAAACAGTTGGTAGAACGAGAATGAGGTGGGAGAATGATATTAACCAATATTTGAGGGAAGTAGATTATACAGGGGATGATTGGAAAACATTAGCTCATGATAGGGATGTATGGAGAGCTTATGTCCATGCGGCCATGAACCTAATGGTACGATAGAGACAGTGAGTTAGTTAGTAAGATATATATATACACACATGTGTATGTGTGTGTGTGTGTGAATCTATAAATTGGCGAAAAAATAATTTCTCGTGCTCGTTACTTAAATGTGTCGTACCACGGTGAAAACAAAAATAGATTTTTTTTTATTTCAAGTTTCTAGTAAACCCGCACCTCTAAACTCTGAGCGCTTTTCCTCTGGTTTTCCTACACACGTTACGTATTCCTCTTTCTTTCCCAATACGTGCCCAACGCAATCTATGAGACTTAACTATTATTACATAATTATTTCAACATCACTCATACACAGAACTGTTCCCTTAGGCTATTTAGTAGAGTCAGATTTTTATGTATTAAAAGGTAAGATTTGCAACATTGTACAATGAGAAGGAAGACTTATGACTGTCTTTTGTTTTGGTTTCACATACACACAGTTGAATAGTATTATGAGAAGTAAGACTTTTGACTGTCTTTTGTTTTGGTTTCACACACAAACACTTGAAGAATATGTACCACCTGTATTGCAATCGTATCTTTTATTATATAAAAATCCTGACTCTACTTGTTAGTGGAATCTTATTCTTTTAATTACTTTTTTAATTATGGACAAAGAGTAATATGGATAGCAAAAAATTACACTTGTTCCTGTGCTAATGTGTTTCATAATTTGAACTACCTGCCACCCCGACTATATGTCATTCTATCGAAATCTGTATCCATACATGTTCACGTCAACAATAATTAATGTCCATCATTATTTATGTTCACTTCTTTCACGATCAATAATAATTCGACATTTTGCTGTCAGACTAACGCATTTGTTTCACGCTACACAATACACTTTAGTATAGACTGCCCATAAGCATTAGAATTAGGCTATTAAATCCATTGTGACCCAATGGTCTAAAGCAGTATTTCCCAAACTTTGCTTCGTCAACAGTTATCACGGACCTGCGGATGTCATACATTTTGAATAATTAATTCATCAAAATCAAGGCTTAGATCTTAAGATCTGTTCCAATCTAATGTTGGAATTTGCCTGTCCATCGTTTACTAGGTCTTCTAACATTACTTCATCTAGTGGTCTTTGTTAAGAATCAATTTCGGGATTCTGTTGTTAACCATTATATTTATGTGGTCCATCCATTCGTTTCTGCATTGTGCAAGCCTATCTAATAGCTTGAGTCATGGGCGTAGCCAGCTTTGGATTAACCGGGGTGTAATTTTTTTCGACTCTATATCCTCCGGGTATAAACGAACAAATAAAATAATACAAAATACTAGCTTTATTTTTTTAATTAACCTTTATATATATCGGAAGAAAACTACAGCGCTATTGAAGAAGAAATATGAAGAATAATAATGAAATAATTACAGAATTTTTAGGCTTGGGGAGTTGAATTTTTTTGTGAAGATTACTTCTTAATTGTTATACTTAATTATATCGAAACTATTAGCTATATTTTAGCTACTAGTAAAAAATACTAATAAGTACTATTAATAAAGTACCGCCTTTTCGTTCGAGAATTTTTTAAGTACATTTGTTTGAATTTTTCATAAGTAATGCCACGAGTGATTTCCAAATTATCGATAAATCCACGACTCACGAAGTGAGGAGTGAATTTATATAACCTAGAGAATTTGGAAATCAAGAGTGGCATTTGTTAGGACTATTTAATGAATAAAATTAAGCTGTTTACTCACAAATCATTATTTAATTGTAGTTATTTTAGAATATTTATATATTTAATGTAAACAGCGATGTTTGAAAACAAATGAGAAACGATTGGTACGCTTAATTTGCTTCTTTTGTTCATCACTGCAACCAGATCATATTATTTATTGCCAAAGGATCGCAATATTGTAAGAATGCACCCTAGTGGAGAAATTTATAACCAACATTATAGGTATTAATATTAATTTCTGATGTTCTATGATGTAAATATGTCAATTATATTTTTCTGCAACGTCATTTTCTAGAAAATAATTCGTTTAAGAAAGTGCAAACAATGGTTTCTCTTTTTTTTTGTCGTATAATCAATTGCTACAAATGTTTTTATATTATCTCCTGCAAGCACTATCTGCTGACATTCATGCACTATATATACAATCTGGTAGCCGTGTTTTTTGGAGGGTCAGTCACGCCAAAATAATGCTATGACCTATTCAAAACGTTAAAAAGGAGGAGCTTCCTTTAATATGATAAACTTCGGTTGATAAATTTGAGGCGAAACATGACTGTGATTGGTTGTAAATAAAAAATAATTGAAATGTGATTGGTCATTGACTCCGATTTGGGACATGAGTTATATAGTCAATATAATTTTTAATAAGAATTTTTTGAGTGAAGAATGAACATGTCTTTGCAGAGTGGCAGCATATCTTCATTCTTCTTAGGGGGCTAAACGTGCGTTCAATCGAGCCGTAGTACATGATAAAGTCAGGCATATTATAATATTGTTTTTTAATGAATAGGAAAAACATCGCACTCCTCCATGATATTTACGAAATCACCTTCTTTATCCTTGTCATTTTGTTTCATCCACATTCGGTGCCATAGTTCAATTTCGGTGGACAAACCTTCGATTTTATAATACTCTGAAACTTTGCTCGCCGTTGTTTGTTCATCTTTCAAAGATTTTTTAGGTTCTTAGGGTGCATCATTTGAAGTTGTTCTCCAAATCTGTCTGACAAAGATGTGTGAAAGGAATCCAAGTATGTACTTAAGATGGCCCCTTAAAGTAATCTTCGGGATTACATTGTGGATTAGCTCTATGTGTCTGGTTATTGGATATTCTTGGTAGTGTGATTTTTACACCTAGCTCAGAAGCAATAATCTCCATCTCTTTCGTGATGCCTTCAGAGATCTCATAACCTTTTTGCGATGATCTGTTACCATGCTTTTAATGTTTTTAATGCTTTCAACATGGACTATGCATTTAATTAAATCTATAGCCACGATTTGCAGCGAATTAACGACAGTTTCCAAATAACTGGAATATTTTGTTATCAGGCACAAACAAAAGATTAATGTGATTCTACTTGCAGCAGCATGCAATTGATCAGCTTGTTTTCAGCTTGGTGCGTTTCTTTCTATGGCAATCAATTCCAGACCGTTCATCAGTTCCAGAAAATGTTTTTTGTATGTCCCAATATTTTTTATATTGTTGCGACCAACGTGTTTCGCAGAGCATGGGGATGCTTGTGACGTGCTGTCTTGGCAACGGCGACTCTCGAAAAAAGTTTATAATATCCTTAATTGTAGCTATCGTGTTTCTCACCTCGGGCACATTTTTGAAATCATTTACCACAAGACTGATTTTATGGCTCGCGCAGTGGAAGCAAATATCTTTGGGGGGGAAAAAAAAACTCGCGCAGACGTTTCTGGACCGCTTTGTCTTTTCTGCCAATGTTGAACAGCCGTAATAGCCCTGGCCGACACATTTGTGCGGGTCGATGTCTATCTCTTTGAAAAAAAAACTCAATATCTGCAGCAATTGACTGGGCGTCCATTCATTTCAGTTCAAAAAAGACCAAAAACTCTCCTCGAATTGTATTCATTCTCTCATCAAAAAACCGCACATCAAAGGGCATTTTCTCCTTTCCAGAAATGTCACAGCTTTTATCGGCTAAAATATTGTAAGCACTGGCATTTTTTTAAATCATCCGCAATAATTTTCTTTGCCTCAAGTCACATAATTCAATCAATTCATTTTTAATTTGTGGAGAAAGGTAGGTAGCATTCTTGGCGTTTAAATTAGGTTTTAAGCTTACATCACCGGCAACAATTTTCCACTGAATCAAAACCCTGAAGACACCTTCGTCCAGTGTTTTACCGCTTAAATGCAAGTCGTGCAAGCAACAGAAGATAATTGTATCCAAGATGAAAGATAAATATTTCGAGTTATCCGCCGCAATCTTCTTACAGCAACTTAGGAGTTTTCGGCTAACAGGGGCCTCACTTAAGAACAAGAGTGCTGACTGCGCAGTTTCCACATGCCAGCGGCTATCACAAAGATTTTTGGCGAATCCATGCATTTTGAAAATCTTCTGGAAGGGCGTCACTATGAATGATACTTTAACGTCCTTCACAATATGTGGGGAAAATAGAACGCAATATATACAGAGTGCACCTTTGAGTCTTGCGGAATACTTTAGCCAGAATGAATGCTGTTGGATCCAACAATGCTTGAATTTCCGTATTCAATGTTCAGCATCTTTGCTGAAATTGTAGCTTTCTGATGGACTCCAGCAGTTTGTCAGAATTTTCACTTTATATTCTTTAATTATTAGCTCTACTCTCCCGAACCAGTTGCCAATATCAATAGGTGGTAAATGGTGGGTATATTTTTTTCGAATGTGATGCATTCTTAACTATCCGGGAAAAAATAATATTGCAATGATACAACTTGTGTAGGTACTTACCAAATAATTTTGGTATATCCATTTTTACGCATACACTCACGAATGCGCGTAGTTCAACGTTAAGGCATGAGTCTAGAACCCTCGAGTAAAGAATATGCCTATCAAACGTACTAGAAAATACGAGACATAGGCATGGCGAACCTTTGACAAATCACAGTAAGTGGGCGTTGGCCAATATAAGGCTGTAAAAAAGGCATTCATTACAGACGTGTGTGCGGCTAACGAAGAGTCAAGGTCAGGCGAAGCTTCTACAAGCGTCTAGGCGTCAAAAAACAACTCAGGGACTCAGCTGAAATTCGAGAATTGAACGCTGCATTAGCCGTTCATAATGGAGGCCTAGAATTTTCTGGCATACTGACGATGCTTATGTCCACTGGGACAGGTACTTGATAAATTGATATATCACATCTATTGGGCTTGGCTGGCTTAATGTTATTTTTTACATTTTGTATCCCTATTTTTAACATTTTACACCTACTTTAGGCTAGAAAAAATCTTATTCTATCTGGTGTTAATTGGTCAAAAATCAAGGGGGTACAAGCGCACCCTCCTGCACCCACCTCGCTACGCTCATGACTTGAGTATATTTAGTTCTGTTCGAATATATTTATTTTGTTTCCGATCTGCTATTGTATAACCAGCCACACCCTTCAAAAACCTAATTTCTGAAGTTTCTATTCTTCGTTCCTAAATAATTTACACAATGCAATTAGTTTAGTAGACTGTGATGGGTAGGACATGTCACATGAATGGGAAAAGAAAAAGTGGCACAGAAATCCTTGTAGGAAAATCAGAGGGAAAGCATTCAATAGGTAGGTCAAGAATGTGAGACAAAAACATTAACAATGATTTGAGAGAGGTACATTATACAGGAGATGATTAGAAATCATTAGCTCAAAACAGAGATATGTGGAGAGTTTGTGTCCTCGCGGCCATGAACCTATGACTTCAATAGTGCACGTGACTTAGTTAAAATACTTCTCTCGGTAGATGAGTGGCTGGCGCAACTGGGATCCCAGGTTCGAATCCTGGCGGTTCAAGATGGATATTGATGATGGGCCATAACGGAATTTTTCGGTTTTTTTCTCTGGGTTTTCACCTTTCCCGAATGCATTGAAAATGTATGTACTTCCTTTTTTTTTAATTCTAATAAATTTCCGGTAATGATTTACTGCTAACAAGGGAACTGTCAACAATTGCATGCCAAAACCTGCTTTTAAATTTCTCCCAAAGAAGTATTGTGATGTAGCAAGGCCGTATCCAAAAACGCATCTGCAGTTTTTAACTGAAAGGCACAGAACTCGAATCCAGAATTCAGCAATGGCAACCTACTGTAGGGAGCAAATGGACTCCCTGCTTGAGGAAAAGCGGAGTGGTGTGAGGCGGGACGAAGCGCGGACGGCAGGTAGTGAGGTTTATCCAATCTACCAAATCACCAGTTGTATTACTTCCGTAAATTTTAAATGAGAGATTTGGCGCTGGATTTTAGTGCCTTGCAGTTAAAAACGGCAAATAATTTTTAGCATACGGCCTTGGTATATTACAACGATGCTCTAGAAGAAATTTCAAGGTCGTTATGGAATGGAATGGTTTACAGTTGATTTGTCAACAAGGAGAATATAATGGTGATTATGATGTCCAGTTGCTGTTCGGGGATTGTTTCCTCACATACAGACAAAAAAAATCTTCAAAAAATCCAGGAAACTTGTCGCGAAAGGGAATCGAACCTGCTGCTTCTCAGGCCACTTAAATATTTTCATTTGTTCAAATATTGCATAACCGTAAAATTAGTTTTCTATATCTCATTATTTTGTCTACCGCTGTGGTCTCGAGATTGTGTGCTGCCTTGTCACGCAGCGGGCCCGGGTTCGGTCCCTAGTTGGAACATTTTTCTGAGTGAGGTTTTTATCACCTTTAAGACAAATGTCAGGAAAGGTTTAGGCTCGAACGGTCTCCGAACATCATAATGGCCATCGCAATCAGCATCATTCACATTCATCTTAGATTAAGATTAGGATTAAGGACTCTCCTGGCGCATCATCATCATCACCCATCATATCATCGGGCAACGCAACTCCGCCTTCCAGACGCACCAACCTCAGAAGGGGGTTACAATTATGCCAATGCCAGGAGAGAACACCAGTAATGTCCGAAAAAGGACAAACCTGAGGAATTAAAAAAATATATATATCTCATTATTTGTCTTTGTTTTTTATACACATTAGACAGGGACAGTCTACCAAATATTTAATTTATCTTGCTTGAATGCATTTTATTATTAGTTTTAGTCTTAATCTTAACTACCATTAATTGGTTGCATTATAGATCCTAATACTATAGATATTATCTTTTTGATCAAATCTTCATTTAGTATTTAATATTAGAGTTAATTATGATTGTTATATTCTGATGTAATATAGGTTTGTCCTGGTGAGTGCAAGAAAGGGTCACATGGCCTTAACTCCATCAGGCTAAATAAATAGATAAATAAAAATGCATTACCCCTAGACGTCAATGTTGGATAGTATTAATATTTGATGGGATTAAACAGTAAACGATTAAAGTTTTTAAAAAATCAAAATGTTAAAAAGGAACAGGAAACGAGAGATGGACTGAAAGAGAACGGAAACAGAATGATGTCCGGAAGGTTGGCGCTCGTGAAATCCATAAAAAAGTTTTAAAAAATGTTGTAGTCGTGACAATCATTCTGATGTACTATCTCCTTGCCTCGCCGCATCATTTGATTAAAAAGTAGCTCTTTCTATCTGTGTTTTTGACAGACGTTTACCAATGTTTACAAACTACAATTATTCGTTTGAGGATTTAAACCAATTCAATTTCACAAATTACCCTTTTATTGAAAAGTTGAAGTAAATTATTCTACACAGCGTTCTTAGATAGTACATTTTGCGATTAGAAACAATGATAAACACATTAAGAGTAAGATGGTAGTGAAAAGTGGTAAAAAGTAACCAACTCCTAATCAAAACCTTAATCTTCTTCTTCGTCACGGTTTAGGCTTTTTGCTAGCCTGTTCCGGCTCCAAATTGCTGCTCTTTCCATCTTTTCTTTGGTCTTCCCAAACTTGTTCTTCCTCTTAGTGACTGTTCTCAGTCATCCTTGCTAAGTGTTGTTTACAGTTTCTTCTGTATTTCACTATCGTTGTGTTTAGTTCCTCTACCTTGGATTGCAATTAAATAACTAACTCATTGGCACTATCGAACTCGTATGTTTACTACCGCATGAACATAAATTCACCATACACCCTTATCCTGAGTTAATGTTAATGTTTTCAATCATTCGCTGTATAATCTACTTACCTCAAATCATGATTGATATTATTCTCTTACCTCACTCCTAGCCGAACTACTGGGAGCTTTCCCTCTGGATTTCCTACAAGAAGTTCCCATGCCCCTCTCTCATATCCCATTCGTGCCACATGTCCTGCTCATTGCAGTCTACGACACTTAACTGTTGTTATTATACCTGCTTTCCCATAAAAATCGTGTAGCTCGCTGTTATGTAGCCTTCTTCATTCGCCTCTGTTCATCTCCCTTTGGTCCGAAATTGTTCTTTAGAACTTTATTCTCAAATACTCGTAATTTTTCTCCTCCCTTAAATTGAGAATCCATTTTTCGCATCCATATAATACAACTAGGAGAATGAAGATTTTATATATTTTCATTTTAACATTTCTTGAGAGATTTTTTTATAATAAGAGTCCCTATAATGCATAATAGCACGCATTTCCAGAAATGAGCCTATGTTTAATTTCTTTGTGCATCTCATTTCTGTTTGGAATTATTGTTGCTAGGTATTTGAATTCAGCCACTTCTTCAAAATTTCCTTAATTTATCATTAACTGTCCATTTTCATTATATTATGTATAGGCCCTGTGAATGTGTGAACATATATTCAGTTTTATTTATAGCTATGCATGATTTATTTTCACTGCAATCTGACAAAATTAAATAACCTGGTATAAAAAATCGTGTTTCTCGGATTTAATAAAATAAATATATATTCCATAAACCAACGCTTTCAAAACACATTTTGAATCTCTGTTGAGGTCACTATATAAAGCCTTCATTTATAATATAATGACATACCTTGTTCTCAAACTTCCTCAACCATTAATAGTGCAGAGCCTTCGCAGCTCGGCCGGACTGCACCGCGTAGGTCCTGGACCGGGCGAGCACTGGTTCGCCTTCCGCCAGTGTCGCACGCACACGACCAACAAGACATTGGTAATTTTTACAATTGGTTTTTGCTGTCAGTTAACGTGGACTCACTTTTAACCTTCTTCGCTGATGAAGCGTGGTTTCATCTTCACGGTCATGTTTCTACCGAAAACAATAGATACTGGTGTACCGAGAATCCCCATATTATTCATGAAGTTCCTCATCATGCTGCAAAAGTTGGGATTTGGTGCGCAGTGAGTGCGCGTAGAATTATCGGTCCAATGTTTTTCGACACAGCAGTAGCTGCACACGTTTATGTAACTTCAATTTTTTTTTCGCAACGAAGAAGAAATGAACTTTTGTGTGGCTGGTTTCAGCAGAATTCAGCGACAGTGCACACTGCTGCGAATTCTATGCATGAATTGCGAAGTGTGTTTGGTGACAGAATAATTAATCAAGGATTGTGGCGACCTCGTTCCCTGACCTATCGCCTATGGGGAAAGTTAAAGAATAAAGTGTACGCTTCAAATCCGCACACGTAACAAGAATTGAAGGACAATATCACGAGAGAAATACAGGAAATCAGTCAACATGAACTTTTGCGAGTAAACCAAGAATTACTTTCGGAGATATAGGAAATATGTTCGTCTCCAAGGTCATCACTTGCAACGTCTGTTGTGATGCAGGTAAGCCTAGTGTAAGTTAGTACAGTAGTAATTTGTAATTTTAGCACAGTAGGTAGCGTTCCGTACCAATGACTTGCCAGTCATGCACGTGCAACTCTGGCGGAAGGCGCGCCGGTCCAAGAGCGATCTGGTCGAACTTCGAACGCTCTGTATAATTTTTATAAGAGGCCTTTCGAAAGATCTCTTATAAAAATTATACTATTAACCCATTCGCCTCAAAAGACGAGGTAGACTCGCCGGCAGTTAAATGACCTTCAACTCACAAGACGAGGTACACTAACTTAACTCTGTTGTTATACATTTTACAATATTTTGTACATCCCTTAGCAGGGTAATCTTTTGTTGGGAGAAACCCTAGAAAGGGGGGTAGCCCCCCTAAAGAGAGAAGGGATAGGAATAATAATAAAATTTTTATTTTTTGTCATTGTTAATTAAAAAGGACATTTATGAATAATAGAGGAATGTGTTTTTGCCTTCACGCTTATTGTGATCTCAAGTGCCGTTATCTTTTGTTTGTTTTGAATGTCTGAAAGTGGATAATATATTTTATGGTAACTTAAATCCGGTTTGTGGGGAAATATATATCGAGAATTTAAACCTGGAGTCAATGGGTTAATGGTTAAGGCAGACTAAGAACAAGTTACTAGTTTATGATTTAAGGCTCCATAAACCTGTTAAATGGGACCATGAATTCAACTTTTTGAGAAATTCACTTAGTTTCCGTAGTTCCTGCGTTAAGTACGTTTTTTTACAATCATATGGAAAGAAAGTTGAAAATCGAATTTGAAACAGGATTCTGAATATTCATGCACGTATCACTGGATTCGTTGGAAACCTTTTCAGTTGATTTCGCTGTCTTAATAGAAGCATTCAAAAACTCGCAGAGACAAAAGGATGAATCTTTACTTTGTGCCAGAAGAGAAATTCGTATTTCAACAAGTGAGCTCTTGATTAAGGTGAATAAAACATTCGCATCGCGCTATTCAACTTTCCCAATGCACTGGAAAACTTAGTAATGTGATTTCCAACTGCTTGCGTACATATTACATCTACGTTAACAAGGTAACTGAAATGAAGCATATATTCCTCTTACGCCAAGAGAGCCCGTCGCCGTGGCGTAGTCGGTAGAGTCCCTACCTTCCACTCCGCCGACACGGGTTTGATTCCCGAAGAGATAGGAGATTTTAAATCTCCGCCTTGAGTCTGGGTGGGTATCCTGTATTTGTTTTTGTATGTGTCAATGAGATAAGAAGATTAACAAATGTAAAAAAAAACTACAAATGTAAATGAAGGGGGGGGAAGGAGCAAAGTAAAAGTTTGGAAAATGTAATCGGACAGCTAATTAAAAAAAAGAGTGGATTGTAAACAGTTTTCATCACAAAAATTTGCCCATACGTCTGTACCGTAGTACACAACGTGCGGATGTCTTGTATGTAAGGGTATCAGGAGAAACCAAACATAAACCAATGTAGTATTAATGGTACAACATGAAATTAATAAGTTATTGTGGTGGCTCAGATAATATGCCTCTTCCAAAGTAAGATCCAATTGTAATGTAAACAAACCAGATATATGAGCGCATTTTCATTGGTCCAAAATTGTTTTACCTTTAAGCGTGTCAGAAAATGTAGTTCACTCTTTAACACTCAAAATAAAAATATATATTATCTAGCACATGCCTATATAAGTTATGTGGGAGAATCTTATAATATATAATTACGATATTGATAGATTAAATAAACATTGTTTTATTCTTATGCATGTGCGATGCAGAATACGTTGGATTTCTATTGTTCCAACTGGGCCCCTTTCTGCATACCTTCCTAAAACATGGAAATTAAACCATCTGAAAAGCGGAGAGAAATAAATTATTTTGAATATAGAGTTTAGTTAAAATATTCTAAATTATCCATTGAGGATGTGAAAATAACAGCAGAATTAACAGGTGATTCAGCATGGAGTATACATTCTGATCGTAATGAAAATGTAATTAAAGGATATCTAACGACATAATGGAAAAACCATGAATGTGCGATTAGGTTGGTCCATATACATATATATATTTTTTTTGTCATAAATAAATAAATAAATTAGAACTGGAGGAAGTTCGTAATTATTGGTACTACCTTATCTTGTATTCAGTCTCATGTTTCATACAATACGATGTTGCCTAAGAACATTGTTTTATATCGATGACAGTTCCTTACACAATACAGTCATATGGCGGATAAAAGTAGTATCACGGTTCCCCAATAGCCGGTGTCGGCGAAGTAACGCCTTATGCAAGTTTGTTTACAATACAACTGGAACTTAGCTCAGAATCACTATAGAAATATGATATACAGCTGCTTGGGTACACATTACATCTATCTCATGCATGTACGTCAACAAGGTAATTTATATCAGACACATCTTCTTACAGCCATCTACCTTTAGATGAGCAATTATTAATATTTTCCATCACAGACATTTGCCCATAGGTGTGTCTCATTGTATACAATGGGTGGGTGTTTTCAGGAAAAACCAGACATAAACTAATGCTTTTATAATAGTAAAATAGTAGGATCTTCTTGTTTTGTTCTTTAATGTTCTATGTATAGTTCCACATATCATTTGAAAACTTGACAGTTTCACATTTACGTCTCTTTCAGTTTTTGTGTTTATCGTAAAATTACAACCCAAATAATTAAAATGTTTTACTTGTTCCAGAGGTTTGTTGTCTATTATAATTTTTGGTCTTATATGTTCACTTCCCCAAAAATGTTAAATCAGGCACCACCATATTTTGTAATTTTAAATTGTGTACTCCTCAGTTTTTTTTATTTTTCAGTGCCCGTTTTATGGTTGCACACATTCTGTGAAATTTATTAAATTTAATATTAATATCTTCCTTCTGGCAGTATGATATATTGCATCCTAAATAATTGAAATTGTTCACCTGTTGTTGTGCAATCGTCAGTAATTTTGAGAAACTATAAATTGTGGCTTTAGTTTAGGCTGCGTAATGGAGCATCTCTTTGAAGACAAAACGTAGACTGTTCAACACCAATGTAAAATCAGTCCTCATCTATGGTTGCGAAATATAGAAAGTTACGGAAGCAACAATTAAAAAGCTGCAGACCATTGTAAACAGTATCTGAGGCGTATTTTAAATATAAGATGGACTGAAATAATATAAAATGAAGAAATGTGGAGAAAAATCAACCAATCTCCAATATGTCAACATAGGAACTCATGTCCTGAAACGTAGGTTTTCCCGTTACACACAAAATACCACGACATACATTCAGTTCTGCCGCATTTTCAGAGCCAAAGACCCTGCACGTTCTCCCGACTTAACCCTTCTAGACTACATACTACGTGTGGGGTCACATGAAATCCCTGATTTGCGAGACCCCTGTGGCATCCAAGTTTTCAGGAAAAACCAGAAATAAACTAATGCTTTTATAATAATAAAATAGTAGGATCTTCGTGGTGATAAATTTGTATTACACATAGTCAATAAATAACCCAAATCAGCAACTTCAAAATGATAGCTTCGCTATGGAAACTATTGTATATCTGGCTTAACTTGACAAATAGAGAGATTGAGATATAATGGTAGATCCCTCGCCGCTTTCGTGCAGTTATAAAAGAAAGAACCCACCCTGTTGTCAGTTTTCGTCTTCCCTCTTACCCCTATTAACATCTGGTGAAGAATAACCGTCAACACTGTTGCGAATGAGAGAGGTGAGTACAGTTGTCTCTTTCTACAAATTTCATGCAAAGTTAAGCCAGACGAACGATAGAGTTGTCTCTTTTAAAGTTTAATTTGGCGTTTTGAGTTTTTTATTGACTATGTACAATCAAATGTTTTAATGTCAAAATAACAAGTCCGTCGTCCTGGAACTGATCGTAGCATGCCTGTCTCTTAACTAATGTTCCCGGGTTCGATGTCCGGAGGGTTGACAATTTTAAAAACCAATGCAATTCTAATGGCTCAATAACAAAATAACAATCCCACCGTGCTGGCTCAGACGGTAGCATGCCTGCTTCCTAATTAGTTATCCAGAGTTCAATACCCGGGATTTTCAAACTTTTGGGGATTCTATGTCACTATGCTAGCTGATAAATTCAACAAAAAAGAAAATCACACAATTTGATGTTGCAGTAAGTGAATAATTACCTAAGAGAAAAAAAAGTTGATTTTTTTCCAAAAAAGATGTGAGAAATAGCTTAATTTGAAGTGAGAAGTTGAGCTCAAATTAACTTAAATCAGCATACTTGCAATGCAAAATATGAATTAGTCAATGTTCAAACACTGTAGCCAACTTATCACGAAAATCCGCTAACAAATAAATGAACGCTAAACTAATCTGGTGCACTAACTCGCCCATTTCTCACTCTAACTTGCCCAAACTAACACTATCTTGCCCATCCAATATTTATTTCCCCACTTTTATCCTAACTTGAAAACAATAATATAGGTGAACTCCTGGGATAGATTCCCCTTATATGTGAGTAACATTTTGGCAATTGCTATAGCGGGAACATATAATATCACATTGGCCAACACGACGCTAGCAGTCACTTCTCCGATCGAATATTCATAATGACACTGTGGCATATAATAACCATAATATAAATTTTAAAATTAATTAAATGATTTTAATTGTAAAATTTTCAATTTCCGCACCAGGAGGGATTGTGATGTACAACTTTTAATCGCTAGATTGCACAACAGATTCCTGCATTAAATCGCAAATCCCTCCACAGCATACAATTATATTGAATAGGCATGTGGTACTGTTGATAGCGTTTCGTACATATGATGGGGAAGTAAGACCTGGTGGCCAGCTTAGTGCTTTTCGACAGGAGTAGACTACGTGCAAGCACCGGATTTCACATCCTCCCTTCTCTTCATAATCATCCCTTGTACAAAATATTTTACACTACACAAGCACATAAACATATTCTGTCCTATACTCCTCTCTCTACACAATACAAGAATACACCATCTGCCTTAAGTTGACTGCTGAAGTGGTGGGGAAATTGAAAATACACCATCTACCCGCCTAGTGCCAAATCTAAAGCATGTGCAGTGCAGTGGGTGTCATTACAGACACACATACAGCTAAGAGCTGACAAATATTCCGTTGTTATAGTAAGTTTATAAAAAAGAAGGCGAGCATAAGGAATGCATAACGTAATACTAGAATCATAATATTTCTAACGCATGCAATCTTAGTACTATGTGTCCTGAAAATATTCGTCGCGTTTCTAATTTAACTTAATCAAGATGAAACAATTTTAGTAAATGCAAGGCAAGGACGAATAAAAAAGCAATATTTATGTGCACCACTTGCGTGCGGGATCCTACCATCTTTTTATAATTACCTTATAGAAACTTTTGAGTAACTGTATCCACATTCCTTTGCCCGGACCCATAGAAGGCAAATATTAATCCACCTTTCCTTAGTAACTTATTTAACATATAGTACTGAATGCTAAACAGTATTATAATCGTGGAAGCTAGAAGGACAAAGGGGATTATTTTGGCTTGAGAAAGCTTTAGAATATAAATCAATACAAATCATGACTAGCTACGCAATTAGTAAACGTAAGTTAACTAAAAGAATGTAACTTTTAATTAGAGTCATAAGTCAGATAATTGAAACACAAAATAACATAAAAGTTTATCTTCTTGACCATTGAAAGAAAATACATAAATTAAATAATATAAATCGGTCATCAAAAGAAAAAGTCAATAACAATAATAATAAACATACATACATACACACACTCAATCCAGTCCAGCCAAGGGCTAGAATTCACAGTCCTGGTTGCCCTACGCTGGCTTTTTGGGACTGATTAAACCAAACAGCTCCTCCGAGCTACCGTCGATCTGACCACGACGATTCCAAAGTTGATAATGACACTGATATTAACTTGCACAGCTTATTTGAGGACTTCGATAACAAGGGGAAGATGCGCAGTAACACACAGCGCATAAAGAATGTAGGGGAGGTACTTAGGAGAGAGGACAACGAATATAGGAATTTGGCACTGTTCTATAAGATCACTGTAGAGGGAAGACACGAATATGTAGTTGTTCTATAGTTTTACGTACCGAAAACATGATTTCGGTACATATGACCACTTAACATGGACTCTTACTTTAAGGGAGGAAAGGAGATTACCAGTATTTGAGAATAAAGTTCTTAGGAATTTTTTGTCCCGCGCCGTAGCCGAGCAGTTAAGGTAGGAAGCCTTGGCGCAGAGCTACGGGACTTGCGCTGGTTCGAGTCTCCATGGGGAAAGAAGTTTTCTCATGGTATTTCGGCCAGTATGGGATCGGTGCCCACCCAGCATCGTGAGGCAATTGGGTAGCTACAATAAGTAGCGGCTCCAGGTTGAGGAACCAGCTATAACGGCTGGGGGACTCGACATGATAACCACATGTCACCCCTACACTGGCTGTTGATCATCTACCTCTGTGATTGACACATGTGGATGTGAAGGGCCAGCAGCCGGCTGGTAAAAAGAGCAACCGCTGAAAAGTGGAAAGACCCTCAATCGGAGGAATTTTTTTGGACCAAAGAGAGATGAACAGACAGGTGAATGGAGAACACTACATAACAGTGAACTACATGGTTTTTATAATAAGCCAGACATAATAAGAATAGTTAAGTCTCGTGGACTGCGATGGGCAGGAGATGTGGGACGAATGGGAATGAAACACGCGTATGGAAGCTTCTTGTAGGAAAACCAGAGGGAAAACGTCCAGTTGGTAGACCAAGAATGAGGTGGGAGAATAATATTAACTACGATTTGAGGGAAATAGATTATACAGGGAATGATTGGAAAACATTAGCTCAGGATAGGGATGTATGGAGATCTTATGTCCGTGCCGCCATTAAACTACTGGTTTGCAGTGGAGTCAGTTAGTAATGAAAAAAAACAATATTAGTAACCGCAACACATGGATTCATAACACGACTATGCAAGAAAAGGGCACATGGTTTTGAATGATTAATACAGTTCAATATGTAGAACTGCAAAGCACTGGGGATTCACCGCGATTCCAGCTTTCCTCTCGCCTTTTTGCCAGCCCATAGCTGCATATATCAAAATAATGACAACTCATTTATTCACTATCCTCATATAATACATTGTGTTGAATTTACTGAAAAATATATGTTTATTTTAAAGATGGACTTTCGGTCCACACTAATAAGTCACTGGAACTATTGAATCCGTAGGTTTATTGACCGTGAATATGAGCTATCCTACTTCCTATTGAGCGCTTTTCCTCTGGTTTTCCTGCAAGAAATTTCCAGGTGATGTTAACGTAATAACCCATGTGGATAAGAAACTGGCAGCCATTCCATTTGGAGAAGAGCCATATAACAGCTGGATTTTTATAATTTCAGAAGAGAAGTGTGGATTGTAATGCTGGACACCACTTGACGTTTCTGTTTGCCTTTTTAAAAGCTTCTCCAGTCTCAGGAAACGTGATCTGGGCGCAGAATTATTTTCATTTACGCCCGCCATTCATTCATTCACGCTCGGATTCCACTTGTCTCAGAGAAAATCTCATAACCTCTACCTCTTCCGCCTCTAACCCCAGAAATACGTAACTAACAGCCGTAATAGGCGATGTTGGGAAGTGGTTTTCACAGAAGCGAGGAAAATGTTTAAAAACCTGGCGATAGCGAAGTTTTAAATTTCCGAGATTCTGTAAAATGTTTCACAAAGATGCATTGTACATTGTTTTTTTGCACGATGGTGTTTTCAAAATAATAAATAATAGTAAAATAATAACATCTTTGTTGGAAATATTTGCGTTAACACTACCTCTTGGATATTTTTTGTACATACTCGTACATTGTATGTAGTATACATAGAGGTCAGTGGTTTTACTTCCCACACGCGTTTTGTAATATGTAATATTACAGTACAGTTATTTTATTACAGTATAGTTATTTAGGTTGGCAACCCCGAAATGTAGGAAGCTGGACTTTCAATCATGGTCGCCAGTGCTATAGGTACGACAAAACGCACTATCGCGCAAAAACTTCATTTAATTACCAAAATATATTTCATTCCATTTTCTATATTATATAATGGCGTAGCCCATTGTTGAGCCATGGCCTCTCCTTTGTTAGAGGAGTTACTAGACCAAGTTAATTTTTAGTTACCTTATTTGCTCATAGATGTCATGAATGGCATGCGGTCGACATACCGACTCAATGAGACATCTAGGAGACAACTAAGGTATTACTAGGACATTGAGGTCGGCCAATTTTGCCTAGAGACTTTTTCATTCACGATTAAGGATCTTTTACGAGCCTGAAAATCTTCCGACTCAGGATCCTCCTTCCCGGAGGACTTGTTCCTTGGATTTTTCCGTCCTAATATATCCATCGATCCCGGCAGGGTTTGAACCCGCGACCCTAGGGACGAGAGGCTAGAAGCGTAACCACTAGTCCACCGCGGCCGTCATTTCATGTTGATATCTTAAAAAATTGTTCATGTTAGAAGGGACAAAGGGAATCTCGTTAATCCATTCATGCACTCACTAATTAGATATCAAGGCATTAAGAGATTTTTAGGACGGAAAAAATCAAACGTACACGTCCTCTCGGAGACTAGCCTCATCGGCTAATGGTTAGCTTTTCTGAGACTATAATTCATGAGGTCCCGGGTTAGATTGTCGGTCAGACCATATAAAGTTTTCCTTAAAGGAAATAATTCATATGATTGCCCAGGGTCTGCAATTTAGGTTAAGGACTCTCCTGGCGCTTCATTAACATTTATCACACATCATATCATCGGGGTATCGTAACCCCGCCTTCTAGGTGTCCCAACCTAAGAAATGGATTACAATTCCGCCAATGCTAGGGAGGAAAGCCAGAAATGTCATAAAAGACTACCCGGCGGTACTGGACTAAAAAAGTCATATGAGAGGTACATCAAGCTATGGGTCCCTACTATGAGATTTTCAGGCTCGTGAAAAAATCTTAAGCCTGATAAATAAACATCTAACCAAAATTTACTGACCTTCACCAAGCAACAATGTTTCTGAAAGACCTACATCGTTAACTAATTGACGAAATTCTTGAATTTCTTAAACAGAAATCAGTTTAATTGAGGACGACTGATACATCAGGTACTTATTTTTATATTTTAAAAATATTACTACAAAACTTGAACTATGATTTACAATTAATTTTAGAAGTATTGATTAAATGAGAGTCAAATTGAATGGATTATTTAATAACAAATGCGTTGTTGTCAATATTATAAATTTAAATAACTCGATAAACTCTCCATAAACCAATAAAGATGGAACATTAGAAGATTGGGTTTACCTAAAAGAGGTAATTTTAAAATGGATATAACGGCCTCCATGTTTGTTTTTCTTGAAATGTAACTTGATACAAAAAAAAAAAAAATTCTGTAAACCAGAAAAATCTGACTATAAATTCTTCCTGCTGAGGAAAATGCTAGTTCCTGCGTGACAGACTGCTCTGTTCTCACAAGGAAACTGTCAACAATTGCATGTTGAAACCTACCTTGAAATGTCTCAAAGAGAAACGTTGTGATGTACCAAGGGTGTGTTCAAAAATGGAAGGCACTAACAACCAGCGCCAATTTCTTATTTAAACCACAAGGAAGTAATACAACTCCTGACTTCGTGGATTGGATACCCTCTCACAATAAGCCGTTCACGCCGCGCCTCGCCTCACTCAACGCATCACTGTTCAAGCAGGGATGTTCTACAGCTTCGCACTTTGGGTTGTCATCGCTGGATTCTGGATTCGATTTCTGTGCCTTGCAGTTAACAAGATGCATATTTTTTTGTACATCTGGTTTCAAGGTAGGTTTAGGCATGCAATGGTTGACAGTTTCCTTGTCAGTTTTTACCCGGTGTTATAATGGTTGACAGTTTCCTTGTCAGTATTTACCTGATGTTATAATGGTTGACAGTTTCCTTGTCAGTATTTACCCGGTGGTATAATGGTTGACAGTTTCCTTGTCAGTGTTTACCTGATGTTATAATGGTTGGCAGTTTCCTTGTCAGTATTTACCTGATGTTATAATGGTAAACATTTTCCTTGTCAGTATTTACCTGGTGTTATAATGGTTGACAGTTTCCTTGTCAATATTTACCCGGTGTTATAATGGTTGGCAGTTTCCTTGTCAGTATTTACCTGGTGTTATAATGGTTGACAATTTCCTTGTCAGTATTTACCTGATGTTATAATGGTTGACAGTTTCCTTGTCAGTATTTACCTGGTGTTCTAATGGTTGACAGACTCCTTGTCAGTATTTACCTGGTGTTATAATGGATGACAGTTTCCTTGTCAGTATTTACCTGGTGGTATAATGGTTAACAGTTTCCTTGTCAGTATTTACCTGGTGTTATAATGGTTGGCAGTTTCCTTGTCAATATTTACCCGGTGTTATAATGGTTGACAGTTTCTTTGTCAATATTTACCTGGTGTTATAATGGTTGACAGTTTCCTTGTCAGTATTTACCTGGTGTTATAATGGTTGACAGTTTCCTTGTCAATATTTACCGGTGTTATAATGGTTGAAAGTTTCCTTGTCAGTATTTACCCGGTGTTATAATGGTTGACAGTTTCCTTGTCAGTATTTACCCGGTATTATAATGGTTGACAGTTTCCTTGTCAATATTTACCTGGTGTCAACCATTGCATGCTGAAACCTAACTTGAAATTTATCCCAGAGAAGCGTTGGGGTGTACCAAGGCTGTCAAAACATTACCTGACATTTTTAACTGCAAGGCACAGAAATCGAATCAATTTGTCTGATGTTACAATTCAATTAAAGTCCACTGCTGTGGTCTCGAAGTAACGTGCTGCCTTGTCACAGAGCGGGCCCAAGTTTTCTGGGTGAGGTTTTTTGGGATTTTTTACGCACCTTTAAGACAAATTTCTCGAAACGTTATGACCCAAATGGTCCCAGTACGCCACCTGGCCATCATTATAATCGCCTCATTAGACTAAAATTAGTTTAGAGCCTCTGCTGGTGCATCATTGCCACCATCATCATCACCTTTTATATCATTGAGGCAGCGTAAGCCCGCCTTCCAGGCACCTCAACATCAGAAGTGGGTTACAAGTACGCCATGCCAGGAGAAAATACCAGAAATGTAATGGCAATCTGGTGGCATTGTTTATAAAAACAATTTAATTAATCCACAAAATACACATGCTAATGAAGGTAAAAAAGAGAATAAAAAAAGAAGCTTGGACTTGACTATGCATTACAATATTATTATGGTTATGTTTAGAAAGAGGGAAGAACAATACATTGAATGTACAGGGAAAATACGAGACCATTACAATGCTGGTAGAGAGAGCGGTGTGTATTGAAAATTGAATATTTTGTTATTCATGGAGTTGGAATCCCCAAGTGAAACTTTGTGTATGTAATTTGAATCTAATAGAGAACTGATTGATTTTGGATGGAAAATTAATGGACAATGATAAAATAATCTGAATAAAACATCGCTTTTACAATCTTTCATCCCCCCACAAACACGTCTCCCATTACAGTAATTAAATTAATGAACAAATAACCTAATTATTTTTAACATTTAAATCATTTATTGTTATTAAAAAATAATATCGCATTTTACGCCAAGTGTCTAACGCGGAGCCGCCCAAACTTTTTGTATCGCGGGCCAAATAGAAGAAACATCAAGATGGTGCGGGTCATAGACCCTATTATAGCTGTTAAAGATTATTATTATTATTATTATTATTATTATTATTATTATTTGTTTATTTATTTAACCGGTTTCACTATATCTTCCTGCCCCTAATTAATCTACTGCCATTCTCCTCTACATCTCTCTATCGTTCCAATCTCCATTGGCCAATCCTATTTTTTCTTATGCTGCTCAAAACACAATCAATCCACGTTATTTTTGACCGCTCTCTCTTTGTTCAACCAAGTGAGACTCAATCCAGGATTCTCCTTGGGAATCTGTCTTCTGTCATTCTTTTTACATGACAATACCATTTTATTTTTTGTTATTATCATTATTATTTTTTTAGGAATGCTTTCATATTCCTAGGTTAAATCGACAAAAGCAAATGTATGTCTTTGTTAGCAGCTTTTTTTTCTATCATTTGTGTTATGCAAAATATATTGTCTGTGCTTGACCTACCACTTCTAAAACCAGATTGTTCTTCCATTTCTTTATCCTGGTGTTCTAAATCAACCATTTTACGTAGTATACGTCCATATATTCTACTTAATGTACTTGTTACTGATATGCCTCTATAATTTTCACACTTTTTTTTGTCTCCCTTCTTATGTATCGATGTTATAATAGCGACTTTCCACTCTTCTGGCACTTCTTCGTCACACGAATGCCAGAGCAAAGATTGCTTAAAATTGTTATGGAATGGATCCTAATAGAAAGGAGGAAGAGAGGAAGACCGAAGAAAACTTGGATAGAACGGGTACAAGCAGGTATGAATATCAGAGGATTGGAGGAAAATCAATGGATGGACAGAGAGGAATGGCGTTTGGTTTCCGGAAGACGGCGGCAGCTGCCATGATACCAGATGATGATGATAATGATTATCATTATTATTGTTATTATTAGAATTAGCGTGTGTTGATTTGTTACGTTTCTTGTTATGTCGTTACAACATATTTAGCGAGTTCTTGTTCCGTTACTGATAGATTAATATTATAGGCCTACCCTTAGCATATTTTAATTCATTAGAATGCTACAGGCAAACAGCGGCCACAAAAAAGTGATGGAGGGCCGTATCCGGCCCCGAGCCGCAGTTTGGACTCCCTAGTCTATGGCATATTGTACTGGCATAGAGTTAAGAGACGTACTCTGCCTCGAGTCCATTTGGCGGAGAGGGAAGAATTTTTCTCATGGAATTTAGGGCAGGGATATTGTAGCCCAAATGTTCCTTATGATAATTTGAAAAGTCCGTCACGCAGGAATTGCGTAAACTAAGCGAATTTCCCAGCAAGTCCAATGTATGATCGCATTTTTGTTTGTTTACGGAATACCATCATGATCAAATTCCAAACAAGCTTAAGGCCCAAAGCCTAGTAAGATTTCAGTGAAGCATTATCGGTCCATCTATTCTCTTCTCTTGAGGACGGTATAGAAGCATGACTTTTTAAAGTCTACTTGGATTCATCCGTTGCACGCGAGTTTTCCACTATAGTTGGTATTCATTTATGTACTAGCTAATACCCGGCGTGCGCTGCTACGCCTAAATAAATTAAATATTGAAGGTTAATTAATTATAAGGTATACTTGCGACGAACCGAACATTGCAGTTGCTGGAGTAAATTTTTAATATCAAACTTCAGGTAAACCCTCACTTCCAACGGTCGGATTTCGCTGATTTTTTGATAATACATATCTCGATTTACTTTAATAGGATATTCCGAGTTTTGTTGTGAAATATCGATTGCGGCCGCTAGAGCGATTTTTAAATGTTCGTTTCAGGTGAATTCCTACACCTAATGGTTTTAGAACATAATAGATAACGACTAAACACTCGCCGCATCTAAAACCGTGTATGGGACATTCCATACGAAATCGGCAACAAATTGTGAAAATTGAACTCACATCTTTAAAAGTTTACCATTTTTTTTACAGTGAAACTTTATGATATACGGAATATCTGAACCGAATTTCAAGTCTTCGCTTGGTGTAATTAAAGAGTAATAGAGCTGTCAATTTATCGTATTGTTTTAAATAGTCTCTTTCATAAAATACATTTCTCGAAGTATGTCTATTCCCTCAACTTGAAAAGATAGTCATATTATAGATGATTTTATGCTCTATCGCTTGAAAATTAGTATCTTAATATTTACGTTTTTCTGAAGGGCGTAAATGCAATTAATATGCAATTGACCTTCCTCACCAAAAATTTTATAAAATCAAAAAGTGCCACATTATTACCTGAACACCAGTTAATTTTTTGTAATTAGTATTAAAGTGGAGTCTTGAAAGGAAACTACCCAAAATAAGTATTTTTCCTAAAATCCCCTATGTGTAGACTGCCCGCAATACCTTTAGCGTGAGTGGAGATCGCTCGCTCGTATAAACAATGACGGAGCTACTTGGTAATAGTCCTTTGCGCACTTACAAATATTTTTATTGTTATTATCATCATTACATTATTTTTATTATCATTATTACAATTATTACATCATCATCATCATCATCGTGGACTAGTGGTTACTCTGCACGCCTCCGATTCCGAGGTTCGCGGGTTCAAATTCAATGACATTTTAAAGGGAAAATTACTATTAACATTGTAGTATTCTATAAGAATTAAAAAAATCATTTCCATAGCTTCGAATTATAGAAACTAAAATCGAAAGACCTAGCGTAACAATTTTGAATGTAGCTTTCTCCAGAAGGAAGGAAATCCGTGAGTCCCGTGTCGTAAATTTATGGTACGTAGGAGAACCTCGCGCTTGAAATAAATTGCTACATAATAAACGTCATTAAATTTAACAATCTTTATTGATATATTCAGTAGGCGGTTAATTTTGTGTTGATTTTGGCTAATGTATAGTTTAATTTAAATTACTAAGCACTTACGAATTCAAGCTGGTAGGCCTATTAAACATATTTTCTAGAGAGTAGTTTTGTAATGTGTTGTAATATTTTGTACTTGTACCCTACACCAATGTCTGATGTTGAATATTGTAAGTAATGTTAAGCTATCGATAATAATTTATAACAATTTTCATGCTGTTACAAGTAATATTTAAGAGGTATAAATATATTTTATTGGCTTGGTATCACTTACTGATCTTGCATCCCCTACTCATGACATATCTAAGATGATATTAAAATGCACGATAATATTAGCTTTTATTATAAGCTAAATTATTGTTATAGTATTTAATTTAATGTCTAAACTTCCCATTATTCTCCTTTTATAACACAAAATGTATATCTCTACGATTATTCTCTCATTCCAGAAATTGTAAAATTATATATTAACACATAATACTGTTAATAACTATTGTATACTAATATATGCATAATTAAAACTATATTTAACTTCTAACTCACCATTCAGTCTTTGTAGATCTGCAAACTTGTTAGTTAAAAACAAGAAGATATTATTTTTAATATGACTGTGACATTTAAAATGACGAGATGCATTAAACACACTGATGTAAGTCAACTGTCTAGTATGTAATCTGAACTTGAAAATTGTTGATGTAAAACAGACTTGCTGACATTGCATTATTATCGTTTGGTAGGAAGTGGTACGAGTATTAAAACATTCGGTTTTATTTGGAGTTATATCTTATAACAATACTATTTCGTCAAAGTTATCAGGGTACAATACAATACACTGAATAAAAAGTTATTTTAAAAAACTGAAATTAGTCATTATAACATAATAAAAATTTATACCAGTTTATTCAATTAATGGCGAAATAGTTATTATATAATATTACATTTAAACTGTAATGAAACATTTGTAACAAAATAAATAATTTGTTTTAAAAAAGGACAGAAGATTACGAGTATTTGAGAATAAAGTTCTTAGGAAAATTTTTGGATCAAAAAGAGATGAACAGACAGGTGAATGGAGAAAACTACAAAATAGTGAGCTACGTGATCTGTATAGGAAGCCAGATATAATAAAAACAGTTAAGTCTCGTAGGCTGCGGTGGGCAAGAAATGTTGCACGTATACAGGATGAAAGAGGTGCTTGGAAATTTCTGGTAGGAAAACCGGACGGAAAACGCCCAGTTGGAAGACTAAGAATTTGGTGGGAGAATAACATTATACATGATTTGAGGGAAGTAGATTAAACAGGGGATAATTGGAAAACGTTAGTTCAAGATGGGATGTATGGAGAGCTTATGTCCGCGCTGCAATAAACCTACAGGTTCCACAGAGCCAGTGAGTGAGTTAGTTATAAATAATTTGTTTAATAATTCACAGTACACGTAAGTAACAGAGCTCTTTACTTCTCACTTCAGCAATAAAATTTGATAAATAAATATCTACTGCGTAAGAATTAAAATATCGCCACTTTTATAAATTTACGGTACTGTTCCATTAAGCAAAACATATAATAATCTACCGTATTCGATTTAATGGCAGTTGAAAAAGTCACTGATGAAGCCCTTTCAATAAAGTACGCGCGCGACCTTGGTCGTGAAATGAATCTGCTGCGCCGTGGACCAGCGATTTTTTTTACGAAAATAGAATAAAAAACATTTATATTGTCTGAACTATTCAACTCTCCAAAAAGGTAATTGCTGGAAATTAATCCTTATTACGTGAGTAGTATCATGTATTTTTTGCGTTTTCATTTTTTGATATGTACTGCAGTAAACCGCCATAAAACAGAAAATTACACCGAAAATAAAAATATCCTAATTATAAAAATAACACCCATGATATCATCTATACAAATATGTTTGAAACAAATTTTTGCTGTTTACTGTTTCAGAAATATTAGTTAGTAAACGTTTTAGTTTATCATATTTACGATAATTTTAGATCATCATAACTACGAACCTATAAATGATAAAAATTAAATTTCTCCATTAATACGTTTATAAATGTATTCACTATATTTAGGGATACATAAAATTAAAAAAATAAATTGCAAGATTTTTTGCTGTCCGATTTGATATGGATTGTCCCGTATATCAAATTTTCACGAATATCGGTTGAACGGTTTAGAAGTCTATAAAGGACAAACATACATACATTCGTTTTTATAGACATAGATTGTGAGACTGGTTGTAATTGAGGTGCTTCCGTAAGTACCTATTTGCAAATTGTTGTATAAATTGACGCAAATTTAAATAATATTTATCAAGTAATTTTTCAATTAATTTATTAAATATATTATATACATTGAACTAACGAATTTAATAGGAAACATTGCAAACGTAACGTTAATTAAATGGTATGATAAACACTGTTCTCTCTTTGGTCAAAAATGTTTCTTATTTACTCGCAATATCTTCTTTGTCCTTAAAGTAAGAGTCCAAGTTTCGCATTTATATAATATAACTGGGAGAATAATAGTTTTATATATTTTCAGTTTAATATTTTTTTAGAGAATTTGGGACGATAAGAGTCCTTGTAATGCATTTACAGATTTCAGCGTATGTTCAATTTCTTTGTAGACCTCATTCCTGTTTGTAATTATTGTTCCTAGGTATTTCGTCAAAACGTTTCTCAGTAGTCATTAACTATCCAATTTCCATAACATAATACATTTATATGTGTGACCATACATTTTAGTTTTATTGATATTTACTTCTAGTCCAATTTCTTAGTGTTGCTCAATATAACGCGCGTGTTGGCCTTTAGTATCTCCTCGCTATAGAATAATACTACTATATCGAATTACTATAGATTTTCATTGGCTGTAGTATACTAAACCTTCCTATTTCAGGTACCATTTATATAAGAAAATATGTATATGTTTGTTTATTTGTCGATCAGAATCCTGTATACCGAGTGTGGATATAATAATATAGTAGTTTCAAGTAATAATATTATCACTCAGATGAGGCGTAGAAAGTTGCGTGTAGACTGAAATTAAACAGAAAGAAGATGGTTTTAGTTGTGTGAGTGAGCGGACAGCTTTCTTTTGTTTTGTTTCTATGGCAACAATAATAACAAAGATGACAACTCCTCAATTGAAAGCGTTTAGTGTTTTGTAGTTTGAGAGTTGAAAATCAGTTGTGGGAGTTCAACGTGCGTTTCGTAGGCAGTTTAATCATGATCCCCCCCCATTGCCAACAACATCAGTCGATGGTCTAATCAGTTCGCAACGACCGGTTGTCTATGTAAAGGCACAAGTATGGGATGGCCAAGAGTATCTAAGGAGAACAACATTTCAAAGTAAAGCCAGCGTAATTAGTAGACTTTAGAGCTTGTAACAATTGTAAACGGTAGGGACACTGTCATTATTGGATTGGTCATCATCATCCAGATGACAGGGCGTGTCCCCAGTGGCCTCTTGTATCATCGGATCTCATCCAATGCGATTTTTTCCCCCCTTTGGGGTTTTGTAAAGGACAGAGTCTACGTGCCTCCATTGCCTGCTAACCTGCCCGAGTTGAGAGACAGGATTCCAGAAGCCATAATTTCAGACATGTTTATTAATGTAGGTAAGAATTAGCCTACAGATTGGATGTGTGTCATGTTACAAACGGGGCTCACATTGAACACCTATCAACTTATAGTGTAAACTGGATATATTACTCTTTTATTTAACATGGGTTTTGTTTTCTGACATAGTTAAAGTATAATTCAACACCTTTAAAATCGCTGTATTCTTTTATGTACACTCTGTATATAAAACACAATAAATGAAAAAAAAAGTAAAAAATTGACGTTCTTTACAATGGAATGAGCCGTATCTATAGCGGAGGTTGTGTAATGCAAAGGAGTATTTGTTATGTGCGAGGACGCAGAAGGTATTAGAAACTACGTGACAGTTTGACAGTACTTAGGGAAATGCTACACCTGCTAGTCTCCAGGGCCACAATACATCTCCATGCCCTTTCACAGAGCTCTGGTGAAAGCGGGAAGTATTCTGTTTCCATTACCAGGTCTCCCTCTTCTCAATACAATATTGAAATATATCACATATACTGCTACAAAAAAACTGGAATTAAATTATTTACAAAAAATGAAAGACGATCAGAGTGTGTCTGTTCATATCCATTCATCCCTATTTAGGGCAAGGGGACCCTTAGTGGTAGTTTTGGGGAAATAAATAATTTATTTAAAAAAATATTTGTTATATTATCACATTTCCAATATTTAGGATGTGATATAACTTATAGAGAAAATAAAGTAAATAAATTTCAGGCTATTTGTGGAACCATAAAAAGAACCTTACGTCGGAAAACAAGGAAAAATACGAAGCTTAAATTATATAAAACAATGGCTGTTCCTTTGTTGTTGTATGGAAGTGAAACTTGGATAATGAAATCAAGGGATAAAAGCAGGATACAGACTGCGGAAATGCTATTTTTATGTAATGTGAAAGGATGCACAAGAGTGGATAGAATAAGGAATGAAGAATTACATATATATAAAATTGAAGATAAAATCAGCGAAAATAATAAGAAATGGACAGAACACTTAATGAGAATGAACAACGAAAGAATACCAAAAATAACCTTCCTGTATAATCCCAGAGGAACAAGAGATGTTGGCCGACCACGTAGAAGATGGACTACACTTTTAACTTCGCCGGAACAGGCTGCATAGCCTAAACCTTGTAGTAGAAGAAGAAGAACTAAAATTATGGATTTTCAGGGCAAACTGTCAATCACAGCAAAAATATTAATCAATAATTAAATAATAGAACAGATAGCACACTTTAACTATCTTGGTTCAGATATAACATATAGCTATGATTGTGATACTTATACATAATAAATAACAGTTGTCAAAGGATATGCGGTACCATAAGAAGAAGCCTCCGAAAGACTCGAAGAGAAACTCCGCTCTGGTTTTATAAAATTATGGTTGTTTCTGTTCTTTTATATGGATCTGAATCTTGGACACTTACAAAAAAGAAGATATCTCACACATTCAAGCCACTGAAATGATTTTTTTAAGATCCGTAAAAGATATACACGCATGGATAGAACATATGAGTCAATTAGAAATGAACTGGAGATATTTTCAATACTCGATAAACTAGACTGAGGACTTGTCCCTTGTATTTTTCGCTCCTAAAACTCCATCAAATCGACAGGGATTGAATGCGCGAACTTGGGGACCAGATGGAAAGAATCTATTCCCTGGACCTCAAATTCTGATATGTTTAGAATTACATTACGCTAATTTTTTTAAATAGATAACGTGTTTTGATGCATGCACACATAGCTAATATCTGATTAAAGTTTTTTTTTTCATCTATTTAATATACTTCTATAATCTGAAATAATTTTCCCATTTGCATTCTTAATTATGTTTGTTATAGCCTGAAACTACTTTCTCTCTATCATAATTCCCTGATATATTTATCTCATGTTCCTAATTTTGCATTCATAGGCAAACCAGAGAGAAATAATCTAGTAAATAGGCCAAGAATGAGGTAGGAGAATAACATTAATCATGATTTAAGGGAAGTAAATTAACAGGGATGATTGCGAGACATTAGCTCAGGATAGGGGTGTATGCCCGCGCGGCCATGAAATGGCTCAATGCTGCTAATGAGTTAGTTAGAACCAGTGTGTTTTGATGGCCTTTACAGTCATGTTGACATAGTAAGTAAGTCAACTGAAGACCAAGGAGAATAACATTAACCCCTCAACGTGGGTAGATTTAAATGGCCCGTCATAACCAGATGCGGGAGGAATTTTGACTGGGGTTTAAATCCGGCCATCCAATGCGAGTATTCAAGTAACACATTTAAAAGGATCCTGCGTAATTTAAATTATTTCAGACTCCCTCTCGGTGTATACTTAATATACCATTTAATAAATTATAAATATTATAATACTCCACATAACATCTCTTCAGGTGTAGACTAACAATGGTTTTTATTCCACAGTTGTAAAAATAATTAAAACAACACAGTTCACATATATAATTAAAACAGTGAATTACACAACAAATTCTTTGAAGGATTCAGAGAACCGGCACACTACCTAACAACACAATGCAATATTACACAAGAGAAAGGTCTTCCGGAAAAAAAACTCAGAGCTGAAGGGGGCTTTAGAAATTTAGTTTAGTGTGATAAATTTTAAAGCAATTTTCGAGGCATAAACCAGCTTGACAGTCGGGACACCAGTAAGTTGACTCTTTTCTCTTTCCATGTTTACTGCAAACAACACACCTCTTTTGTGGTTTAGACTTCTTCCCTGTTGGGGGAATCTTCTCCAAAAAATGTCTTTCTAACAGTCTGGGTACATTATTATTGCTCGTGTGCCTTCCAGGAACTTTCCTTTCTATACATGAACCATGTTGAGCTAAGAGACCTTGAACTAAATCGACCCTAAATTTCAAATTATCTTTCTTTTCGTTTCCAATATTTTGCTTGTATATAATACTTGCATTTAGTATACATATGTTTAAAAGTCTTTTAAACATTTTCATGGACCATTTACTCATTTTTTTTCTCTCGATCAGGTAACCTTGTAGTAATTGATCTTTCAAATCCACGCCTCCCATGAAGTAATTGTAGTCGCATATCATCGCCGGTTTCACCTTATCGTGTCCTCTTCTTGTTTTCACAATTTTGGTTTCGTCAGTATGGTATGTAGATAACATTGTCACATTCTTTTTGTCACTCCCACTTCATAACTGTAACTGGACCTGAATGTTGTGAAATAAGTTCACCCTTTTCAATTTTTTCTCCTTTACTGTCTTAGGCACGTGTTTCCTATTTAGTCGAAGAGTCCCAACACAGTCAGTTTTAAAATATTTTAATTTCATTGCCAATGACGGAGAATTATAAAAGTTGTCCATCCACAATGTATACCCTTTTCCTAGTAATGGTTCCATAAGTTGAAATACAATAGCCATAGTTTTATTCGCTACACCTGACGTCAAAGTAGAATCCAATTTTGTGTCCTTGCCTGTATAAACAATGAACGACCACAAATAGCCAGTAGTCGATTCACAGAGTTCAAAAGTTTTAATTCCGAATTTTGATGATTTTAGCGGTAGATATTGAATGAATGATAGACGCCCTTTCCATAATGTAAGGGATTCGTCGATTGAAATATTTTGTTTGGTATGTACATTGTTTGAAATTTATTGTTGAGGTACTGCACTAAAGATAAATCGGAAATAACTTTTTTGGACCGTCATAGGTAGTGAATTTTATGTCATTGTTGTTAAAATGAAGAAATTTGCAAATAGATTCAAATCTGTCCAAGGACATAACAGAACCAAATATGGGCGTGGCTATTGTCGAATTTCGTGAAAAATAAGAGCGAAAAGTAGGTTTCTGTACTATTCCCATCAACATAAATAGTGCTAAAGTAACATACATTTCATCAAGTGTCACAGGGGTCCATTCTCTCACTCTGGATCGAAATGAGAAAAGCATACCCCGAGATTTCATGTACTGTTCTGCATAACGGTTAGTCTCTGTAACAATCATGCTGACAAGTTCAAGAGTGAAGAAAAGTTTGAATGCTTCTACCACACTACTAACATTTCTTTGCAACATTTTGTGGGCCGAACACATTAGTGAATGTTTCACGTTTTGGGACATAATTACACATGGATTCCCATGTAAATATTTCAACCCCTTCTGCCTGACCTGCTATAGTATTTTCATCTGAATCACATTCCAAATCGGATTGCACTTCCGTTTCTGCCACTGCTACGTCACTTAATTCAGATTCGTCATCAGAATCAAAAGCACTTTCTTCTGAATCACTAAAACGAGAATTTAAAAGATTCTCAATCTCGGAACTCGATAAACTTTTCGCCATTTCCTTAGTATACGCTAGACAAGATCACCAAGAACTAAACACAGAGTGAAACATGGATTTTCTTCCTTTGAAAAAAAGATAAACAAAAAAAAAGGTCAACTGACCATTTATTGGTCAATATAACATTCCGGTTTGTTCTTGAAGTTTACAGCTAAAAAGAGGGCATAACACAAAAATCCTTTATGGAGTTATAAATGTAAGAAAGTGTCAGGAGACACAAGAATAACTATAAAACTAAAATTGTTTTAAAATGTTCCTTAATGGCATCAACGAATAATATACACACTAATAAAAACATTGAAGTCTCTATATCATAATTCTATAAACGGGAAATAGTTAACGTAAAAAATAAGATAATAATAACAGTTTATAGCAGTGCGTGCAGATTGCGTACATGTCACGTCCTTCCGCATTGGGTGATGAATTCACCCCGCGTACACGTCACGTCATTCCACGCTGACGGGTTAATCATGATTTAAGGGAAGTAAATTAACAGGGATGATTGCGAGACATTAGCTCAGGATAGGGGCGTATGCCCGCGCGGCCATGAAATGGCTCAATGCTGCTAATGAGTTAGTTAGAACCAGTGTGTTTTGATGGCCTTTACAGTCATGTTGACATAGTAAGTAAGTCAACTGAAGACCAAGGAAGAACAAGGAATGCTACAAAATAAAGAAAACAGATAACCCTGACGTCTGGTGCAACTATGTTGACTATTTGAATTAGCATTGACAGCATTATAAAAATTGCCTCTAGTCCCGAGGTTCGCGAGTTCAAACCTGGCCGGGGTCGGTGGACTTTTTAGGATGAAAAAATACAAGGAGTAATTATATTTGACTACTTCAAGTTTTCAGAGGCAGCCTCACAATACACTAAACTTTCGCTAATCCGGCCATTCCTTGCAGAGAGGGGTGCCGGATTATCGAAAGAGCAGAATTATTGAGAGTGTCTGAAATATGCTACACATACTTTTTCTTTCTTTTTTGATGTCGTAAATAGTTGCTCGTCCAACATTATACTCAGTAGCAATCGCTTTCTGTGAAGAAACTCTGTCCAATGTATCTAAAATTTTCAGTTTTTTCTTAAGATCTAGGGTATTATCGCCACACTATAATTGTTGTCCAGCGGCTCGCTTTGTTTCCCCGCAGCTGTTATATAATAAAATACAAAGATGCCGACTACCGCCCCTATAATAACTCCATATGTTAATCACTGTCGCGCGGCACCTGGTTTTATATAAACGGACAACCACCATAGTGAGGTCATGATACTGATCTGTAAAGGAAATTACAATATTGTTTAAGAGGTACTATTTTAAAATAAAACCGTTTGTATATTGTTGACATAAATTTAAAATAAAAATAGTTTGCTCCTTATGCCGGTTGTGGGCCAGATGACTGAGAGGCTGGTCTACTAAGGGCCGGATTAGTGAGAGTCTCGTATATATTATTCTTTCTATGCAGGTATTTCAATTCAGCCACTAGTGTCAGAAAGTCATAATCTTCCAAGCATATTTAAGGCCCAAAGTGAAGCATTCTCGGCCTATCTTTTTCTAAGATGTCCCAAACATCTCTTCCCTTGAGGACGGTATTGAGGTATGACTTTTGGAAGTCTATTGCGATTCATTCATTCCACTATAACTGGCATTTATTTATGAATTGTGAGATGGGTTGTAATTGAAGTACTTGCATGATATCTCCGCCCGTGCGAGTATATGTTAATGTTACTATCAACAATCTAATTTCACTGGCTGTTATTCTGCTGATACGTATCAGTAGTCCTCATGGTCCATGCTTCTCTCCGTAACATAGTGTTGCTGTACCAGGGATGACTTCATGATTTTGTTAATTGTTGCTATTGTTTTATTGCCGGACATTGGTAACTTTTAAAAGAAATCTAAATTTATATTTGCTCTAACCTCGAATTCATCATTACCCAGTGTAAGGTATATATAGTAATTGGTGTTTCTCGTATAATTTATCATATTCATTCTATTATTATTATTATAATTATTATTATCATCATTATTATATTATTATTATTATCATTATTGTATTATTATCATTATATTATTATTATTATCGTAACTATTATTATTGTTATTATCGTATTAAATGTTGTTTGTACATGAAATTTACATTGCTACATTTAATGTATCTTTAACTGTTTATAATTAGTATAGTGTATATCTATATTTGTCAAATATTAATTTGTATTTGTGCTGGTTGAGTGGAAGAGAAGGCCTTATGGCCTTAACTCTGCCAGAATAAATATAACATTATTATTATTATTATTATTATTATTATTATTATTATTATTATTATTATTATTATTATTGTATTTATTCCCTATCCCTTCTCTATAAAATCCTTCACACATCATCGCCCAATTATTTATCATGCTGCTGCATCAGTATATCCGACACACATAATCTTGACACTCGATCCCATCAGCACACTGTCCTTTATATCCCTCCTCATCACACTGTGCATTATTCATTATCTTTTACGGTCTCACTTACCAAAACATGGAATTCCCTTCCGCCCTATGTCAGAGACTGTCAAACTATAATATCCTTCAAAAACAAATTAAAGAATTATTTAATAACAAACTAACTTATACACTTCACTGATAGTATTCTTTTAACAATTAATGCATTTAATTATTTATGAAAATAATTAAGATTAACAAATATTTTCATTTGTATTGTTTTAAATATTGCATAATCGTAAAATTAGTTTTCTATATCTCATTATTTTTCTTTGTTTTTTATATACATTAGACAGGTACAGTTCAATTTATCTTGCTTGTATACATTTTATTATTAGTTAAAGTCTTAATTTTAACTAATATTAACTGGTTGAATTATAGATCGTAATATAATAGATATTATATTTTTGATCAAATTTTTATTTAGTATGTAATATTAGAGTTAATTGAGATTGTTATATTCTGATGTAATATATGTTTGTCCTGATGAGTGGAAGAGAAGGTCACATGGTCTTAACTCCACCAGGCTAAATAATCTAATCTAATCTAATACATTTTAGAAGTTATGTATGTTTCACCAACAAACGTTAAATTATATCCAAGATATGTAAACTCATTGACCTTTCTATTAACTTATTGTTTATGCAAATTTTGCATGTAACGGATATTTTCCACAAAAATGCCATGAATTTATTTTCTTATTGTTGATTTCCATATCATATTTTGCACTGATTTTATGTAGATTATTATGTACAGAATACTGAAGCTAATCTTCATTACATGTCATCAAAGCTAAATCATCAGCAAAGAGTAGACTCTATCAAATTGCAGGTTTCGACTTGTAGAAATTGAACCACGTAGAGTTTGTTTCCATTCTTTGATAATTTTGTTCATAGTGGTAGTCTAGTAATTCCTGTCACTCCTTTTGAAGCATAGGGCTATTGAAAAGCACGCTACCGGATTTTGTTTTTTTTTACCAAATTCCTCACTTCATCCCAAGCATTCCTTGTTGTACAATTTTTGTTGTTACATTGTTGTGCCATATAAGTTTTGGTCTTCCTCTTTTTGTAGGCAGTCACTGTGGATTTATCGTCATTATAGTGTCCTGCCGGCTTGCATTCATTTTGGTTTCTATAATAATGGGTTATAAAAATACGTGTTATTAGCCCACAGCTTGTGATGGAGTTGTCAACTATACAGCCGGAACTGCCTTCCTCAGTTCTTGAAGCGGAGTTTAGGTATTTCCTTCCAAACTCAATAATTATTGTTTTCCCGCCAATACTAGGGTGGGGTCGCCACATAACTACGCCCATTGATTTTGTTTATTTATATATATATGTATGTATATATATATATATATATATATATATACATGTCATATTAAGCTTGCATTGCTCAATATCAGAAATTTAATTATAACATCGAAATAAAGAATCTTCACTGCTATAAAGTAAAAATGTTATCTTTAATTTGCTTACTTGTTATAGGAGCTACTAGATGGCAGTGTAGACCAAGTTCCCGCTATTTCTCGTAATAATAGAGAATATATATATAAAGAAAAATACATGTTTGTACTTGATTTGCTTGGTAGCGTAATTGGTAGCGCACTGGAGTATCAATCTAGAGGTTCGGGTTCAAATCCCGGCCAAGCATTTATTTTTCTTATCATATATAATGAAAAGTAATGAAGCTAGGCCACATCCTTGTTTTAATCCGCAATGAATTATTTTCAGTGTGAGAAAGTATAGACACAACAATATGTAATACTAAAACTTATACTGTACATATGATCTCATGTATGGTTTCCCTTGTTGGATCAATATAGTTGCAAATTAAATTTGTGCCAGTAGCTAGGTGCTCTGAATAAACTCTTCCTTTACAAAAATGAATAACTAGACACGAGGCCATATTTTCACGTTATTAACTGATATGTGCAATAACCGTAAACACGCACTAATTTTGAAATTGCACATAATCATTGGTCCAATCATGGCCGTGCAGTCATAAGCTCTCCATACAACTCTATCCTGAGCTAATATTTTCCAATCGTCCTATGTATAATCTAGTTCTTTCAAATCATGGTTAATACCAATCTCCCACCTCATTCCTAATCTACCATCAAGGAGATTTTCCTCTGGTTTTCATGACTCTCTTTCATTCCTCATTCATACCATATGTTCTGGTGATCGCAGTCTATGCGACTTAAGTGTTCTTATTATATCTGGTTTCCTATAAATAGTATATACCTCACTATTATATAGTCTTCTCAATTCGTATAACTATTCGTCTATCTTTGGCCCAAAATGATCCCAAGAACTTTACACTCAAATACTCTTAATCTTTTCTCCTCCCTCAAAATAAGAGCACATGTTTCGTAACCATATAATATAAATGGGAGAATAACAGTTTCATATATTTTCAGTTTAACGTTATGTTGAGACTACAAGAACTCCTGTAATGCCTAATAGCATGCATTTCCAGAATTGAGCCTATGTTTAATTTCTTTGTGCATCTCATTCCTGTTTGTAATTATTATTCCTAGGTATTTGAATTCAGTCACTTCTTCAAACTTCCTCTCATTTGTCATTAACTGTTCATTTCCATTATATAATGTATTTCTGTCAACCGCTGTGTTCTCGAGGTAGCGTGCTGCCTTGTCACGCAGCGGGCCCATGTTCGATCCCTGGTCGGGGCAGTTTTTCTGGGTGAGGTTTTTATCGGGGGTTTTTCCTCACCTGTAAGACAAATGTCAGGAAAACTTTAAGACCCAAACGGTCCCCGAAATCATATGGTCATCATCATCATCCTTATCATTATCATCATCACCATCCTTCACCGGTGTGGAAAGCAACGGGAAGCTACCACACCTATAATTCCCTAGTAAAGCTGCAAGCATAGCATCCAAATGCTACGATTGCAGTAAAAGACCTGCCTTCGGGCAGAATTACTATGGGTGGATGGTTGGAATGTATTTCTATGCGTGAGCATATATTTAGCTTTATTGACATTGCTTCTTATTATAGCGAATTGTATGTAAGGAAACTACAATTACTGTTTACACTGGGAGTCTGGTTAGCAAAGACGGTACTACACTATCGTTTAGAGTTATAGGTCCCGGATTCAAATCCTGGTGCAGGCGTTAATTTTTCTTCTCGTGTCATATATAACTTATATATAAGGCATTATGTTGAATTTGATAAATCTTCATACAATTTTCATTAAATTAAATAAAAAATAAATTGTTAAATAAATACTGTTAGTGAGATATTTCTGTAGTTCGTAAAATGTTCTTCACTGTGTTTATGAAAGTGTTATTGTTTGGCAGTCTCTGACATAGGTGGGAAGAGAAATCCATGTTCTAGTAACAGAAACTGTAAAATATTATAACATGTAATGTCTGGTAAGTACAGAGTGTAAGAAATCCATTAAGTGGTCCTTGCTGAAGAAATATTTTCAACATAGCTCATCTTCATATGCCTTAAACCATGACACTCACTGTAATATGTAATAATTGCATATGTAACCCCTACATCCAATGACATGAGGTTCACTAGAGGTCACTCTGAACTGTAAACTGCGGTCAAATGTAAACAAGAGCGGATTTCACACTTACAGACAAAGTATACTTCGGTGGAATACAAAAGTTGCGCACTGGCTGTTCGGAACATTTGGAGTGAAATATAACTAATGTAAAGTTGTTGCAGTAACCAGACGTTACAGAAAATTATTCTAACTCCCTTCCCTCTTACTTCAATCACAATTGTTGCATCAGCTATATGTTGGTATCGTGTTCAGGAAGGAATTGTACCATCACTAGTGATGATATAATACAGAATGAGGCATAAACGCCTGTCGGTTTTAGAGCACTCGGAACATTGTGTGCTTGGTCAAAGGTATAGTTTATTCATGTTAAAAAAGTACACAATTACGTGGAGTTTCAGATGGCATGGTTCATTGATGATTTAACATTTCACTTTTGCAACGAATTTCAAACATTGGTGAATCGCTATTCAGATGTGATCGATTTTCTTTTCATCTCCGATGAAGCTAATTTTCATCTCGGCGAATATGTAAACTGAGCAGAATTGTCGCTACTGGGCTTAAAATAACCCCCGTGAGCTACATTCTCAGCCACTGCACACACCAAAAGTAACGGTTTCAAATACAATTGTTGGTCCAGTAATTTTGAAGATGAGGAAGATGCTGCAGTGATTGTGAATTCTGCACGTTATAGCACAATGCTGGATTTTTATTGCCATTTCTTGATGACATCACTTTGCATTAAAAAATAAAAGCTTTGGTTTTCAACAAGATGGAGCCACTGCTCACACAGTTCACGTTAATATACGGGCATCAATAAGGATGTTCCCGAGACACTTTATCTCTCGGTTTGGCGACATACAGTGGCCCGCCCGTTCACCAGACCTAACAACGCCATATTTTATAGGGATACGTGAAACTTACAGTGTAAACAACACGCACAACAACCATCTTGCAGCTGAAGCAATGCATTCAAGTGGTCATAGAGGAGATCCCACAGAACACTCTATGCAGGTAGTGTATTCTCCTCCTGGTAGGATGGAACAGTGTGTGGAAAACCAGGAGGAAATCTCACATACATTATTTTTAAAACATCAACTATGAAAGAGCGTTAGTTGATTTCTTGAAAGTTGTGGAGACATTTGAAAGAGGATTATTTAGGGTGAAGGATTATTAATAAGATATGATGATATATATATATATATATATATATATATATATATATATATATATATATATATATATATATATAGGTTAGCTCAGGTAGGTAATAACGTTCATTTCAGGGGATTGAAAAATCTTGTTGAGAAGTTGCTTCGTAAAGAAGTAATTGTTTTTGTTTACATTTTTTATTTTATTTTCAATTATTGTATACCCTTCGAATTCAATTAGTAATATCGGTGGAATAAACTTCACCGTCGTAATTTCTATTCTCATTTAATAATAATTAATGGATAATTTTAAATTTAATACTTACTTACTCACTGGCTCTATCGAACCCGTAGATTCATGGCCGCACGGACATAAGCTCTCCATACATCCCTATCCTGAGCTAATGCTTTCCAATCATTTCCTGTATGATCTACTTCCCTCAAATCATAATGTTATTCTCCCACCTGATTCTTGGTCTACCAACTGGGCGTTTTCCTTCTGGCTTTCCTATAAGAAGCTTCCATGCAAGTCTCTCATTCAAATTTAATACTAATTCATTTTATTTTCTCTCAGCCCCATATTGGGGAGGAAGTGTAGAAAGATTGAGGAGCGATTGCTTCCATTTAAGTCAAATTATTTTGCAGGAATTATAAAATTATTATCTTAACACAATAAAAGTGATCATTAAGTCACATGACCATAAGCTTTATCCCGATTGATCTATTCCTATGTTTAATATTACCTAAAACCTAATTTGTCATATGAAGGATTTGATTAATTTTATTACAAATCAAAATTTAGTTTACTTTGTTTATGCAAAATATAAACATTATTTAGATTTTATTTTAAGATTAATAATGATATTTTATAAATATCCACAACAATGACTTAAAATTTCTCATTCTAAATAAAAAAAATAAGATATTTTTAACAAACTTAACAAATGTAATGATATCTCTGTGGCACAATTAAGAGAATATTAAAAAATACAAGAAAGAAAACAAATCTAAAATTTTATAAATCTGTGACAGTCCCCTTACTGTTGTATGGTAGTGAATTTTGAGTTTTAACTAAAAGGGAAGAGAAGATGATAGAAGCACTGAAATGAGATTTCTGAGACGTGTAGCTAGCTGCAAACTTCTAGATATAAGAAGAAGTGAATATATTAGAAATGAGCTAAATATTTTTAAACTTTTAGATAAAATAAAGCAATCTAGAAACAAAAACTGGAAAGAACATGTACAAAGAATGAAAGATCAACACATACCAAACATTATACTTAATTACAATGCAAAAGGAGACAGGAATGTTGGTAGACCGAAAAAGTGATGGATCCAACTTTTTCAATGATAATCTATGAGACCGGAACAAGCCACATGGTCTTAATCCGTGATTGTTAATGTTGATGATGATACTGATGATTTTAAATAAGAATTATTAAGACGATCTTTATCTATTATAAATACTTTAATTACTAAAATATGATTTTTATTCAACAATAACTTAACAAACTATGTTTGGTGGAGCAAAAATATTACAAAAAATAGAAAATTACAAATATATCAAACCATAATTCAGAGCATATTAAAATATGGTGCTGAAGTGTGGCAAATTCCTACCAGGGAAATGAAAAGAATTTTAAGTACAGAAATAGATGTTTTAAGAAGATCAGCTGGAAAATCTAGAATGGATAGAATACGAAATAAAGAAATAAGGGAAATTATTGGTGTACAAGATGAGCCTGACATCATAGACATTATAGAAAAGAAAAGATTACAGTGGTATGGCCATGTCAAAAGAATGCCAGAGCAAAGATTGCCTAATTTTGTTATGGAATGGATCCCAATAGAAAGGAGGAAGAGAGGAAGACCGAAGAAAACTTGGATAGAAGGGGTACAAGCAGCTATGAATATCAGAGGATTAGAAGAAGATCAATGGATGGACAGAGAGGAATGGCGTTTGGTTTCCGGAAGACGGTGGCAGCTGCCATGATACCGGATGATGATGATGAAAAACTTTACAAGAAAAATGTATATTCTATTTAATGTTAAATTTATGCATTAAGTATTTTTATAGTATACAATTATGTATTTGTTTTAATGTTATGAATTACTCTTTAGTATCCTGTTTTTTACCATGTCATCTCAAACTCCATATAACTGTGTACACTTCAACGCGAGAAAACCAATTCTTTGATTAAGCATACAATGTTCCTAGTGTTTTAGAAACCGTCAGGTATTTATGCCCCACCCTGTATTTTGATTTACCTCTGTTCACAAACGACTCGCCTTAACTTGCGGAACAGAGTGTATGATCTCTCTCTTTACTTAGCCTTATTCCGAGGAGAGAGATGAAAGCAAGAGATGGTGTTTTGTAAATACAGTCGATCAAACATACCACACAGTTTTTTAGTCAGAGAATAATTGAACAAAGCCAATGTAGCACAATGGAAACGATTCTTTTATAGCATTACAATACAGATTGCAAGGTTTAACCCTCACAAAGGGAATGCATTCTGAGCAAACTAAATGCGGAAAATCTCATTAAACTTTGAACCAGTATCGTCTCCCTGTAATTCTTGAGAAAAAGATCGCTCTTTTGTAGCGCTACTCATTTTTAACCTTTTTTATTTACCTACTGAACTTCTGCAAAATGTTAAAATTTGTATCTACTGACACAAAATCAAAATAAAAAAGTAACTAAATAACCGTTCAGAACTAGGATTTTCCTCAATTTAAACGTTATGTGGAAAAAGTCCGTCACGCAGGAACTACATAGACTGCGAATTCCTCAGCAAATCAAATATATGGTTGGATTTTGCTGGTTTACAGAATATATATTTATTATGTTAAATTACAGAAACTCATTTTCTGATACGAGCTTATTTAAAATTGTCGGGCTGCAGTGAAAATAGACCATGCATAACTGTAATTATTCCTATGAAAAATCTGCATTAACATGTAACAAAAAAATCACAAAATGTGTAATATTAAAATTATAAATATAATTTTAAAATGTTTAGTTAATCAACTTATGTATTCTAATGGTTGAAACATGAATTTCATCATTTTCCTAAGTGATTAAAATTTTTAAAAACTTTTTTATATAACTAAAAAAATGTCATCATCATCATCATCATCATAGTACATTTACGAATTTAGGCCATTTGTTGACCTGTTTCGGCCTCAAGAGAAACATCATCGATAAGTCTTTTGAGTGGACGTCCTGGTCTTTTTCTTCCTGCAGGTTGATATCTTAACATCTGTTTGGGTATCCTATGATCTTCCATTTGATGAACATGTTGCATCCATCTTGACTTATAATCAGACATTTTGTTTTCTAAAGGTTCCATGTGTAATTCTTCTAAGATGTCTTCATTTTTTTTTTTTTTTGATCTAGTAGTGTGTATCCTGCAGTCCTCCGAAGGTATCTCATTTTAGCAGATCTACGTCTCTGTGTATCCTTCTGTTTCAACGTCCATACTTCACCACCATACAAAAGAGTTGGAAGAGCCAGTGTTTTATACACTTTTAGTCTTGAATGTTGGTGTGGGTCGTCATATTTCAATTCCCTCTGGATTTCTTCATGTTGATACTTGAAAGTAGTGCTAAAAATGTGAAAATATAATTTCACACGAACTCCATATATAAATAAAATATGTTCTATCAGATTGGGTACAACCCTAAAGTTTATAATGGCAACAAAAACAGTAAGTCACAAGATACTTGTCGATATTTTCAGGAGTTAGTTTTTGTCGATGAGCAGAAATTATGTTTTGTATACTGTGAAAACAATCGATGGACATCACTGAACGTCATTGGTGAATACATAAGCAGATGGACATGTGCATTCATTTAACCATTTGACATAATATGTAAAAAATTGTAATTATTTTTAAATTATGTAGTGCTGACCGAAATATGTAAAAATATATAACATGGAATATAATGGTCCTAGTAGCTTAATTCGTTAATATTTTAAGTTCTCAGACTTTGTTCCGTTTTAGCTTCAGAACTCTAGAAGTAAATGTAAAACAAGAACTAAAGTAGAAGGTCCGAATTTTAGAACAAAGTCAAAACAAACAAAGTTTCCGATACATAAATCACCCCTTTCTGTTTACATTGTCAACAATGTTAATCTCCACCAATATGTGATTATCCATCATGCTTACCTGCACTTTGATAATCTGTCGTTCCTTGTGCACCACAGTTACAGCTAAGAGCTGACGAGGAGACGAGCGTAAGGAATGCGTGACGTAATATATACTGAGGTAAAAATATGTAATTGCATAGAAATCCAGACTCTATTTATTAACTACTAGCTAATAACCCGGCGTGCACTGCTACGCCTAAATAAATTAAAATTAATGTGTTTTTATGTTTAGTTGAATAAGTCTTCTTCTTTCTTCTTCTTCCTCTACGCATGAAAGCTGGCAGCTTGTTGCGTGTTCATTCACTACATATCCGGGGTATGGTGACGTCCTTCCAGCGTAGTTGTGGTTTTCCTAATGGCCTTTTTTGCTGAGGTGTCCAGTCACGTATTTCTTCACTAATCTACTGTTCTCCATTCTATCTATGTGTTCGTTCCAATTTAGTCTTCTATCATTTATCCAAAGGTTTATAGGTTCAATTTCACATTCTTCTCTAATAACAGAGCTGCGAATTTTCTCTCTCAGCGATTTTCCCACGAATTTCCTTAAAACTTTCATTTCGGTTGTTTCATTGGTTTGTTTTGTTATCTGACTTTCTGTTCGGCATTCACAACCATATATTAGAACTGGTCTTATGACAGATTTGTATATTCTTATTTTTGTATCTATTCTTAAATTTTTATTTTTCCAAACAGTATTGTTTAAACGTCCCGATATTTTGTTTGCATTATTTGCTTGATGGAGGATTTCATCTGTTATTCTGTTGCTACTATTGATTTAAATAGGTGAAAGGAAAATTTATATGGTAATTATTTTTAGACCCCGTGCTGTTTGAACTACTCGTCCCCATCTTCTTGGCATAAATGAGCTGAAAGACAAAAATTAATGTACTTCTTATGATTAGTTGAACAAGTAAAATGAAAAATAATTATAAATGTATATTATAACTATTTTAAGATTCTCCGTGCTGATTACCAGATGTTGCCCGGGAATCTACTTATCTCGATCCTCTTGGCATAAATGAGCTAAAATACAAAATGTGTTATTGTAAGTTATCCGTAAAAGAATATTCGCCATGTGCTACTACGCTTTCACAGGATTCTACGTACTTCTCTCGATCTTCTTGGCATCAATCAGAGACAAAAATCTTTATTGTGAGTTATCCGTAAGAGATAAACATATGCTGTCTCGGACGTTTTTGTAGAGCTTTTTGAGATATTCAAATATGTATACATTAATTTTGTTTATTTATTATGGTTTAGGCAGAGTAAGCCATTTAAGCGTCCCAAGAGCTACTTTTTTCACGTTTTCCACTACAAAGGGCAATTTTAAGGGTATAGGAGTTAAGTATCACAACTCTCTTATAGCCTATGTTGATCCCGGGAATCTCCTGAACATTTTGCAAGAAACCCTATCACAATCGGTTCAACGGTATGGCCGCGCATACATTACGAACAAACAAACAAACAAACCAACAAACATTAATTTTTATATATTAGATTGCATTTGTTTTTTAATGTGACACAAATTTAAATAATACCTAATGATTGATTTTTTCCATTAATGTATTAACAATATTAAATTAATTAAACCAATGTATCTTATAAGGGTTAATATTACAAGGAATAATTCCCTTAAGTCTTGTAAACCTAAGTTTCACTACTTATGGGGACTTGGGGATTAAAGAGAGGAGAATTTGTGCTGGCTCCGGGAGGACTGCAGCTCAGTGGTAGATCGCGAACGCGATCCCAGGTGAGTGCAGAGTTTTTCTCTACTTATATGTTAATCATTGCCTACAGAGGACTTATCTGAAAAAAATAATTTTCATAAAATGTAAATTTAGACATTCCTTAAGTATGTGTAAGAAAAATACGAGATTTTATTGTTTTATTAAAACTTATTGATCATCGTCAATTTCATGAAATAGGCCTTCTGGCTTGTTCCGGTTCTTCATTCCACCTCCGTCTTGGTCTTCGTTGGGATCTCTTGCCTATATGTGCATATTTACAGGCTCTTTTGGATATTTGTCTCTCTTCCATTCTATCAAGATGTTGAATCCATTTTTCCCTAAGTTTTAACTTTATCTAGGATGGGTGTAATTTGCAATTCTTTACGAATATCTTCACTTCAAATTCGGTCTTTCAATGAACATCACTTTATTACTATTAAACATATAAATTCTGATGCATTTATTCTGCTTGCATCCCTCTTATTCAGATTCAACATTTACTGCTATACAAAAAAGCCATTGCTGTATAAAATTTTAATTTAGTGTCCTTTTTCTTAGCGTTCTTATATAATAATATTGATAGTAATAATATCGATGATGATAATAATAATAATAATAATAATAATAATAATAATAATAATGTTTTATTTATTCTGCCAGAGTTAAAGCCATACGTAAGGCCTTCTCTTCCACTCAACCAGCAGACATATACAAATGCATATTTACATGTATATAGTACACGAAGACATTGAGAGTTGCAGTGTAAATTTCACGTACATGCAACATTTTATACAATAAACATAATAATAATAATAATAATAATAATAATAATAATAATAATAATAATTTTTTGTATTGTAAGCCTATGTTTTCCTTTTACAGAGATTTAGGCGCTCTCCCCCTACAGGGAAGACATTTAACCACAGTAATTTAGTTACACTTGTTTTCGTATAGATGTCATTTAAGTGGTCCGTGGTCAGGGTTCCGCCTCATATTGACATCTAGGAAACCAAGGTAGTACTAGGACGGGAAAATTAGGTAAATTTTGCTTAGAGGCCTTTTCATTCAGGCTTAAGGATTTTTTACGAGCCTGAAAATCTTCAGACTCGGGACCCACGGCTTAAAGTCCCTCCCGGAGGACTTGCTCCTTGGATTTTTCCGTCCTAAAAAAACCATCGACCCCGGCCGGGTTTGAACCCGCGACCCTCGGGAGCAGAGGCAAGAAGCATAACCACTAGTCCACCGCGGCCGATAATAATAATAATAATAATAATAATAATAATAATAATAATATAAATAATAATAATGTAATAAATTAAATGGGAAACACCAAATAATACATTACATTACACGGGGTAACAATCAAGCTAAAGTTAGAGCAGGTATAAATTTATATTTCTTTTAAATGATGCTAGCGTCCGGCAGCCCCTGATTTTCTGTGGTAAGGAATACTTGTTGCGAGAACTGGAAATAGTATATGATGGGAGTGATGGAATTTCCAATGTTGCGGTGTATTAAGCAAGAGATTATGTTGTGATAGTATATTTAATTATGGTTAGAATATATAAGTATAGGCCTACTTCTGACTATTCCACATATACTTTGAAAACGCGAGATTTTTATTTGGACATACTTACTTACTTACTTACTCACTGGCACTATCGAACCCGTAGGTTCATGGCCGCACGGACATAAGCTCTCCATACATCCCTATCCTGAGCTAATGCTTTCCAATCATTCCCTGTATAATCTACTTCCCTCAAATCAAAGTTAATGTTGTTCTCCCACCTCATTCTTGGTCTACCAACTGGGCGTTTTCCCTCTGGCTTTCCTACAAGAAGCTTCCATGCACGTCTTTCATTCCCCATACGTGCAACATGTCCTGCCCATCGCAGTCTACGAGACTTAACTGTTCTTATTATATCTGGCTTCCTATAAAGACCATGTAGTTCATTGTTATGAAGTCTTCTCCATTCACCTGTCTGTTCATCTCTCTTTGGTCCAAAAATTTTCCTAAGAACTTTATTCTCAAATACTCGTAATCTCCTTTCCTCCCTTAAAGTAAGAGTCCATGTTTCGCACCCATATAATATAACTGGTAGAATAATAGTTTTATATATTTTCAGCTTAACGTTTTTTGAAAGGAGTTGGGACATCAAAAGTCTCTGCAATGCATAATAGCATGCATTTCCAGAATTGAGCCTATGTTTAATTTCTTTGTGCGTCTCATTTCTATTTGTGATTATTGTTCCTAGGTATTTGAATTCAGCCACTTCCTCAAAATTTCCCTCATTTGTCATTAGCTGTCCATTTCCATTATATACTGAATTTCTACCTGTGACCATATATTTAGTTTTACTGATATTTACTTCCAGTCCTAATTTCTTAGTGTTACTCAATAGTGTGTGCGTGTTGGCCTTTAGTATCTCCTCGCTATCGGCCAATAGTACTACATCATCAGCATAAACTAACAGCTTATTAATACCATTCAGTTGTAAGCCTTCCTCATTCTCTAAAGATTTAATGGCATGCTCTAGTACAAATTTAAATAGTAGAGGAGACAGTGCATCTCCTTGCTTCAACCCATTCTGGATTTCAAAAGTGTCTGAAAACTGTTTGCCTACACGCACCCTACTATTTGAGCCATTTAGACACATTCGTATAAGTCTAACTAACTTTTTAGGAATTCCGAACTCCAGCAGGATACTATATAACTTCTCCCTCTTAATTGAATCATATGCTTTTTTGAAGTCTACATATAGTTGATGTACAGTGCCATTATATTCCCATTTCTTTTCTAAAATCTGTCTTATACTAAAAATCTGATCTGTTGTAGACCTGTTTCTTCTAAATGCACATTGATGATCTCCTAGAATGTCATCAATGTAGGGAGTAAGTCTGCTTACTAATATATTTGTAAGAATTTTGTATGAAGTTGAAAGTAATGAGATGCCCCTGTAGTTGTTGCAATCAGTTTTATCTCCTTTCTTATAAATTGGTACGATAATTGATTCCTTCCATTCATCTGGAAGAGCTTCTTTTTCCCAAATCATACTAAGCAACCAGCGTATTTTGTCTATCAATTTTTCTCCTCCTGATTTTATGAGTTCTGCTGGGATCTCATCTGAACCTGATGCTTTATACATCTTCAATTTTTCAATCGCCATTTCAACCTCTAATGCACTTGGCTCTGCGACTAGCATTTCTGCTGTCTGTAACTTAACCTCCTCAATGTCCTGTTCTGTATGTACATTTAATAGCTGATTAAAGTAACTTTTCCATCTATTTAATATACTCCTAGAATCTGCAATCATATCCCCATTTTCATTTCGAATTATGTTTGTTCTAGCCTGAAACCCTTTCTTCTCTATACTAATTCCCTGATATAATTCTCTAATGTTCCTATTTTTTGCATTCATTTCAAGATCATTAATCTTCTCTCTCAAATATTCCCTATTTTTACTCTTTAGTAACTTAGTGGTTTCCCGTCTAATACTACCCAATTGCTCTAAATTTACCTCATTTGGCTCGTGTAACCATTTAATTTTTGCTAGTTTTCTTTTCTTTACAATGTTGGCACATTCCTCATCAAACCATTTCTTGTTTTGCCTCTTTTTTAAACAACCAATGCTTTCTGATGCTGACAATTTAATAGTATCTCTTATAGCCTCCCATTCTTTATTTATATCAGGTTCTTCTTCGTTTGCCACATTGTCATCTGAAGATTCCAGTACTTCAAATCTATTAGCAATTTTGATTTGGTATTCTTGCCGCATTTCATCATTTCTCAAGTTTTTTAATTCATATTTTACAGAATCATCTTTAGCATTCGTTCCTCTCATAAGCGATAGCCGTTGTCTGATTTTCACTCTGACCAGATGATGATCCGAATTGCAGTCTATCCCTCTAACTGATCTAATATCAATGATGCTACTGTGCCAGCGTTTATCCACTAATACATGATCTATCTGGTTCCGAGTTTCTCCATCTGGGGACGTCCAGGTGTATTTATGAATATCCTTATGCTGAAATGTTGTGCTCTTAACAATCAGATTCTTCGATGTGGCAAATGTGACTAATCTAACCCCGTTGTCGTTACTATCTTCATGAAGACTGAATTTGCCTATTGTTGGTTTGAATATATCTTCCCGCCCCACTTTTGCATTAAAATCTCCTATGACAATTTTCATATGATATCGTGAAAGGCTATCAAATAAGCATTCTAATTCTTCATAGAACTCATCCTTGATCTTGTCATCTTTATCTTCTGTGGGGGCATGTACATTTACAATTATAAAATCATGTCGTTTACCCTTTAGAATTATGTATGATATCCTATCATTAACAAACTTAATATCTCGGATAGCGGATAGGATCCTCCTTCTGACTAAAAAACCCGTTCCAAATGCAGGTCTTTCTGCACCCCCATAGTATAATGCAAAGCTTCCTGATTCCTGACTACCTTCTCCTGGCCACCTAATTTCCTGTAAAGCGACTATATCTAAGGGCGATTTATCTAGTTCCCGCGTTAATATCTCTAGTGCCCCACTATTGTATAAAGTCCTAACATTCCATGTTCCTAGGAACATGTCCCTGTGTTTGAGCCTTTGGCATGGGTTCCCTGAAGTAGTCCCCGCCCGGAGAACCGAATGGGGGACTATTTGACCTCCGGAAAATTTTACCCCAGATGAACCCATGTCCGCATTTCTTGACGGTTGTATTTTTACGGTGAAAGATCGTCACTCTTTCGCCCAAGGTACTTTTTTCGTCTGGCTTATCACCTTCGACCAGTCCGGCATGGGTAACCCTATCGGCAGCAATGCTACCGCCGGCATAGCTCTCAGGATCATTTAAGCACGCAAGCCACTCCACCACGACAAGGTAAAGATACCATGGAGGGTTTTATTTGGACATATTTATCATATTTAAAAGTAATGTGATTTCGAAGATAGATAAAATGTGAAATGTGAAATTTGTTTCAATATTATGTCATCTGTTACAATTCTAGATCTAATTGGATAAAAAAAATTTGTCTGAAAAAATAATAAAAACTAACTCACTGGCTCTATCGAATCCGTAGCTTCATGGCCGCGGCGATATAAGCACTCCATAAATCCCTGTCCTAAACTAATGTTTTCCAATCATCCCCTGTATAATATACTTCCCTCATATCATAGTTAATTTATTCTCCCACCTCAATCTTGACCTACCAACTGGGCGCTTCCCTCTGTTTTTCCTACAAGAAGCTTTCATGCACCTCTTTTATTCCCCATTCGTGCCACATGTCCCGGCCCATCGGCAGTCTACGAGGCATATTATATCTGGTTTCATATAATGATGAAAGTAGCTCACTGTTACGAAGTCTTCTCCATTCACATGATAACGTTTCTACTGTCGGTAAACCATTTTCTTTAAAATCCTGTTCTGCACGCACATTTAATAGCTGATTAAAATAGATTTTCCAACTATTTAATATACTCCTGGAATCTGCAGCCATATCCCTATTTAGATTCCTAATTATGTTTGTTCTACCCTGAAACTCTCTCTTCTCTATCCTAATTCCCTGATATAATTATACTGGTCTACAAAAATGAACTTTTTTCAACAAGAAAAAAATATGCATGGTGAATTCAAATATCATTTCAGTTTTTCCCGATCAGGCAGGACTTTTGTATTATATTTATTTGCATTTTTTATAGTACTACTCATTCTGACTTACCTAGAAAGTGGTAGATAGTGATGTTCGGGCATATTTTGCATCTGAAACATCTCCCTCCTTGGTCTAACAGTTGTCAGCCAGCATATTAGAACTCCACTTGCCTTGTTATCTGATTTCCATTGTAGAAATTTGCTGATGACATTGCTCACCGTGCTCATGGCTGACATCCTCAAGAATTTCTGGGATGAAGTCTAAGTGAGAGTCCAAGAAGTGTATTTTTAAATACCGGTAAATGTTGCTTTATTAGAATACAGAAGATCAGCCACTAGTCTACGAGAGTTTTCTGCTTTATGGTTTCCAAGAAAATTGAAACATATATTTTTGAAAGACTGCCAGGCCGCTTTTTCAAAAGGATTTAACAGTCCTAAGAAAGTTGATCAGCCATTAATGATCATATTTGTGGTCCTATAAAATTACTTCTTTCAGTTTAGCCTCACTGATTTTGGAAAAAAGTCGATTTCAAGTACAAGAATCCTTCAGAAAGTTTTTCCATAACTTTGACGAAATTTTCCATTACTCCTAATTTAATATGCATTACTGTTATATCGTAGTGAATTTTGGGTTTTAACTAAAAGAGAAGGGAAGATCATAGAAACAGCTGAAATGAGATTTCTGAGAAGTGTGGCTGGTTGCAAACTTCTAGATAAGAGAAGAAGTGAAGATATTAGAAATGATCTAAATATCTTTAAACTCTTAGATAGAATAAAATAATCTAGAAAAAATGGAAAGAACATGTGCAAAGAATGGAAGATGATCGCATTCCCAAAATTATACTTAAATACAAACCAAAAGGACGCAGGAATGTTGGTAGACCGAAGAAGAGATGGATCCAACTTTTGAATGAGAATCTATGAGACCGGAACAAGAGACATGGGCTTAATCCGTGATTGTTGATGATGATGATGATGATGGAGGTAAATATATTTTTTTCAGGATTCACTAAAGGGTCATGTGACACATTTTTTTCTGGCCAGGGATAAGCGATTCACGTTTAGGCTATTATTTTTTAATGTAGTGAGCCTGACACAACACAATGCCAGATTAACAGGTCTAAGCATGTCAAAACATGAATGAACCTGAGCAGTCTTGTCTTTTGATGCTTCAGCATGACATTATATACAATTTCCTTGAATACAACGTGAATAAAATCGCTAAATATAGAGTAAATGTTCCTATGAAAGGTCAAAGAGATGGCTAAAATAAGATTTTAAAAAGTAGCTGTCACAAGAAAACTGTGCCTGTTGGAAAAATTCTGACTACATTTCTGATTTCAGTATGAAAAAATGCACTACATTCACTAATAAGATTTCTTGTGAAGAAAATCTTGTCGACCAGTGTTATCTGATGTTCCTATTTTTTTGCATTAATTTCAAGATCATTAGTCTTCTCTCTCAAATAATCCTTCTTTTATTCTTTAATAACCTAGTGTTTACCCGTCTAATGCTACCCTATTGTTCTAAATTCACTTCATTTGGCTGGTGTAACCAATTCTTATGTACTAGCTTTCTTTTCTTTACAATGTCGTCATATACCTTATCAAAACTTTTTTGTTTTGCTTCTTTTTTTAAATAACCTACCTTTTCCATTTCTGACAATTTAATAGTATCTCTTCTAGCCTCCCATTCTTTATTTATATCAGTTTATTCTTCGGTTGCCACATTCTCATCTGAAAATTGCAGTATTTCAAATCTATTAGGAATTTTTATCTGGTATTCAGCGAGAGTTCATCGCTTGTCAAAGCATTTCAATCCAAATTTTTCATAATTATATTTAGCGTTCATTCCTCTCATGAGCGATAACCGTTGTCTGATTTTCACCCTGACCAAATGATGATCCGAATTGCAGTCTGCTCCGCTACTGATCTAACAGTAGCATGCTACTGTGCCAGCGTTTGTCCACTAATACATGATCTATCTGGTTCCAAATTTCGCCATCTGGAGATGTTCATGTGTATTTATGAATATCCTTATTCTAGAATGTTATGCTCTTAACAATAAGATCATTTTATGTGGCAAAGGTGACTAATCTAGCTCCATTATCCTTACTATCTTCATGAAGACTGAATGTTCCTAATGTTGATATTAATGTACATAATATAAATAAATGTAATATATATATATATATATATATATATATATATATATATATATATACCGGCTGCGGCACAAACAATGACTCATTTTAATTTGCCCGCCTTTATTGGACACGGCTTCCTACAGAGTTGATATTGGTACCAACGCGTAGTGCAGTTAAAAGCATTACCATTTAGTACGGAGCGTTGGTCAAACGAACAAGGTGCGTTTGCAATAGAAACGGTTTTCAAATGTGGTGACAGTGTCGTACGGACACAGCGTTTGTTCCGGCAACATTTTAACATTGGTTGAAATGCTAAGTTTCGTCTCGGAAGTCGATTAGGTGATGGATTCAGCAGTTCAGAGCAACAGCATCTGCAACAAACAATAAGCCACCTGGTAGGCCACGTACGGTTCGCACCCCGGAGAACTTGCAAGAGTAACAGTTGCTTTGACAATGTCAACTGTCCCCTTCACCCGATTTATCGATTTGTGATTTTGTTCTGTGGGAATTCCTAAAATTCAAAGTGTATGCTAACAAGCCAACAACTCTTGAAGACTTGGAAAACAACATGCACGCCGAAATCGAGGCCATAACAGGTGACACTCTTCGTAAGGTTATGGAGGATGTGCGTGTTCGTGCAGAAGTTTGCATCGCCAACAATGGTGGACACCTAAGGGACATAATTTACAAAACGTGACATGTGTAATTAATGGTAGGATATGTTCTTTCGAACAATGTACACTGATAATGTGTAGTTGTACTTCTTCATGTCTAAATAATGTGTTTAAAATGGGTAATTGTTCTGCCGCACCTTGTATATATATTGTAGATTTTCGTAAGTAAGATTAATAAAGTTTTCTTGGATTTTCCGCGTCATGGATTCAAGGTAGGTCTTTGACCACTGATTCCGACGTTTCGACATGATTCCACATGCCATTATCAAGGAATCAATTCCGACGATTCCACATAATTCCACATTACATTCTCAAGGAATCATTCCTTGATAATGACATTTGGAATCATGTCGAAACGTCGTAATCAGTGGCCAGAGACCAAACTTGAATCCATGATGAGGAAAACCCAATAAAACGTTTTTACAATCATATATATAATGATATAATTGGATAAAAATGTTTTTGTGTGAAGAAATACTTGGAAGTTAAATTCTGAGAGACACTGTAGTTAGAAGCGTAACAAGTTTTACATAAAGGAAACTGTGATTGATGTATGTGGATGTTGAGTATCTGGTGATGCAACAGAGATAACAAGAGTTGATAGCTCTGTTTCTAAACTTAGATTATAGCTGTGAGTATTAAACTAATCTCTGTCTGCTCAGACAAGAATGGAACAGCCCCATAGGTACGGAATAACAGAGAGAACAGTCAAATGTTATTTTCAAACGTAGTTCTATTCTTCTACTCAAATGCATTTAACAAGAATATAAACTAAGTTACAAAAGTACAACAAACTTTACAAATTAACAAGAAACCTTACTGCTAAGATGCTTCTAGCTTCCCAACTGTCCATCATGATTAAGTATTGAATTCACTCAACAATTCCAATATAATACCGTTTTTATGTGCAAGCTAACCAAATTTCTCTACTGAATTTAATATCGTGGTAAGTATGTGGCGACCACCAAGCTTTTTGCACACAGTGTACCTGCGAATCATGATCTCATACACTCGCTCCATCGTATTCTTACAGTGATAAAATGAAGCTTCTTCATTTTTCCCTTGATATTGGACATTGTTATAAGTCTTATAGTCTAGTGGTCAGCGTTTCTAAATTTCAAGAGGTCCCGGATCGATTCCCGGTCAGATCATAAGAATTTTTCTTCAGAAAAGATCATTATTTCTGTGATTGGCCATGTTAAGTTTAAGCGGCACCTACAGATCAATATTTACGTCAATATATTGCACAATATTTTGTACAATAGTATTGCTTGGCCAACCCACACGGTGCAATATTATTGCTCAATAAATTAGTTCGCGGGTGATACTCGTGTAGGCAACATGTGGAATAATTAAAAGACAGAGCACAGAACTTAACTAGCATTGCGCAATATTGCCAACAGACGATGCAATATTTACGAGATTGCACAATAAAAATCAAACTGCTTTTGATTGACTCAATATATTGCGCAATCTTTCAAGCGGCCCCTACACGATCAATATTTACGTCAATATATTGTACAATAATCGACATTGTACAATAACATTGAGCGTCTATAGATCATATTGAAAGATTGCGCAATATATTGAGTCAATAAAAAGCAGTAGGATTTGTATTCTGCAATCTAGTAAATATTGCGTCGTCTGTTGGCAATATTACGCAATACTAGTTCAGTTCTGTGTAGTCTTCTTTTATTATTCCACATTTTGACAATACAAGTATTACCCACGAACTAATTTATTGAGCAATAATATTGCACCGTGTGGGTTGGGCAAATAATACTATTGTAAAAAATATTGTGCAATATATTGACGTAAAGCGGCCCCTGCACGATCAATATTTACGTCAATATATTCCACAATATTTTGTACAATAGTATTACTTGGCCAACCCACACAGTGCAATATTATTGCTCAATACATTAGTTCGCGGGTGATACTTGTGCAGTCAACATGTTTATTCCAACATTGTTAATACAGAACTGAACTAGTATTGCGCAATATTGCCAACAGATGACGCAATATTTACTAGATTGCACAATTAAAATAAAACTTTTTTATTGACTCAACACATTGCGCAGTTTTTCAATGTGATCTACAGACGCTCAATATTATTGTACAATGTCGATTATTGTGCAGTATATTGACGTAAATATTGATCTGTAGGGGCCGCTTTAGGTTAAGAACTCTCCTCGCGCTTCGTTACCATTCATCACCCATCATATCATCGGGGTAACGTAGCACCGCCTTCCAGGTGCCACAACCCAAAACATGGATTACAATTCCGCCAATGCCATGGGAGAAAGTCAGAAATGTCATAAACAACAACCTGGTGGCATTGGACAAAAAATGGGTATTGTCACGAAATCATTGGATGTTGGGTTGTGTAAATGTAATTAATTGTGCCATTTTCCATGCAATTTTTCCATTAACGCAGTCTATACTTTCGAAGAGAGATATGCCACAAGGAACTTAATTGGCAGGACCTGTCGGGAGACGGATGTTAAACTATGGATCACATAATTCATTTTTTGACCACATAAGGAAATGGAAGGCCACCTCAATGTCAAGGCCTCCTCCGAAACAACACAACCTTAAGACAAAACATACCATTCACACACACATTCATACTAAACATTGCTAATATGATGATGATTATAATGGTCAGATGATGTTTGGGGAACGTTTTGGTCTGAAACTTCCCGACATTTGTCTTACAGGTGAGAAAATATATCCATGTCCTTGTGTGGTCAACAAAAATAAAATAAGTGTGTGATACTCAGTTTTAAACCCCCCTCCCGACAGATGGTGCCACTGTAAGACTCGGGTGGCATGTAACATGTAAAAAATGCCTATAAGGTGAGAGGTTTAATTTAGGTAAAGGAAGGTAGAAAGAAAGAAAGTTTATTTTTGGATGAAATAGGCTTAGCAAACTTTTTGCATTTGATTTACTTGTCCTCGAACTATCCATTTTTTATGTTTAGAGCTGGTATTATTTGGAAAGAGAATAGATTACTTAATATATAAAAATGAATGTTTGTTTGTTCGTACTTCATGTGCGGCCATATCGTTGATCCGATTGTGATGGGGCTTTTTGCAAAATGTTCAGGAGATTCCCGGGATGAACATAGATAGGCTATAAGAGTTGTGATACTCAACTCCTACTCCCTTAAAAATCGCCCTTTGTAGTGGAAAACGTGAAAAAAGTAACTCTTTGGGCGCTTATGCTGTCTAAACCATAACAAATGCACAAAATTAATGAATATAGAATTGAATATCTCAAAAAGCCCTACAAAACGTCCGCGACAGCATATGTTTATCTCTTATGGAAAACTCACAATAACCATTTTTGTCTTTCATTGATGCCAAGAAGATCGAGACAAGTACGTAGATTCCTGTGCAAGCATAGCAGCACATGGCGGGTATTCTTTTACGGATAACTCACAATAACAAATTTCGTCTTTTAGCTCATTTATGCCAAGACTATCGACATAAGTAAATTCCCGGGCAACACCGGGTAATCAGCACGGGGAATCTTAAAATAATTACGATATACATTTATAATTATTTTTCATTTTACTTATTCAACTAATCATAAGAAGTACATTAATTTTTGTCTTTCAGCTCATTTATGCCAAGAAGATCGGGATGAGTAGATTCCCGGACAACGCCGAGTAAACAGCACGGGGTATCTAAAAATAATTGCGATATAACATAAAACACATTAATTTTCGTATTTCAGCTCATTTATGTCAAGTAGATCGGAATAAGTAGATTCCCGGGCAACGCTGGGTAAAATCAGCACGGAGTATCTAAAACAATATAAATTTATAATTATTTTTCCTTTCACTTATTCAACTAAACATAAAAGCACATTAATTTTCATTTATTTAGGCGTAGCAGCGACCGCTGGGTATTAGCTACTTTTACATAAAATGTGTACATTCTTTAAAGAAGATACCTGTAATTTAAATGAAAAAAAAGCAAAATCCCCTTTGTAGTAAATCGACTGTAAGATAAAACAATTATTAACAGTCAGAGAGCAGAGGGAAGCAGTTAATTAGGCATAATACAAGCCTAATGCTTAATTGAAATGCGCATATATTGTGCTTGTATCACCTTCTTTTGTCTTGGTAATGAGCTCCTCTTTTTTCCTCTTTACATAGGTGGCCTTGGTCATTGTGAATAAAACACGGCAGCCTCCAATTCTCGTATTTCCTACACGTAACAATACAATTTCGCTAAATCCAGCGAGATAACGCAGAACCTCGCAGGCATCATATTTGTATTCGGAAAGTCCCAGGTTCAAACCCCAGGCATAACGACGAATCTGAGATTTAGCTTTTTTTCATTCGTCAATAGTGCTGAAATCAAATTTCATAGCTAGGATCCATCATACGAGACTCACCATATAAGTTTCGAGATAATGCAACAGTGTACTATTCCTCTTCCAATATACGTTCCACTTATAATATAAACAAAAAATATACTGTATATGACTGCATTTTCATTGGTCGAATAATGGTTTTACCTTTAAGCGTGTAAAAAAAATGTAGTTCGCACTCTAACACTATAATTAAAGTAAATACATAATAAAAATATACATTATCTAGCACGTGGATACATAAGTTATATGGGAGAATCTTAAAATATATAACTTCAATTTTAATAATTCAATAGGCATTGCTTTATTCTTACGCATGTGTAATGCAGAATACGTTGGAATTTCAATTGTTTCAAAATGGCAAAATTTCTGTAGAATTCCTTAAACACTGAAAAGCAAAGCATTTGAAAAGCGAAGAGAAACAAATTATTTTGAATGTTTTCAAAGAGTTTGGTGAGAAATGTCCCACATTAGCCATTGAGAGAAATTCAATTGATAAATTTATTTGTTGAAATTCTTTCAATAACAATTGGCAGGTGAGTCAGCATATAACACAAATTCTGCTCATAATGAAATTGTACCGATAAATAAGGTTATCTACTGACATCAAGGAAAAAACGTAAATGTCTAATTAGGTAGCCCTATACATAATTTATGTCATAAATAAATAAGAAATGGGGGAAATTATTAATTATTGATACCAACTAACGTTCTATTCAGAATGATTTCCCGTAAAATACGATGTTTCTATCTTACACAATTCAGTTATATGGCGGTTAAGAGCAGTACCACGGAGTAGTAAACGGAGTCAGGCTATGCAAGTTTGTTTACAGTACAACTGGAACTTAGCTAATTTTGTTTTGTTTTATATTATTTTCTAATGTGTTAATTGCCTTCCTAAGTGTGGTATTAATCTATTCTACATTGTTTTGTTTATTTTGTTTCGCCATGTATTAGTTTTTAAGTGTGCTAGACTTTATTTCATGGCTTCAAACTGTCTCCTAGATTTATACATTCTATTTTCCCTCTCCATTTAACTAAATATTTGTAATGTATATCGCACCTTGGGAAGAATGGGGCTACAAGTGTAAAAATGTCATAAATTGAGTTAAAATTTTTATATGTTAGAAAAAAACGGTTACAGATTTATTTATTCATGGCCATAAGTTATGTGCAAGGAAATGGAGACAGGAAAAATTGTGTCCATATGAAAAATTGGATTTGCTATACTTTTTTTAAACGTTAATTGTGAATTTATTTATTATTTACTTAGCCTAATGGAGTTAAGGCCAAGTGGCTTTCTCTTCCACTCACCAGGACAAACATATATTACATCAGAATATAACAATCACAATTAACTCTAATACTAAATACTAAGTGAAGATTTTATCAACAAGATTATATCTATTATATACGATATATAACAAAACCATGTTAATGATATTTAAGATTAAGACTAAACTAATAATAAAATGTATACAAGCAAGATAAATTAAATTGCCCCTGTCTAATGTATAAAAAACACAGAATAATAATAATGATATATAGGAAACTAATTTTACGGTTATACAATATTTAAACAAATGACAATATTTGTTAATCTTAATATTATTTTCATAAATAATTTAATTAATTAATTGTTAAAAGAATACTATAAGTGAGGTGTATAAGTTAATTTGTTATTAAATAATTATTCAGTTTGTTTTTTAACGATGTTATAGTTTGGCAGTCTCTGACATAGGGCTTGCGAGTAACTCGGAAATAATGTTTTTACACTTGTGGCTGTCTTCTTCCTAAAGTGTGATATATTCTATATGTATTATTTCTGTAACTCAATTGCACCCGAGCACGAGCACTTGTTGATTCGGTTGTCAATACTGCGTGCAACATATATTTGTGAATAAAATGTATTCTTATGCAAGTGAAAGGAACATTGTCCCGTGTGGGAATTCTGTACTCACCGGAATGTGACGTTCACAGGACGGTTGTCTCCAGGCGTGACGGGTGCGCTCCAGTTAAACGTGACTGAAGTCCTGGATTCAAGACGACCAATCGCAGCCCATTCCGCTCCCGGGCACGTGTCCTCGTCCCACAGGCTAATGAAGCGTCCGTGAGATCTCCCATCCACCTGTGACGTCATTAGCACCTCTTCCACTGCATTCACCTTCATTACGGTCACTGCAACAATCAATGAAATAATACACTGTAAAAAAATATTTTTAATATTTATAGGAGCTGTGAGTCAATCAACTGTAAACTGTCGTAGAATATTGGCCTCCCTATACAATATAAGTCCACCGCTGTGGTCTCGAGGTATCGTGCTGCCTTGTCAAGTAGCGGGCCCGGGCTCGATCTCCGGTTGGGTCAGTTTTTCTGGGTGAGGTTTTTATCGGGGGTTTTCCTCATCTGTAAGACAAATGACAGGAAAACGTTAAGGCCCAAATGGTCCCCGAAATCATATGGTCATCATCATCATCATCCTTATCATCATCAACATCATCCTTAACCGGTGCGGAAAGCAACGGGAAGCTACCACATCTACAATTCCCTAGTAGTAGTAGTAGTAGTAGTAGGACTTTATTAGGCAAAAAGTAAGATATTTACAATATTATTTACAAATATGGGTCGCACGGGCAGTAAGCCGTACGTGCTGTTGACAGTCCGTTACAATAAAGTAATAATTGGTACTAGTGTAAAGAAAAATAAACAACAAAAACAGCAATAACATTACAATTACATAAAGAAAACACAATAATAATATTACAATTAAATAATAACACAATAGCATTATACACTAAAAATATTAACATTACAATTACATAAAGAAAACACATTAATATTACAATTAAATAATAACACAATAGCATTATACACTAATTAATTTATATATAATTGTTAATAATTAATGGTATTGCATTTTGATAACATACATTTATTCATGAATGAGTGTTGTCCTTATTTTCCGCGTTTTGTCCAGAAATTTACCGAGGTTTATCCAATTTTCTGGATTTACCAATAACTCGTAGCATGCCAATCTTTCCCGATTTGAATTTAGAAATCTTTCCAGTAATAACTGACGTCTCCAATATTCTAAATCATTACATTTTCCTAATATATGTATCTCATCTTCAAAGTTCCCGCACATTGGACATATTCGCATATCGTGATCGTCGTTAATTTTTAGAAATCTCCATGCCCCTAGCCTAAACCAAGCAAGCCCTGATCTCTCCTTAAATCCCAGGTTGAGCATATACGATTCTTTTCCCCAGACGTGTTTTAGGTCTCTTTGTAAACGCAGTGAGCGTTTTCCTGTACATTCGGCGAAAGTATCTTGTTGGTTTATATCTAAGTACCTCCTCCTTATTTTTCTCCACACGTTCTTGCGATTTTCAGTCCCTTTTTCCCATATCCAGCCCATCCCAATCTTTTGGAGTTCTCTCCTAACCTCGTCTGCCCAAAATTTAACATCTATGTTTTTAATTTGGTGGTCGTAACAAATTGCTCTAAGCATTGTTTGTTCACCTTGGATTACTCGCAACCAGTATTTGAGTACACGAATTTTACAGTTAATGTCGTCCTGGAATGACCCGAATTCATATAAAATTCCACAGTTAGAAACGGCCTTACTAAGTCCTGTAATATACTTTACAAAATGCGTATATACCTTATTTAGTATTTCCGTTCTATGGAAACCCCAAATCTCACTACCATAGTGCATTACTGGCCTGACCATCGCTCCATACATTTTTTTCTAATGTGCTGACTGGAATGTCAGGCACTCGACCCAGAATACCGAGTACACTGTTAAGTTGTCCCCTCCCTTTAAATAATGCTATATCAATATGTTTTTTCCACTTGTAAAGCAGCAAGCATAGCATGATTGCAGCGAAGGACCTGCCTTCGGGCAGAATTACTATGGATAGATACAATATAAATAACTAACTAATCTATTGGCACTATCGAACCCGTAGCTTGAGGGATATAACCTCACCATACATCCTTCATCATCATCATCAGCAGCAGCAGCAGCAGCATGAACAAATCCGTTTTAGGTCATGTGACCTGTGACGGTAAATCTAACGATCTTTCCACTGATGTTTTGGTCTTCCTTGCTCCCTATGTCCATTTGTAGTATATTGGAATAACAATTTTGGAAATCTATTTCTTTCCTTTCTTCTCAGATGATTTTTACATTCCTGTTGGTATATTTTTATATCTTCATTTGAAGGCTATCCGCTGTTAAAGTGATCCTCATCAAAACAAAACCATGTCACCTGCTCACTTTTCATTGGTTATGGACATCGACGTACGATGTAGAAGCAATAAGTACGCGAAAAAGTAGTTCCCTTTATTATATTAAAAATATGTCCTCTGAATATACTTGTTATTCTTCGTGAATGAAAATAATAATATTCATAGAAAATATTCTAAAATATACCTAATCAATATTGCAAATTAAAATAGTTTATTACATTTGGACAATGCATTTGAGTCATGCCTCAGTCGATTCTGATACAACAAAATGGCGGAAGGTGTTGCTATGTCGTCATCTAAAATTTTAAAACAAAAGTCTGGCAAACGTTTGACTAGTGGTAAAAAACAGTTATTTTAAATGTGTTTCATAAGTTCAATGAAAAATCTCACCAGCTTTCTTGTAATCGACCTCATTCAATGATCATATGTATTATGTGCTTCATACGTGTTCCCTGTCAATTGTTTGTGTTAGGATCACTCTAAGAGCGGATTAGGTATAAATTTGATATTCCAAGTTTTTCTTTCTAAAATATATTACAGGGCTTAGAAAGACCGTTTCTAACTGTGGAATTTTATATGAATTTGGGTAATTCCAGGACGACAGAAACTGCAAAATTCGTGTACTCAAATACTGGTTGCGGTTAATCCAAGGTGAACAAACAATGCTCAGAGCAATTTGTTACGACCACCAAATTAGAAGCATAGATGTGAAATTTTGGACAGACGAGGTTAGGAGAAAACTCCAAAAGATTGGAATGGGTTGGGTATGGGAAAAAGGGACTGAAAATCGCACGAATGTGTGGAGAAAAATAAGAAGGAGGTACTTAGATATAAACCAACAAAATATTTTCGCCGAATGTACGGTAAAACGCTCACTGCTTTTACAAAGAGACCTAAAACATGTTTGGGGAAAAGAATCTTGGAGATTTCTAAAAAATAGCGACGATCACGATATGCGAATATGCCCAATGTGCGGGAGCTTTGAAGACGAGAATCATATATTAGGAAAATGTAACGATTTAGAATATTGGAGACGTCAGTTATTATCAGAAAGATTTCTAAATAAAAATCGTGAAAGATTGGCATGCTACGAGTTAATGGTAAATCCAGAAAATTGGATAAACTTGGGTAAATTTCTGGACAAAACGCGGAAAATAAGAACAACACTCATTCGTGAATAAATACATGTTACCAAAATGCAATACCATTAATTCTTAATAATTCTACATAACGTAATTATTGTATTATTATGTAATTGTAATATTATTGTTTACTTTTTGTTTTTCTTTATACTATTACCAAATATTACTTTATTGTATCGGACTGTCAACAGCACGTACGGCTTACTGCCCGTGCGACACATATTTGTAAATAATATTGTATATATCTTACTTTTAGTCTAATAAAGTCCTACTAATACTGATAATAATGTTCCTTTGGCGATCCAGTCTATTGATTCCTAATAGCTAATCACCTCTAAAAAGCTGGAAGGCCCGACCGATTTGGCCATATTTCGATCATTCTCACTAACTTCAAACCTACTCTGCTAAGGTTTCGGTGGTTTCCTTAGCACTAAGATAAATATCGGAGTAGGCCCCTTGATTCCACCAGTAAATATAAATCCCATAACTTTTCTAAATTCAAAATTAATGGGCTATTTAACGAAATTATACCTCTAACTTTAAAAATTACACATCTATGGCACGTGGCGCAACGGATGACCGATGGGCATCATCCTGTGTCATAGAATATCATTAGAAAATATAATAAATATAATTATCATTTCTTTTTCAGATAACCACTCTGCTAAAGGTTTCTGGTGGTTTCCTTAGCGTGAAGGCGAATGCCGGAGTGGTCCCCTAGCTCCCACCAGTAAATTTCATTCCCAATTTTTCACTGAGCCGGGTAAAGAGGATGAGAAAGATTTCATTTCGACTTGGCGCTGGTTTTTTCGGACTTCTATATTCCATCATAGGGTGCACAACTTCTCTGGATCGACTTTGGGCTGCTAATGTACAAACTCGCGAGAAACCGCGAAAATAGGCGTGGCAATATCACACAGCCTCCGGATTAGCTCAGAGACACGACTGCGTTTTAGGCACTTTAAATAATCAAACTCAATTGAAAACACGTCAAATGCATTCATGGACCACATAATATATCACAGAATCGAAATAACATCAATATATATTTCGAATCATCCAAAATAACACATTTTCAAAAAAGGGGCGTGGCATCCCCAGACAGCCACACGAATGGCTAATACAAATTCGTGACAATAATATATTTTAAATTAAATTAAACTAATAATATCTCGGTATTAGATTTAAACAAGCATTAAGAACACCATGGATATCACTCGAACATGATATCCTAATAAATTAATACAAAAAATCAAGCTTCAAAAAATCACCAGCCTCTGATTGGCTGACGGCCACAAGCGCCATATTCAAGAATTACGAATTCATATACTAGTCGGAGCACATCGTCGCTACCATGCAGGTTAGAATGATGGTTTTCGTTTTAATTTATTATCATATCGGTACTTATTCATTTTCTAATTTACACCGGGGCTAATGCTTAAGCAGGAACCCGGGGCTCTCCTTTCTAGGACATCCTGGAGAGTCAAAAGGAATTGCTCACCGCTTGTCATTAATTTGGCTAGCCGCAGGGCCTTTCCACCAAGACTACATTCAGACTAATAGTGATCGTAAGAAGCGCATTTGGCTTACTCATACCATACATCATTATCCTAAGCTAATGTTTTCCAATCATCCCTCGTCAATCTACTTCCGTCATATCATGGTTAATGTTATACTTCTACCTCATTATTGATCTATATCTGGGAGTTTTCCTTCTGGGTTTCTTACAGGAAGCTTCCATGCCTCTCTTTCAATCCTCATTCGTGCCACATGTCCTGTAAATCGCAGCTTACAAGACGTACCTGTTATTATTATATCTAGTTTCCTATGAAGATCATGTATAGCGTAGACCATGCTTTAACGGCTTTCTCTCGCCCCCTAGAAACCTAAGCCAATACTTACAACTACCACGTGCCAATGGTTCCATTTTCCAACGTTGCCATATACACATTGCTCTTTAAAAAATAGGATTTAAAAGTTAAACCATTCTATGCTATATTAATATGCACATACATGTAAAAAGATCGGTTAGTTGATTTGACAACTTCGGAATATCTCTGTCTCTTTCTCTCTAATGAGGGTTGAAAGGCGGTCGGCTTTTGTTATGTGACACTCAGGAGAGTGATTGAAACAGAAGATTTTTTGACAGTTCCAGATTGAGGCCGTTGAACCATGGCACGAACTATACCTCAATGTCTTCTTAATTCGCCTGTCTGTTCAAAGAACTTTATTCTCAAATACTAATATAATCTTCCCCCTTAAAGTAAGAGTCCATATTTCGCATCCATATAATATCATCAGCAGCGCCATCAAGGATTAGACCTTAATGTCTGTTCCGATCTCATGCTACAATTGATCTGTCCACCTCTTACTGGGTCTTCCAACATTTCTTCGTCCTAGTGGTTTGTAATGAAGAATCTGTTTAGGAATTCTACCGTTATCCATTCTATTGATGTGCTCCATTCATTCATCACTGTATTGTGCAGTTCTGTCTAATAGTATATCCATATAATATATGAATATATCAATATAATATATATCCATATGTAAATATCCAATATATAATATATCCAAATAATATAACTGGCAGAATAACAGTTCGCGTGGAGCTCGGCTCAGCCCCATTCCTTCTTGGTTCTTTCTTTCTCTGAGAGTATATTTAACATTTTCCAATACTGTTATCTTTAACACAGTTCCAATAATGGATCATATTATAATGATATTGTGAAAAGAAAAAATAATGTCTGAACCAGGAATCGAACCTTGTACCTCTCCTCCTCCGTAGGAGTGTGCAGTTCACTACACAATTCTAGACTTGGCACAAACATTAACAATTCTTTCCACATGTACAAATCTATAATTCTCGTGTCGTCCGCTGCCAGGTAGGTGTCACTACCATCGCCAACGGCCGGCTTCGTTTAAAGTATTGATATTTGAGAATTTTACACCACCACTTTTATAAGTACTAAACGATGTTGTTTAACATTTTCCAATACTGTTATTTTAACACAGTGCCAATAATTGTACATGTGGAAAGACTTGCGCTGGTTCGAGTCTCCATGGGGGAAGACATTTTCTCATAGTATTTCGGCCAGTATGGGACCGGTGCCCATCCAGCATCGTGAGGCAATTGGGTAGCTACAATAAGTAGCGGCTCCAGGTTGAGGAATCAGCTATAACGGCTGGGGGACTCGACATGCTAACCACATGTCACCCCTACACTGGATGTTGATCATCTACCTCTGTGATTAACACATGTGGATGTGAAGGGCCAGCAGCCGGCTGGTAAAAGGGCAACCGCTGAAAAGTGGAAAGACCCTCAATCGGAATCGGAAAGAATTGTTAATATTTGTACCAAGTCTAGAATAGTGTAGTGGGCTGCACACTATTACGGAGAAGGAGAGGTCCACGGTTCGATTCCTGGTTCAGACATTAATTTTTCTTTTCACAATGCCATTATAATATGGGAGTACATTGAAGAGAAGACTTTCATTCCATAATTCTGAGAATGCACAACAGATCTTTCAGGTCTTAACGCTAGAGCAGTTTATCCTCCCAGTTTAAGTAGAAATAGAAGAGAAGCTTGTGGCATGTTTTTCTATGAATATTATCGAATGGACATTTTCTGCTACAATTGTTATTTGATTGAGCATGCAATTCATTAATGAAGTGCTATCTTCCATCTCCATTATAAGTCCCCCACAGAGTGATTGTGTCGTCGTTGCTTTTAAAGTCATTTTATACATTCAATAGCCAATTACCCCACTTTTTAACGCTTTGTAGTAGTGACAGTGGGGAATTTTAAAATTAATTCAGCCTATTTATACGCTTTAACACTATAGTTAGTGCGTGTTGTCAGTTAATGTACTCCGCCCACCAAAATTTGGAAATTTCCCTTTGGAGGAAAGGGTAAGCAGCGGTCACTAACCCCATACACTCTAATTCAACCCAGGAAGTTACTACAGACCTTACGGGCTATGCCAGTGTTCTCCTATGCACAAGGGCTAGATGTTGCCAAACTCATAATAACGGTATGTATTTGTTTAGCGAGCGGGGAGGGGAAAGGTTAGCAGTACTCTTTCCAAATCTATGTACTACACATTTAAAAAACATAATTTACCTTTTACGACATGAAAACTACTTTTATAGTAAATATGAGAGTCGACACTTTCACACCGGATAGTACAGGTCCGCATGAGCTCAGTGACAAGTGGTAACTGTTTTTTTTCTTTAAGTGGGGGGTGGCTTGGACGGCTACAACTTACTATTATGTACCTGCTGTGTTGCATACTTCAGTTTTATTTAAGGATTTCTGTCAAGAAAATACTGTTAAAATGGCAACCCAGTTCCCTATTCCAAACACACGGCAACTTTCTGGGTTGAATCTGTCTCTAGTACCATTCCAGGGAGATACACAATTACTTTAAATCTTGAGACGCTGTAATCCCTCAATTTCTCTAAACTTTTAGAATGTTTCGCTGCTATCTATGGCTTTTCGTATTGAAAAGTTAAAAGTTTGTAGTTAGTTATTTTATTTACATTCTTTATTAATAAGTAGTGTCAGGGTTTTTTATGTAATAAAATGTAAGATTGCAATGCAGATAGTATATATTATTCAACTGTTTATGTGTGAAACTAAAAAAAAAAGACAGTCAGAAGTCTTACTTCTCATTATAGTATGTTGCAATCTTATCTTTTATTACATAAGAGTCCTGTCTCTATTAATAGGATGTCATTATTTAAAGTGTGGCAGAAATTTACTAATCTCAGTGTTTTTATGTAATTTTCTTTTTACTTGGGGACTGAAAAGAACTAATGTTTCTTATCCAATAATACTTAAAAGTGAATGTAAAGACGCTAAATATAGTAGTCCATTAATTTTCGTTACAATTTTTGGAATGAACAACAAAAGTCAAATATTTATCTAGGAGTATAATAGGAAATATTTTATGTGAGAAATAGAGAAATGGAGTCTTGTAAAGACCCAATAACAAGCGACTTCAGATAAACAATAATGAATATCGTTATATAATTTGACATACATTTAAATAATTTCTATGATTCGTTTTAACCCCTAAATAAATAAACAATACATGTAATAATATCGATAATAGAATACGCAGGAGGTTATAGATAAACCGCTAGGAATATGCATGCCGGCCCGGCTGGGGGGTAGGACCTACTACTATATAAAGTTTGTACAAACATGGAGGAATTGTAGTGGAGAAGAAGATGGTTACATTTAACAAAGAAATGCATGTCCGGAAAACGTAACTTTTCCCGCTACACACAGCAAAATACCACACGATAACCTCTTTCGCACTTTCGGTGCTAAAGTCCATGTAAGTTCTCCCAACTTGACTCCGCTAGACTACCTCGTAGTACTTGTGACATCACATGAAATCGGCGATTTACGAGACTCCTGTGGCATCCGAGGAAGACCTACTGGCGTGGATTATAACTGCACAAGGTATTGCAGGAGCAAGGATTGGTACGGCGATACCGTATCTGTTTTAACGTAGGTGGTAGTCACCACGAGCTCTTAGTTATTTTCTTAAATATTGATTAAATATGTGCCAGCAGTCACGGTTATACATAGGCTACAGGCGTCAGAGAGAGCAACGTGTGTTGTCGTATTTTGCGTGTAGCGGGAAAAAGGTACGTTTCCGGACATGTCCTAAACGTACCCGTCTTTATTCCCACTAAACATCCTTAAAGTCTGTGATATATATATATTATAATTATTTTTTTGACATTGATCAATGCAAGCTTATTATGACATGAAAACAAAAATAAATGACCTCTGAATTGATACTTCAGTGCGCTGCCACTTACGTTATCCAAGCAAATCTAGTACAAACATTTATTCTTCTTTAATGTTTATATATAATTAAATTTTTGACATTGAGCAATGCAAGCTTAATATATGATAAGAAAAATATATGGTTGGACGGGATTTAAATCAGGACCTCCGGATTGATACTCCAGTGAGCTACCAATTACGCCATCAAGCAAATCTAGTACAAACATTTAGCGAATAGAAGAAGATCGTCTACCAAAATCTGTTTTGGAATGGAAACCTGAGGGAAGACGAGGCAGAGGAAGACCTAAAACCTCCTGGAGTCAGAGAATATGTTTATACATGAAGGAGAAACATCTACAATCAGGAGATTGGATGGACCGACAAAATTGTCTATTGGGAATCGGACGATGTAAAAAGACATTAATCAACCGATGGTCTATCTATTTTCCCTTCAAGACCTCAGCGTCACTTCCATATATTGCCATTGGTAGTGCCATCGTTGAGTAAAATCTTAGTTACCAATCCTTTCTTTACTTTGTTCCTTAGTGTTCGTCTGAAAGTTCCACAAATATGTTGAATTTTCTGCATTTTCATTCCTTCTAAATTTGCTAAAAAATAGTGTTTCATAGAAGGGTGTAAGAGTGTATGACGACATATGAAGCTCCATTGTGCGAAATAAAGAGAAAGAAAGCTACATTGACGTACGTTTACCAGGACGCCAGATGAAAAGACTTCCGCTGAGCTATTTGAGTAGAGCGGCGAGTCCGACTTCTTTTGTGCGTCAGCAATTTTCTAGATTATAGAATTTAACAACCAGGTCCACTTGTTCACTTCTTTACTTTAACAATATCTTCTTTCACGTCGACTCTCAGGTGACCACTCACACTTCACTTCCCACGCAACAGTCTTTTGTTTGGCATTCTCACTACTTTTTTATACTCCGAGACATATATTTAGTTCTTTGCTTTTTTTTCCAAAAAAAATCCACCACAATTTTTCTCCAGTTTTCTGTAATATTTGTAAAAGAGATATCCGAGATCTCTGAAGATTACCGATACACTATAAAATACATATCGGTACACTAGAAAAATGATAACTATTTGGAATATTGGCAGTTCGGCGTGAATGTTTGATAATATTTTATTATTCAAAACTTTCCTCATTAGAGGATTGCCACAAGGGCAAAGTCATACATACAAATAATTTTCTAAATTGATGAAATACATTTTGTAAGTTAAATATATTTTTTTTTGCAAATGCCCCAGGTTGTCTTTTCGACATTCCTGGTCTTCTCTCCTGACATGGCGTACATGTAATCCACTTTTGAGGTTGGTGCGCCTGGAAGGCGGGGCTACGTTGCCCCGATGATATGATGAGTGATGGTGATGATAGTAGTGCGCCAGGAGAGTCCCTAATCCTAAGCTTCATCTAAGATGAATATAAATGATAATGATTGCGATGGACATATGATTTCGGGGACCGTTTGGTCCTTAAAGTTTTCCTGATATTTGTCTTACAGGTGAGGAAACCCCCCGATAAAAATCTCACCCAGAAAAACTGTCCCGACCGGGGATTGAACCCGGGCCCGCTGCGTGACAAGGCAGCACGCTACCTCGTGACCACAGCGGTGGACATTCAATAATAAAAAAAAGTTTCAAATTGTAATTTTAAGTATTTTCTATAAAGTAGACATTTTGTAAAGATAGTTTCTTAAAATTCAAATTGACCCTCTGATGGCAGCGATGGCAATTATTGATAGATATACTCTACCCAAAGCTAAGAATCCTAGTATAGTACCTCTCGCACCGATCATGAATCCTATGACAGTTATACTATCTAATTGGTATTTATCTTTGTAACAGTCAACTGTTGGCTCATACGTGGCTTTGTTTTCAGCGTCAACTTCCTCAGGTTGGCCACTATGAGTCTCAAAACAAATTGTGGGATCTAATATCATACCAATTTTAGTAAATGATCTAAATGAAATAATATCTATTCGTGACCGCGCCATGGACTTCTTCATAAACTGCGTGTTCATAACATCGCAACTGTGGTTCAAATAGTGTGGTGCCGAATGTTTCTCAATGATTCCCCAAACGGACAAGCCCCAAGAACGTGTGCAAGGGTTTCTTGCTCTCTGCGACAACGTCTATAGAGGATATCGTGCCTAGATCTGTCTGCAAAAACGCCCCGTCGCTATATTGGCTTGCATTTTAATTGCTTCTCTCCATTCGAGACAAGAAAATCCCTGTTGATCACGAATCCATTGATTTGCTGGTGTATATTCACTATAGAAAACAACGCATTTCCCTTTATGAGGAAGTTGACTCCAGAGAACTCTTCTTTTGTCTCTAAGTTGTTTCCTAAGTTTCCTTGCATCTGGTGGAAGACTTCGAGTATTAATATTAATACTGAAGTTGATGCCCTCTGTCAGGGTTACAAGCGCCGCGTACACATTCATCATCCAAACTAGACCACAAAAAGAACATCGATATTTATTTATTTAACAGGGTTTAAATGTATACAACATCTTCCTGTGCACAATGTTAAGTTTTTATTCTTTTCCTCCATTAATCACTATCCTTCCAGTCACCATTCTGCAGTTCCTTGTCCTTCATCAAATTCATAATTCCCTCTATCCATGTCTTCTTAGGTCTTCCTCTTCTTTTCTTCCGATTTTGAACCCACTCCAAACTCCTAACTGGCAATTCATCTTCATTCATCCTCTTCACGTGTCCAAACCATTGTAATTGTTTATTTCCCATAAATTGTATAATGGTTTCGTTAAAGTTAATTTTTTCTTGGATAATACTATTCCTGATCCTGTCTGATTTGGAGCATCGTGTAGATATTCTTAAAATATCAATTTTTGTAGATAGCAATTTTGACTTTAATAGGATAGACCATAGGAAAACTAAAATCCTTATGTATAAAACTATGATCCAACCAGTTCTGATCATATGATTATAAATTTGGACCTTTCCCAGAAGTGTGTTGAAATGGGTTTAAAAGTGTTGATGGTTATTACTATCTAGAGGAAGATATTATGAAGAATATGTGGACCCATTCTCAACTAGACATTCTAAAATGGAAAAAATTAGAAATACTATCATCAAACAATAAATAAGAGTCCAAAATTCAATATTAGATTTTATGAGATACAGGCAACTAGAATGGTATGGTCATATATGTAGAATGCCATAGACAAGATTACCCAGACATGCTTGGGAATGGATACCACCTGGGAAAGAGAAGTGAGATCAACCTAGATTTAAATGGATGGATGGTATAAGAGGTATGAGGGAGATAGGTCGGGAAGAATTTTAATGGGAAGATAAAGAAGAATGGAGAAACAAGATAAAAATTTAAAAAGCTTTGGGCACGGAAGATGTTTTATTATATTATAAACCTGTTTTTAAATAAACATGGGCCCATTAATAAAAACGGTGTAGGGAGAAATATATATAGATTAGAACTGCCTAATTTACACACCATAATCCGCCTTAAGATGATACAATGGGCTGGATATGTACATAGAATGCAGAATCAAAGAATTTCGAAGGATATGATGAACACGACATTTTACGGGAAAATATAAAAAATAGATGGGGGATGCAATGAGAAAGGTCGCTAACCAGATGCTTGGTATCTAACTAACTAACTGCCTAATTAAATAACTCACTGGCTCTATGCAACACGTAGGTTCATGGCCTCACGACATAAACTCTCAATTCATCCCTATCCTGAGCTAATGTTTTCCAATCGTCCCCTGTATAATCTACTTCCTTCAAATCATGGATAATGTTATTCTCCCACCTCGTTATTGGTCTTCCAACTGGACATTTTCCCTCTGGTTTTCCTACAAGAAGCTTTCATCTATCTCTTTCATTCCACATACATTCCACATGTCCTGCCCATCGCAGCATACAAGACTTAACTGTCCTTATTATATCTGTTGTTTTCTCCAGTCACCTGTCTGTTCATCTCTTTTGGGCCCAAAAAGTTTCCTAAGAACTTTATTCTCATATACTCGTAATCGCCTTTCCCCCTTAAAATAAGAGTCCATGTTTCGCATCCATATAATATAACTGGGAGAATAGTTTTATATACTTTTAGTTTATCGTTTTTTGAAAGGAGTTGGGACAAGAAGAGTCCCTGTAATGTATAATAATAACACGCATTTCTAGAATTGAGCCTATGTGCATCTCATTCCTATTTGTAATTATTGCTCTAGATATTTGAAATCAGCCACTTCTTCAAAATTTCCCTCATTTGTCATTAGTTACCCATTTCCATTATACAAGACATTTCTATGTGTGAATATAAATTAGTTTTATTGATGTTTACTTCCAAAACAAATGTTTTAGCTTTTTGAGGGTATGAGTCACTAAGAGTAAAAATTCAATTAGGGAATAAAACAATAGAGCAAGTGAGCAATTTTATTTATCAGGGATACAATTTATCATGTAGAAAAAGTGAAGATATTAAAAACAAAATATATTAATTTAATTATATGTGTGGAACCATGAAACAAAGTCTCAAAGGAACTAGAAAGGAGACACTTTTAATTTTTTTTAAAACGATGGAGAATCCAACACTACTATATGGATCGGAACACTGGGTCTTAACCAAAAACCAGGAACGAAGAATAGAAATGTCAGAAATGAGATTTCTGAGGAGTGTGGCTGGCTATACAATAATGGATCAAAGGCGAAGTGAGGATATACGAAGAGAACTGAATATATTCAAACTATTAAATAGAACTGCACAATACAGAGAGAGATGAATGGATGGACCACATCAATAGAATGGATTACAACAGAATTCCGAAACAGATTCTTCATTACAAACCACTAGAACGAAGAAATGTCGGAAGACCCAGCAAAAGATGGATAGACCAATTCTAACATGAGATCGGAACAGACCAGCAGGTCTAATCCTTTATGTTACTGCTGATAATGATGCTTGGTACCAGGAACTGGAATTCTACTGCAGTGTATAGAGAAGTGTGAAGAAAGAGGATTGCAGAGGTCATAACTCGACATGGGCTGTAGCGCCATGTGATGATGATGATGATGATAGAATCAATAACATTATACTATATCAGTTATGTATGTGGAATGTTATGGATGGCAATTAAGAGCAAGTGTTATGAAGAATATAACTTCTACAGGTGAGGATAATATTTTGATGTTGTAAAGTTGTGCTTCCTGCGTTTTATAGCTGCAGCCATATTCCTGCAGAAAGGTCATGAGGTAATAAGTCCACAAGATATTAATCCTCACTCGCTCTAAATTCATGATCTATTCCGTCATCACTAAATTGGATCTGATATTCCACTAGTCATTTTACATCAAACATTTAATGCAATCTTCCTCTGTAACAACGGTTTTATGACCAGTCGTCATTCCATTATACGTCATAGATGTAATACAAGAGTCATTACAAAACATTAACTCGAATTATAACAAACTGCCACTGTACAGTCAGTGCACATATTATTAACTCAATGTGAAAAACTCATTTCAAAAAACGTTAATCTGAAAATATCCATTCATAGTAATAGATCTTTCGCTGCAATCATAGCATTTTCATGCCATGCTTTGCAGCTTTACTAGGGAATTATAGGTGTGGTAGCTTCCCGTTGCTTTTTAACAATTTGCATATTTGGCACCTTACTTTTCATGCCATAATTGAATGGGCTCAACAATGAAATAAGTTGATTCACGTAGATGAAGATGTGCTCTTTCTAGTGGTACTAAAGAAAACAACATTTGAGATGACGTAACTCACCTTATTTGAGCTTGAACATAGCTCACTGTTAACAAATGCATATTTGGCACTATGTTTATGATCTAGTATAATCCTAGATAAGTGGCTATGAATGAAGATATTTGGGCAGTGCACTGTCGCAACTACCGTTAACAAATTTACCAAATATTAGTCTCCGTTTGTTTTTTGTTCTTGAGATATTTGGCCCTAAAGAAGGACTAAAACTTGATATGACAGATTTTGTTAGGCATTTTCATCCATGCTGGTGACTCCTAAAGTGGACTTCCATTCGCCGAACTAGGTTTTTTGGATTTAGGATAAAAAGTTGTGTAAGACATATAAATAAGAGGTCCCTACTTGCATTTGCCTTGTAGTAAAATAAAGAGTTAAAAATTGAATGTTGTTCAGTTTCTGGATGGATTCATCAAACAGGCTTCCATATCAAAGGCCATAATTCCCCAAACACTTGATATTGTGGTTTGAAATTTTGCAGTGGTTCATTATTAGGATGGAACTGAAGCCACACCAAGTTTCAGGAAAATTGGTGATGGTCAGCGTGGATGACATTAAAAATTAGACCACTTGAGATGGAATGACCCTAGTTCGTCATCTCATAGAGACATCCATCAGGCAACTAAAGTATATTATTTGGATGGGAAAGGACTATTAAATTTTGTTCGGAAGCTCTAAATTAAGCTTGAGATACTTTTACCAGCCGAAAATCTTAATTAAACATGTAAATAATATTGTCCACCGCTGTGGTTTCGAGGTAGCGTGCTGCCTTGTCACGCAGCGGGCCCGAGTTCGATTCCCGGCCGGGACAGGCTCCTGTGTGAGGTTTTATTCGGGGTTTTTCCTTACCTGTAAGACAAATGTCAGGCCCAACGGTCCCCGAAAATCATCCGGCCATCACCATCATCATTATCATCATCCTTCACCAGTGTGGTACGAGGGGGTATTAGTAGGGTTCAATGGTTATTAATGGATGTTGGCGCTAGGATTACCGAAAGGATATCTCCGTGTATGAGATCTTAGGTTGCTCAGATTGGTAATCGGTAGAGTTGAGGTTCTTTCTCAGGGATAAGCAAGGAGCTGGCCGGCGCAAGACTACGCGAGATGAAGTTTAATAAAAATATTTTATTAATTGATGGACACTATACATGTGATATTGCAGACACATTTGATGTCGGACAAGGTATTGACCGCAGTGACGCATTTAGAATTCAAGTTGGAGTCTCGACTGAACAAATTATAAGTGAAGTTAGGTTTGTAGTTTGTTAATTGATCGCCATGCCGGTGCGTCTGTCCCGACTCCCGTCTTGGTGAGTTCCGTCGGACTCAGGACTCCGAACGCTGAACTTAGAAATGCAGAACTAGAACTAAACTCAGAATGCTGAACTACAACTAAAACTCAGAATGCTGATCTAAAAACTGCCGAACTATAACTAACTTAATATAATTATTGTTGGTATAAGGTACACTTCGCTACCCTCTCTCTGGCATCGTGTCGTCATGAGATCATTACCTTGTCGCGATACAACACTTTATTATATTGGTTGACAACGATTCCTTATTACCAAAGAAGGAATCGCCGTCTTTCCATTGGATAAGGATCCACCATGTTCCCTGTAGGACACTCCTTTGGGTCAGTGGCCTTTTCCCGCCGTTTGCTAGGTTTCGCGTCTTCGCGGGTTGTCGATTTCGTCATACTGGGTTGTTTGCTCGACGCTGTAGTTCCCCAGCCATAAATCATGCTTTGTTAATGACCTGTCAGCGAAGCTCAGTTTAAGATCTTGGATTACTGGTCCACAAAGAAATGTCCAGTAATCCGCTAGTGAAATGAGTTTTCTTGAATTTTAACTCTTTTGTAGCCGCATCAAGGGCCTGTCGCTTAACAAAAGCGGTACCATATACTTGTTAATGGTTTCCTTAATTACTAACTGATCGTTTATTCCTAATTGTATCAACTTAGTTTGATTCAATTTATTTTAATTCAATTATATGAAAATCAAAATCCTCGTGTTCTCACGGTTCGATTTCATATAAGTTTCATATACCTGCGGTTATTATTTCGTCCTATACATTTAGCATGATATATAATGTACGTCCTAATCAATTTATTTATCCTAATTTATTAATCTAGGAGTCGGAGTGAAAGATTCTGCTTCAGTGGAAAGCAACGGGAAGCTACCACACTTACAATTCCCTAGTAAAGCTGCAAAGCATAGCATGGAAATGCTATGATTGAAATGAAAGACCTGCTCTCGGGCAGAATTACTATAGAATAGAATAATATTAATTCAATATGGAAATTGTTGTCCACGGTGGCCTACTGCTTATGTTTTTTGCATCTAGTCCCGAAAGGTCGAGGGTTTGAATCCTGCAGGAATATATGGATTTTTTCTTCATTATCTCAGCTTAATCTCTTGTCTTATATACAGTATACTATGTGAATCAGTTAGTTCCTCCATTTCATCACATAGGGGAGTAACAAGGGATTTACTTTAGTCGCCATGCTGAGCGGTTTCGTGACACATAGATACCCGTCATCCAGCTCTGGATCCCGAGTTCTCATTTTTAGTAGGAGCCGGAGCAAATATTTTTGTGAGACAATTCTCTTAACGTTCGACATCGTAGTAGATCGTAACTAACTCACTGAGTCTACCGAACCTGTAGGTTTATGGACGCATGGACATAAGCTCTTTATTCATCTCTATCCTGAGCTAATGTTTTCCAATCATCCCCTGTATAATCTACTTTCTTCAAATCATGGATAATGTTATTCTCTCACCTCATGCTTGGTCTTCAAACTGGGCGTTTTCCCTCTGGTTTTCCTACAAGAAGTTTCCATGCATCTCTTTCATCCCACATACGTGCTACATGTCTTGCCCATCGCTGTCTATGAGATTTAACATTTCTTATTATATATGGCTTCCTATACATATCATGTAGCTCACTATTGTGTAGTTACCTCCAACAACCTGTCTGTTTATCTCTTTTTGGCCCATAAATTTTCCTAAGAGCTTTATTCTTATATACTCGTAATCTTCTTTCCTCCCTTAAAGTAAGAGTCCATGTTTCGTATCCATATAATATAACTGGGAGAATAGCAGTTTTTATATATTTTCACTCTGATTTTGGCACTCCACTCCAGAAATGTATATAATCCCCAACCACTTCTTGACCTTGTCCTTTCTTTTTTGTCTCATTTAAAACTACTATATCCATATCCAGAGTATCTAGTTCTTTAACTATTTCTACTAGTTTTCCACTTATTCCTTGTATATTCCAAGTTCCGCATACCAAAGTCCGTTTACGTAGCCAAAGTCGATGCCTATTAATCCGTCCGGCTAATTTCTTGGGAAACGTAGCAAGCTTTGTTTTATAGGATCAGGGTGCTAGCCCTCTGCCTAACTCCCAACCTGGAGGACCAGGTAATTTGTAATCGAGGATGTCTTCCCCTGGCAGTGGAGATGGATGGAATAAGACGCAGTGCCAGGGTGTCCAGGTTTGAAAGAAGAAGAAATGAAGAAGTGAGGCAGATGATAGATATGGAGGAGACAGGGGTGGAAAGGATCGAAAGACGAGCTCTTCAGTGGCATGGCCATGTCAGGAGAATGGAGGATGATAGGTGGCCCAAAACTCTTTTGGAATGGTCACCTTCTGGTAGAAGGAAACGGGGCAGGCCAAGAACAACTTGGAGAGGAGAGATTCATATATTGATGAACGACCGAGGTCTGGAGGAGGATGAATGGCGTGATCGGCAAGAATGGCGAATGGGAATACAGGCTAACCGCTGAAAAGTGGAGAGGCCCTCAAAAGTAAAGTAATATATTTTCAGTTTTATGCTCTGGGGCAGAGCTACCAGATACGAGCTTCCCCATGGGGAAGAAATTTTCTCATACAGTTTCGGCCAGTATTGGATAAAATTTATTTTGTGATGGTGTAGTGACCAACATCCTTAAATAAATTAAGAGCTATGCGGCTCTGCCGGCGGTAGCTTTGCTATCAGAAGGATCACCATGCCGGAGAGGAGGAAGGTGATAAGCCAGGAGAAAATATCACGAGTATTTGAGAATAAAGTTCTTAGGAAAATGTTTGCACTAAGGAAAGACGAATATTCAGTCGAATGGAGAAGACTACAAAAAAGTGACCTACATTATTTTTGTAGGAAACCAGAAGTAATAATAACAGTTAAGTCTCGAAGACTGCGATGGGCAGGGCATGTGGCACGAATGAGGAATGGAAGAGGAGTACGGAAACTCGTGCAGGAAAAGCAGATGGGAAGCGTTCAAGTAGACAGACCAAGAATGAGGTTAGAGAATAACATGGATCATGATTTGAGGGAGATGAATCATACAGAGGATGATTGGTTCAGCTTAGTGATGTAAGGAGAGTTTATAGCCACGTCACCACGAATTCGAAGATGTTAAAAAGAAAGTTGGCAAACCTGGGTTGCAATGAATAGATTATGCAAGGGAGATTCGCAAAATATAGTGAATATATTGTTGTCAAAAGGAGACATAAGTAAAACTTAATAAATCTTCACACCAATGATGTTGATGATGATAATAATAGTAGTAGTAGTAATAATAATAATAATAACAATAATTCTATATTAGGAATTTCTCTGCAATACAGCAGTTTTCTACAACCCATTGTAAATTTTACTCCTCCGTACATTCCTATTCTCTGCATCACACTCTGTTAATAATCTCGACACCATACTCCTCTGAACACCTTGAACCCACTCTACTTTTAGTTTCCATTTCTTCTGTTGCCCTCCGCTCCAAAATTTAATATAATTCTCTTTACGAGACCAAACCATTTCACTCTTCTTTCTTCAATAAATTGTATGAACATCTTTTTTGAACATCCCAGCCAATCTAGACTCATTTCCGAGATCTAAATTCTGACTGTCACAACACAGGCAAAATGGGGATTAAAAAAAAACAGGGTTTATCTGGACCGGATGATGGTACCATTTGAGGATACGGCAACTGTTACCTTGTAGGGAGACATTGGTTCGTCAACCTTGATCAAAAATCACCTGATCCTCCAGGTTGTAGGTTATAACGATGGGCCAGCTCCCCGTCTTATGAAAAAATTTACTGTCCTAAAAAACCCAATGTGAATAATAATAATAATAATAATAATAATAATAATAATAATAATAATAATAATAATAATAATAATGAGAGATGAACAGACAGAAATTACTAATTTTTTAAAGAAAAATTTTAAGAAGAATACTTTGACCAAAAAGAGGAACCGTTGGAGAATCAAAACAAATAACAAACTAAACAAATTAATAAAAAATCAGAACATAGTAAACCATATAAGATCTCTCAGAATTGGTTGGCTTGGACATTTGATAAGACATGATGATCAGAGACTGGTCAAAAGACTCTACAAATGGAAACCTATAGGAGGCAGAGCTGTAGAAAGACCGAAGATCAGATGGGAGGATGACACAATGAACGATCTAAGGAAAATGAAAGTGACTAATTTGAATATGGCAAGAGACAGATTGGCATGGAGGAGGATTGTTGAGAAGGCCAAAACTTGCACTTTTGAAGTTGTCGTGCCCTACGATGATGATGAATAGACAGGCGAATGGAGAAGACTTCATAACAGTAAGCTACATAATCTTGTGGGAAACCAGATATATTAAGAACAATTAAATCTTTTAGAATGCGATGGGCAGGACATGTGACACAAATAGGAAGTTTGTTGTAGGAAAACCAGAGGCGAAACGTCCAGTTGATAGATAAAGATTGAGATGGGTGAATAACATTAACCATGATTTGAGGGAAGTAGATTATACAGCGTGGAAAACATTAGTTCAGGATTGGGATGTACGGAGAGATTCTGTCCGATTGGCAATGAACCTACTGTTTCGATAGTGCTATAGACGGAGGGCATTGCAGTCGTGTTTATGCAGGAATAGACCACGTGACACTGCTATCTAAGAGTGAAGAGGGGAATGGGACGTGGGACGCTGACAGTATACACTGCCTTGTATGACGTCACGTGTTGTAACAAACAGAGTTTCGTAATTCTTCCGCCCACAGAGATATTTTGAATGACTAATACATGTGTAGCACGGAAGAACGGGTTGCATTGTTTGTACACGGGTAAGCGGATTGTCTTATGAAGACGCCAGAGCTGAATTTACCCATCAATTCCGTAAACCAGCCCCAACAAAGACACACATTCGTCTGCTTGTAAACAAATTTCAGCGTATCGGCAGTGTGTGTAGTGAGGCACGTCATGGACGACCACACGTATCAGCAGAAACAGTGCAATAGGCTAAAATTGCCAGTGATAGCCCGAACGCATTAACTTGACGCCTCAGTAGGGATTTAAATGCCACTTGCAACACATTGTGGACAATTCTATGTTTCATTCCAGGCAAACGCCCTTATCACGTCTGCTGCATTTACGGAATCGTATCACACAACAGCATACTTCTTTACGGTTTAAATGTTATGGTATACATTTCGTTTCACAGCTGAAATGTGAAGGATGTGTTTTCGCCTAGATGGTGGTCATGTAAAAAGGCAGTATAATGTGTAAAACTTCAAAATAACATTGATTTTTCAATCACTGTCTTCCTTCATTGAAATGGATAATGTATATGGTACACATGGATGTGAGGACTGTAGTAGACGCAGAGACTTCAGGACTGTCACGACATAGGATTTTCAAGAACCATCTTTTCCCAACCTGTGGTTCGCGTACCCCCAAAGGGTTCACAAAATATTTCAAGGGCTTCACCAAAACATTTCCGTAATGACGAGTTTCGAGGTTATTATCATTTCTGCAGCATTGTAATAATAAAATAATAATAATAATAATTATTATTATTATTATTATTATTATTTATTATTCCGGCTTTTACAATGAATATACATTTTTCCGGTACCCATGTTCACAGTTAACTACATATTTGTTTCAACACATTTTTCCATTCCTGTCTGTTCATCCATATATCTTCTTCTGTTTCCCATTCCCTCTTAGCTTCATTGGTTCCCTGAATCCACGTAATAGTTGGTCTACCCTTATTTTTCCTTCCCTGTGGTTCCCAATCCATGATTATCTTAGGTAGTCTTCCTTCTTCCATTCTTCTAATGTGTCCGTACCAATTTAATTGTTTCTTCTTTATAAAATCTAATATTGAATATTGTACCTGCATTTTTCTTTTCATCATCATCATCATAGTACATTCACGAATTTAGGCCATTTGTTGACCTGTTTCGGCCTCAAGAGAAACACCATCCAGAAGTCTTTTGAGTGGACGTCCTGGTCTTCTTCTTCCTGCAGGTTGATATCTTAACATTAGTTTGGGTATTCTGTGATCTTCCATTCGATGAACATGTTGTATCCATCTTGACTTATAATCAGAAATTTTGTTTTCTAAAGATTCCATGTGTAATTCTTCTAAGATGTCTTCATTTTTTTTGTGATCTAGTAGTGTGTATCCTGCAGTCCTCCGAAGATATCTCATTTCAGCAGATCTAAGTCTCTGTATATCCTTCTGTTTCAACGTCCATACTTCGCTACCATACAAAAGAGTTGGAAGAGCCAGTGTTTTATACACTTTCAGTCTTGAATGCTTTTGGACTAACTGTGGCTTGAAGATAGAATTTATTAACCCTAAAATTCTTAAAAATTTAGATATTTTGCATTTTTCTTTTTATTATTATTATTATTATTATTATTATTATTATTTTAAAATTAAATTAACCTTATAATGCCCCTTATTACATATGTGTAATATCGGAGATTTATCACATTATTTCCACAATAAATTAATATTTGCCGCGAATGCCTGATTTACAGTTATGTAACAATGTTAGGAATGCATTTTATTTCGCTACAACTAAGCCTACACGTTGTGTTACTTTTAAGTCGTAAGTAGAGTAACTTTAGGTTTTAACCGTTAAGGGTTAAGTTAATTTAACGTTATTAAACATTTTGCTTGGAATTAAATTGTATGCATGTCTACTGTATGTATATTTAAAAGTCAGTGGTTCACTGAACTCAGATCGTTGTGGAACGGGTTCGCGAGTCGAAAAAGTTTGGGAACCGCTGTTCAGAGGCAGAGAGTTCTGTATTTAGGTTCCAACAGTGTGTAAATAAGTGAACAAGTCATTGTTAATACATGCGGGGGGAAGTGTGTTAACATCATTAGGCCGCCAGGCGGTCAGTAATAATCGATAACTGGCTAATGTACCTGCTGTTTACTGCATTCATTTATTTTAAAGCGAAAAATCATTCATAACCAATTTAAAGATATTCCTAGTTTCTGGTTGCTTCTAGTGCAATGTTTGACGTTAAAGACAAATCAAATTAAATCATTTTAATTTTCTGCTATGGGTTAGCAGCGAACTCCGAAGGAATGAAACTATTGAGTTTGTTCTCATGATTTTTTTTTTGCATAATTATATTCATCGAGCGACAATCGCTATGCTCTCGAGGTACCGTACTGCCTTGTCATGCAACGGGTTCGGGTTTGATTCCCGGTTGGGGCAAGCTTCTTGGGTGAGGTTTTTTCGGGTTCTTTCCTCGTCTATAAGACAAATGTCAGGAAGCTTTGAGGCTCAAACCGTCTTCGAACATCATCTGGCCATCATCATCACCATCCTTCACCGGTGTGGAAAGCAACGGGAAGCTACCACACCTACGATTCCCTAGTGAAGCTGCAAAACATAGCATGAAAATGCTGTGATTGCAGTGAATAGAATAGGATTCATCGATCCTATGTAGTAGACATCCAAAATACCGTGACAAAAATTATTTGTGTGTGTGTGTGTGTGTGTGTGTGTGTGTGTGTGTGTGTGTGTGTGTGTGTGTGCGTGTCTGTTAACGCTCTAACTCACTAGAACTATCAAATCCGTAGGTTCATGACCATGAGAGCATAAGAACCCGATACATCCGTATCCTCAGCTAAGGTTTTCCAAACATACCCTGCATTATTTACTTTCCTTAAATGATGGTTAATATTATTCTCCCACTTCATTCTTGGATACATACTAGGTGATTTTCCTCTGGTTTTTCTACAAGGAGTTTCCATGTCCCTCTTTCATTCCCCATTCGTGCCACATTACCTGTCCTTTACAGTCAATAGAACGCAACTGTCCTTATTGCATCTGGTTTCCCATAAAGATCATGTGGCATTCTGTTGTTCAGACTTCTCCAAACACCTGTCTGTTCGTCTCTCTTTTGTCCAAATTTTTCTACGAATTTTATTCTCAAATACTTACAATATTTTCTCCTCCCTTAAAGTAAGAGTCAAATGTTTCTCATCCATATAATATAACTGGGAGAATAACAGTTTAATATATATTGCAAGTCCATCGCTGTGGTCTCGAGGTAGCGTGCTGGCTTGTCATGCAGCGGGCCCAGGTTCGATTCCCGGTCGGGACAGGCTCCTGGGTGAGGTTTTTTTCGGGGTTTTTCCTCACCTGCAAGACAAATGTCAGGAAGCTTAGGGCCCAACGGTCCCCGAAAATCATCTGGCCATCATCATCATCACCATCCTTCACCGGTGTGGAAAGCAATCACACCTATAATTCCCTAGTAAAGCTGCAAAACATAACATGAAAATGCTATGATTGCAGTGAAAGACCTGCCCTTGGGGCAGAATTACTATGGATGGATGGATGGATATATTTTAATTGAACTTTTTTTGAGAGAAGTTGGGATGAGAACAGACCTTGTAATGCATAATAGCATGCATATTTAGAACTGAGCATATGTTTAAATTATTTCTGTGCCTCATTCTTATTTGTATATATATATATATATATATATATATATATATATATATAGATATTATAAATATACTTTAGAGACTCGAGTTCAAATCCCGACTCAAGCATTCTTTTTTCTTTTCATATCATATATATATATATCATCCGGTATCATGGTAGCTGCCGCCGACTTCCGGAAACCAAACGCCATTCCTCTCTGCCCATCCATTGATCTTCCTCCAATTCTCTGATATTCATAGCCACTTGTACCCCTCCTATCCAAAATTTCTTCGGTCTTCCTATCTTCCTCCTTTCCATTGGGATCCATTCCATAACAATTTTAGGCATATATATATATATATATATATATATATTGGGTCATAGTCATTTTCGGTGTCTACTAGATGGGAACGATGAAGATCTGTAATTTTTTCATATATGTTATCGTGAGGACAACCTTAATAGGAACTCAGTAAAAATGATACTAGTCTATCAACTCACAGGAACAGGGAGACCGAACTAAGGACAAGATGGAGGGAGAACGTCTAGGACGATAAGTGCTAACAAGCTCAATGTGGAAGTTAATAACAGTGACTATTTAACTCATGCCCCAAATATGAGTCAATAACCAAACACGTTTCAATTAATTTTGTTTTACAACCAATGACAGTCATTTTTCACCTCGATATTTATGGAATTGTGTTTATCAAAATAAAGAAAGCTCCTCCTTTTAATTCCTGAACAGGTCAGACCACTACTTTGCAGTGAATGACTCTCAACAAATACGTTGAATACAGCAAATGATGAACAGATTCCTTCGAATTACACATTTGATACTTGTGCGTTCAATAGTTGTGTTTTAAACAGTGATCTCACTGAGTTGTTTCCGAAAAAGAATAATTAATAACCTATAATCTTGGTTGTAATATACAGTTTGATGTGTTGCATTTTTTCTCCACCAGGGTGCGTTCTTACAATATTGCGATCCTCTTTGGCAATAAATAATATTATCAAGTTGCACGAGGTAGCGTGCTGCCTTGTCACGTAGCGGGCCCGGGTTCGATCCCCGGTCGGGACAGTTTTTCTGGGTGAGGTTTTTATCGGGGTTTTTCCTCACCTGTAAGACAAATGTCAGGAAAACTTTAAGGCCCAAACGGTCCCCGAAATCATATGGCCATCATCATCCTTATCATTATCATCATCATCATCATCATCCTTCACCGGTGTGGAAAGCAACGGGAAGCTACCACACCTACCTAGTAAAGCTGCAAAGCATAGCATGAAAATGCTATGATTTCAGTGAAAGACCTGCCCTCGGGAAGAATTACAATTGATGGATCAAGTTGCAGTGATGAACAAATGAAACATAACCATACATTTTTCATTTTTTTTTCATTAAACAAATAAATATTTTAAAATAACTATATTCAAAAAACTATATTTAAATAATTATTTGTCAGTAAACAGCTTAGTTTTATTCGTTAAATAGTCCTAACAAATGCCAGTCTTGATTTCCAAATCCTAGATAGGTTGGAAACATTCTTACCATTACTTATGATGAATAATTTATTACTTCTTTATAAACAAATTCGATTATAAAGTTGCAGTTCATTTGAGTAACTTCTGTTAAAACTTTTCCTCTAAAATCATTATAAACACTAATACATTTCTCTCTAATCTATTTATTATCTAAAGAATTTCATCTCCAGTTCTCAGTAATAACTTTCTGTTTTCAAACTCATTCCAACTAAGAAACAACTAACTGAAGATCCACTTTAAACAACACTGAAATGAATACGGGTGTATCTTACTTGAGTGTAAATTTTCTTACACAAGAACACGGAGCAAATGAATTTTAAGCTTACTGAGACGAAGTTAGCTAAATTTTCCATCAAAGAAGATAAAAATTCTTAACAAGATTCTAAGTTACTAACTCTAAGTGCTTAAGAACACAAGCAGAAGAGTGATCCTTTTAACAATTATCCACAATGTATAGCTCAAGCACCCTACCTCAGACTTCTTAAAGGTTAAATTTCATTCATATATAATCCCCCACTTTTTCGTCACCTGTAACACAAATGTCAGGAAGCTTAGGGCCCAACGGTCCCCGAAAATAATCTGGCCATCATAATCCTTATCATTATATCACCATCAATTCACCGGCGTGGAAAGCAACGGGAAGCTACCACACCTATAATTCCCTAGTAGAGCTGCAAAGCATAGCATGAAAATGCTGTGATTGTAGTGAAAGACCTGCCCTCGGGCAGACTTACTATGGATGGATGGATAATCCCCGAAAATGAAAGAAATTTAAGACATTTTGTCTTCTGGTTAGTAGTTTTGGAAGATAATAGTTGGTTAATATAAAATACCCAGAAGAAAAGTGCAAGTGCAAGCTATGTGGGTCGCACTGCGACCGATATAACCTATTATAGTGTAAAAAACATGGGGGCACGCCGTAGCGTAGTGGTTAAGGCACTGAGCTACAAGCCGGAGGGTCGAGGGTTCCGTTGGGGTCAGGATTTTTAAACTGACCCAAACCCTCTGGCGGCACTATGGCCCTGGGGTCGACTCAGCCTCTAAAGGAAATGAGTACCAGACGCCTGTTCTGGGGGTAAAGGCGGCCGTCACGCAGGGCTGACAACCCTGCTGACATCAAGTGCCGATTGTCTAGAAAAAGTGGGAGCCTTAACCTCCCACTACCCCAAGGGCCTCCTGAGGCCTGTTGTGGGATCACTTTACTAGTGTAAAAACATAGGAACGTCGATAACAGATTTCTGTAAGACATTAAAACATTTCTTTCTACACGACCATTGGCTGCAATAATACCTATTACTATACAGTTTTGAGCGAGATTAAAATTTTAATTAGGTAGGTCTGTGACGTCATTGTTGTTGGAAAACGATAGGTGACTTGGTACTACTAACTGACTTTGAAATATCGACTCAGCTATTATGGCTGAAGAAGCATTTCAAATGTGAATCTGTACCATTGCAGGTCGAAACATACATTGTAATTTCTCCCTCAGAAGCTTTGTGATATACCAAGGCCGTATTCAAAAAATGATCTGCCTTTTTAACTACAAGGCATAGAAATCAAAGCAGAATTCAACAATGACAACCCACTGTGCGGAGCAAATCCATGCCCTTGCTTGAGTTAGAGAAGGGTGGAGTGAGGCGGAACGCGGTGCGACCGGCATATAGCGAGGTTATTCAATCTGCCAATTTAAGAGTTGTATTACTTCTCTATAGTTTAAATGAGAGATTTGCCGCTGATGTACGGTCTTGGTACATCACAACGCTCCTCTAGGGAACATTTCAAGGTACTAGGTTTCGGTATGCAATATTTGACAGTTCCCTTGTGAAAAAAAAAATGCCGTTAAATATCAATAAAATTTAAAAATAAAAATAAACATTTACTTATTACTTCAAGTAACATAATATCAGAACTTCTATTTTATGTGAAAGTTGGTATCTCAATAGTATATTAGGAAGCGAGGTTGGGAAGTGGTTTTTACAGAAGCGAGGAAAATGTTAAAATCCGAGCGATACTGAGGTTTTTAATTTCCGAGATTCAGTAAAACATTTCACAAAAGTGCATTGAATATTATTTTTTTCAGCGATGGTGTTTTAAAATAATAAATAATAGTAAGATAATAACATCTTTGTTGGAAATATTTGCGTTCATTATAAACAACTAACTAACGTTAACAGTGTGGGCAATGTTTACTAGTTGAAACTACAGGAGGCCGTGACACCAATTCAGTGATAAAATGGCGGAAAGTGGGTATTTATTGTTTTATATTGTTTCAAATAAAGTTCAATTCGTTTAAAATGAAGTGATTTATCTCGTATAATGTATATTAACACTATCTTTTAGATATTTTTGTATATACATTCTATGTAGTATACATAGTGGCCAGTGATTTTACTTCCCGCACGGGGTTTGTAATATGTAATATTACAATATAGTTATTTTATTACAGTATAGTTATTTAGGTTGGTAAGAACTTTCAATCATGGTCGGCATTGCCGTAAGTACGACAAAACGCACTATCGCGCAAAAAAAAAAAAAATCTGAAATATTACACAATTTTTTTGTTTTTTCAACTTTTATAAGATTCATGATCTGTTCCGTTGAGGTTTATTCAAAATTAATATAAAATTATAGAATATTCACCTGAAAGGTCCGTCTCCTCAACTTAATTATCATTTAACTGTAGCGCTTTCGGGACTTGTCCCATCATCGGCAGGATTCAAAACTGGTGTTTCACTGAAGATCTGGTAGAGGGCGGAGACGGACCTTTCAGGTGAATATTCTATAATTTTATATTAATTTTTTGTTTTTGCTTGGTTCTTTCTGCACAAAGAAAAATGTTACATATTCTACCAATGCTTTCTTATTTGGTTCACAGAGAGGTAAGAATGTGGGTGTGGGTTGATCTTTTTTTTTTTTTTCCTTTCTTTCTTTCTTCTTCCCAGGACATGGAGCGATATTTTAGGAACAGCAAATAGCATTAACTAATATACAGACTATCCCATTTCTTTTGACCGCCTGAAAAACTTTGTACGTAAATACAAAACGAAAAATTGTTTTATACAAAAGTTATCCAACTATGAAGGGAAATAAAATTGATGATAAATTAATTTGTTGTGTTACTTATTAATAAGATACGAATACTGACTTTGTTTTCTTCAATGACACTAAATATTTTTTGTTTGATGCGTTAATTAAGAATTCCAAGACCTGTTCAAAAGTGTATCACAATGTGTCATTCTAATAAAAAGAACATTATTAATTGGAACATAAAGTGGTGGTGTACGGGCAGGATATTGGTGTGCTCGATCTCTAATCTTAGTCCATTAAACTTTTAGTCTGGGGAATTATTAAAGACCATCTAATACCCGGCGTGCGATGCTACGCCTAAATAAATGAAAATTAATGCACTTTTATGTTTAGTTGAATAAGTAGAAGGGAAATTAATTATAAATTTATATTTTTTTGATACCCCCTACTGATTACCCGGCGTTGCCCGGGAATCTACTTATCCCGAATTTCTTGACATAAATAAACTGAAATACGAAAATTAATGCATTTTATGTTCGGTTAATAAGTGGAAGGAAAAATGTATATCGTAATTATCTGTAGATATCGGCCGCGGTGGACTAGTGGTTATGCTACTTGCCTCTGGTCCCGAGGGTCGCAGGTTCAAATCCGGCAGGGGTCGATGGATTTTTTTAGGATGGAAAAATCCAAGGAGCAAGTCCTCCGGGAGGGACTTTAAGCCGTGGGTCCCGAGTCTTAAGATTTTCAGGCACGTAAAAGATCCTTAAGCCTGAATGAAAAGGCCTCTAAGCAAAATTTGCCGAATTTTCCCGTCCTAGTACTACCTTGGTTTGCTAGACGTCAGTATGAGGCGGAACGCTGACCACGGACCACTCAAATGACATCTACACGAAAACAAGTGTAACTAAATTAGTATGGTTCAAATTCTTCCCTGTAGGGGGAAAGCGCCTATATCTCTGTTAAGAGAAACATAGGCTTACAAGAAGAATTATCTATAGATACCCCGTATTGTTTACTCTGCGTTGTCCGGGAATCTACTCATCCCGATCTTCTTGGCATAAATGAGTTGAAAGACAAAAATTAATGTACTTCTTATGACTAGTTGAATAAGTAAAATGAAAAATAATTATAAATGTATATCGTAATTATTTTAAGATTCCCGGTGCTGATTACCCGGTGTTGCCCGGGAATCTACTTATCTCGACCTTCTTGCCATAAATGAGCTAAAAGACAAAATTCGTTATTGTGAGTTATCCGTAAAAGAATACCCACCACGTGCTGCTATGCTTGCACAGGAATCTACGTACTTGTCTCGATCTTCTTGGCATCAATGAAAGACAAAAATGGTTATTGTGTCTTATCCGCAAGAGATAAACATATGCTGTCATGGAATTTTTTGTAGAGCTTTTTGAGATATTCAATTCTGTGTACATTAATTTTGTATATTTGTTATGGTTTAGGCAGTGTAAGCCATTTAAGCATCCAAAGAGCTACTTTTTTAACGTTTTCCACTATAAAGGGCGATTTTTAAGGGTGTAGGAGTTGAGTATCACAAGTAGCCTATGTTCATTCCGGGAATCTCCTGAACATTTTGCAAAAAGCCCCATCACAATCGTATCAACGGTATTACCGCGCATACATTACGAACAAACAAACAAACAAACATTCATTTTTATATATTATATATTGTCTATCGAGATATTCTGACTACTCCAGAGAATATGCAATATCATATTGTACATGTCGTCCATTAAATCCGTCCGGCTGAACACTGTGAGAGAGATGAGTTTGGAATATTTTACGTGGTCAGACGCACAACCACATCCCCTAGTGGATCGGGGATTTATTTCGGAATTTCCTTCTCCTAGTCGGGTTGCTAACCAAAGCTTTGGAGTCCCATCTACTCCTTGTCTTGCAGGTTTCTCTTCCGCCTTCGTTACCATTGAAAACAAGTTTCTTCTTCCGCTTCTGAAGCCGTTGAGGTTCCCGCGTTGGAGCTAGTTCGCTTCTCTTCTCCCCTTACTAGCTAGCAAGCTAGTTAAAAACCAGACTTCCCTATACAGTCGTCTGGGCCATTTGGTACTGAGCCCCTCCACCACGACAAGAATATAATTTTAAAATATCAAAAGAAAAAAACGAAAATAATGACTTTTTGGGAAGTGAACATAAGTGAACTATAAACACAAAAACTGAAAGAGACGTAAATATGAAACTGTCAAGATTTCAAATGATACGTGGAATTATAAATAGAACATCAAAGAACAAATCAAGAAGAGATACTAGATTGAAGTTTTGTAAAACATTGGCAGTTCCTGCATTACTTTATGGGAGTGAAACCTAGTTAATGACCAAAAATTTACAAAGTAGAATACAAAGCGTAGAAATGAACTTCCTTAGAAAAACAAAAGGCTACACAAGAATGGATAGGATAAAGAATGAAGGTATACGAACAGAGGTAAATATATATCCACTGAATGATAAAATCAAAGAATATAGAGAAAAATGGTTTAGACGTGTAGAAAAATGAATGTAACAAGATTACCAAAATCAGCATTTAACTACAAGTCAAGAGGTTCAAGGAATGTAGGAAGGCCAGTGAAAAGATGGACAGAACAACTGTGAGGCGGAACAGGCAATTTGCCTAGCCCGTGAAGTGAAGGAGAAGAAGATATTGAGCATGTTTGTAATTCAATTCAGCCGGTAATAGTAGAGGAATCAATATCCTCGTTCATTCGACGGTTGGATATGTGTGTCACTGAAAATGGTCACCAGTTTGAACACTTGATATGAATGTTCTACTGTTCATAATTCATGTGGATGGTACTGTAATATGACAGAAATAATCCCACTGCATGTTTCCATGAATAAGGTTATATTTATTAGAATGACACATTTTTTAATAGGTCTTGAAGTGCTTAATTGAGTGCCTCAGTGTCATAGGTGCCTAACCCACAATTAAAATAATTATGCCTATAACATTATGGATGAGTTAAAATTAACACAAAAATGCTACAGGCAGATGTGGCTCTGACAGAGATGATTATTTCTACTGCAATTACAAAGAAAATCATATTTTTTTAAATTATGGGTTAGACACCTATAGCACTGAGGCACTCAATGCATCGAAGAAAAAACACATAGTGTCATTAAAGAAAACAAAGTTAGTATTCATATCTTGTTAGTAAATAAAATGTTAAATGTAATTAGGACCTGCGACTTGAGTACGTAATATGTTATATGACATATGAATGACTAGTGTAGCATGTATGGCTATTATAGTATATATGGTTATTGTAACATGTATGATTATTATAGTGTAAAATCCTTCAATAACACTGAGCAACAAAAAATAAACTTTTTTTTGTCTCAGAAAGAAAAATATGTGATTCTGATGGTACTTTTTTCTCCATCACGCAAGGTTTCCGAGAGACAGGCATTTATAATTCCAAACACTTTAATATTTTCTACATTCGTAACTACACAATATTCCAACATTCGGACTCACCTACAAAGTAAAAAATGACGATTTTCTGCTATATTTCGCCTGTGGAGCATCCCTCTTAATGGTCCAACAATAATCGGCCAGCATATTAGGATTCCATTTGCCTTGATATCTCTTTTCATAGCCGAAATATCCTGATGAAAGTGTTTCCCATTTTATTTTACAATGAACAAATGAACGAAAAAAGTTTATTAAAAAATAATTATTTAAATCCATTAATTGAAATTGAAATAAAAAACTGTGGGTGATGGAGAAATTCCAAATACATATTTGAAAACATGATAAAAAATTACATTAAGTACAACTATTGATACTCATGAGACAAAAATCATGTTTATAGTGTAAACTCCTTCAATATTCTAACCTATAACGTATTTCAAGGTTTGAAATATATGTTTAATTAATTGCCTATAATGAAAGATGGATCCATCTCGTGTTTCATTAAGGTAAAGAATAATAGTGTTATTATAGTAAGTGAACATATGTTCAATTTTAATTATTATGTATTGTTTAAACACAGGGAAGTTTTACACAACGGGTAAACCAGACACATTTATCAATTAGCTATTAAATGGTCAAGGAGAAGGTTAAACCCATTCAGATAATAGGGAATGATGATATCATTTTTTCGAAAAGAGGGAAGTTAATATTCCATTACATAATACTAGTGCACCTGAATATTGTTTCCATCCATAGTAATTCTGTCCGAGGGCAGGTCTTTCACTGCAATCATAAGCATTTTATCCTATGATTTGCAGCTTTACTAGGGAATTATACATGTGGTAGCTTCCCGTTGCTTTCCACACCAGTGAAGAATGGTAATGATAATGCTCATTATGATGATGATGGCCGGATGATTTTCGGGACCGTTGGGCCCTAAGCTCCCTGACATTTGTCTTACAGGTGAGGAAAAAACCCGAAAAAACCTTAACCAGGAGCCTGTCCCAACCGGGAATCGAACCCGGGCCCGCTCCGTGACAAGGCAGCACGCTACCTCGAGACCACAGCGGTGAACGAATATTGTTTACACGATCCTAATATATGTATATGTCATACTGTCCACGAAAAGGGGCGTAACTAGACAATAGCGCCCTTTTGCACCCCACTAAGGACGTTGCCTTTCAAGTGTGTGTAATCGGACAGATTACTACTTTCACGGTGGAGACCGCATATCTGTTTTATTAAATTATTTATTCTACTAGATCAGCGTTCAGCTATTAGTTGAGCCACCTCGCTTTTCTAGAATCAGGCTAGTCCTGGTTCCGGACATCAATATCCTTTATTTATACTTCAGCATCGTCCAGCTTCTCAATCCTGTAATGATATAACCAACTTCAAGAACGAGAAATCACTACAAGATCACCACCTCCTAAAACTACACAAATTCCGTAAACTCCAGCAAATCCTTTCTTCTTTCAATAATCGAATCAATATAACCACGTATCGACCTGTGAGAACACGAAGTTCACTATCAGTATTAATTTCCCCCTCGTGGTTGGAAAACTTTTGTACAAAACAATCTTTCATTTTGTACTTATGTACAGTTTTATTTCGCGTGAACATGATAAATGGGACACTCTGTATTTCAAATTTGTGATTTGGTTACTTTTTGCAGAATGTGGTCCAAGATATGAATCAATACTTGTATAACTATTTATTTTACGATACTTATAAGCGGAACATGGTAGGTATTTCATTTGTAGAAATTAGATAAAAGCTATTGGATTTTGAATGCCCTTGATTTGACAGACGTTTCTTGTATGAGGATCGATTGAGAGCCAACGTTAACTACCGCTGCATTATGTAACATGATTTGCATTACAATCCAGACGCTAAGAGCAAGTTCAATATCGACGCAATAATCTCTTGCGAGATTCTCAGCTCATCTGTTCCAGATAAAGTAATAATAATCACAACAAAGGCTACCAACATCTCTAAAATTACAACATCTCCATCACTCAGGATATGCCTCGCTGGTATAGGGATTCTGTTCCTTGTCTTTGGTCCAGAGGATGGTGGGTTCAAATCCGGCCGTGGTCGATGGACTTTTAAGATGGGAAAATTGTTAAAAAGGCTAGAATTGGCATTATTCAAAATGAATTGGATACATCCATCCACAGTACTTCTGCCCGAGGGCAGGTCTTTCACTGCAATCATTGCATTTTCATGCTATGCTTTGCAGCTTTGCTAGGGAATTATAGGTGTGGTAGCTTCTCATTGCTTTCCACACCGGTGAAGGATGGTGATGATAATGATAAGGATGATGATGATGGTCGGATGATTTTCGGGGACCGTTGGGCCCTAAGCTTCTTGACATTTGTCTTACAGGTGAGGAAAAAAACCAAAAAACCTCACACATGAATACATTTTAATAAATTCAATAACTTCAGACTTTGAAAATCCTCGAAGTGCACAACAGTTTCTAAAATTGAGCTTAAAATTGGCAAAAGCTGCCAAAAAAGCGAAACTTTTAGTAAGGGTACAAGTTCTCAGGGTGGTAATTTAAGTCATGGGTCCCGAGCCTGAAGATCGAGCTCGTAAAAAAAAACTCAAGCCTAAATTAGAGCCTCTAAGAACATTTTGATCAATCTTTTCCATCCAAGTAATACCTTAGTTACTACTAAATATTTCTCGTTTCTTTGAGGCGATGATCAAACAACTGTCATCTGTAGGAAAATAAGAACTTTACCTCATTATCGTTACAATAAATTAATGTGTATGGTTTTAAATTTTTTCCTTTCTGTTTAAACTTATTATTATTTTTATAGGATTTAAATTATATTTTTGCACGATAGTGCGTTCTGTCGTACGTACAGCAATGGCGACCATGAATGAAAGTTCAATTTCCTAAATTTCGGGGCTACTAACCTACAAATAACTAAATAACTACACCGTAATGATACAAATTTACCTACCTAGGGCGGGAAGTAAACCATTGCTCTTTATGTATTCTACGTACAATGTATATACAAAAATATATTCAAAAGGTAGTGTTAATATACATTATACGAAACAAATCACTGTATTTTAAATTAACTAAACTCAATTTGAAACAATATAAAATAATAAATCCGTACTTGCCGCCATTTTATGCCTAATTGGTGTCATGGCCTGCTGTAGTCTCAACTAAATTATTTTCGGGATTTGCCGTATATACACTGACCAGACGAACGTCAGTCAGTTTTTTAAATGAACGCAAATATTTCCAACAAGATATTATTTTACTAATGTTTATTATTTTGAAAACTCCATCGTACAAACAATAATGTACAACACACGTTTGTGAAATGTATTACAGAAGTGAGGAAATTATGAAAACCGAGCGATAGCGAGGTTTTTAATTTCCTCGCTGCTGTAAAAACCACTCCCTAACCTCGCATTGAAATATCCTTTATTATTTAATGACATAGTTAAGTAGTAAAAGAGTTTGCAACTAAATTAGGTTGGTTAAGTAACTGACTCGAAGGAGCTTCCTTATGTCAATGTGTGAATATACCATTAATCTCGTTGTTATCGATAATTCGATTATTAACTGTTTGGAAAATACTGTACAGGGCAATTCAAAATGAATGGGACAAAAGGAAACATTCCTCTGAATACGTTAAATGTATTGAATCTATCTTATAAATACAAATTTAGAATAAAAGGTTAGCTCTCCAAGTTTCAATCTAAATTCACAGACGTTCAATGTGGGCTCCATTTGTGACACGATAGATGTCTATGCGACAAGCATTTCTTGCTTAGTTTCTTTCTAAGGTAGCCTTTGAGTTAGTTGCATATACTATCCACTGCCAAACTTGCTGTAATTCCTGTGAAAAAGGGTAAGTACACCATGTCCTTCATATATACCCGAAAGAAAAAATCGCATGTTGTAAGGTCGAGTAATCTGGGAGACCGCAACACCTATGGCACAGCATTCAACCTAGCGCGGCGTTTTGAAAGAAGCTCGTCAATGATTACTTGAAAGATTATGCCAATGTGGCGTGGCACCCCTTGCTGAAAATGAAATCGGGTACATCTTCTGTCAGCTGGGAGAAATTTCTGTTGTTGATACCGCTATTTTGATTAATAGCTCCTATAATGAGCATTGCGACATTTAATTGTTTTCATTGTTGCAACCCGAAACTTGGAGACTTAACATTTCATGCTATATTTCTATTTGTAGAATTATAGTCGGCCGCGGTGTGCTAGTTGTTATGATCCTTGTCCCTAGTTCCGAGGATTAACTAACTAACTAACTCTGGCACTATCGAACCCGTAGGTTCATGGCCTCGTGGATATAAGCTCTCCATACATCCCTATCTTGTGCTAAAGTTTTCCAATTATTCCCCGTATAATCTACATCCCTCAAATCCTGGTTAATGTTATTCTCCCACATTATTCTTGGTCTACCAACTGGGCATTTTCCCTCTGGTTCCATGCACGTCTTTCATTCCCCATTCGTGCCACATGTCTGCCCACCGCAGACTACGTGAGTTAACTGTTCTTATTATATCTGGATTCCTATAAATATCATGTAGTTCACTGTTATGTAGTCTTTTCCATTCACTGATATAATAATAGTTTAACGTTTTTTGAAAGGAGTTGGGACATCAACAGTCTCTGCAATGCATAATAGCACGCATTTCCAGAATTCAGCCTATGTTTAATTTCTTTGTGCATCTCATTCCTGTTTGTGATTATTGTTCCTAGTTATTTGAATTCAGCCACTTCTTCAAAATTTCCCTCATTTGTCATTAGCTGTCCATTTCCATTATATAATGTATAAATATGTGTGATCATTTGTTTAGTTTTATTGATATTTACTCCCAGTCCCAATTTCTTAGTGTTATTCAATAGTGTGTGCGTGTTGTCCTTAAGTATCTCCTCGCTATCGGCCAGTAGTACTACATCATCAGCATAAACTAACAGCTTATTAATACCATTGTGTTGTAGGCCTTCTTCATCTTGTAAAGATTTGATGGCATGCTCTAGAACAAAATTAAATAGTAGAGGAGATACGGGTTCAAACCCGGCCGTGGTCGATGGATTTTGAGAATGGAAAAATCCAAGGAACAACTCCTCCGTGAGGGACTTTAAGCCGTGGGTCCAGAGTCTGAAGATTTTCAGACTCCTAAAAGAATCACAAGCCTGAATAAAAGACCTCTGTGTAAAATTTACCAGATATTTCCCATCCAGTAATATCTTAGTTACCCCCTATATGTATCATCGAGGCGATAGGCGACCCTTTATCACTAGCTGACATCTATGGGTAAATGAGCTTAACTAAATAATTTTGTCAAATAAATTCCCATTAGTGAGCGCCCTACTCTCGGCATAGGGAAGAAAAGGGCTTAAGAAGAAGAAATTCAATACAGTAATCACAATAACGTTTCCTTTTTGTGGCATTCGTTTTGAACTGCCTGTATATAAGTCGATTTCGTGGAAAAATATTATATTGATACAAGAACAAGAAAAAGGTTTTAACAAAAGTAAATAAAGCGAAGCAGAGAAATGTAGAATAATATTTAGAAATGTAGAAGGAATAGAGAATTAGGAGCTGACCTTCATATGGGGGTTCCATGAGGTCACTACATTCCAGTGTATCATCGATTGGTTTAGCTTGGCTATTCCTAGCGTGCCTCCAGTAGACAAATAAGAGCATATAAAAATGCAAAGGTCATTCACAATTGAGTATTAAAGTCACAGAGGCACTGTCATTTACAACAGTTTATTTCGCAAACTTACTTGTTTCAACAATTTCCAAACTGTCCCAACTCTTCTTTCTTTATTTCTTATTTATCTTTTGTTTTACTTCTATTTTCTTGCTCCATGAAGAATAAATTAAAATGTGGGACAAAACTGAATGAGGATTAAAACATACTTGAATGGAAATATTATTGAACTAAAAATGAATGCAGATAGAAGTCATTATTATTATTATTATTATTATTATTATTATTATTATTATTATTATTATTATTATTATTATTATTATTATTATTATTATTATTATTATTATTATTATTATTATTATTATTATTATTATTATTATTATTATTATTATTATTATTATTATTATTATTATTATTATTATTATTATTATTATTATCATTGTCCACCGCTGTGGTCTCGAGGTAGCGTGCTGCCTTGTCACGCAGCGGACCCGGGTTTGATCCCCGGTCGGGGCAGTTTTTCTGGGTGAGGTTTTTATCGGGGTTTTTCCTCACCTGTAAGACAAATGTCAGGAAAACTTTAAGGCCCAAACGGTCCCCGAAATCATATGGCCATCATCATCATCTTATCATTATCATCATCCTTCACTGGTGTGGAAAGCAACGGGAAGTTACCACACCTACAATTCCCGAGTAAAGCTGCAAGCATAGCACGAAAATGCTATGATTGCAGTGAAAGACCTGCCCTCGGGCAGAAATACTATGGATGGATGGATGGATTATTATTATTATTATCATCATTATTATCATTATCATTATTATTAATATTTTTAATTATTATTATTATTATTATTATTATTATTATTGTAGATAGATAGATAGATCATCGGTTGATTAATGTTTTTGACATCGTCCGATTCCTAATAGCCAATTTTATCGGTCCATCCAATCTCCTGGTTGTAGATGTTTCTCCTCCATGTATAAATATATTCCCTGACTCCAGGAGATTTTAGGTCTTCCTCTGCTTCGTCTTCCCTCAGGTTTCCATTCCAAAACAGATTTTGGTAGCCGATCATCTTCCATTCGCTGGACATGTTCGTACCATCTTAATTGCTGAGTTATAATATAATCTAAAATAGTGTCTTCAATCTACATTTTCTCCCTTATAACAGAGTTTCTAATTTTTCTCTTCTTGAAATTCTTGCTGTCCTTCGTATCAAATCCATTTCCGTTGCCTAAAGATACTTATTTGTTTTTGTTGTTAATGGCCAAAGTTCTGCTCCATAAGTAATGATGCTTTTAACAATTGTATGATATATATTCATTTTTTATTACTGATATTTGTATCCCACAATATTTCATTGAGGCAAGCAATTGAAAATTTTCCTTTATTATTTCTATTTCTTATTTCCTCTTCGTAACTCTCATTTTTATTTATTTTAATTCCTAAATATGTGATCTCACTACAAGATTTTATTGTTTCTCCAGTCTCTAAAATTAAATTGTATTCTGGTTCACCAATTGATAAATATTTTGTTTTTTTCATGTTCAAAATTAATCCCCATTTTTCATATTCTTCTATTAATTTTATAGTCATATGTTCTAAATCTTCATAATCTTGTGAAATTAACAATTGATCATCAGAAAAATGTAAGTTGTATAAAGGTTTTTGTTTGGAAAAGGAATTCCCATGTTTGAACATTTTCTCCTCGAATTCTTTAATATTTCATGTTTATATATTTTAAACAAAGTCGGTGATAGACAACAACCTTGACGAAGACCTTTATTTATCGTAAAATCATGTGACAATTAGTCACTCACTCACTCATTCACTGGCACTATCGAACCCATAGGTTCATGGCCGCACGGACATAAGCTCTTCATACATCCCTATCCTGAGCTAATGCTTTCCAATCATTCCCTGTATAATCTATTTCCCTCAAATCATAGTTAATGTTGTTCTCCCACCTCATTCGTGGTCTACCAACTGGGCGTTTTCCCTCTGGCTTTCCTACAAGAAGCTTCCATGTACGTCTTTCATTCCCCATACGAGCAACATGTCCTGCCCATCGCAATCTACGAGACATAACTGTTCTTATTATATCTGGCTTCCTATAAAGGCCATGTAGTTCATTGTTATGTAATCTTCTCCATTCACCTGTCTGTTCATCTCTCTTTGGTCAAAAAATGTTCCTAAGAACTTTATTCTCAAAAACTTGTAATCTCCTTTCCTCCCTTAAAGTAAGAGTCCACGTTTCGCGCCCATATAATATAACTGGTAGAATAATAGTTTTATATATTTTCAGCTTAACGTTTTTCGAAAGGAGTTGGAACATCAAAAGTGTCTCCAATGCATAATAGCACGCATTTCCAGAATTATGTGACAATTAGTGCCAATTTTAATTTCAGATATGCAATTATCATATAAATTTTGTATAGCTTTAATTATTATAGTCTTAATTCGCATTATTATTATTATTATTATTATTATTATCATTATTATTAACATTATTATTATCATTATTATTATCATCATCATCATCATTATTATTATTGTTATTATTATTAGTATTATTATTATTATTATTATTATTATTATTATTATTATTATTATTATTATTATTATTATTATTATTATTATTATTATTATTATTATTATTATTATTATATACACACACTAGAATGATACGGTCACATACGTAGGATGCCTGAGAAAAGATTATTGAGAAAAGCTTTGGAATGGATTCCACCTGGGAAAGGAAAGAGACGTCGACCTAGATTTAAATGGGTGGATGATGTAAGAAGAGGTATGAGGGAGCTAGGTCTGGAGGAACTGGAATGGGAAGATAGAGAAAAATGAAGAAAGAAGATACAAATTTGAAAAGCTTTGGGCACAGGAATATGTTTTATTACATTGTAAATGGGCCAATGGACGGAAGAAGAACAAGAGGAAGACCAGCCAAGAGATGAACAGAGAGTGAATGCACATTCAATACGTCTTCCTTCGAGGAGTGATTTTGGAAATAAACAGGATGAAAATCCTACAAATTTTGTTTAAGAAGAAGACATTGTAAACCTGTTTATAAATAAATAAATAAATTACTATTATTATTATTATTAGTAGTAGTATTATTATTATTTCTGATGATCAGTTACTAATGGCATAAGATTTAGAGTACATGGCAAGAAAATTGAAGGAGGAAATGAAAAATGGCGATTAAAGATAAATTTGGACAAAACCAAGTTGCTACGGGACATGGTAATAGGAGATAAGATCTGGTTCTAGAACACGGACATGGTAAAATAAAAGATGTGACGAATATGTATATTTGGGGACAAAAGTTAATGCAGATGCAAGTCATGGCACTGAAATTAATGGGAGGATAAAAAAGGACAAATCTGCAATATGAAAATTAAGTGGTGTTTTATATGATTAAAATGTAAATTCTAAAACAAAAACAAAAACTTTAAATACAGTAATAAGGAGTATAATGGCATACGATGCAGAAACATGGGAATTAAAATCTAGAACAATTAACTAAATTAAATTCTGCATAAATTGATTTTTGGAGGCGTTCAGCTGGAATTTCTATAAGAGGTAAAAAAACGGTGTAATTAAACAAAAGATGAATGTTCAAACTTTAATTATGAATTTTAAAAAATAATTCAAATGAATAACAGAAGACAGATTCTCAAGAAGAATACTAACGTGTGTGCCACATGGTACAACAAGAAGAGGACAGCCAAAAATAACGTGGATTGGTGTTTTGAGCAGTATGAGGGAAAAAGGATTGAACGATGGAGATTGGAATGTCATAGAGATGTGGAGGAGAATGACAGCAGATTAGTTGGACGCACGAAGATTTTGTGAAACATTATGAAACTTGCTAAATAAAAATTAATAATTTTCTAGACAATCGGTACGAGATATCAACTGGGTTGTCATCCCTGCACGACGCCCTACTTCACCCCTCCCCCAGAACCTGCGATTGGAATTAATTTCAGTTAGAGGCTGAGTCTATCCCTGGCCCACGGCAGCGCCAGAAGGTTTAGGGCTGGATTGTTAGCCCTGTATGACGGCCGAGTTCGCCTCCAGAACTTGCGTCTGAAACTTATTTCAGTTAGAGGCTGAGTCTACCCTAGAGCCCCGTAGGCGCCAGAAGAATTATGGCTGGGTTGTTACCCCTGCATGACGCCTGACTTCCGATGGGGCTATCCAATGAGAGTATTCAATCAATCAGTACAAGTATTGTATTACTTTACTGCCGTTTAAATGAGAGATTTGGCGCTGGATTATAGTGACTTGCAGTTAAAAGCGGCAGATAAGTTTTTTAAACACCGCCTTGGTACATCGCAACACTTATCATCGTCATTCGGTATCATGGCAGCTGCCGCCGTCTTCCGGAAACCAAACGCCATTCCTCTCTGTCCATCCAGTGTTCTTCCTCCAATCCTATTATATTCATAGGCGTTTGTACCCCTTCTATCCAAGTTTTCTTCGGTCTCCCTATGTTCCTCCTTTCCATTAGGATCCATCCCATAACAATTTTAGGCAATCTTTGCTCTGGCATTCTTTTGAAATGGCCATACTACTGTAATCTTTTCTTTTTCTGGGAGAAACTTCAAGGTAGATATTGGAATGCAATCGTTGAATTTTCCCTTGTGAATAGTTTCGACGATTTTTTAAAAAATATTTTCAATAGTTACAATGTTTCGAAATTTGATATGATCTCCTCAGTATGATGTATCTTTCCTAAACTTTGAAAGATTCTGCAACACCCGGTATAGAGTATTGACTGTGGTCAGAAACAGACATATAATATTCTTCTTATCACAGAACAAATTACTTGTCAGAAAGGCACATGAAAGCTCGTGACCCAGTTTATAAACGTGGGGAGGGGGTATTCACACCCTCCAAGGCGCGCTTATTATGTGGCGACCCCAATGTCTAGTGTCGTCCTTTATCAAGAGACGTCGTTTCTGGCAAATTGTCTTCATACATTCCCTCAAGGTTCTCATCAACACAGATTTCTTGGTTTACTGCTTGAAATTTGTTGATCGCCTCTTATTTTCTGTTCTTATGGAGTCATATAGGATACATTATTTATTAATCTAACTAACTGACTCACTGGCTCTATGGAACCCGTAGGTTCATGGCCGCGTGGATATAAGTTCTCCACACATCCCATTCTGAGGTAATGTTTCCAAGTCATCCCCAGTATTATCTCTTAATCATCATCATCAGCATCAAGGATTAGACCTGCTGGTCTGTTCTGGTCTCATGTTAGAATTGTTCTATCCATCTTTTACTGGGTCTTCCAACATTTCTTCGTCCAGTATAATATTCTTCTTCTGTAGTAGGCGACTACAACCTCATTGAAGTTTTGGCCTCCTCAACAATTTTTCTCCACCTAGATCTATTCTGGATAATGACTGGCCAATTTTCAATTTTCATTTCTAATATATATTTTATAACATCATCCTGCCATCTGTTTTTTGGGCGCACAGTTGTTCTGGTGCATATTGGTTTCCATTTGTATATTCTTCTTACAAGCTTGTCTTCCAGCATTCTATTTATAAGTCCAAACCAGCGCAGTCTTTGAGCTTTAATGTGGTTTATTACATTTTTATTTCGTATTAGATTATTTAATTCAGAGTTCATTCGCATATGCCATGTGCCATCGCTTTCTCTAATTCGTCCAAAAATTATACGTAAGATCCTCCTTTCAAAAGATTAACAGTTTTTGTTTTTCAGCTTCCTTCAGTGCCTATGTTTCACAGCCATAAGTTACAATCGGTCTTATTACTGTATTATACAGTTTAACTTTAGTCCAGTATAACCTACTTCTCTCAAATCATGGATTGTATTATTCACCCACAACATTCTTGGCCTGCTTTTCTTCTCATTTTCCTACAAGGAGCTTGCATGTCCTATTTTATTTCACATGTCCTGCCCATCTTAGTCTACGATACTTAACTGTTCTTGTTATCACTGTAATATAATATATGAATAAAAACTATAAAATAGTCACCTTGTAGGTCTGTCTCCTCAACGTAAGTTCTTTTAAAAATTCTGTAGGCCTTTCGTGACTAGTCTCGTCATCAGCAGTATTAATTAAGTCCATACTTGTTGACCCTTGTAGAAGCATTGACTTGTTTGTGAATATTTTGTATAGAGGATTGTGTGGACTGGGTGTGTTCTCATTAAGAATCAGGTTGTTGTAGATTTCTCTCGGGATTTCGATTTCTTCCAGTGTGTTTATCCTCGTTGGAATGTTTTCTCTATGTAATATTGTGAGGGTGTTATCGATGTTATGCATATGGTGTCCATGAATTTTACTAATATTTGTTCTTGTTGCATCTGGAATCCTATAAAGATCATCTAGGTCACTGTTACGTAGTCTCCTCCATTCTTCTGTCTGTTCATCTCTCTTTGGTGCAAACATGTTCCTCAGAACTTTACTCTCAGGTATCCTTAATTTTTTTTTTCCTTCCTTAAAGCAAGAGTCCATGTTTCACATCCATATAATATAACTGGGAGAACAACTGTTTATATATTTTCAATTTAATGTTTTTTGAAGAAGTTGGGACAGCAAGAGTTCCTAAAATGTATAATATCATGCATTTCCAGAAACGAGTCAATGTTTAATTTCTTTCTACACCTCATTCTGTTGTAATTATTGTTCCCAAGTGTTTAAATTCAGATATTGTTGTCATATAGTTATTTAAGGGACCAACATCGTGACGCCTTCAATATTTATTTAGAAATGTTTTAATAATTCTTATTCTCCTATATGTGACTAATCGACATTTGTATCTAGTGGTTATGCTCCTTCTCTATAGTCCCTATGGTCGCGGGTTCAAATCCGCCCCGGGTCGATGGATTTTAGGATGCCAAAATCCAAGGGGCAGGTCCTTCGGGAAGGACTTTAAGCCGTGGGTTCCTGGTCTGAATATATTTGGGCTTGAAAAAGAACCTCAAGCCTAAATTAGTGCCTCTGAGCAAAACTTAATCGGCCTTCGCCATCCGAGTAATTCCTTATAGCTATAATGTGTTTTAGAGGCGGTATGTTAACCACATATCACTCATTTAACTATGTAGGTAAGTAAATGTAACTAACGTAGCTTGGTTAAGAAACTCCGGCTAGGGAGCCCCATTTTCCCACATTAGGATGTACGTGGTAGACTATTACTATATCTGACTATCAAATAATTAAAAAACCATCAGAAGAAACATTTTGGAAATACTTTCCAACATGTGACATGAAAAAAATATTCTAAGTCTCAACCATACACCATGCGCATGCGTCTGCAAACGCGATTCGGCTTACACTATGGAATCACGGGATGCAGCTAACATATACATGATATTTGAATTCGCATTGCCAACGAACTTAAAAGCTAAACTAACTCAATTTAAGTACTCTAACCTGTGAAAGATCAAATTAAAAGCTAACCTAACGCAAATTAAGTGTCATAACCTGTGAAAGAATGCAATGCCCAAAAATAGATAGTGTAAATAGTAAGTTCTAGATTTCTGAAGTATATGTGTAAATAGTCCACCGCTGTGGTCTCGAGGTAGCGTGCTGCCTTGTCACGCAGCGGGCCCGGGTTCGATCCCCGCTCGGGACAGTTTTTCTGGGTGAGATTTTTATCTGGGTTTTTTCCTCACCTGTAAGACAAATGTCAGGAAAACTTTAAGGCCCAAACGGTCCCCGAAATCATATGGCCATCATCCTTACATCCTTATCATTATCATCATTATCATCATCCTTCACCGGTGTGGAAAGCAACGGGAAGCTACCACACCTATAATTCCCTAGTAAAGCTACAAAGCATAGCATGAAAATGCTATGATTGCAGTGAAAGATCTGCCCTCGGGCAGAATTACTATGGATGGATGGATGGATGTGTAAATATTGACTTAGGCTTTCACGGCCGGAGTTAGTATGATGATCTTGTAGAAGATTATCATACTAACTCTTGAGACTCAAGACAACCTTTGAGGATGCGGGATGAAGTCTCTGGCGAAACGTCGCAGGACTACAAGCCTCAAAACCACGGGAAAAAGCCCGAAAATATTTTGCAAGATCATCATTATGTTATAGTTAAATAGTACATACTCTATGCTGGCTGGCTGTTAGTATATACTCTATGTTGGCTAGCTGTACTGGATCACGTAAGTTACATAGTCTTTGTTGGCTGCATACCTACTCGTTAAAACCAATACGTGTATGGCTGCCACGTCTTAATATTACGTATGTAATTCAAATCATAATATTCAATACACTCAAATAATCGTTAGAAAACACGTAAAATTATTATAAATTATAGTAAATAACTTGAAAAATGAAACCCTAAGAAAATGTAACAGGAGTTTGTAAAAGTACTTAAAAAGTGTTGTCACACGTTGGAAAGTTTAGCCAATAATTTAATAACTAACGGAAACGCCTCACTAATAATACTATTTTAACAATTAATAATTTATTTTATAAAAATAGTATTTTATAAAAATAGTATTAAAGATTTATTTTATAAAAATAGTATTAAAGATTTATTAATATTTCATAACTAGGGCTCGGATGTTTATGTAATGAAATATAAGATTGCAATACAGATAGTATATATTATTCAACTGTCAGCGTGTGTAAAAAAAACAAAAGACAGTCATAAATCTAACTTCTCATTATACTATTCAACTGTTTGTATGTAAAAAAAAGGCAGTTATAAGTCTAACTTCTCACTATACTTACTTACTTACTCACTGGCACTATCGAACCCGTAGGTTCATGGCCGCACGGACATAAGCTCTCCATACATCCCTATCCTGAGCTAATGCTTTCCAATCATTCCCTGTATAATCTACTTCCCTCAAATCATAGTTAATGTTATTCTCCCACGTCATTTTTGGTCTACCAACTGGGCATTTTCCCTCTGGCTTTCCTACAAGAAGCTTCCATGAAAGTCTCCCATTCCCCATACGTGCAACATGTCCTGCCCATCGCAGTCTACGAGACTTAACTGTTCTTATTATATCTGGTTTCCTATAAAGTCCATGTAGTTCATTGTAATGTAGTCTTCTCCATTCACCTGTCTGTTCATCTCTCTTTGGTCCAAAAATTTTCCTAAGTACTTTATTCTCAAATACTTGTAATCTCCTTTCCTCTCTTAAAGTAAGAGTCCATGTTTCGCACCCATATAATATAACTGGTAGAATAATAGTTTTATATATTTTCTGTTTAACGTTTTTTGAAAGGAGTTGGGACATCAAGAGTCTCTGCAATGCATAAGAGCATGCATTTCCAGAATTGAGCCTATGTTTAATTTCTTTGTGCATCTCATTCCTACTTGTGATTATTGTTCCTAGGTATTTGAATTCAGCCACCTCCTCAAAATTTCCCTCATTTGTCATTAGCTGTCCATTTCCATTATTTAATGAATTTCTATGTGTGACCATATATTTAGTTTTATTGATATTTACTTCCAGTCCTAATTTCTTAGTGTTACTCAATAGTGTTTGCGTGTTGTCCTTAAGTATCTCCTCGCTATCGGCCAACAATACTACATCATCAGCATAAACTAACAGCTTATTAATACCATTGAGTTGTAAGCCTTCCTCATTCTCTAAAGATTTAATGGCATGCTCTAGTACAAAATTAAACAGTAGAGGAGATAGTGCATCTCCTTGCTTCAACCCATTCTGGATTTCAAAAGTGTCCGAAAACTGTTTGCCTACACGCACCCTACTCTTTGTGCCATTTAGACACATTCGTATAAGTCTAACTAACTTTTTAGGAATTCCGAACTCCAGCAGGATACTATATAATTTCTCCCTCTTAATTGAATCATATGCTTTTTTGAAGTCTACATATAGTTGATGTACAGTACCATTATATTCCCATTTCTTTTCTAAAATCTGTCTTATACTAAAAATCTGATCTGTTGTAGACCTGTTTCTTCTAAATGCACATTGATGATCTCCTAAAATGTCATCAATATAGGGAGTAAGTCTGCTTACTAATATATTTGTTAGAAAACTTCTCACTATACTAGTTGCAATCTTAACTTTTAGTACATAAAATCCTAGCCCTACTATAACCGATATAATTCATAATATTTAATTATCTCCCGTTGCATTTTCCCATGTATATTAGATAGGAGGCGTTCTGCCTTTGTGTGTAATGTAGTGTGGGCGACAAACCTGACAACCCACAAAAGGTTTTAACCTACAAGGGAACTGTCAACCCTTGCATGCCGAAATCTACCTTGATATATATATATATTTTTTTTTCAGAGAAACGTTGTGATTTGTGATGTATAAAGACCGTGTTCAAAAAATTATCGGCTAAACTTTACAACATGTGACTCTACTTTTTTAATTTCTACATAAACTCCTTGTAAATTTTTAACCTTAAGATTTCATTTTTCAATGTATTTCCAACCATTTGAAATGATTTTTAATTTTTATAACGATTATTTCAATATTTTTTTCTATGATATTTAAGTACATACATAGCATGAAGACGTGACAACCGTAATGATTTTAACGAATATCCTATGCAACAACAAAGACGTGTTTCAGTACAGCCAACATAAAGTATGTACTAATTAACTGTACACATATTTATCAAGTAAACGCCAACTCAATTGATTATGTACTCATATTCTTCAGAATTTCAGAACTTACTATTGGTTTTTGGAAGTTGAATTCTTTCTCATGTTTCAGTGCTTAAATTGCGTTAGGTTAGTTTTTAGATTCGTTAAATATCGTTTATATGTTGGCTGCATCCCATTATTCCATAGTGTAAAACGCTTTGCGTTTGTTGGTGCATGCGCATGATGTATGGAATTTTTCGTGTCACATGTTGTACAGTATTTCCAAATTATCTGCCGCTTTTAAGGGGAGATTAAAAGGTGATTTTAATAAAAAATTCTCACATTTGGTGTTTTGTACTTTTAAATAGTTTGAAATATTTTGCACAAATGTATATAGATATTATTGAAATGTGCTCATTTTAAGTATTTTTAATACATTTTTAAAAGTAGTAGTAGTAGTAGTAGTAGTAGGACTTTATTAGACAAAAAGTAAGATTTTTACAATATTATTTACAAATATGGGTCGCACGGGCAGTAAGCCGTACGTGCTGTTGACAGTCCGTTACAATAAAGTAATAATTGGTACTAGTGTAAAGAATTTTTTTTTTAAAGTAAACAATGAACGTTTTACTTAAACTGGTTTTTTCGACAAATTAAAATGATATAAAATACCCGTTTTCTAAGGAACTATAAGAGTTAAATGTATGATTTTTTTTTGCGTGTATAGTACTTACATCTGTTGATATTGAACCACTACGGTGCCCTTACAATTATTGGTTATTCATTTTAATGAAAACTTGCAAAACTTAAAAAAACAAAATAAAAATAAATATCAACATAGTAAATTCAATTTGAATTTAGGTCATTTGTTGACCTCTTTAGACCTCAAGAGAAACACCATCAAAAAGTATTTTGAGTGGACGAAAAAAAAATATAGCGTGGAGCCAGTAACCCGCCCTAAGGAATCTCAACTTTACTTGCATGTCTCAACACGGAAAAATCCACTTTTGAGTTACATTTATTATTACGTTTGGATATATATATATATATATATATATATATATATATATAATTAAATTTTTGACAATGAGCAATCCAAGCTTAATATGATACGATAAGAAAAATAAATGTTCGGACGGGACTTGAACCCGGACCTCTGGATTGATATCCCATTGATATAAATGTGAAATTCGGGCAGACAGAGGTTAGGAGAGAACTCCAAAAGATTGGGATGGGTTGGATACGGAAAAAAGGGACTGAAAATCGCAAGAATGTGTGGAGAAAAATAAGGAGAAGGTACTTGGGTATAAACCAACAGGATATTTTCGCCCAATGTACGGGGAAACGCTCACTGTTTTTACAATGACGCCTAAAACATGTTTGAGGAAAAGAATTTTATATACTCAACCTAGGATTTAAAGAGAGATCCGGGCTTGCTTGGTTTAGGCTAGCATGGAAATTTCTAAAAATTAGCGACGATCACGAAATGCGAATATGTCCAATGTGCGGGAGCTTAGAAGACGAGATACATTTATTAGGAAAATGTAACGATTTAGAATATTGGAGGCGTCAGTTATTACCGGAAGGATTTCTAAATTCAAATCGTGAAAGATTGGCATGCTACGAGTTAATGATAAATCCAGAAAATTGGATAAACTTGGGTAAATTTCTGGACAAAACGCGGAATATAAGAACAACACTCATTAATGAATAAATACATGTTATCAAAATGCAATACCATTAATTCTTAATAATTCTACATAATTAATATATAATGTTATTGTATTATTATGTAATTGTAATATTATTGTGTTTTCGTTATGTAATTGTAATATTATTGTTTTCTCTTTGTTTGTCTTTATACTATTACCAAATATTACTTTCTTGTAACGGACTGTCAACAGGACATACGGCTTACTGCCAATGCGATCCATATTTGTAAATAACATTGTATATATCTTACTTGTAGTCTAATAATGTCCTATTAATACTATATATATATATATATCCAAACGTAAGAGTGAAAATAAATGTAACTCAAAACTGCTTCAGTAAACTTATTAAACGTGTATCTGAACAGTGTAAAAATTCACAATTATACCTCAAACAGTTTCTGAAAAAAATGGGTCTCAAAGTTTTACATTTAACATTGCCGGGATAGGGCTTTTAATATCCCCTTAACCGAAATAAATTTAAAGGTACTTGTGAGATCCCAGTTGGGGCATCCAAGCCTCCACCGGCTACAAATATATAAAATATCGATTAAAACCATGTAACCTAGCCTTTCGTAATAATAATAATAATAATAATAATAATACTTTATTTATTCTGGCAGAGTTAAGGCCATAAGGCCCTCTCTTCCACTCAACCAGCACAAATACAAATAAATATTCGACAAATATAGATATACACTATACTAATTATAAACAGTTAAAGATACAATAAATGTAGCAATGTAAATGTCATGTACAAACAACATTTTATAGGGTAATAACAATAATGATACGATAATAATAATAATAATAATAATATAAATATACATTATACGGGAAACACCAATTAATATATATATCTTACACTGGATAATAATGAAGTCGAGTTTAGAGCAAATATAAATTTAGATTTCTTTTAAAAGATGCCAATCTCCGGCAGCCCCTTATTTCTTGTGGTAGGGAATTCCAGTTGCGAGAAGTGGAGATGGTATATGACATGGAGTGATGTGATGTCCTATGTTGCGGTATATTAAGTAAGAGACTATGTTGTAGTGAATTGGGATAAAAAGGCAAAATAATTAAAGTATGTTCAAAAGATTACGTACTATAATGGCGTAGCCAATGTTGAACCATAGCCTCTCCTATGTTAGGAGTTACTAGACCAAGTTAATTTAGTTACCTTATTTGCCCATAGATGTTGTGGATGGCATGCGGTCAACATACCGATTCAATGAGACATCTAGTAGCAACTAAGGTATTATTAATATATTAGGACGGTCAATATAATATTTTAATTCATAAATAATAGGGTATCTAATCCTAGTCTATTAATTAGAATTCTTAGTTTAATCATAAATCAAATAGAGATAAATTAAAATGTTAATTCCACTTAAAAATTCCCATCTGAATCTACCAATTTTTAACTACTTGCTACTAATATTTATAAAATAAAAATAAAGTACCTGAGATCTCAGTCTTCCTCGACCTTGGATGTGGGGTGTGGAGTACTTTCGAAGCATATGCTTCATCTTCAGCTTGTGAATTGGTAGTGGTTGTTCGTGACCTCAACGGTGTTTCGCCATGCATTTTAAAAGTATCACCTTGCTACTAACCAAAAATACATTTTTTTAGAGGCCTTTATATTCAGGCTTAAGTAGTTCGAAAGATTGACAACGCAAAAAAAAATAAAACCAGGTTTTAGAATTCTCGAATAATAGAAAAACGCCAATAAACGAGAAGATTCGCTCTATAAGAAGACAGCGTGAAGAAATAAAACAAATCCTAGTTAAATTGATAAAACTCTCTGATAAAAACTTTTTCGTAAAGTTAATAAAATTGGAGAGCGTTTCTCTTGCTGTTAAGGGAAGAGATCTGTGCCATTTTAAACGTAATTTCGTTTAGTTTTTGTATGCCCCACATTATTTAATATGTAAAACTAGGTCAATTTCAAAAGAAACAAGCTACAGTCGCAATCTGTGACGTAGATAACATATCTGCCCCACGTGACTGTCAGGGACACGTGGACGAGCGTCGCATTTAAATGCTCCCTTCACGAAACGTCAGATATCAGTAGGCCTACATGAACTACATTATTCTACATTACTAACAAGTTCCAAGTTACTTTATTTTCAGAGAACGAATTACAGTATTTAGTACATAATTTAAAAAAAATAATAGCCATCAAGCATTCAACCATCCATAGTAATTCTGCCCGAAGGCAGGTATTTCACTGCAATCATAGCATTTTCATGCTATGCATTCAACCTTAACTAGGGAATTATAGGCGTAGTAGCTTCCGATTGCTTCCACACCGGTGAAAGATGATAATGATGATAAGGGTGATGATTATGATGGCCGGATGATTTTCGGGGGTAGTTGAGCCCTAAGCTTCTGACATTTGTCTTACAGGTGAGTAAAACCCCCGAAAAAAAACCTCACCCAGGAGCCTGTCCCGACCGGATATCAAACCCGGGTCCGCTGCGTTACAAGGCAGCACGCTATTTCGATAATATGAAAATTAATACAGAGAAAACAAAGTAAATGACTTTCATGGGCAATACCCTATATGTAGCAAAGCTTGTACAGATTCAAAAATACTGGAAAGAGTAAATTCATTTACCCATCTTGCATATACATCAACATAAGATTTAAATTAAAATTATTTATACCTCACCTTATATCCAGTCTTGTAATTAAACCGGTTTCAGAACCTAGGTGGTTTCATCTTCAGTAATATATCGACCTATGTTATATCGTTCAGGAGAACTGCTTCTTACCGAGTAAGAAGTAAGAGTAAATAGCAGTTCTCTTGAACGACATAACATCGGTCGAGCACTAAAGATAAAACCACCTACGTTCTGAAACCGGTTTATTAGAAGACTGGATATGAGGTGAGTTATAACGAACTTAAATTTAAATATTAAATCAAACCTCATATATATTTTCCTTATCAAAGTTCAATACATTAACATATTTTGATGAACTAGTCATATCAAATAAAATTATTAATTTTAATAAAACTATGGCAACAATAAATTCAGTAATGAAATCTTCACTAGTCCAGAAAAATAACAGAATACGGATATACAAACCATTAGCAAAACCTGCACCTTGCTACGGCAGTGCGGCATGGACTTTGAGGAAAGGAGAGGAGAGCAAGATAACTTTTAGTGAAATGAGATTCATGAGATATACAGCAGGGTACACCAAGTAGGATTACAAACGCAATGATGGTGTCTTGAAGGAACTACGTTTAGAACCAATCATTGAATACATGCATGGATACCAGAGCAACTGGAAATATTTACCAAAGCATGTTTTGTTATTGTCCAACAGGGAAGAGAACTCTTGGCGTCCAAGGAAGTCTGGATACAAAATGTATCAGTAAGATCGTAATAGGCCTCTATGCCTAAATCTTGTATGGATGAAGAAGTAGATTTTCAGATTTTAGGGAATTCCGAACGAACGAAGTTATTGAGGGTTTTCTCATGATTGTTTTTAATTTATTACAAATTATCATCGAACCAACTTACCGGACTTCGAAAATTACCATAGCAATAAACAGAGTGCTCATATATGAACGATCCATTTTAGGGGAAATAAATAATAAACACTTGTTTGCTTTGAGATTCATAACCTGTTGAAATAGAGAATTTTCGCACCTTTCTGCGTTAAACGTTATTCTGAAGTCATTATGCTGACATCCAATCAGAGTCCTAACTAACTAGTGTTGGCAGTGTCCACTGTGCCGCGTACTAGAACCAGTTGTAGCTCCTTGGCGGCAAATCGTTAGTGGCTATCGTTTGAGGGTTTGGTGTCTTAGCCCTCGCATATTTTGCGGCGCAGGTGTTTAGCCGTGATGACATGAGTTAAGGTAAGATTTTAGATATGGTCTCCCTAGAGCATCGTAAACAGCGCCGTCCACAAACAGAGAGTCCAAATGACGACGACGCAGAATGAGCCACGCTGCTCTAGTTCGAGCACACATCAGATGCTCAAACCATCTCTAATTGGGATGTCTGATGAATATGTTACGGTGAACACCACGTCGCTGAAGCATATGCCCTATATTGCGCACAATTGGGTTTGTTGTTAACATGTTGATCAATTGTATCACTAATATGTTTAACTGCCTTAATAATGCACCGCCTATCCCAGCGAGCAACAAAAAAGAAACTTTTTTTTTTGTCTCAGAAAGAAAAATATGTGATTCTGATAGTAGGCTAATTTTTCTCCTGAATTCACATATGATATCGGTTTTTCTCCATCACGCAAGATATCCGATAGATAGGCAATTAAATATTTTTTAATTAAATAAAAATAAAACGTAGTTTTATTTGATTTTCATATTTATTATATAATTCAGTGACAGCTGTTTCGGTACACTGTACCTTCTTCAGACATGTTAACAAATTAATATTTTTTTACATTTGAATATTTTCTACATTCGTAACTACACAATATTCGGACTTACCTAGAAAGTAAGAAATGACGATATTCTGCTATATTTCTCTTGTGGAGCATCCATCTTGATGGTCCAACAATAATCGGCAGCATATTAGGATTCCATTTGCCTTGATATATCTTTTCCATAACTAAAATCATTTCTGTTAGCTCATTTGGTTTTATTTTACAATGGACAAATTGACGAAAACATTTTATTAAAATTAATTATTTAAATCCATTAATTGAAATTGAAATAAAAAAACTGTGGGTGATGCAGAAATTCCGAATACATATTTGAAAACATGATACAAAAAACTGCATTAAGTACAACTATTGCTGCTCATGAGACAAAAATCATGTCGACCAGTGTTATTTGTGATCAAATAACGTGTTGAAAAACGTGAATGTGATACTTAAAAATTGTAATGAAGGGCACCAGATTACGATTTACAATGACGGATGACGGATGTCTTCTTTGGGAATGTTATCAAGTAATCCATATGAAGATAGCAATAGATGGATGATATTCAAAATAATCCACGAAGGAAAACACGCACGCTGAAAGACCACGTGCAACATCTCCTTCAATTGAGAAAAAAAGGCAAAGCTAATCTGAGGATGTAATAAAGTTTTTTTTTTTTTGCTCGATAGTGCATTCTGTCATAGTTACAGGAATGGCGACAATGATTGAAAGTTAAATTTCCTAAATTTTGGGATTGCCAACCTATAAATAACTAAATAACTATACTGTAATATTACAAATTATCTAACTAGCGCAGGAAGTGAAACCACTGCCCTTTATGTATACTACGTTCATTGTACATACAAAAATATATCCAAGAGTGTTAATATACATTATACGAAACAAATCACTGCATTTTAAACGAACTGAATTTTATTTGAAATTATATAAAACAATAAATTCGTACTTGCCGCCATTTTATTCCTAATTAGTGTCACGGCATGCTGTAATCTCAACTAAATTATTTTCGACGTGTATCATTCATACATTGGCCACACTGCTAAAATCAGTCAGTTGTTTATAATGAACGTAAATATTTCCAACAAAGATGTTATTTTACTATTATTTGTTATTTTGAAAACACCAACGTACAAAAAATATGCATAACACACGTTTGTGAAGTGTTTTACAGAATCGCTATCGCTCGGTTTTTAATAGTTTCCTCACTTCTGTAAAAACCACTTCCCAACCTCGCATTGTAGTCTACTATTACAATATTGTATAAAATATGAACAGAAGAAAGATTAGTTAAAAATGATTAGATCTACTCACACAAAATATCAGAGGTTTTCATAACCTGATTTTTTAAATATAGCTTATCGTCAGAATATGTGGTACAAAATGGAGGCCAAGGAAAGCAATAATTCCGAATGCCACCGAAGAATAAAGCATGATTTACGTGGTGCGAAAACTGTTTTGGAGTAATCGCGTTAACTCTAATCACGTCATTGACACGCAATAATTCCAGTCTTGTAACGTAACGTTTAACACAAAAAATATGTGCGAAAACTCTGTATTGTTCACTATGCTCATGTAGATAAGTTACAAACACACACAAGGTAGAGGAACCTCGGATAATGTGAACCCCTATTTTGAATTTGTCTTTCTTCTTTTAATTAAGGGATTTGAATTTTGTTTAATTACAGTGATTATCATTAATGTTATAACTACGTTATTTTATTCAAATATGGAAACATCTTCATAATTTATAAACTTTTTTATATTACAAAAGAGGCCCACTTTAATCACCATATTTGGGTAAAGTGAACCCCAATCCTAGCTTTTAGTGTATTTTAATGTATAAGGACAGGCACAAATTAATCTGAAAATATTTATGGCTGATCGTAACTAAGTGTTGATATTTATTTAATGTTTTGAAAAATTATTGTCGATTATAACATTCACACGCCATTCATCTGCAGACATCGATTTGGATTTAGTAAAATTACAAGAATATTAAATAAAATTAATGAAGTGCACGGTTTTCACATGTAGCATCCTCATTGATAAAATATACGTATTCGTGTAAAGTGCACCCAGATCCACCTTAATCGCCTCGTAGAGGGTCCACATTAACCGAATTCCTTTGTTATGTTTAATTATTTTATATATCCGTCATGTCACATAATACCAATCCAAACCCGTCACTATATTAAAATAGGATATACATAATATAATATATTTAGGATATTTTTTATTATTTATAACATTCAATAGCAGAAATTAAGAATTAATTCTTAGCTTGAAAAACTTTTAACTGATCGTTTTCATAAATATGACAAATAAACCCTTCTTCGCACAAAGAATAAAATTAACTTGCCTTGGACATGTCAAAGTTGAAGAGGTGAAGAGGTTAAAATATTTTCTGTTTCAGGGCCACCAATTAAAAAAGATATTAACAGGGTCCATTCAAACGGAAGGGTCCACATTACCCGAACATCCTCTATGTCACACCTACTTAACAATCGACTCAGCAAGAAAGAACACAACACTTGCTCTGGATTAACCCAAATCAATTGGAGGTATTTCTTTCCTATTTCATGGCAACGTTGAGTAGTTCTGTTGTCCAAACACGGCAATTGTGTCTGTTCACCATCTCACAAATATGAAACCTAAACTATATCAACTCTTAAACTGATCCGTATCAAAATAAAACCATGAAACCTGCTTGTGTTTTATTGACTCTGACACGGAAATGCATTGTAGAAGCAATACGTACGCGAATAAGAAGTTTCCTAATAAAATTCATATCAAATTCCGTTGAGGTGAGTAGTCATAAGATAAAAATTGAAAATTAAAAATGTACCTGTTGGCAGGTGCCGTCGTTCTCGACTTTGTTAAAATGATGTATTTAAAATATTATTTGGAGGCCTTTCGGAAGTTAACTTCCATCATCAGCAGAATGAATAGCGCATACTCATCCTGCTGATGATGGAAGTTAACTCCCGAAAGCCGTCCAAATAATATTTTATATCCATCATTTTAACAAAGTTGAGGACGACGTCACCTGCCGAACAGGTAGGCCTACATTTTTAATTTTTTGCTTATAAGTAGTTTACTTGGTTACATTAAAAATATGTTCCCAGAATATATTTGTTATCTTTCATAATAAAAATGGTAACATTGAAAACTAGAAATGATGCTAAAATATATATGGAATCAATAATAACAACTTAAAATAGTTTATTGCGTATCGACCACGCATTTGAGGAGGCAGCGTTTCAGTCTCTTCTGACTTAACTGTTCTATTAGATCAATTTTTCATAAAGTATATGTAGCTCACTCTTATGTAGTCTTCTAAATTGACCTGTCCATTCATCTCTCTGATTTAAATTTTTCCTATGAACTCCATTCTTAAAAACTCTAAGAAATATTTTGTCCTTCCCTAAAATTCGAATCCATATTACCGGTACATATAATAGCCTATAAATGGAATTATAAAAGTTTTATATAATTTTAGTTTATCGTTTTCTGAGACAAGTTAAGACAAGAGTTTATGTAATGTATAATAGCATGCATTTCAAGAATTGAGCTTATGTTTAATTTCTTTCTCCATCTCAATCCTGTATGTAATTATTGTTCCAATATGTATTTTAATTCAGTCATTCTTTCAAAATCTTCCTGATTTTTCATTATCTTATAATTTCCATGATATATAATGTTCTACATGAGATCATGTATTTAGTTTCATTGATGTTTACTTCCAGCCCCAATTTCTTAGTGTGAATAAAAAGTGTTTGTGTTGGCTTTTAGTTTTTCCTATACTATGAAAACAGAACAAAATGTTACGTTCTGCATCTAAACATTCTCATAATAGATAAAAAGTGAACGATTTTTTAGATAAATTCGGGAAATTCGAAAGAAATTGTTGAGAATTTAAGTGTGGAATATTGGCAACATGTTGTACGCTGCAGACTTTATCTGCATCTTGTGTTATAAACCGCAGCGCTGCTGCAGAAACATAATAAATATCTTATTCATTACTCTACTCTCATTTACAAGTATAATTCTGACCCAAAACTAATTTTTATACAAAGAAAATGTGGATATTTTATTTTTTACTGTTGGTAGCATGTTACCAATTCAAAGAATTTATCGGCTTCATTAATTCATTCTGAATATTTGTCATTAATCCATATACACTTTTAAATGCATAGTATAATAACTAATTCACAGGCACTATTGAATCCGTAGGTTCATGGCCGTGCGGACATAAGTTTCCCATAAATCCCTATCCTGAGCTAATATTTTCCAATCATACCCTGTATAATCTACCTCTCTCAAATCATAGTTAACGTTATTCTCTCGCCTCATGTTTTGTCTACCAACTGGGCGTTTTCCCTCTGGTTTTCCTACAAGAAGCTTCCATGCACGTCTTTCATTCCCCATTCGTGCCACATGTCCTGCCCATCGCAGTCTATGAGAAATGCAGAACTTTATTCTCAAATACTCGTAATCTCCTTTCTTCCCTTAAAGTAAGAGTCCATGTTTCGCATCCATATAATATAACTGGTAGAATAATAGTTTTATATATTTTCAGTTTAACGCTTCTTGAGTCCCTGTAATACATAATAGCACGCATTTCCAGAATTGAGCCTATGTTTAATTTATTTGTGAATCTCATTCCTATTTGATATTATTGTTGCTAGATATTTGAATTCAAACACTTCCTCAAAATTTCCCTCGTTTGTCATTAGCTATCTATTTCCATTATATAATGTATTTCTATGTGTGACCATATATTTAGTATAATAATAATAATAATAATAATAATAATAATAATAATAATAATAATAGTAATAATAGTAATAATAATAATAATTTATTTATACTGACAGAGTTAAGGTCATAAGGCCTTCTTTTCCGCTCAACCAGATAAAAATATGAAATGCAGAACATATTGTCGCGGTCTATCGGGATGGTCGATCACAGGTAATTTTCTTTAATAAATATCACAGATATTCACACAAAATTTTCACAATATTTCACTATAATATATATCCATCCATCCATAGTAATTCTTCCCGAGGGCAGGTATTTCACTGCAATCATAGCATTTTTGTGCTGTGCTTTGCAGCTTTACCAGGGAATTATAGGTGTGGTAGCTTCCCGTTTCTTTCCACATCTTGAAGGATGATGATGATAATGATAAGGATGATGATGATGATGATGATTGGTGGCTGGATAATTTTGGGGACCGTTGGACCCTAAGATTCCTGACATTTATCTTACAGGTGAGGAATAACCCCGAAAAAAAAACATCACCCAGGAGCGTGTCCCGACCGGGAATCGAACCCGGGCCCACTGCGTGACAAGGAAGCACGCTACCTCGATACCACAGCGGTGGACCTATAATATATATATTATTTTATATATAAACTGCTGTCAGTGATGTTTCTTCATTTACAATTTAATCGCGACGCAAATTGTTTCAACTCACTAATTATTTCACTTGGCACAATTTCTTCACTACTTCGATGTCTAACCACAACAAGCTACTTTCCGATCCTATCAATGCTTATATAACCCAGGGCAGGAACTTTCCCTACTAGTCTTCGAGATTTTTCTAGTTCGGAAGCTGCGGAAATCGAAGCCTCTGGGTACGGAGGGTAGATGCGTGCAGAACCTTCCTGATATGGAGGTCTAGACGCATCGAACATTCTGCGCATGTCTTTCATCTCACAAGTCAACAACTCACATATATTTTCACCAATGCGGGACCACTAATATCGCCGCCACCCGAGAAATTTAAATGCTGCTATAACAATGTGTCACAATATTTACTGTTGCATTTCAACACATTTTAAATTTTCCCCCGTCTGTTCAATTCCTAGTGGAATACGATGTCCTGTAGTAGTGGTTATTGTGATTAACAAATTTGCGGAGCCAAAGTTGAAATCTGGCGGATGTTTCTAATATAAATCCCTTCACTATTGCTTCTTGAATATTATTAATTAAGTCACGTAGACTAGCAGAACTGCACTTTATCTTGAAAAACGATGGAGCAACCTACTGTAATAGAACAGGAGCGGCCTGCTCGTAGTGAGAACAGGACTAAACTTGTAGAACATAAACTCTTATCAATCTTGTAGAACGTAGTAGCTCGACCTACTCGTGAAGAGTCTATGTAGAACTTGAAACCTCAAACTAACATTATAGCTTGCTCTAATGAAGCAGGACGGTCTGCGGAAAGATTAGCAGAATTCAAAACAAATAGCCTGCTCACAAGGTGAAACAGGACGGTCTGCTCGCGGCAAGGAGCAGAACTCAACTAGAGAGAGAGCTCGACCATATAGCTTGAAGGTCGAGACGAAACTGTTGAGGCAAAACTTAACTGTAGAGAGCTCGACCTTACTATTTTAACGATAATGTTACTATGAGTAAGTAAATTACTAACAATAACCAAGCAATCATCCCTCCATGGTATCTTTACCTTTGTCTGGTCGAGTGGCTTGCGTGCTTAAATGATCCTGAGAGGTATGCCGGCGGTAGCATTGTTGCCGATAGGGTTACCCATCCCGGACTGGTCGAAGGTGATAAACCAGACGAAAAAAGTACCTTGGTCGAATCAGTGACGATCTTTCACCGTAAAAATAGAACCGTCAAGAAATGCGGACATGGGTTCAACTGGGAGAGCTTATGTCCGTGCGGCCATGAACTTACGGGTTCGATAGTGCCAGTGAGTAAGTAAGTAAGTAACCAAGCAATCATACCGACAGCTTTCATAAATAAATAAACAATGATGTCGGTCTGACGCAAACAAATGAAACGAGTGAAAACGAAGATAAACAGAGGGAATTCGAATGTGAACAAAATAGAAGAAAAAAGGGAAAATTACATTTGAATTTGAATCATGGCCACCAGATTTTCAAAATAAGTCTCAGGCATCTATTTATTATTAATTTGCAATTGGTTTAATATAATGTACTTGTTCCTACCAAGTCTCATATCCATATAGCAACATACTTTTCACTTTGCTATTGAATAATCTTTATTTAGTTCTAGTTAATATGAGTGAATAATGTCTTTGTTAAATCGTGTTATCTCGGAAATTACCCTAGCATTAAGCTGATCACTCATCCACGGATACCATCCAATACTTTCCGTGTTAAAAAAAAGTATGTGTGTGATTAAGAGTTTAAAATCTACAATCGAATAGTCTTGTAAACTACCTATAAAGGAAGAGGTTAAATTAATATAAAGAAAAAATAAAGACATTTAAATACATTTAAATTAGATAGAGAATACAAAGATATGGAAGAACAAGGGGGGGGGGTTCACTGCAGGAAACCCATGCACTGATAATATATTCTTACTGAGACAGGTGCTATCTCCACCATTTACTATTCGCAGATGATCAGATGGTATTGCTCAGGATCCGGATGATGTATTTTTCATGTTAAGGAAATATGATATAGAAATCAAAAAGGGAATTACGGATAAATTATAATAAAACAGAATATATTTCATTGGGTACAACAGATGAGATAAAATATAATTCAGGAAGAATACGTAATGTTAACAATTTCAAATATTTAGGAACTACTTTTGATAAAAATGAGAAACCAACTACAGAAAAAAAAAAGAATAACTAATGGAAGAAGAACCACTGATATGTTGAACTCGGTGCTTTCGAATAGAAATATAATATGTAGAAAGAAGATTATTTAATTTCAAAGTGTTTTATTATCTGGGTCCGAAACCTGGACAGTTAGTAAACAACAGGCCAACAAGCTATTGGCAGTAAAATTGGATTTTTGGAGGCGATCGACAAGTATTTCAAGACGGGATAAAGTCAGAAACAGCACAATAAGGGAAATTATGCAAGTTGAAAAAAAAAACATATTTGAAAAAATAGAATAAAAACATCTGAAATTGTATGGTCACCTCATATGAATGGAAGAATATAAAATACCAAAAACGATCCTTGATTGGAAAGCTAATGGAAGAGGTGGAAGAGGCAGACCTAGAGAACGTTGGATAGATGGAGTGAGGAGAAGTTTGAAAGCAAGATATTTGAGAGAATAAGATGCTTTAGACAGAAATATTTGGCGACAAATCACTATATATAGTGTAGAATATTCCTAATAAATAAATTTAATCGCATAAATGTTATTATGGACTATTTAACTCATGCCCCAAATGGGAGTTAATGACCAATCACATTTCAATGATTTCTATTTTACAACCAATCAGAGTCGTGTTTCACCAAATATTTATCAGTGTTATAATTACCATATTAAAGAAAGCTCCTCCTTACAATATTGCGTTCCTTTGGCAATAAATAGTATGATCTGGTTGTAGTGATAAACAAAAGAAGCAGTAGAAGCGTACCTATAGTTTCTCATTTGTTTTCAAACATCGCCGTTTACATTAAATATATAAATATTTTAAAATAACTATAGTTAAATAATGATTTGTGAATAAACAGCTTAATTTTATTCGTTAAATAGTCCTAACAAATGCCACTCTTGATTTCCAAATTCTCTAGATAAATTCACTCCTCACTTCGTGAGTCGTGAATTTATCGATAATTTGGAAATCACTCGTGGCATTACTTATGATAATTTCCAATTTTTGTTAATGTGTTAACGTTTAAGCTAGTTTGATTGACTTGACTAACGATTGAGCATTGCTCGTTCAAGTTGAAATGATGATATCAACAAGATGTACAGATAAACTACTCAAGGTAGCTTATTCGAGCTGAAATGGATAACTGCAGCCCCAGTCCATTGTTCTGTAAATACAACACTTTCACTTGCACAGTATCACACATTAAAAACATTCGCACGGATTCATAAGATTCATTCTGTATCTAAATAATATGTTGGTTTGGGGATTCTGAAATCTAAATGACCTTAATGCTGGTTGAGTGGAAGTTCAATAATACAGCTTCAGTTCTGACAGTTTAATAAATGATGATGATGAGGATGATGATGATAATAATAATAATAATAATAATAATAATAATAATAATAATAATAACACTGGTCAACATGATTTTTGTCTCATGAGTACCAATAATTGTACTTAATGCAGTCTTTTATCGTGTTTTCAAATAAGTATTCGGAATTTCTCCATCACCCACAGTTTTTTTATTTCAATTTCAATTAATGGATTTAAATAATTATTTTTTAATAAACGTTTTTTCGTCCATTTTTTTCCCATTGTAAAATAAAACCAAAAGAGCTAACTCAGGAGATTTCAGCTATGGAAAAGATATATCAAGGCAAATGGAATTCTAATATGCTGCCGATTATTGTTGGACCATCAAGAGGGATGCTCCACAGGCAAAATATAGCAGAAAATCGTCATTTCGTACAATCTAGGTGAGTCCGAATGTTCGAATATTGTGCAGTTACGAATGTAGAAAATATTAAAGTGTTTCATATTATAAATTCTTGCCTCTCGGAAACCTTGCATGATGGAGAAAAACCGATATCATATTTGAATTCAGGAGAAAAAATACTATAAGAATCACATATTTTGTTCTTTCTCAGACAAAAGAAAAGTTTCTTTCTTGTTGCTCTATGTAATATTATTATTAATAATAATAATAATATTATTATTATTATTATATAACTATTATTATTGCACAAAGGAATTAAACAAAGGATCAATTCTAGAAATGCGTGCTATTATACATTACAGGGACTATTGACTCCCAAATTCTCTGAAAAAAAAACACAAACCGAAAATGTATAAAAATGTTACTCTGCTGGTTATATTATATGGATGCAAAACATGGACTCTCACTTTAAGAGATGAGAAAAATATTACGAATATTTGAGAAATAAGGTTCTTAGGAAAATGTTTGGACCAAAGAGAGAACAATAGACAGAGGAATAGTGGAAATGAAGAGTTAGCTAAATGATCTTCATGGGAAATGATATATAACAATTAAGTATCGTTGACCGCGATAGGTAAAACATGTGGCACGAATGGGGAATGAAAGAGGGGCATAGAAACACCTTGTAGGAAAACCACAAGAAAAGCGGCCAGTAATTAGGCTAAGAGTGAGTTTGGTGAATAAAATTAATCATGTATTGAGGGAGGTGGATTATACAGGGGATGATTGGAAAATTGAAGTCAAACAGTTATTTAGGTATACACATGGCTACAGCGCGCGGCTACCCCGACTGGGATCCCAGGTTCGAATCCTGGCGGTTAGATTTCAACACATGTCTTCTACTGGTAGCGAATGATCTATCCCATTATATCAGTGTAATACAAATATTCGTATTGTGGCAAACGAGAATCTTGGAATATTGAGAACAGCATTTTTTAATGAAGTCCTCTATCAGTTTACGTTATTATATAATATACTAGCTAATACCCGGCGTGCGCTGCTACGCCTAAATAAATGCAAATTAATGTGATTTTATGTTTAGTTGAATAAGTAGAAGGAAAAAATAATTATACATTTATATTTTTTTTAGATACTCCGTGCTGATTACCTGGCGTTGCCCGGGAATCTACTTATCCCGATCTTCTTGACATAAATGAGCTGAAATATGGAAATTAATTGTTTTATGTTTAGTTAAATAAGTAGGGGGAAAAATGTACAACATAATTATTTTTAGATACCACGTGCTGATTACACGGCGTAGCCCGGGAATCTACTTATCTCGATCTTCTTGGCGTAAATGAGCTAAAAGACAAAATTCGTTATTGTGAATTAATTATCTGTAAACGAATACCCGCCATGTGCTGCTATGTTTGCACAGGAATCTACCTACTTGTCTCGATTTTATTGGCATCAATGAAAGGCAAAAATGGTTATTGTGAGTTATCCTTAAAAGATAAACACATCCTATCACGGACTTTTTTGTAGAGATATTTGAGATATTCAATTCTGTGTACATTAATTTTGTATATTTCTTATGGTTTAGGCAGCGTAAACCATTTAAGCGTCCAAAGAGCTACTTTTTTCACGTTTTCCACTACAAAGGGCGATTTTAAGGGTGTAGGAGTTGAGTATCACAACTCTCTTACAGCATATGTTCATCCCAGGAATCTTCTGAACATTTTGCAAAAAGCCCCATTACAATCGGATCAACGGCATGGCCGCGCATAAAGTACGAACAAACAATAAACATTCATTTTTTATATATTAGATTTCAACACAGTTGAGGACGATGGCACCTGCCAACAGGTATATTTTAATTGTTACCTTATGACTATTCACCTTAATGGAATTTGATATGAATGTTAACAATAAATAAATCTCCAACAAGGAACCCTCAGCTTCATGTATCTTCCAAAAGATTACGTACTTAAGATTTTTACGCCCTTAAAAATCCATAGAGCCCGGCCTCGATTGAATTCGGCGAATCTCAGAACCAGTGGGGCCACAATTATTGAGGGACGACTTGGTGGACGACTACTGGGAAAATTAGTTTAAGCGACAAAGGGGATGAAGCGGAAGATGAATGCGAGGTTATTCCAAGCAATTACATTGCTTAATTATTGTGGCAAGCTCACGCTAATTAGCAAAGCTCAAGTCCCGGCTGCAAATAACAAGGCATTACAACCCGTACAAGCAAGAAACTGCTACTCTCCACAGCAGACGTATTCGGGAGAGAGGGCACTGAAATTCAAATGAGCTCAAAATAATTGTTACATGATCCTTATGTTAAACCGGATGTAATAAAAAGCCCGTGATGCAGAAACTGCGTAAACTAACTGAATTTCCTTTTTTTTTTGTCAATTAAATCATATGGTTTACACAAGAAATAGGTCTACAATAGATCAGATTTTTAATGGTCTATTTATTTTAACTTATGGAGTTAAGGCCATAAGGTCTTCTCTTCCACTTCATCAGGGTTAAATTATACACACAATAACAATTATGAATTTTCCACAACTTTAATAATAATATATAATAGGCATAAGCTATAAAGTAAACAGATCGCAAGGAAAGAACAAAAATTATTAAAACAACAATAACAATGATAATAATAATCTTCTTCTACTTCCTGAAATTAGGCCTTTTGACCTGTTTGCACATCAAGTGAGATTTAATGAATCTTCCCATCTAGTAAATGGGCGTCCAACACTTCTATGTCCTATTGGTTTGTACTTTAGTAACAGCTGAGGGATTCTATCTGTAGGCATTCTTTTAACATGTTCATAACAGTTGTTTCTCATGTTGTCAATTCTGTTTGTTAAATTAGAAATATTTTAGTCTTTTCTAATATCATCATTTCTTTTTCCGTCCAAAATTGTCACACCTGCAACTGAACGTAAGAACTTCATTTCTGCACTTCATATTATTTCTTTTTTTCAATAATAATAATAATAATAATAATAATAATAATAATAATAATAATAATAATAATAATAATAATAATAATAATAATAATAAATTTTATTTTTATTATTCCGGCTTTTACAATGAATATACATTTTAATAATAATAATAATAATAATAATAATAATAATAATAATAATAGGTATGTACATATAATGAGAAGAAGGGACACAGAAACAAACAAAGAAGTATTGAAATGGATACCTCCTGGTAAAGAGAAACGTGGTAGACCAAAGCCAACGTGGATAAAGGGAATTCAAGACAACATTGAAGAAGATAAACATGACAGAAGCAGACACGAAAGACCGGGAAGTACTGAAGGAAAAATTGCACTTTTTGGTTGAGGATACCTGTGTAAATAACAGAAACAATCCTGAAATAAAAAAATAATAGCATTTGAAATTAATAATGAGAAGTATAAAGACATAGATAAAAAATTAATGAGATTTCAAACTATTTGTGGTATAATACACAATACCTTTAATAATAGAACAAGACCTGAAACAAGAATGAAATTTTATAATACTCGTATTATGGCAATTCCCACATTACTTTATGGATGTGAAAGCTGGCTGCTACACAAAGGACAATTAGTAGAACACAAATTTGTGAAATGAGATTTTTGAGGAAAACAAGATGATGTACAAGAGAAGATAGAACTAGAAATGAAGAAATAAAAAAATAATTAGAAGTGGAAGCTATCAACTCAAGAATGGATTGATAAAGAATAAGATGATGTGAACATGTTGGAAGGATGGTAGATACCAGACTGCCAAAAATAGCTTACCAATATGATCCTAAAGGGAAGAGAGATGTGAGGAGGTCGAGAAGGAGATGGAAGGAGGCCCTGTGTTCACGGAACAAGCAATTAGCCTAATCGATGAAGTGGATAAGAATAAGAAGAAGAATAGTATCCTATGTACACCGCGGTGGTCTCGAGGTAGCGTGCTGTCTTGTCGCGCAGCAGGCCCGGGTTCGATCCCCGGTCGGGACAGTTTTTCTGGATGAGGTTTTCATCGGGGTTTTTCCTCACTTGTAAGGCAAATGTCAGGAAAGCTTTAAGGCCCAAATGGTCCCCGAAATCATATGGCCATCATCATTCATAGTCATCTTAAATTAAGCTTAGGATTAGGGACTCCCCTGGCGCACCACTATCATCATCATCACTCATCATATCATCGGGACAACGTAACCCCGGCTTCCAGGCATCCCAAACTCACAAGTGGGTTACAAGTACGCCATGCCAGGAGAGAATACCAGGAATTTCGAAAGACAACCTGGGGCATTTGCAAAAAAAAATACATATTTGATTTAACAATTGGCTTCGTAAAAGAAGTGCAAAGTATAAAAGAATAATAAAAAAATATACCTATTACATTATATTGTCTAAGGAAATATTTAGTAAGTTTTTTACTGTTTTGAATCGGAGATATAGAAGGGAAGGAATTTCAGAGTCCGGAGGCTGAACCAAGGAAGGATGAGGAATAGGGAGATGTTCGATGTAGAGGTACAGCCAGAGTTAAATTTTCTGTCGATCGTGTGTTTAAGTTACGGCGGGAAAATAGTGCATGGAAGCGAGTAGAAATATAAAAGAGTTGATGAGGTGGACAAAGTGTTGTATATGAAACAGAGACAATGTATCTCTCGCCTGTCTTCCAATCGGAGCTAAGACAGCATTTCAAATGCTGGAGTCATGTGATCTGATTTACGGAGGTTATATACATAACCTGAACAAGCATTATGAACTCGTTGCGTTTTTAATACAAAACAGATTTTAGAAAATAAGTAGGAATATAGCCTAATGACATCAACTGTATGTAGACTTCAAAAAGGCATATGATTCATTAAGAGGGAAAAGTTATATACGTAGTATCCTGCTACAGTCGGAAAGTGAATAACATAGGGAACGATTGGAAAACATTAGTCTAGGATAGGGATGTATGGAGAGATTATGTCCACACGGAATGAAACCTCCACGTTCCAGATTACGAGTTAGTGAAGTATTTGTTAATGACACTTCAGGACTTGTGATTATGTATGGGAAGGCTGTACAAATGGCTCATGAAGTTCTCACTTACTGTAATGTAATTTAATGTTATTTTTCCATTAAAATATTTTTTACAAAAATATTTTAAAAGCCGTCTTTCATTTTATGGTATATTATTTTATTAATTCATAGCATAATATATAAAACTGCTAAGCATTGTATTTTTCATTGTACACTTGAAATTATTTTCTGTGTTTATCGATTCTGTACAGTGGCAAGTACGTCCATCCACTGAAACCCCTAGTAGCGAGAGAAAGTTTATTTATGTCATCAAACTTTGTGACTAAGGACAAGGATAATAAATTACTTATCCCTCCTCTATTCCTCTTCAGTGCGATTGTGTTTTCAAATTGTCACAATGAAAAGATAGTCTATGCTACTTGTATAAAAATTATATATTTTTATAAAAAAAGAGTAACTTGTTCATTAAATCAGTCCGGCTCTCTTCATTTCTGGTATATTGAGCTTGAATAAAATACATTTCGAGATTCTGTTAAAACAAAACAAACTTTAGAAACAAACTAAATTAATATTCTGTGGAAGATTGTACGTAAAAAAGGAAAGATCAAATTATAAGGCAGCTGAATATTCAGACAACAGATGAATAGGTGGAAAAAAAAAAAATGAATGGAATCAACGTATATGCCGCATGGCACTACATAGAATTGTACGAAATAGAAAGATATAAGTTACCAGATGATGGAAGGACAGCTGGAAGACAAAAAAATAAAAAAAAATAAAAAAGGGAATGCAAGGACTCTTAATTATGGATGGAAGAGATTATGGACCTAAAACAAAGAGAAGATGAAGTAGTAGTAGTAACTAAGGTGTACTTTGGATTACAATGTTAGATAGGTTGATTAATGTCTTTGACAATTCCCACAATATTGTATGGATGTGAGACTTAGTCTCCAACGAAGAAGCAGAAAGATAGAATACAGACGGCGGATATGAGGCTCCTCAGACAAGTTAAAGGATGTACAAAACTTGATAGAATTACAAATGAAAATGTAACAGAAGAATTAACAGTGCATCCTTTATTGAATAAAGTCGCGAATTTTAGAAAAAAAGGATTAATCACATGAATGGAATGAGTTAGCAGATATATCCATTGTTAGCAGCAAATTATCAAGCAAGAGGAAGACTTAGATAACGCCGGAGTGACGATGATGATGATTATGATATTATTATTATTTACTCGTACTTGAAGTCACAATGCTGTAATATGAATTTCAAAAGTGTCCTAGAAGACGATGGGAAGATGAATTCTGAGAGCGGAACAGGCCGACGGCCTACCATGAAGAAGATGATGATGATGATTTGTTAGGACTATTTAACGAATAAAATCAAGCTGTTTACTCAAAAATCATTATCTAAATATAGTTAAATATAGTATTTTAAAATATTTATACATTATTAATGTAAACGGTGATATTTGAAAACAAATAAAAATGTGAGGTTATGTATATTCAGTGCAACTTGATCATATTATTTATTGCCAGATAGGATCTCAATATTGTAAGAATGCACCCTAGTGGAGAAATAATGAAACACATCAAACTGTATATTATAATCAACATTATATGTTATTAATTATGTTTTTCGTAAACAGTTCATTATTAAATTTGCTATATTCAATACATATTTTGGAGAAAAATAATGCTCTGAGCCGTTTAGAATATTAAAAAGGAGGAGCTTTCTTTATCACGAAAGCAGGAGCTGATGAAGAGCGAGGTGAAACACGACTGTCATTGGTTGTAAAATAAAATTCATTGACACGTAATCGGTCATTGACTGCTATTTGGGGCATGAGTTAAATAGTCATGTTTAACAACTGGACATTTTGCTGTCGAATCTATTTTTATACTCACGGAAAGAGAACACTGGTATTTTGTGCCAATATGAATTGATAATGAATGGTTGGGAAGTCTATAGCTAGCGGGACTCCATTTACGGGAGTAAATTGCACCTATGAATGTAGCCAAGTTTTTAATGATGCAGTAAATTTGGTATCACAAAGTTTATCCCGTAGAGATAATATTTTGCGCCAATTATTAGAAAACCTTCAGAGCATAATTATTGTACATATACCAACGCTGTGACGTCACAGAAATTGGGTAAAATTAAATTACTTAGCCGAGTACAGCAGTTACCTGTCCGACGTGTAAGTGAATTTCAGCGTAAATTTGAAGCTAACAATATCACGGATGTGTTTGTAGTAGATCCATTTTTCGTTTTTGTTTACGAATACTCGTGGTGATGCAGATGGAAGCGGCCCTATCTTCCATTCCAGCAATTCAGATTCGATTCCTAGCTAGAATAGTAGAATAATTTAAATCCCCACCTTGAGTGCACTGTATTTGTATGAACAATTAAAAAAGCATGCAGGAATTGCGTAAACTAAGAGGATTTTCCAGCAAGTCGAATATATGATTTGATTTTGCAAGTTTAATTTGACTATAATACAGTTAAATTTAAACTTACCTAATATTTCCATTCACTATTTAACTCATGCCACAAATGCTAGTCAATGACCAATCACGTTTCAATTAATCTTGTTTTACAACCAATGACAGTCGTGTTTCACCTCGCTCTTTATCGATTTCTCTTTATCAGCTCCTGCTTTTGTGATAAAGAAAGCTCCTCCTTTTTAATGTTCTGAACAGGTCAAAGCATTATTTTTCTCCAACAAATACATTGAATATAGCAAATAATGAAAAGATTCCTGGATTTTACTGAGTTGTTTACTAAAAAAATAAATGAATAACCCGTAATGTTGATTATGATATATAGTTCGATGTGTTTCATTATTTCTCCACTTGAGTGGACTCTTACAATATTGCGATTTTATTTGGCAATAAATAATATGATCAAGCAGCAGTGAATGAACATAACCTCACATTTCTGATTTGTTTTCAAACATCGCTGTTTACATTAAATATATAAATATTTTAAAATAACTATAGTTAAACAATGATTTGTGAGACAGTAAAAATTCTAGGAGTATTTATTGACAACAACTTAAATTGGAATACACAAATAAACCATACATGCAAAACAGTCTTCTCAATAATACATTCATTAAATCGCGTAAGAAATTGTCTGCCATTCGCTCTAAGGAAAATGTTAGTAGAAACACTTGCAATGCCCCATTTTGATTATTGTGACACTCTTTTTACAGACATAAATATTATTTACACTCAAAGACTTCAACGTGTTCATAATTCTTGCGCACGTTTTATTTGTGGTATTCGCAAATTTGACCATGTTACACCGTCCCTGGAACAAATATCGTGGCTTCGTCTAAGAGATCGTAGAACTGTCCATTCACTATTCCTTCTCTATAAAATACTTCACACATCATCGCCTAATTATTTATCACGCCGCTTCATCAGACTATCCGACACACATAATCTTGACACTCGATCCCATCAGCACATTGTCCTTTATATCCCTCCTCATCACACAGTATATTATTCATTATCTTTTACGGTCTCACTTACCAAAACATGGAATTCCCTTCCGCCCTATGTCAGAGACTGTCAAACTATAACATCCTTCAAAAACAAACTAAATAATTATTTAATAACAAACTAACTTATACACCTCACTGAAAGTATTCTTTTAACAATTAACAAATTACATTATTTATGAAAATAATATTAATATTAACAAATATTTTCTTTTGTTTTGTTTTAAATATTGTACAAACGTAAAATTAGTTTTCTATATCTCATTATTTTTCTTTGTTTTATATATACATTAGACAGGGACAATTTAATATGTCTTGATTGTATACATTTTATTATTAGTTTTAGTCTTAATTTTAACTAACATTAACTAGTTGTATTATAGATCATAATACAATAGATATTATCTTTTTGATCAAATTTTTATTTAGTATTTAATATTAGAGTTCATTGTGATTGTTATATTCTGATGTAATATATGTTTGCCCTGGTGAGTGGAAGAGAAGGCCACATGGCCTTAACTCCACCAGGCTAAATAAATAAATCTAAAATCTAAACAGCTTAATTTTATTCGTTAAATAGTCCTAACAAATGTCACTCTTGATTTCCAAGTTATCGATAAATTCACGACTCACGAAGTGAATCGTGAATTTATCGATAATTTGGAAATCATTCGTGGCATTTCGTATGACTATTTAGCTAATTCCCCAAATGGGAGTCAATGACCAATCACATTTCAATGATTTTTTTTTATTTACAACCAATCACAGTCGTTTTTCACCTCTATTTTATCAATTTAACTTTATCACTTTAAAATCAAGCTCCTCCTTTTTAACATTCTGAGTAGGTCATAGTATTATTTTACACTGACCCCATGTGGCTACTGAAGGAATGTAAACACATAGTGCTTACGTGAGGTAATATAAAACCATTTGTAGCAATTGATTATACCACAAAATAAAGAAACCACAGTTTGCACTTTCTTAAACGAATTATTTCCCAGGAAATAACGTTACAGAAACATATAATTGACATATTCATCAGAGGACATCAGAAATTAATTAATATCTATAATGTTGGTTATAAATGTCTCCACTAGGGGGCATTCTTACAATATTGCGATCCTTTGGCAATAAATAATATGATCTGATTGCAGTGATGAATAAATGGTGTACAAAACGTTTCTCATTTGTTTTCAAACATCGCCGTTTACATTAAGTATATAAATCATTTAAAATAACTATAGTTAAATAATGATTTGTGACTAAATAGTTTAATGTATTGGTTGAATAGTCCTAACAAATGCCACTCTTGATTTCCAAACTCTCTAGATATATTTTGGATCACCCGTGGCACTACTTATAATAATCTTTGTATATAAAAATCCACCCTGTATATGTTTATGATTTATAAGCGTCTGAAACCGCTCAACCGATCTTCATGAACATTTGTACACGTTTTAAAGAATGCCGAATGTTTAGCCACTATCTATTTTGCTCTAAAATCGTTAGGCGTAGCTGTTCACTTGAAACGAAAATTAAAAAGTAGCTATGTCGTTCGCAATTTTTTTTTGTTTCACAATGAAACTCAGTATAGCCTATGCTATTAAAATAAACCGAGGTAGATATCCAAAATTCAGCGAAATCCGACTATTAGAAGTGGTGGTTCACCTCATATCCAAAAATAAGAACTTAGTAGCAAACCGCCATGATTGCCTCGTCGCAATGTATGACTTTATGTATACAGATTTTCAGATCGGCGAGTGATTAGATGCTATTAGGCTATGCTCTAAAATCATTAGGTGTAGGAGTTTACCTGAAACGAAAATTTAAGTTTAAAAATCATATTTCATTTATTTCATCTGAGGAGAATGGCAAGAAATAGACTTCCAAAATTGGCATTCCAATATACCCCAACTGGACATAGGGGCCAAGGAAGACCAAAACATCGGTGGAAAGATCAAAACCATCTTCGCTAGGTTTACCGTAAAGGCCACATGATCTAAAACGAATCTGTTCATGATGATGATGATGATGATGATTTCATTTATTTAGGCATAGTAGCACACGTTGGGTATACTATCTAGTAAATATATAATCAACTTCCAGGTATATTTTCATTTTCTTTTATATTTTGCAATCCAATAATTTGATCGAGTTCTAGGTTATTAATATTAATATTATTATTATTATTATTATTATTATTATTATTATTATTATCATCATCATCATCAACAACAAGGATTAAGCCCAATGCCCAGTTCCGATCTCATTATAGATCGAATTGGTCCTTCCGTCTCTTCAATGGTCTTCCGAACAATCTTCTCCCTTTTGGTTTATAATTATACATTCTTCTTGGTATGCGCTGTTCATTCATTCGTAATACGTGCTGAAGGTAAGCATTTTTATAGTATTTTATTCTTTCACAGAGATTAAATATATCAAGTTCTGTTCTTATACCTTCGTTTTTCTTTTTATCGGTCCTGTGGTACCCAGCTATTGCTCTCAACATCTTCATTTCTGCAGCCTCTAATTTGTTTACTATCTGCCTTTGTTTATGTCCAGGTTTCACATCCATAGATAAGAGATGGCACTACCAAAACTTTGTAAAATATTATTGTTATTATCCTTATTATTATTATAATAATTATTATTAATATTATTATTATTATGTTCTTTGCCTTTAATGCCGAAGGTCGTTATAAAAATAAATGTTCTTCCTTTATTAATATTTTTATAACCGATTAATGTTTTAAACTCTTTGTGAAGAGTACTTAAGATTAAATTTCATAAAATGAAATTTCGGGAAGGAATAAGTCAAAATGTTGAGGGGATAATTATTAATCCTGTGCTCTGATAGGGGTTTTTGTCCCGATTCGGAAGATTTTTAGGCTCGTAAAAGAACCTTATGCCTTAAAGTTTCTCCCGGAGGAAATTTTCCTTGGATTTTTCCACCTCTAAGAAATGTTTAAACTAAGATTATATAAACGGAGATTTACACAGTTATATGGTTGCGAAATATGGTTTCTTAATTCAAGAGAAGACAACAGGTTTCGACTGTATGAGTTCAAAGTGCTTAAGAAAACAATGAACAAAAGAGAGACGAATGGATAAAAATTACATAACAATGAGCTACATGATCGTTTTTATTTTTGTGGGAAATGAGTAAGCAATATATTTTTAAAAGATTGTACAATAATTGCCACGCAGAATTCAGGGTAAATTAGTTTTGAAGAATAACCTTGGAATCAACCTTGAGAAGCGAAGACACGAAAATAGAGTAGTGATATGTTTTGAAGTAATTATCTCCATAAGTAAGAAATTAGAATTTTTACCGCTTTTAGGTGGCAGAAATAATTTTAACCACTGCGGTTACAACTGGAACAAAGAGTGGTTAAACCCCCCCCCCCCCACTGGACAATGCTAACCTACCCTGCAAAACCAAGTACATGGATGTGTGTTAGACTTAATTATTCCTTGAACGTGAAATACCAACAGGAATATTTTTGAATTAAAAAATTGGATAATCTCATATCGGCTTTAAAAGGCTCCGCTTTTTATAAATTGGATTCTAGGAAATATTCATTACTGGAAAATGAAATACTTCCACCACTTTTCAACATTTTTGCGTAGTTTCGTGGGATTGGTGATTGGCAGCAGTGGTTAGCATAAAAAAATGAATATTTTAAATAATAATAATAATAATAATAATAATAATAATAATAATTTATAAAACAAAAAATCAATACAATACTTTATTTATTTATTTAGCAGATTTCACAGTGTTTCACAACATCTTCCTTTGCCCAAATAATCTACTCTTATTTTCCTCCACATCACTCTGTCATTCCAATCTCCATCGACCAATACTTTTCCCCTCATGCTGCTCGAAATACTATCAATCCACGTTATATTTGGCCGTCCTCTTCCTCTATCAAGTGGCACCCATTCTACTATTCTTTTTTGGCAATCTGTCTTCTGTCATTCTTTTACTTGTCCATACGCGCGCGCGCAACACACACACACACACACACACACACACACACACACACACACACACACACACACACACACATTAAAAATTAAAAAATCGCACTAATACTCGTAGGCAAAATTGTATATGTTTCACAACGAAACTATGTTCATGCTATTTAAATAAACCGAGGAAGGTATTATTAAAAAATCAGTGAAATCCGAGATTAGAATTGGGTGTTTACCTGAAATAAGGTATAAAAATTAACTAACAATTGTCATTTTTGTTTCGTCGCAATATATATACCATACAATTTATTTAACCCTTAAATTGACAATGTATCATATAAGATATATTATTTAGATTTAGATTTAGATTTATTTAGCCTGGTGGAGTTAAGGCCATGTGGCCTTCTCTTCCACTCACCTCAATTTATTTAAAGTGCTCAGGTTTTTAGGTAGGCTAACTGACCGCTAGATGGTGCCACCAGATGCAACTTCCTGGCGAGTCAGTGAAACGCAAATCTGTTGATTCAATTTTAGATGAAGATCAAGTTGTCCTTTCCAATTGAGTTTCTGAAATTATTGGAGTCATTCGGTATACCACGTACATCTATAAAAGCTAATGTTTGTGATTTATAGACTTCTAAACTGCCCGGTTTATATATGACGAGTGTTTACTCGCATATCTATGATGATCTTCCACGTCGTCAGTTTGTATGTTTCTTGTAGGATCCAACTCAGGAAGTTACTGTGTCTTTGGAATAGAGAACTGGGTTGCCATTTTAACAGTTTTTTCTTGACAGAAATCCTTAAACAAAACTGAAGTATGCAACACAGCACGTATAGAGCTGTAAGTTGCAGCCGCCCAAGCCACCCCCTCTTAAAGAAAAAAAGACAGTTACCGCTTGTCACTGAGCTCGTGCGGACCTGTACTATCATGTGTGAAAGTGTCGACTCTCACACTTACTGTAAAACTAGTCTGCATGCCGTAAAAACAATGTTTTTTAAATGTATAGTACATAGATTTGGAAAAAAATACTGCTAACCTTGCCCCTCAACCCCTCCCTAAACAAACAAATACCGTTAATATGAGTTTGGCAACATCTACCTCGTATACGTAGGGGGACACTGGCGTAGCCCGTAAGGTCTGTAGTAACTTCCTGGGTTGAATTAGAAGAGTGTAGTGCATAAGATCAGGATAAGAAATGCCCTGACAAACCGGGTTATAAGCTAAAAAGGAATACAATGGTATATGGTGCACAAACATGGGGATTAAAATCAAGAACATTGTAAGTAAATTAAATTGTACAGAAATGTATTTCTGGAGAGTTTCGGATGGCATTTTTAGAAAATATAAAACAAGAATTAGTGTAATTGAATAAGATCAATTTCAATTTTTTATTGTGGATTTAACAAAAACATATAATTAAAATAGCATGTTGATAAAAAAGAATGGCAAATGACAGATCCCCAACAAAAGTACATTACCACCTAGCAGAAGAAATATAACCTAAAGCAAACAAAAATAATGTAGATTGACGGTATTTAAGTTACACGAGGAAAAAATTATCGGACAATGGAGGTTGGAATGACAAAAATATGGAGGAAAATGATACTAGAATAATTGGGCGTAGGAAGACGTGAAATCTGCTAAATAAATATAATAATAGCAATAATAAGTCCACTGCTTAAATGTGTGTTAATCTTAATACTATTTTATAAAATAAAATAAACTGTTATTAATTGCCAAGTAACAGAGAATTTTATTTTAAGGGAGGACAACATATTATGAGTGTTGGAAAATAGGGGTCTTAGACAAAATTTTGAACCAAAGAGACATGGACAGACAGGCGAATGGAGAATACTAATAAACAGTAAGCTAAATAAACTTCATGGGAAACCGGATATAATAAGAACAGTTAAGTCTTGTAGAACTGTGATTGGCAGGGCATGTGACAGGAGTGGGGAATGAAAGAGGGGCATGGAAGCTGCTTGTAAGTAAACCAAAAAAAAGCGCCTAGTAGGTAGAAGAAAAATGAGGTGGGAGAATAAAATTAACCATGGTTTGAGGGAAGTAAATTATACAGGGATGATTGAAAAACATTAGCTCAGGATAGAGATGTATGGGGAGCTAATGCTCGCGTGGCTATGAACCAATGGGTTCGATTGTGCCAGAGAGTTAGTTAGATATTATTAATTTCTAAAACAATGCTATCAGTGAGGTTATAAGTTAGTTTGTTATTAAATAGTTCTTCAGTTTGTTGTACACCAAACTTTTCCCCACCGTGTACTCTTCTAAATATTCTAGAAACTTCTTACTAGATTTGCGTTACGTTGTAAAGTAAACGTAATATGAACACGTTGGTTTCCTGGTTTTAAATTGTCATTGTTTGGGGTAAGCACTGTGTTTTCAAAGCAAGTACGTATTTGCTGACACTTGGTAGACAGGTTGGCTGGAATCCAAAGAATATTATATCAGTCATGCGGTAATCTTAGCACAGTGTAGAACCAGGCAGATTCTATATTATTATTGCTAGGTCATGCAATAATAATACTTCTTCACAAGAACTCTTTATATCCCACTCCATTCTTCAGTAGTAAATATCACATGTCTAATGAACTGGTAGTTCAATTCTGCTTCCATATTACATCGTTCATGCATCATTTCTTCATAATTACCCGGGCTAGGATTTATATTTATACTAGCTACTACCCGGCGTGCGCTGCTACGCCTAAATAAATTAAAATTAATGTGCTTTTATGTTTAGTTGAATAAGTGTATGGAAAAATAATTGTACATTTATATTTTTTAGGTACCCCGTGCTGATTACCCGGCCTTGCCCGGGAATTAACTTACCCCGATCTTCTTGACATAAATGAGCTGAAATAAGAAAATTAATGGGTTTTATATTTAGTTAAATAAGTGGTAAGAAAATTTTACATCGTAATTATTTTTAGATACTTCGTTCTGTTTACCAAGCGTTGTCCGGGAATCTATTCATCCCGATCTTATTGGCACAAATAAGCTGAAAGACGAAAATTAATGTACTTATTATGATTAGTTGAATAAGTACAATGCAATTTATATCGCAATTATTTTTAGATTCCCCGTGCTGATTACCCGGTGACGCCCGGGAATCTACTTATCTCGATCTTCTTGGCATAAATGAGCTAAAAGACAAAATTCTTTATTGTGAGTTATCCGTAAAAGAATTGCCCTCCAAGTGCTACTATGCTTGCTTGCACAGGAATCTACGTAGGCCTACTTGTCTCGATCTTCTTGGCATCAATGAAAGACAAAAATGGTTATATTTAGTTATCCGTAAGAGATAAACATACGCTATTGGGGGACTTTTTTGTAGTGAGTTTTGATATATTTAATTTTGTGTACAATAATTTTGTATATTTGTTATGGTTTAGGCAGCGTAAGCTATTTAAGCGTCCAAAGAGCTACTTTTTTTTCACGTTTTTCACAACAAAGGGCGATTTTAAGGGTGTAAGAGTTGAGTATTACAACTCTCTTATAGCCTATGTTCATCCCGGGAATCTCCTGAAAATTTTTCAAAAATCCCTATCACAATCGAATCAACGGTATGGCCGCGCATAAAGTACGAACAAACAAACCAACAAACAAACATTAATTTTTATAAATTAGTTAATAAAAACAGTGTTAGTCTATCTATCTATCTGTCTGTCTGTCTGTCTGTCTGTCTTTATGATCTCAAAAACTACTTGACCGATTTGAATGTGGGTTTCACCATCATTTAGAGAATATTTCTGGGACAAGTAACATACTATATATATCATATTACCGTACGTACTATAGGGCCGGAGCTAAAAGTAAAATAAGTCGTTATACTAAAAAATCGCTTTTGGCGCTTAAATGGCTTACGCTGCCTAAACCATAACGAATACACCAAATTAATGTACACAGAATTGAATGTCTCAAAAAAAATACAAAAATATCCGCGACAGTACATGTCTATCTTTTACGGATAATTCACAATAACTATTTTTGTCTTTCAGCTTTTAATGCCAAGAAGATACGGATAATTAGATACACGGACAACGCCAGATAAACCAACACGGGGATCTAAAATAATTTCGATATATTTATACTATTTATACATATTCAACTAAACATAAAAACACATTTCATGTACTTATGCAATAGCAGCGCACGCCGGGTATTGGCCAGTACGTAATAAAAAATGGCTATACACCGTGTTCCAAGATGATGGACGGGGTTTAAAGTAGTTGGTATAGCATTACAAACGAAATTGGATGCGTGATTATTTGTTATAATGAAAAAAAAAAACTGTGAAAGTTTCATATCCTGTATGCAGTAATTTGTTTCTTGTCAATATTATGTCGTCAGTGTTAAATTTGTGATAATGGCGATTCCTGTACAGAAGTCATTCTATGTGTTGCAATTTGCGAGGTCTGGTTCCATTGTTGCAGTGCAGCGAGCTTTCAGACGGTAATTTGGAAATGATCCTCCGACAGATAAAATTATCCGTCGATGGTATAAATAGTTAGAAACAACTAGATGTATCTGTAAAAGGAAAAGTCCACGACGTCCACGAACACCAAATGACGCGTCGGTCCGGATGGCATGATTCATTCCCATACCCTTCATGGTCTCCCGATCTCACACCTTGTGATTTCTTCCTTTTGAGATATGTGAAAGACCATGTGTAGACCTACGTACCACCACTTCCGGTCGACCTTCCAGACTTGAGAAGAAGGATTGTTGCTGCTGTTCAATTCATTACTCCAAATATGCTGACCAAGGTTTGGGAGGAATTTGACTATCGGGTAGATGTGTACCTTGTGACGAAAGGTGCTCACGTGGAACACTTATAAAATATGTTATGAAAACTCGAAGAGTTTCTCTGTAATCCCATGTGACTTTTGTTCTTATATATATATCCGTAGTAGTTCTGCCCGAGAGCAGGTCTTTCACTGCAGTCATAGCATTTTCATGCTATGCTTGGCAGCTTTACTAGCGAATTATAGGTGTGGTAGCTTCCCGTTGCTTTCCACACCGGTGAAGGATGATAATGATAAGGATGATGATGATGGCCGGATGATTTTCGGGGACCGTTGGACTCTATGCTTCCTGATTTTTGTCTTACAGATGAGGAAAAAAAACCCGAAATAAACCTCACCCAGGAGCCTGTCCCGACCAGGAATCGAACCCGGCAGCACGCTGTCTCGAGACCACAGCGGTGGACTATATATATGACATGATAAGAAAAATAAATGCTCGGACGGGACTTGAACCCGGACCTCTGGATTTATATCCCAGTGCGCTACCGATTACGCCACCCAGCAAGTCTAGTACATTCATTTCTCTTATATATATTCTCATTGTTACTAGATGTAGTGGGAACTCGGTCTCCACTGCCACCTGGTAGCTCCTATCACAAGTAAGCAAATTAAAGAGAATACTTTTACTTTATAGCAGTGACGCTTTATCGATGTTATAATTAATTTTTTGACATTGAGCAATGCAAGCTTAATATGACATGATAAAAAAACTGTATTTATACATATCATGTAAGGGAAATTAAATAAGTTTGAAATCCCTTCCAACATTTTGGAACATCCTGTATAGCCTATGTACATGCACATGGACTAAAGATTCTGAAAATACTAAGTAAAATATGGACTAAAACCTTTTATAGAAATGACGGGTATTATAATCGTTACTTTGTAAAAACAGTCCTTCAGTCGGAAAAATGCTTAAAACATATTTTTAAGACTATTTACGATTTAGTGGGAAATTCAATTCCCTAGTAAAGCTGCAAGCATAGCATGAAAGTGTATGTTAGAAACATGCTATAACTATGGATATGGTTGGTAACTAGTGGTCCGTTTCAAGATTCATAATTAGAATATGTTATGCAACAACCGGCTGAATGCCGTTTTTTAAATTGAGATACTGATGTCATCTGTTGCACTAGCTCATGAGCTAAGTATACGCACATTTTTAGCGCCAAATCTTTAAATAAAGCCTTATTATTAAATAAAAATGTAAACGCCATCAGTTCTATTAGAGATTCTATGTTTGCAACAAATGGCTATGAAACCAGATCTTCATAAATGCTAATCTAAATTGTGTATTATACAGCTAAGCGCCAAATGATCCCTATTGTTGTTGTTTTACTGTCAACCAAGGAAAATAACTTGCAATTTTCAGTATTATTGGTTTAACGGTACAATAAATAGTGAAGATTCACTTAAATTTTAAACGTATTTTTCTCTAAACTTAGGTAATGGCGCATAGCTGGTTGATACATAACGCCATCCAATTGATAATCACTACTAGTTTAATCAATTGATTTGGCGTTTACTTGATGAAAATCCATATTTATTTAATTAAATAAATATAACAAATAAACCACTAGTTTAGCCATAAATTTACACTGGCTACGCCACTGGGTTCATGAAGAGAATAACACAAATAGTCCGTATTAAATTTTTGGGTAATGAACCAATGCACTTTACTCTGTGAGATAATATCTGGCGTCAGTCAGACACAATGATGATGTCTTGCTTTAAAGAAAAACGACACGCTATAACAATACGTATATCCAAAAGTTCAGTCTTATAAACCACAAATGTTGTGGAAAAACAAGTGTTTTCTTCTAGAAACGACAACTTTAGCATTCTCAAAACTAGTGATGAAACATCGTTGAATGAAGATATTTAATTAAATGGAAGTTTCCTTAATTCTTGTGATCATATAAGCATGGAGCTTCATGCAACGGTTATGTCATATCGTCCCAAGCTCTTAGCTTCAATAATAATATTATGGTCTCCGAGTTTATGTAATGGCTTCCGACAATTTAATGTAGATTCAAGTGTAATAGTGGCTACTATACTCGACTCTGTTTCCGAGATTCACGGTTTCAAATCCGGATTCTAGCATAAGCGAACTAACTCACTGGAACTATCGAACCCGTAGGCTCTTAGCCACGCGAACACAATCTCCCCATACTATCTTCACATAACATTTTCCAATCATCCACTGTATAATATACTTCCATCAAACCATATTTCTCTTATTTGAAGTTTTGATAGTTACCGGTACCTAATCTTCTTTTTTACATCTTAAAAATCCATGTTTAAATTTTGACCACATTCTGCAAACAGGAACCAACACTCAAATTTGAAATACGTGAGTTAATGCTATATTATTGTTTCTCAAGTATCACTCCATGTTCTACAAAGAAGATCCAACCCACCGCCCATATTCTAATGCCATCTATGAACCTAGTATGGAAACACTAACAGAATATGCTACATTTATTTTTCTGTTGAAAAATCAAACAACAAAAATGTGTAAAATCTCAGATTTTTTTTTATTCAATGCCATCACGTTGTCATTTCGACATTCTGGTATTCTTTCCTGGCATGGCGTTATTGTAACCCACTTCTGAGGTTGGGGCACCTGAAAGGCGGAGTTACGCTGCCCCGATGATATATGATTGATAGGTGATGATGATGGTAATGATGCGCCAGGAGAGGTCTTAATCCTAAACTTAATGAATATGTTAATGATGATAATGATGGCCAGATGATGTTCGGGGACCGTTTGGGCCTTAACGTTTCCTGACATTTGTCTTACAGGTGAGGAAAAACTCCGAAAAAAAACATCACCCAAGAAACTTGTCCCGACCGAGGATCGAACCCGGGCCCGCTGCGTGACAAGGCAACAAGTCTGAGTTATCATGTTTCTCATAAAATAGAAACTCTTCGATATTCTGTTAGTTCAAGTAATAAGTAAATGTGTATATTTAGTAGATCTCACAAAGTTTCACAACATTTTCCTGCGTCCAATTCCTTCACATCTCTCTGTCATTCCAGTCATCATCATGCAATCCTTTTTCTCTCATGCTGCTCAAAACACCATCAATCCACATTATTTTTGACCGTCCTCTTCTTCTTCTACCAAGCATTATTCTTGGGAATCTGTCTTCTATCATCTAATATATAAAAATGAATGTTTGTTTGTTTGTTTGTTCGTACTTAATGCGCGGCCATATGGTTGATACGATTGCAATGAGTTTTTTTTTTTTTGCAAAATATTCAGGAGATTCCCGGGTTGAACATAGACTATAAGAGAGTTGAGATACTCAACTCCTATACCCTTAAAAACAGCCTTTGTAGTGAAAAACGTGAAAAAGTCCCTTTTTTTACCCTTAAATGGCTTACACTGCCTAAACCATAACAAATACACAAAATCAATGTACACAGAATAGAATATCTCAAAAAACTCTACAGAGAAGTCCGCGATAGCATATGTTTATCTTATAAGGATAACTCACAATAACCATGTTTGTCTTTTTGATGCCAAGAAGATCGGGATGCGTAGATTCACGGTCAACGCCGGGTAAATCAGCATGGGATATCTAAAAATAATAACGATATAAATGTATATTTATTTTTCCTTTTACTTATTCAAATAAATGAAAAAATGTATTTAGGTATAGCAGCGCACGCCGGGTATTCGCTAGTTCTTTTTAAATTACAATGTATATATATATATATATATATATATATATATATATATATATATATATTTTAATTATGTAATCCACAACTGAAGTTTGAACATCTATGTTTTCTTTCATTAAACTATTGCTTATTTCATCTCTTCTAGAAATTCCTGCTGAACGCCTATTAAAAACAATTTCTGCAGAATTTATTTTACTTATTGTTCTAGATTTTAATTTCCATGTTCCTGCATCGTACGTCATTGTACTGCTTATTATTGTATTAAAATGTTTGTTTTATAACTCTTATTCTAAGCCAATAAAACACCATTTAAGTTTGATGTTTGCATTTAATTATTAATTTTTTATTTGCATTTATCTTTAATTACATTTCCTCAGTTCAGTTATCTTGTGACTTGCTTCCTTCTTGCAGAATGCGATCCATTTAACGTGTTTTTTTTAACATTCCATTACGTCATCTTGGTAGAGTAGACTTTTTTTCCCCCGATATGGAACGTAGCTGTGTTATTATTAGCAGATTTAGACAATAAAAGTTGATATTGTTTGCGATTCTGAAAATCCTTGCACGAATTTAATTGTAACGTACAAAGGGAACATCATGAGGTCAGTGCATGCTGTATGCTGGTCCGTCATGGAGCCATTACAATGTTCAAAGCTAATCCACCCCCACCCCGCACCCGCGCAATAGAAATTCACAGCCCAGTTCATTTTATTTATACAAAAAATAGAGGAACACATTGTCTGTAAAAATAGCGACATTTTCCAGCTTTATTACTGTCCGAGGCACGGAGATCATTGTCACTGTACAAAATACAACAGGGAAAAATCCTCGTGGGAGAATTTTGTTTTTATGACAGGAATTAAACATAGGATAAACTGTGGAAATGCATGCTATTACGTATTACAAGAGAATATTTCCATCTCAACTTCTCTCAAAAACAACTAAGGAGATAAATCATCATCATGTGGTCATGTGACCTGTGACGGTAAACCTAATGAAGATTGTCTTGATTTCTCCACCGATGTTTTGGTCTTCCTTGGTCCCTATGTCCAGTTGGAGTATATTGGAATGCCAATTTTGCATGTACATTTCTTTCCATTCTTCTCAAATGATTTTTACATTCTCGTTGATATCTTTCTATATCTTCAATTAAACTTGGTACTCCTAGGTTTTTAAGACTATTTAACTCATGCCCCAAATTGGAGTCAATGACCAATCACATTTCAATGATTTTTTATTTACAACCAACCACAGACGTTTTCACCTCGATTTTATCAGTTTAATTTTATCACTGTAAAATCAAGCTCTTCATTTTTAACATTCTGAATAGGTCATAGCATTACGGAGGGTTGTTTTGTATCACTGAGAACGATTTTCCAAGTAGATTGTGATTTTGGAGTGTGAGTCATCAGGACAGGAGCATGCAAGGTGATCAAACCAATCAGTGTGCTGCTTTTGTTACACTCGCGCACGTGTTACTCTCATAATGCCTAAGCAGATAGACCCAATTTGGGAAAGGTATATTACTGCCCTTTCCGACGCTAATTATAGTTAATCCGCGATTATTGAGCTTGCAAAAAATATACTATTGTGGTGTCAAAGTGTGGAATTAGCTCGGTGCTTAATAAAAAGGGAAAGGGTCGCTTGGGATTAATTAAAAAAAAAAACAGGCAAATCCACAACCTGCTACTACCCACACCTCAGATGTAATCAGAAAGGTCAAGGACCTTATCTCTGGTGGTAACCCTGCCACACAAAGGGTGATTGCGAACAGATTGGGAATATCCCTTAAAACTGTAAACACCATAATAAACAAAGGGTTAAACATGGAGAAGCGCCACAAAAGCAGGGTTCATAAATTGTTGCCACGTCACATTGCCGAATGCTGCACCAACAGCAGAAAACTTTATGAAAAGCACCTGGCAGGAGATAAATGGAAATTTTTGGTCACACTTGATGAAGCATATGTTTATCTAGGAGACTGCAACAAACCCCGGGCAATTTACTATAGAGAAAGGGGTGAGAACATTTTCTAAAGTGGTATGCCGAATGCAGAGAAAGTTTCTCCAAGGGATTTATGGCCATCGCGGGATATTGCTACAATGGAAAACTGACCATTCGTAGAGTAACTAAAAAGGCCAAAATCAACTCCCAGTACTACCAGGAAGACGTTTTCACCCCAATTTGTTGGACCGAAATCCCAGCTCTCTATGGTACAGACAAAAACTAAGACTGGGTGCACAAAAACAAGGCCTCCAGTCACACTTCGGGTTCAATCCTGGTGTTCCTGGAGAGAATGGAGCAGGAAACTGGAATACATGCTATTCCATTCAGCATCATCTCAGTGAAGTCTCCTGATGCATCACCGATTGACTTTTGTGCCTTTGGACTCTTCAAAAGGGCACTGGAAAACAGGCGTCCTCGAATAATAGACGGTCTCTGGAAAGCGTGTAAAGAGGAGTGGGAAATTCTAGACATGGCTGTGCTGCTTAAGAGTCTTCTGCATTGGAAACTCCGATGCCGAGCCATAGCTCGGGTGAAGGGCCATCATATAGAGCATGATCGATGGTGGGGACATGGCTTTTCTTAAGGTAAAACTTAAAAATAATTTATCAAAGATCAGAAACAACCCTCCGTATTTTGCAGTGATTACATGTGGCTACCAGATTGTATATATAGTGGACGAATGTAACTTTATCGCGGTTGCGGTAGATAATATAAACATATTTGTAGGAATTGATTATACCACACACACAAAAAAAAGAAACCACTGTTTTTACTTTCTTAAACGTATTTTTCCCAGGTAATAACGTTCCAGAAATATATAATTGACATATTTACATCTTAGGACATTAGAAATTAATTAATATACAGTTTGATGTGTTTCATTTTTTCTCCACTAGGGTGCATTCTTACAATATTGCGAGCCTTTGGCAATAAATAACGTTATCTATTTGCAGTGATAAACAAGTGAAACATCGCCGTTTACATTAAATATATAAATATTTTAAGATAACTATATTTAAATGATGATTTATGAGTAAACAGCTTAATTTTATTCGTTAAATAGTCTTAACAAATGCTACTCTTGATTTCCAAATTCTCTACATAAATTGAAAATCACTCGTGGCACTTATGATAATGGTTTTCCTTTGGTGATTCAATCTATTAACTCCTAACAGTGTTCATAAGAAGCATTTGGGAAAGAGAAGCTCTTCTAAATGAATGGAAAGAATCGATTATCGTACAATCTATAAGAAAGGAGATAAAACTGATTGTAACAACTACAAGGGCATCTCATTACTTTCAACTTCGTACAAACTTCTAACAAATATACTACTAAGTAGAATTACTCCCTCTATTGGTCACATTCTAGGAGATCATCAATGTGGATTTAGAAGAAATAGTTCTACAACAGATCAGATTTTTTGTATAATACAGGTTTTAGAAAAGAAATGGGAATATAATGGTACTGTACATCAACTATAATTATGTAGATTTAAAAAAAGCTTACGATTCAAATAAGAGGGAGAAGTTGCATAGTATCCTGCTGGAGTTGGGAATTCCTAAAAAGTTAGACTTATACAAATGTGTCTAAATGGCAAAAAAAGCAGGATGCGTATAGGCAAAGAGTTTTCGGATACTTTTGAAATCCACATTGGGTTAAAGCAAGGTGATGCACTATCTCCCTCTACTATTCAATGTTATACCAGAGCATGCCATCAAATCTTTGGAGAATGAAGAATGCCTACAACTGAATGGTATTAATAAGCTGTTAGTTTATGCTGATGATGTGGTACTATTGAGCGATAGCGAGGAGACACTAAGGCTCAACACGCACACTCTATTGAGTAGTACTGAAAAAATTAGGACTGGAAGTAAATATCAATAAAACTAAATTATATGTTCACACATATAAATGCATTATATAATGGAAATGGTATCAAGGGTTGCCGCACACTTGACTCTTTTAAGTCACGCTTCTACAATTACTTGTTAAATAATTAATTATTCTCCAGAGATACATTTTTCCTATGTCATTAATAGTATTTTTTTATCATTTTTGTATCTTGTACATTTGATATGTCATTCGTTAAATCTATAATAATTAAAAATATTGTACATATACAGAGTGTAACATGACCTCACCGACAAAATGATAGGGATGATAGGTCATGCAGTGAGGATTATTTTTTGTGAAAGAACATATAGTCGCAAACACGTCGTTTATGAGTTATGCGCAGATGAAGGTGTTCGCCCGTAAGGGTCAGAATTGAATACAAACAATTGTAAACGTATAATTTTATTGAAAAAGACATGTTTTTATAATAAGTATTCAAACAGTCGACCCTGTGCCTCATTGCATGTTTACGATCGGCCAGCATGGCCGAACATTGCAGGATTCGTTTTGACGTCGTCAAAACACTTGTTTTTTTTTTTTTTCGCTTCGGTACTAATTTTTCTTTCCTTTTACTTGACATTATAAACTGCGAACAATACACGAAAGACGTGTTATTCAATCAAAATGATTGCAACGAATGATCTAGTTCAAACAATACACTTATTATAAAAACATGTTTTTTAATAAAATTATACGTTTACAATTGTTTGTATTCAATTCCGACCCTGACGAGCGAATACCTTCACCTGCGCATAACTCACAATCTACGTGCTTGCGACTATATGTTCCTTCACAAAAAATAAGCCTCTCTGCATGGCCTATCATCCCTATCATTCTATCGGTGACGTCCTGTTACACCCTGTACAATTTTATACTACATATACTATGTAATAATTTTACGTAGAGTAATTTAAATATAATAGTAATTTTTGTAATTTTTCTAACCTGATTGAGTGGTAGACAAGGCCTTAAGGCCTTAACACTGCCAGGTAATATAGTTACTATTATTATTATTATTATTATTATTATTATTATTATTATTATTATCATTATCATTATTATTTGACACACACACACAAACACGCGCGCATGCACATAAACACACACACACATAAAAACCCACAAACACACACCCAAACAAATACAGTCACAAACACTCGCATACACAAACGCACATACAAACATACACACACAAAATACACATAAAACACACACAAACACACCAATAAACACACACAAACATAAACAAATACACAAAACACACATACATATACACACATACATACATGCATAAATGTACATTTAGCGGCAAAAAAATGGGCCGACTCTTGATCTCGAATATTTCGAGTTCTAACGCGCGATTCACACGAGTAAATTAATTTCACAGTAGTGCTACAATACGTTTTCCTTCTTCTCTTGAAGAGTATTCTTTCTAAACGTAACAAGGCATCGAAAGCGTAGCTCAGTGCTTAGTGTATTGATTCGTATTCAAGAGGTCACAGGTTCAATTCCCGGTCAGATTATTTTTTTTAATTGTTAAAGTGCTTTCTATTTTATTATGCATATTCATTCTTAAAGTAAAAATGTACTAATTATTTGGAAGTATTAATATTTTTATTACTAATATTATTATTTACTTATTTATAAACAGGTTTACAGTGTAATAATACATATTCCTATGCCCAAAGCTTTTTAAATGTTTATCTTCTTTCTCCATTCTCCTCTATCATCTCATTCCAATTCTTCCAGACATATCTCCCTCACATCTCTTCTTACATCATCCATCCATTTAAATCTGGTCAACCTCTCTTTCCTTTTTCAGGTGGATTCCAATCCAAAGCTTGTCTGGGTAATGTTTTACCTGGGATCCTACGTATATGACCATACCATTCTAGTTGTCTGTATCTCACAAAAATCTAATATTGAATTTTGGACTTTCTTGTTGTGCGATGAATGTATTTCTGATTTTTCCAATTTAGAATGTCTAGTTGAGCGTCTGTAAGAATCAATTTCAGTAGACATAAGATTTAAACTCAAATTTTCATTCATATGCCAAGTTTCAGCCCTGAATGTTAGCTTGCTTCGAATTATGGATTTATAAATTTCTAATTTGGTATCTAATCTTGTGTTCTTATCCCACAAACCTCCGTTTAATAATGTTAATACCGATCTGCCTTTTTGAATTCTATATTTTATGTAATTTTCTTGGGGACATTTTGAGTTAATTTTGATCCCCAGGTAATTACATTCTTCACATCAATTGATACATTCTATTATTACTTACTTACTTACTTACTTACTTACTCACTGGCACTATCGAACCCGTAGGTTCATGGCCGCACGGACATAAGCTCTCCATACATCCCTATCCTGAGCTAATGCTTTCCAATCATTCCCTGTATAATCTACTTCCCTCAAATCATAGTTAATGTTGTTCTCCCACCTCATTCTTGGTCTACCAACTAGGCGTTTTCCTTCTGGCTTTCCTACAAGAAGTTTCCATGCACGTCTTTCATTCCCCATACGCGCAACATGTCCTGCCCATCGCAGTCTACGGGACTTAACTGTTCTTATTATATCTGGCTTCCTATAAAGACCATGTAGTTCATTGTTATGTAGTCTTCTCCATTCACCTGTCTGTTCATCTCTCTTTGGTCCAAAAATTTTCCTAAGAACTTTATTCTCAAATACTCGTAATCTCCTTTCCTCCCTTAAAGTAAGAGTCCATGTTTCGCACCCATATAATATAACTGGTAGAATAATAGTTTTATATATTTTCAGCTTAACGTTTTTTGAAAGGAGTTGGGACATCAAAAGTCTCTGCAATGCATAATAGTATGCATTTCCAGAATTGAGCCTATGTTTAAATTCTTTGTGCATCTCATTCCTATTTGTGATTATTATTCCTAGGTATTTGAATTCAGCCAATTCCTCAAAATTTCCCTCATTTGTCATTAGCTGTCCATTTCCATTATATAATGTATTTCTACGTGTGACCATATATTTAGTTTTACTGATATTCACTTCCAGTCCCAATTTCCTAGTGCTACTCAACAGTGTGTGCGTGTTGGCCTTTAGTATCTCCTCGCTATCGGCCAGTAGTACTACATCATCAGCATAAACTAACAGCTTATTAATACCATTCAGTTGTAGGCCTTCCTCATTCTCTAAAGATTTAATGGCATGCTCTAGTACAAAATTAAATAGTAGAGGAGATAGTGCATCTCCTTGCTTCAACCCATTCTGGATTTCAAAAGTGTCTGAAAACTGTTTGACTACACGCACCCTACTCGTTGAGCCATTTAGACACATTCGTATAAGTCTAACTAACTTTTTAGGAATTCCGAACTCCAGCAGGATACTATATAACTTCTCCCTCTTAATTGAATCATATGCTTTTTTGAAGTCTACATATAGTTGATGTACAGTACCATTATATTCCCATTTCTTTTCTAAAATCTGTCTTATACTAAAAATCTGATCTGTTGTAGACCTGTTTTCTTCTAAATGCACATTGATGATCTCCTAGAATGTCATCAATATAGGGAGTAAGTCTGCTTACTAATATATTTGTTAGAATTTTGTACGAAGTTGAAAGTAATGAGATGCCCCTATAGTTGTTGCAATCAGTTTTATCTCCTTTCTTATAAATTGGTACGATAATTGATTCCTTCCATTCATCTGGAAGAGCTTCTTTTTTCCCAAATCATAGTAAGCAACCAGCGTATCTTGTCCATCAATTTTTCTCTCCCTGATTTTATCAGTTCTGCTGGGATCTCATCTGAACCTGATGCTTTATACATCTTCAATTTTTCAATTGCCATTTCAACCTCTAATGCACTTGGCTCTGCGACTAGCATTTCTGCTGTCTGTAACTTATCCTCCTCAATGTCCTGTTGTCTAATAATTAATTTTTCTCTATTTATTTAATTTTATACTATGTCATTAATCTTTTCCTCGTTTTTTATATATCTTGTACGTATTATATATTTAATTCGTTAAATTTAGAGTAAATCAAAATACATTATAAATATTAATTGTATTGTATTCATAACTTGTAATCGTTTATATATATATATATATATATATATATATATATATATATATATATGTAATTTAGATTTAAGACTTTTCTTTTGTATTTTTTTTAAACCTGGTTGAGTGGTAGACAAGGCCTTAAGGCCTTAACTCTGCCAGGTAAAATAAAGCTATTATTATATTATTATTATTATTATTATTATTATTATTATTATGTACATTTAATAGCTGATTAAAATAACTTTTCCATCTATTTAATATACTCTTGGAATCTGCAATCATATCCCCATTTTCATTCCGAATTATGTTTGTTCTAGCCTGAAACCCTTTCTTCTCTATACTAATTCCCTAATACAATTCTCTAATGTTCCTATTTTTTGCATTCATTTCAAGATCATTAATCTTCTCTCTCAAATATTCCCTCTTCTTACTCTTTAGTAACTTGGTGGTTTCCCGTCTAACACTACCCAATTGCTCTAAATTTACCTCATTTGGCTCGTGTAACCATTTCATTTTTGCTAGCTTTCTTTTCTTTACGATGTCGGCACATTCCTCATCAAACCATTTCTTGTTTTGCCTCTTTTTTAAACAACCAATGCTTTCTGATGCTGACAATTTAATAGTATCTCTTATAGCCTCCCATTCTTTATTTATATCAGTTTCTTCTTCGTTTGCCACATTGTCATCTGAAGATTCCAGTACTTCAAATCTATTAGCAATTTTGATTTGGTATTCTTGCCGCATTTTATCATTTTTCAAGTTTTTTAATTCATATTTTACAGAATCATCTTTAGCGTTTGTTCCTCTCATAAGCGATAGCCGTTGTCTGATTTTCACTCTGACCAGATGATGATCCGAATTGCAGTCTGTCCCTCTAACTGATTTAACATCGATGATGCTACTGTGCCAGCGTTTATCCACTAATACATGATCTATCTAGTTCCGAGTTTCTCCATCTGGGGACGTCCAGCTGTATTTATGAATATCCTTATGCTGAAATGTTGTGCTCTTAACAATGAGATTCTTTGATGTGGCAAATGTGACTAATCTAACCCCGTTGTCGTTACTATCTTCATGAAGACTGAATTTGCCTATTGTTGGTTTGAATATATTATTATTATTATTTTTTATAGATGACAGATAATAATAATAATAATAATATTTTTTTATTATTGTCCTTCATCTATGAGCTATTATTATGATGGACTTGACATATATAAACTAAATATTTTAATTGAAGATTGAAAATGTTTCCTCACTAATACGTAATAAATAAATAAACACATAAATATATGAAGCTATATTATATTTTATTACATAAATTTATATAATTATTATTATTAAAACGTGGTACTGCACGCACAATTAAATTTATACCGGTAGCTAAATAGTGTTACAGAGGCAGGAAATATTACTTAAGATAGTGTAAAGTGAACGTAGATTATGTGGCAGGAATTAAATATTATAGGATGTATTTTGCGAAAATACAAACGAATAAAAAAAATTGTCGAAGGATTCGAACCCTGGCTTTCACATACATTTCATTTATTAGCAACCAGTTTAACCATCTACGCTATTCGAACGTCTGATACTAGATGCCGTGTTTACTTTTACACTATGAACGACAGTTGAACTTTATTTAAAATGTCGCAATTTGAGTAATATTGCATTTGTCCAACACTCTTAAAATATCTAGAAACATGTGTCCTTCACTGTTCTTTAACTATTTAAGACCATTAAAACCAAATACAGCTTATTTAAAACATTTAACAGTGCGTTTAATGAGCAAAAGATAGTGAAGTGCATTCTATATAACCTCTCCCAACCCTACCTGCTCGTGGTGCAACTTGCCTAAAACAAGCGGGGCTCTGGGGACCGAGTCACGGCGGTATAACCGTTCCATCAAGATACAGAGTAAATGCTGTATCATAATCGCGCCTGTACAGAGGCCTAAGGTGGCAACCCCACCACTGGACTTGCTTACTTCAGGCCAGTAACCTGTTGTGAGGACTAACCTTACTAAAAAGTCTCAAAGAAGGATCTTTGGGCAGACCCTTCAAACGTTGGATTGAGACCGTAACAGACCACTAGGTCTATCACATGAAAGGAAGAAGAAGAAGAAGAACAGTGCGTTACCTCGTGAACCTCAGATAAGGCTTTTCGAGTAAGCGCAGTGGGCCATTACAAGAACTCTGCTATTGAAGCGGCTCATTCTTTTTGTCGCTAAGTGTACAGTATATTTACATTTTGATCATGGACATTTTTTTTGTGCACTACACTAGGATCGGTGAAGATCTGTCAAAAGCTTTCAAATATATTTTCCTGAGAACAACCTCAATAGCTTCTTTCTTCCAGAATTCACTAAAATGCTACAATTATGATTTAAAATGCTACAAATCACCATCCCTACTGAAAGGGGAGCCGGAGGAGTGAGGGAGACAGAGAGGCATAGGAACTGCTTTTATGTAATGAAAATCCTGTAATGCACGCAAATGTTACGTTCATTAAACAGACCAGGGAAATGCGGAATATTACGTGAAAGGATTAAGATTACCAACATACGGAATATATTTGAAGTAACAGCTTTTTTTATTTTACTTTATAATAAAAAAGAGAATAGATAAAATTTAACAGTCCATTTAATTTTAAATTACAATAAAAGTACAATTTGCATACATTCAAGAAGAGAAATTGCATGTTTGGTGAATGATGAATATTTAAATGTTATAGAACGCTCTATATTCAAAATACTAGGGCATTCGATATGTAATGGCAACACCGTTGCAAATCAGAGATCCTAGTGGTAACCATTGTAATTTTGTAGTATACTGTTTATCAGTCTTTGTTGTGTAAATCTGTAATATTGAAAGTCTTGAAATAGCAATATTGTATGAATACATTCACCGTTTTTCACATTTAGTAAGTAATAACCCCAAAAAAGATGCTCAGTAGAATTTGTTTAGAAGGTGGAATTTGGGAAGTACTCGAACATCCACCAAATTCACCAGACAGGAGCCTTTGTGACTAACGTATTCTCAAAGATCAAAGAACCTCTACGAGGCATTCAATTACAATCAAGAGTTGATATCCAGAAAGCTCTAGATCGATCAGATGAGAAAGATATCCAGAAATAGTGCTACAGTTGGAGTTCAACGTCTTCCAAGGATTTGACAACGTATAGTTGACTTGGCAGAAAACTATAAATTAAGTTCGTATTGTCAAAAGTAACCTAAATATATTTTCTTTGTAATTTTATAGCAGTTTTGCCTATACTTATCGAATGCCTAGGTATTAAAAACAGAACTTATAAAGATCTCACCGAGTGACAAGTGCTTAGCACATTACTTCAAAGAGACACCTAGTACGCAACTGTGGTAGCACTTGGATGACAAATTCTAATTAATATTTTTCTCAGAGGCTTTAATTTAGGCTTGAAGTTCTTTAACGAATGCAAAAAATCTTCATAATTTGGATCCACGGCTTAAAGTCTCTCCTGAAAGACTTGTTCTTTGGATTTTTCTATCTTAATAAATCAATCAACCCCGGCTGGATTTGAATCCACGATCCTCAGGACCAATGGCAAGGAACATAACCTCCAATCACCGACACACAGGTCAACAAATAGTCTTAAATCCACTCAACTGTCAACCATTGCACGCCGAAACCTACCTGAAATTTCTTCCAGAGAAGCGTTGTGATGTACAGAAGCCGTGTCCAGAAAATGATCTGCCTTTTTAACTGCAGGGCATTAAATTCAGCGCAAAATTGCTCATTTAAACTAATGGGAAGTACTGAATCGATAGACTGGATAATCATCGCTACCTGCTGTCCGCGTCGCGTCCCACCTCACTTCACTCTACTCATTTTGATGCATGGAGTCCATCTGATCCGTACAGTGGGATGAAATGCTAGATTCTGGCTTTCATTTCCTTGTTTCTCTGGGAGAAATTTCAATTTATGTTTTGGAATGCAATGGTTGACAGTACCCTTGTAAGTATACATAATAAAGGTGATTTTGTTAAAGTTCTTAGGAAAAGTTTTGGACGAAAGAGATACGAACAGACAGGTGAATGGAGAAGACTACACAACAGTAAGCTATTTTATATTTATGTGAAACCAGATGTAATAACTCTCCATGTGGCAGGACATGTGGCACGAATGTGAGGATTGAAAGAGGTGGGTAGAAACCCCTTATAGGAGAACCAGAGAAAAATCGCCCAGTTCGTAAACCAAGAAAGAGGTGGGAGAATAACATCAATCTTGATTTTGGGGAGGTGAATTATACAGGGGATGATTGATATGTTTGGCACCATAAAACGAAGTCCCAATGGAACTATAAAAGAGCACTATAAAACTTTTTATAAAACAATGACGGCTCTAATTCTACTATTATGGATCGAAACAATGGGTCTTAACTAAAAACCAGGAACAATGAATAGAAACTTTAGAAATGAGGTTTTGAAGAGTGTGGCTAGCTATACAATAGCAGATCGAAACGAAATGAAGATATACGAAACGTTGAGGGAGAAATGTCTGGAAGAAACACCAGTTATAGACAACGGACACAGAGCCCGGAATGTTTTAATCTTATGATTACCGGCCGTGGAAGGCTGCATTCCAGAACTAAATATATTCAAGATATTAGACAGGATTGCACAATACATAGACGAATGAATGGACCACATCAATAGAATTCCGAAACAGATTCTTCACTACAAATCACTAAGATGAAGAAATGTACAAAGACCGAGTGAAAGATGGGCAAACCAATTCCAACATGAGATCGTAACAGACCTTAAAGTCTAATCCTTGATGCTGCTGATATTGATGACGATTATTATTGGAAATAATTAACTGAGGATATGGATATGTGGAAAGCGTATGTCTGCGCGGCCTTGAACATAAGGGTTCAATAGTGGCATTGAATTAGTTAGATGATGATTTTTCAGGGTTAATGGGATAAATTCTAGAACGAGACACTGAAATGAACAGCCTCAAAGTAATTTTGAAATCAGAGAAGGATATCAGCTAAATTGTAGCTGTGACTTCAATAGTGGGTCAATGAAAACAAAGTGACAGGAATTCCTGGCCATCCAATCTGAAACACAATGTCACTGCACAAAAAACCCGGCGCCTACTAGAGTGCCAGTTGATTTTGTATGGCAAAAACACTGGATCTCATGATTTTAAAACGTACGAGTAATCTATTATCTTGACAGCGTTCCAAGATTCCAGTCAACTGAACCATTCCGGTCTTTACAAACCTGCTAATGCACTTTTGCCAAAAAAGTTCCTGCTATGTACATTATTCTCCAATTCCACTTGACTCTAGGTTCAAATAGGCCTACTCTTATTTTACATCGATGTATTGCCGCATACAGTGTGACAAAAACTACTTACTGTACTCCCAAAGAAAGAAAGTCCCAAGAAGTAATGCGGCTGAACCGAACTCCACGCGAGTCTAGCTTGTATTGTACACTTCGAAAATATAGTTTGGCAATTCGTCTAAGCATAATTAGAAACAAATATAACATACCTTTACATATAATTATTCTATGCGTGTGTTTGACACTGAACTCCTAAACGACTAGATCGATTTTGATGAATTTTTTTGTGTATGTTTGAGTGGATCCCTGGATGATTTAGATTCATAATTGGACCCTCTAAAACCATTAGGTGTAGGAGTTCACCTGAAGTGAAAATTTAAAAAATCGCTCTAGCGGTCACAATTTTCGATGTTTCACAACGAAACTCAGTATATAAAATGGACCGAAGTAGGTATTATCCAAACATGAATGAAATCCGACAATTATAAGTAGATGTTTACATGATATCCGAAATTAAAAAATGACTTGCAGCTGCCATGTTTGGTTCGTCTCAGCGTATACCATACAATTTAATAAACCTTTAATATTTCATTTATTTAGGCGCAGCAACGCACGCCGGGTATTAGCTGGTTTAAATATAAAAATCCAGCCTGCGTATGTTTGTAGTCACAAAACTCGAAAAGTAGTTGGTCGATTGACTTGAATATGTGTATATACATGTTTTTTATGTTTTTAGCCGCCATCTATTATGTTCTAAAACCATTAGGTGTAGGAGTTCACCTGAAGCGAAAATTTAAATGTTGCTTTAGCAGTCGCAATGTTCGATGTTTCACAAAGAAACTCAGTACATACTATTAAAATAGACCGAGTTAGATGACCGAAATCCGACAATGTGTGGAGCTTTACCAGAAAACATAAATTAAAAAAATTCTAGCAACTGTCATGTTTGATTCGTCGCAGTGTATAATCATACAATTTAATTAACTTTTAATATTTAATTTATTTAGGCGTAGCAGCGCACGGCGGGAATTACCTAGTGTAATATTACATTTAAAACTATTGTGACATCATATGAGTGTAATAATTAATCAAATAATGCAATAAACCTTGCTCGATAGCAGGAATATGTACCAACTAATCTAATGTGTTATGTATAGTAGAAACAGAACAACAATTGCCACGTTATCACTAGCCAGTGATATTCGAGGAATCCACCTGCATGCAAAATCAACATTCCGCGTTCCGTATTATCGCCTCGCTCAGATGGTTAATAGTTTATATAAAAGCGGGTGCCGCGCGGCAATGCTTAACATGCGGTGTTGTCACGTTTCTCATAGCGCTATGGGCGTTTATTACACAAGTTCAAAAGACATTGATAATTTATGTTATTATATAAGATTTATGGTTGATCAGTCCGGTTATTCACTTGATGGTTGCCAGTAATGTAAATGTCTCCTGGTCACGTTACGAGCGTTACGCAGGGCAAGTCTAGTGGTGGGGCTGCCACCTTAGAGCCTCTAACCGTTCAGACAGAAGGAAAATAGAAACTGCAGAAATGAAGTTCCTACGTTCAGTAGCAGGTGTGACAATTTTGGACAAGAAAAGAAGTGAGGATATTAGAAATGACTTAAATATTTTCAATTTAACAAATAGAATTGACAACATGAGAAACAACTGGTATGAACATGTCAAGAGAATGCCTACAGATAGAATTCCTCAGCTGTTACTAAAGTACAAACCAATAGGACATAGAAATGTTGGACGCCCATTTACTAGATGGGAGGATTCATTAAATCCCACTTGATGTGAAAACAGGTCAAAAGGCCTAATTTCATGAAGCAGAAGAAGAAGAAGATATAATATTTATGTTATTATTTGGTATTGTTTAACTTTTAAAATTAAAATTATATATATTTATTTATTAAATAATTTAATTCCAACTTTATATAGCTTGCAAGTGTACATACATTTAATATGCATACATCATGCTGAAAATATTATTATTATTATTATTATTATTGAATTATTATTATTATTATTATTATTATTATTATTATTATTATTATTATTATTATTATTATTATTATTATTATTAACTGTTCGGTCTGAAATATTTTCCCATGGCCGCCACATCTTCAAATCACTTATATATTAAACTAATAAAATATGTATATATTATATTATTTTTCGAGCTACATATCACAATAAATCACTGATAATTATAACAATTAATTACGGTATACAATTTTATAACTGGATCGACTGCTTCCGTTCCGAGTTTTAATTGAAACTGAGTGAAGAATAGCAATGTGGCAACATCGGGTAGTCGCGCCAGTCGGGATCTTTGTATTTTAATAACATATAACAGCTGCGAGGAAACTAAGCGCGCCGCTTGTTAAGCATCATAGTGAGGCTATAATACTAGACAGTTAACCCGGTGCAGGGATTTTCTTTGACTGGGAGTACAGTAAATGTAAAAATAATTGTACACAGTGGGTAATTTGATTTATTTATTTATTTCTCTTTAATTGAAAATATACTTCGTTAGGGCCTCTTTTCGATGGTAACCATTATTTCTTATAAGGCAACTTTCAGCTATTGTATGTTGAAACCTGCCTTGAAATTTCTCCCAGACAAGCATTGTGATGTACCAAGACTGTGTCCAAAATATTATCTGCCGATTTTACTGCAAGACGAAGAAATCGAAGCCAGAATCCAACAATGACAACACATTGTGCGAAACAGATGGAAGTTCACATCCTAGTACAGACGGAAGATTCGCGTTTGGTATGTCTCTGGTAGTGTGATGTGGTTCGATATCCCATATAATTATGGTTGTTATGTTTGTTAATCGGATGTTTGCTGGTGTGGGTCCTGGTTTGTGGAGTTACGGAGTGAACGGTGAAAGATAATCCGCACTAACAATGTACACTAGTTTTTCTATTGTCAGCATGCTTCTTGATTATAAAAAAATATATATACTTTAGCGCTGAAATGGATTGAGACTTTATGACCACTCTGTATTAAAAACTAACTTGGTTTTGACACATACACAGAACGAATGATGATAGAATGATTAAAACACTTTATAAATAACAGTCATATATTTGTAAACCCGTAGGAGGACGCAAAAACAAATACGAAGATATTATAAATGACATAAAATGAATGAAGATAAAAATTGGTTTAACAATAAACAAGACAGGAAATTGTGGAAAGAATTTCCAGAGAAGGCAAAATCATTTCCAACTAGAAGCTGTAAAGCTTTAATTTTTTTAATTCGGAATTTATCCACAATAGGTTTTTCGTCATCCTCAAGAACATTGTGCCTTCTTCATGTGTAGTGGTCCTGAACATCCTGTAAGTCCAAGTTCATTCATACATCTTCTCGCACATCCAACCAACCTTCTTTAGGTCTTCCCTTTCATCTTTTCCTATATATTCTCAACTCCAAGATCTTCTAAGAGATTCTATCAGACGCCATCTCTTGAGATATTTGTACCATCTTAGTCGTCTTTCTTCAATTGTCTTTAACACATTTCTTTCAACTTTCATAATTTTGCTAATTTCAACGTTTCTAATTTTTTAATATGGACTTCCGCGATGATCTTCTCCAGTAATAATCTACCTCTGTTGCTAATAATTTGTTACCTTGGCGCCTTTTAACTGTTCTTGTCTCTGATCCATATAACATAATATTAATGGAATTCATAATAAATTGCGTTGAGGTAAATTGTTATAAAGTAAAGAGTTCAAACAAATTAATACCTTGGCAGGTGTCATTCTCCTCAACTGTTTTTTTTTCTTTTTTTCCTTTTTTAAAACTATAGGCCTTTCAGAAATCGGTTTCCATCTTCGAGCTATAGTTTTAAACAAATAAATATTTTAACCTATACCTCTTCCGAGTTAAGTTTCAGTTGTAATGTAAACAAAGCAAATGTAAAACTGCATTTTCATTAGTCGAATAACGATATTACCTTTAAGCGTGTAAGAAAATGTAGTTCGCTCTCCAACACTCGAAATAAAGGAAATAAAAAATAATAAAAATACATTATCTAGCACATGTCTATGTTAAGATATATATGTGAGAATCTTAAATATATAACAATAAATAATTTCAATTTTAAGCATTGTTACATTCTTACGCACACGCAATGCAGGATACGCCGCTTTCTGTAGAATTTCTTAGAACATTGCAAGAAAAGAAAAAAATTGAAAAGCGGAGAAAAAAATATTTTGAATGTTTTGAAAAAGTTTAGTGAAAAATATCCTACATTAGTCATTGAGGATGTGGTGAAAATAACAGCAAAATTTACAGGTGAGTCAGCATAGAGCATATATTCTGCTCGTAATGAAGTTGCAAATAAAGAATATCTATGGACGTCATGGAAAAAGCGTAAACGTCTGATTAGGTAGGCCCATTTATAATTTTTGTCGTAAATAGATAAGAAATGGATGTTCCTAATTATTGGTACCATCTTTCCTTGTTTTCAGTCTTATTTCCCCTGTAAATACGATATTGCTAAGAACAATTTGGTCGCAATTCAGTCATATGGCAGGTAAAAGTAGCACCACGGTTCCCCCAAAAGAATGTCGGCGAAGTAATACCTTATGTGTACAGTACAACTGGATCTTAGCTCGCAATTAGCATAGTTGAGGACGACGACACCTGTCAAAGTATTTATTTATTTTAACATTTCACTATATAATATAATGTAGTGGTTTTTAAGAAATAAGGTAATGTTTCTCTTCAAATAATTTACAAAATTCTTGCAGGATTATTTATCTTGTTATTAAAAGCAAATCAGCAACAGGCGTTGGTGGAAAGTAACGTCCCTTTACTAGGGAATGGCCACTTTAATTTCCTCAAAGCGGCTGATAACATAAAAAGTGTGGAGTAGCAAACAATGTCTAGTTGATGTCTGGGGATATAAAATATCACAAGCGTGTGACGTCATCAGAGAGAATAAGCTGGAACAAAATTGATCGCAGGGCTTGGATGACGTCAGTTTCACTCTCCTGTCACCGCATCCTGTTAATCTATTGCTACAGGTACTTCACTACCGGCACACGTCTAGCCCAGTCGTTACCAATATTTTATCTCAAGGCGCCCTTTTTCTGTTACGGACCCGATTCTTAGGTTTTACCTATTTTTTTCGCCCTTGCTTCTAAAAAAATATTTAATACTATTTCCGAATCACAGCATTCTGTAGTACCTAAAAAAACGTAAATGATATGCTAGTACCTAAAATTATCTAATTGCATGTTAATATGTTATCATTCATTTACTTCGTCCTGTTGTAGTACGAAGGTGGATCAAATATAAACCGGAATTTGTATCTGGAGGCTCTGGTAGCGAATTGCAAAGGTTGCGGTTTGAAGGGGAAGTTGATGGGGGTGTCTGGAGTAGGGATCTTGATGTTTCGCACTCCGAAGATCGGCCGCTTGCTTCAGTACGCCATGAGCGAGCAAGAGGTACACACGTCTGTTGCGCAACGCATTATTATTAAGTTTTTTTGGCGAAATAAGGCACTAAACCTTCTGAAATTTTAAGAAGGCTCCATGCGCAGTTCGGGGAAGCAACCCATTCTGGATTTCAAAAGTGTCCGAAAACTGTTTGCCTACACGCACCCTACTCTTTGTGCCATTTAGACACATTCGTATAACTCTAACTAACTTTCTAGGAATTCCGAACTCCAGCAGGATACTATATAACTTCTCCCTCTTAATTGAATAATATTCTTTTTTTGAAGTCTACGTATAGTTGATGTTCAGTACCATTATATTCTCATTTCTTTTCTAAAATCTGTCTTATACTAAAAATCTGATCTGTTGTAGACCTGTTTCTTCTAAATGCACATTGATGATCTCCTAGAATGTCATCAATGTAGGGAGTAAGTCTGCTTACTAATATATTTGTTAGAATTCTGTACGAAGTTCAAAGTAATGAGACGCCCCTGTAGTTGTTGCAATCAGTTTTATCTCCTTTCTTTTAAATTGGTACGATATTATTAAAGAAAAATGTAAATGCCATCAGATTTTCTACGTTTTGAAACAAACGGCTATGAGATCAGATCTTCTTTAATGCTAATCTAAATTTTGTATCATGCAGCTAAGCGCCAAAGGTTCCCGCTGTTGACGCATAACTGTCAAATAAGGAAAATAACTTGCAATATACAATATTGTTAGTTTGGCGCAACAATAAATAGTGAAGATTGACTTAAACTTTAAACGTATTTTTCTCGAAACTTAGATAATGGCGCATAGCCGGTTGATGCATTAGCCGTCCTATTAGTAAGAGTAAGGCCTAGTTTACTAACCAGCTAAATCGATTCATTAAACATGACATGAAAATGTAAAAATAGCTCTAAAACAAAACTCCATGACGCCAAAATCCTAGAAGGCTCTTGGCCTACCAGCCGGCTGCTGGCCTCACATCTACATGTTTCAATCACAGAGGTAGACGAGCATGGTGCAAGTATAGGGATGACATGTGCTCAGCATGTTGGATCCCCCAGCCGTTATAGCTGATTTTCTCAACATGCACCCGCTAATTATTGTAGCTACCCAAATGCCTCACGATACTGAGTGGGAACCGGTCCCATACTGGCCGAAATACCATGAGAAAATTTCTTCCCCGCATGGAGACTCGAACCAGCGCAAGTCCCGTAGCTCTGCGCCAAGGCCTCTTGCATTAATCATTCGGCTACGGCGCGAGACAAACATCGCTCTAGCGGCTGAAATTTTCGAATTTTAGTAACGAAACTCGGTATATGCAATAATTGAAATAAGCTGAGAATGAAATATGTCAAAAAAATCAACGAAATGAACCATTGGGAGTGAGGTTTACCTGAGAGCCGAAATTTAAAAATAGACTCTAAAGCTTTTTTTTTTTGCTACGAAATGACAAGTAACATTTGAATAAAAAATTAATGTATAATTTGTTAATCAGCTAAACCGGAAAATAAATTTGACTTGCTGAGGAATTATCTTAATTTACACAGCGCTTGCGTGAAGAACGTTTCTTTACATTTTTCTCTTGTACAATGCTTCACTCATTTTACTTACATTTTTGTTACATGATTTCCGTTGCGATGAACAGGACATGAAAGAAGGAAAGAGGTTGATGACTTTCTAGGAACGGTTATAATTTATTTGAAGGAATAGGATTTAATGTGGGTCATTTGTAGGACACGTGGCGAACAGTGGCAAATCCACGTGGCGGGCGTCGGCCTTTTCCTATTACTAAATAACTTCCTGTGTTGTATAGTGATGGGGCGTTTTATTCCCCTGATTACATTAGTAGTGTTTCTCAACTAGGGGCTCGTGTACCATTGGGCTATTGCGCCATTGTAGATAGATAGAATTATTACATGTATTTTTCTTTTTACATTAAAGTACAACTTTGGTTTTACATTCTCAATACAACTTGTGCTTTCCTTCTATGGCAAAGCATCTACATTAGTGCCACATGCGCTGCCTATCGCAGCCTATCTATCTACAATGTTGGCCTTAGCCTCTCGTTTGTAAGGAGTTACTAGACCAAGTTAAATTAGTTACTCTTATTTGCCCAGAGATGTCATGAATGGTATACCTGCCCAATGAGATATCTAATAGGTTAATAAGCTATTACTAGGATGAAGGGGGTAGGTAAATTTCGCTAAGAGGCCTCTTTATTCAGACTTACGGATATTTCATGAGCCTCAAGATGTTCAGACTCGGGACACAAGGCTTAAAGTCTCTCCCGGAGGACCTCTTCTTTGGACTTTTCCATTCTAAAAAAAAATCCATCGACCCCGGACAGATTTGAACCCGTGACCCTCGGGACCAGAGGCGAGGAACATAACCTCTAGTCCTCCGCGGCCGACACCTGTTTAATTATTTAACTTAATTTCAAATAATCTTCATAGAACTCTTCCTTGTTCTTGTCATCCTTATCTTCTGTGGGACCATGTATTTTACGATTACAAAATCATGTCGTTTACCCTTCAGAATTATGTATGATATCCTATCGTTGACAAACTTAACATCTCGGATAGCGGAGAGACTCTTCTTTCGGACTAAAAAAACCGTTCCAAATTCAGGTCTCGCTGCACCCCCGTGTATAATGCAAAGTTTCCTGATTCCTGACTACCTTCTCGTGGCTAACTAACTTCCTGTAAAGCGTCTACACCCAAATGTGATTTATCTAATTTCCGTGTTAATATTTCTAGTGCCCCACTACTACTCGTATATAATGTTCTAACATTCCCTATTATTAGGAACGCGTCGCTGTGTTTGAGCCTTTGCCATGGATTTTCTAAAATAATCCCCGCCCGGAGAATCGATGGGGACCACGAGTGATATCGAAATTATCGATAAAATCACGACTCACGAAGTGAGGACTGAATTTATCTAGAGAATTTGGAAATCAAGAGTGGCATTTGTTAAGACTATTTAACGAATAAAATTAAGCTGTTTACTCACAAATCGTTATTTAAATATAGTTATCTTAAAATACTTGTATATTTAATGTAAACGGCGATGTTTGAAAACAAATGAGAAACGCTATGTTTCATTTGTTCATCACTGCAACCAGATCATATGTATTGCCAAATAGAATAGCAATATTTAAGAATGCACCCTAGTGGAGAAAAAATGAAACACACAATTACAGGTTATTAAGTAATTTCTGATGTCCTAAGATGTAAACATGTCAATTATATTTTTCTGTAACGTTATTTCATGGGAAATAATACGTGTAAGAAAGTGCAAACAGTGATTTCTTTTTTTGGGGTATTATCAATTGGTACGAATGTTTTTCTATTATATCTCGCAATCAGAATTTGGTTATATTCCTGCACTATATGTACAATCTGGGAGCCACTAGTTTTGTTTAGAGTGATAGAATAAAAAATGAAAGTAATAAAATCGAGGTTAAAAAAGACTGTGTGATTCGTTGTAAATCAAAATTCATTGAAATGTGATTGGTCATTGACTCCCATTTGGGGCATGAGTTAAATAGTCTCCGGAAAATTTTACCCCAGTAGAATCGATGTCAGCACTTCTTGACGGTTGAATTTTTAAGGTGAAAGTTCGTCACACTTTGGACTAAGGTGCTGTTTTCGCCTTCGAACTTTCCGGCATTGGTAACCCCTTAGCAGCAATGCTATCGTCGTCATAGCTTTCGGGGTCATTTTAAGCACGCAAGCCACTCCACCACGACAAGATAAATATAGGTCTACCATTTACTTTAAGGTAGGAGAAAAATTATGATTATTCGAGAAAAAAGTTCTTAGGAAAATGTTTTAGACCAAAGAGAGATGAACATACAGATGAACGGAGAAGACAGCATAACAGTGAACAACAAGATCTTTATGGGAAACGAGATATAATAAAAACAGTTAAGTCTCGTACACTGCGATGGCAGGACATGTTACACGAATGGAGAATGAAAGAATGGCATAGAAATTCTTTGTAGGAAACCTAGAGGGAAAGCACCCAATAGGTAGGCCAAGAATGAAATGGGACAATAACATTAACAATGATTTTAAAATAAAAGAAACTCCATGGCACGACAGACCTAGATGGCCCTTGGCCTGCCATCCGGCTGCTGGCCTCACATTCACATGTGCTAATTACACAGGTAGATTATCATCGTGCCACTATAAGGGTGACATGTGATCACGATGTCGGGTCCCCCAGCCGTTATAGCTGATTTTCTCACCTGGAGCCGCTGTTTATTGTAGCTATCCAAGTTCCTCACGATGTTGGTTAATTAACAATGATTTGGGGGAGATCAATTATACAGGGGATGATTGGAAAACATTTGCTCAGGATAGGGATGTATGGAGAGCTTGTCACGTCCGTGTGGCCATTAATCTACAATTTCGATAGTGCCAGTTAGTTAATTAGTCTAGCGTCACCATGTTTTTTTTCGCAACTGAACTGGATAAATAATATTTATTTAACAAAAAAGAAAATATGTATTCCATAAACCAGCAAAATTAAAATATAAATTCGAATTAATGAGGAATTCCCTTAGTTTATGAAGTGTCTGCGTGACGAACTTCTGCATTGATGACAGTCATAAAGAAAATTAAGTTTACGGGAATATTGTTTATAAAGACCATTTAACTTATGCCCCAAATGGGAGTCAATGACCAATCACGTTTCAATGAATTTTGTTCTACAACCAATGGCAGTCGTGTCTACTATTCATCTAATTATGTTTACCAAAATAAAGAAAGGTCCTCCTTTTTAATATTCTGAACAGGTCAGAGCATTATTTTGCAATGACTGACTCTCCAACAAATACATTAAATATACAATTAACAGATTCCTTCCAACTACCTATTTGATAATTGTGTGTTCAATAATTATGTTTTTACTGAGTTTTTTACTAAAAAATTAATAACCTATAATGTTGATTATAATATACATTTTAATGTGCTTCATTTTTTCTCCACTAGGGTGCATTCTTACAATATTACGATCTTATTTGGCAATAAATAATATGATCACGTTGCAGTGAATGAACAAATGAATCATAACCAAACATTTCTGATTTGTTTTCAAACATCGCCGTTTACATTAAATATATAAATATTTTAAAATACCGGTAACTATACTTAAAATAATTATTTTTTAGTAAACAGCTTAATTTTATTCGTTAAATAGTCCTAACAAATGCCACTCTTGATTTCCAAATCCTCTAGATAAATTCACGAGTCACGAAGCGACGAATGAATTTATCGATGATTTGGAAATCACTCGTGACATTACTTGTGTTATTATCATTATCATGGATGGCAGCTGACAAGACCTTCCTCCATTTGCCCTGTCCAACGCCTTCCTTCTCCATCCTCTAACACCAAGCTTCTTAACATCTTCTATATCATCTAACCATCTCTACTGCAGTCTGCCTATTATTCTACTTCCTTTAGGTTGCAATAGTATGGATCTTTAATAGGATTGTCCTCTGCCATCTTGATGATATGGTGAACCCAACGTTATCTAGATATCTTTATGAAATTAGAATTTTGTGATCTGTTAATAAGAAATACAATTAGGGTAATGTGAGGGATTTCCGATCACAATTTTATTAAGAAACCACTATTACAACCGCGTTCTGCATATTGCTGGCATCTTCTACGAAGTGTTTCAAGTACTGTGTATAATGTCAATGCTAGTTGAGCAGCATGTCTGTAGTGTGGTGGACATTTTGTTTCGTATACTTTTCTTGTAAGGAAGTTAAGCTGATTTATGCCAGGGAAGTTAAGTTTTTATCAAATAAATGTATTAATTTTACATATTGTGATAACAGGGTAAATATTAATATGAAGTAATTACTTAAAGTTTCAATTCCCTTCTCTCGTATATCAAGGACTGCCCGACTCAGAAACAGTTCTAAACAAAACTCACTTCATATTTCATAATATATAACAGTGTTCCATGTATTCTTTTGTTATTCCTTAATATTTTAAACGTTTCTTAGCAAGCCAATTACTTAAACTAATTATAGCTTATTATTGTTATTATTTTTATTATTAATCATACTATTATTATTATTATTATTATTATTATTATTATTATTACTATTATTACTATTTTTCTTTCTTTCCCTTGTCAACTTTATATTACGTATCCTATACATATATATATATATATATATATATATATATTATGTATCATTAATCAACATGTAAATAATTGATAATAATTGTTATTATATGTGTAATTTAACCCTGGTGAAGTGGAAGAGAAGACGGTTCGGTTTAACTCCATTGAATAAAATAAATAAATAAAATAAACAACATAAAACTTCAATTCGTAATGTGCCAGATTATTTCCAACATGGCACATTGGGGTAACTCCGATCAATACTGATCTGAATTACCTAGTGATAAAAGTCACACCTCATTTTTGGAGATGTTTTTTTTATTTTTATTATTAACGTTTAAACAATGCAATTAAACACCTGATTAAATATCCGTGTTCTGATGTAGACCGGGACAGCAAATTGTAGTACAGGTGCACTTCATGTTCAGATTGGATTCATGCAGAATGCAGTGGATATAACAGCAAATAATTACATGTGTCATTTTTGTTCGCAGAGACAGTAACTTTTGCATATTCATGTTTTTCAACCTTTTCTTTAGTTTTCAATAAGGTGATCGGAATTACCTAAGTGTCGGGGAACTCCTATCAAAACCAGGCAGTAAAATACAATTTTTTTCGGGTTAGTCGAAAGTTTGTTTGTCTAATGCCACCAGTTGTCTTTGATGACATTTTTGGTTTTCTCCCCTGGCATTGGCGGAATTGAGATCCATTTCTTAGGTTGGGGCATCTGGAAGACGGAGTTACGTTACCCCGATGATATAATGGGCGATGAATAATAATGAAGCGCCATGAGAGTTCTTAACTTAAACTTAACCTAAATTCCAGACCATGGGCAACCACAGGAATAATTCCCTTTAAGCAAAAATTGCTATGGCTTAACCAGGAATCGAACCCGGGACCTCATGAACTGTAGTCAGAAACGCTGACCAGTAGCCCATGAGGCTGGTCGGTATATTTGTACTTTTTATGTATACTTAAGTAATACAACAGTAAATAAATCTCAATTTTTTTTTCAATTCCCTTTTACGAATAATATGCCTATTGCTATTATTCGACAGGTTTGTAAAGTGATTGATATTCTCCCACCTCACCCTATTCATGATTGTTTATTTTTCGCCACATTTCATTTCTAGTCACTGGTCCAAATATCCTCCCATGGACTTTCCTCTCTAAAACTCTGGAGTTGTTTTTTCATTATTTTTCCAGAGTGAATTTTGTTACAGCAGATGTTATTTCGGCATTGTAGGTCAAATAAAAACCATTTTTAAATTTTATATTAAAGCATTATTAAGATGGATGAATATATTTAGAGAAAATGGCTTTGTGATGTGAACAAAAAAGTCATTGCAATGCTGAATATGATGAGATTGTATTATGTTGTGTCTAATTAAATATCCTTTGTTTCTCTCGCATGTGCCCTGTAATTATAGCATTAAATTAATTTACAGTTATATACAATTTTTCTCATAGAGAAAGTTTAAAAGCAGCTCGCAAATATCTGTAGCGTAGACCATAATTTTAAAAAGTTCACATCTACTGAAAACGAAATCCGTAACGCAGGAACTCTGAGGTACGGGAAGTGCGCTGGTTCGCGTTACCATTCATTTCATGCACGGCGCGATAGACCTAGAAGGTCCTTGGCCTTACATCCGACTGCTGGCCTCACATCGACATTTGTTAATCACATATGTAGACGAACAATCAGCCAGTGTAGGGGTGACATGTGGTCAGTATGTCGGGTCTACCAGCCGTTATAACTGGATATCTCAATCTGGAGCCGCTAATTATTGTAGCTACCAAAATTCCTCACGATGCTATGTGGGCACCGGTCCCATACTGGCCGAAATTCCATGAAAAAATGTCTTCACCCATGGAGACCTAAGGCATCTTACCTTAACCACTTATCTACGGCGCGGGACTTGGGTTTCCATGGGGGAAGATATTTTCTCATTTCTGCCAGTATGGGACTGGCACCCACCCAGCATCGTGAGGAATTTAGATAGATACATTAAGTAGCAACTCCAGGTTGAGAAAACCAGCTATAATGGCTGGGGGACCCAACATGCTGTTCAAATGTCACGTCTACACTAGCTAAATGATCATCTACCTCTGTGATTAACACATGTGTATGTGAGACCCGCAGCCGGCTGGTAGGCAAAGGGCCTTCTAGACCTCTCGCGTCGTGAAAAAAAACGCATTAATTGCGTAAACTAAGCGAATTCCTCAGAAAGTTTAATTTATGGTTCCATTTAGTCATTCTATTTCGCCATGGAGTTTGGAATGTATTATTATTATTATTATTATTATTATTATTATTATTATTATTATTACTATTATAACTCCACCATGGCCGGTCCCAAGCCCGGATGAGAAAGGAGGAGGGGAGGAGTAATAACCTCATTAAAAAACCAGGTTCAGTTGGCTCCGACTCATAGTGCCCTGTAAGGGCCCCTAGCCAGAGTTACGGTGATGACCTCAAAGGCAGAGTCGGCGCAGAAGGAGTCCTTCAAGACGGCGGATCTGGTGGAAGAGGCAACTCTAAGGGAAATATACAAACGCTGCCTTGCGGTGAAGAGGGATATTGAAAGACTATGGGAAGAAAACCCAAACAAAAAATGTCCTGGTCCTTCAGGTTGGGGGTTGATGCGACGGGCTACTCCCCGTTCATTAAAAAAAATGAAATGTTAAAAAATCCAATGATTTACAGTCCGACAGATTTAAAAATATATAGAAAAGATTACGGAAACGGACAATGAAAATTGGAACATGGAACATACAGGGATTAGGAAATAAATTTGGAGAGATATGTAAAGAATTAGAGAATAGAAATCAAGATATTATAATATTACAGAAGATAAGGGGACGTTCATACATTTCTATAGTGAAGTACCAAAATGTCAAAGAGAAAGGGAATACAGAAACTTTGAAGGGCTGGGAAATAGAGCAAGAAACATGTTATAATAGAGACGAATGGAGGAAAATTATAAAGCGAAACTCAAGAGAAATGATTGGTGCCGGAAAAATGTATCAACATTGTTAAAACCGGAAATATATATATATTATTGTTATTATTATTAATATTATTATTATTATTATTATTATTATTATTATTATTTATCACCGCGGTGGACTAGTGGTTATGCCGCATCTGAAAACCTATACATTATACAAATTTTCACGAAGATCGGTTGAACGGTTTAGAAGTCTATAAAGGACATACAATATACATTCGTTTATATATATATATATATATATATATATATATATATATATGTGTGTATGTGTGTGTGTGTGTGTGTGTGGGGTGGGTGTGTGTGTGTGTGTGTGTGGGTGGGTGGGTGTGTGTGTGTTATATTGTAGATTTTCGAGGATATAAGTATGATTAAAAAAATGTTCTTGGGTTTTCCGTGTCATGGATTCAAGGTGGACCTCTGGTCACTGATTCCGACGTTTCGGCATGATCCCACATGTCATTATCAAGGCGGAAAACCCAAGAAAACTTTCTTAATTATATATATATATATATATATATATATGTTCACCGCTGTGGTCTCGTGCTGCCTTGTCACGCAGCGGGCCCGGGTTCGATCCCCGGTCCGGACAGTTTTTCTGGGTGAGGTTTGTTATCGGGGTTTTTCCTCACCTGTAAGACAAATGTCAGGAAAACTTTAAGGCCCAAAGGGTCCCCGAAATCATATGGCCATCAACACCATCATCATTATCATTATCATCATCATCCTTCACCGGTGTGGAAAGCAACGGGAAGCTACCACACCTACAATTCCCTAGTAAAGCTGCAAGCATAGCATGAAAATGCTATGATTGCAGTGAAGGACCTGCCTTCGGGCGGATATATATTTATATATAGAAGATAGGGTAACATTGCAACCTAGTGTAATAAGAAGTCAAACTTATGAGTGTATTTTGTTTTGGTTTCACACACAAATAGTTGAATATCTGTATTGCAATCCTATATTTTATTGTATACAAATCCCGATTGTATTGATAATATATGGAATACCCTACAATCCATGAAGATGTTGAAGATCGATATCTTTTGACCTCATGTTGACCCGAGCGGCACGTGTATCTTTGCCTCCTTATCGATTCAGTCGCTTCTAAGCCACGTGGATCAACTGATCGACATCTACCAGATGGCATTATCATTTATACATACCACCGCGCTTATCAAACATTGAAGAAATGCGATTCGGGTCAATAGGAGAGTCATTAATCACTAGAGCTAACACGTTCATGCTCTAAAAACCTACAGATACGGATTAATGAACTGAAATATGCTAATATATGTCTACCAACTATTTATTTTTCCCTTTATTTTTATTATATTTTGTTTTGCTCTCCCTTAGTTTAAACGGAAAATAGTAAAACTGTTATTCTCTCAAATATACAACGTGTCCACAAAAATAGTAATATCAATAAAACTAAAATATGGTCACAGATAGAAATAGGCCCTACATTATATAAAGGAAATGGTAAGCTAATGACAAATGAGGGTAATTTTGAGGAAGTGGCTGAATTCAAATACCTAGGAACAATAATCACAAATAGGAATGAGATACACAAAGAAATTAAACACAGGCTCAATTCTGGAAATGCGTGCTATAATGCATTGCAGAGACTCTTGACTTCCCAACTCCTTTCAAAAAACTTTAAACTGAAAATATATAAAACTATTATTCTACCAGTTATATTATATGGATACGAAACATGAACTCTTACTTTAAGGGCGAAAAGGAGATTACGAGTATTTGAGAATAAAGTTCTTAGGAACATTTTTGGACCAAAATGAGATGAGCAGACAGGTGAATGGAGAAGACTGCTTAACAGTGAATTACATAGTCTTTATAGGAAGTCAGATAAAATAAAAACAGTTAAGTCTCGTAGACTGCGAGGGCAGGGCATATGACACGGATGGAGAATGAAAGACGTGCATGCAAGCTTCTTGTAGGAAAATCAGAGGGAAAACGCCCAGTTGGTAGACCAAGAATGAGGTGGGAGAATAACATTAACTATGATTTGAGGGTAGTAGATTATACAGGGGATGATTGGAATACACTAACTCAGGATAGGGATGTATGGAGAGTTCATGTGTGAGTGGCCATGAACCTACGGGTTCGATAGTGCCAGTGAGTTAGTTAGTCCACAAATATAGTATCATACTTTAAACTACTACTACGTTGCTTTGGATAATCGTATCTAAATGAAATTGGTGACAATCAAAAAAGAAACTCAAAATGTTTGTGCATGTTAACAATGGAGAATAATGGACAACAATAGAGAAACTAAACTAAATTTAATCATGTTTTTTTTTGTGGTCGATATGGGTTCATTGTTGGATATTTAGCAGACAGGTTAAATGTGTATGTCGTGGGGGCCACATTCAATGTCTATGAGGTATAGCAAAAACTTTCTGAGTTTCTCTTTTGAATTTCACCTATTTCATTTAGATACGATGATTTTAAGTAAAGATGGATGCAACATGTTCATCGCATGGAAGATCACAGGATACCAAAACAAATGTTAAAATATGAACCTGCAGGAAGAAGAAGACCAGGACGTCCACTCAAAAGACTTTTGGATGGTGTTTCTCTTGAGACCGAAACAGGTCAACAAATGGCCTAAATTCGTGAATGTACTATGATGATGATGATGATGATGATGATTATCCAAAGCGACGAGGTAGTAGTAGTTTAAAATATGTTACTATATTTGTGGACACGATGTATTATACGGATGAGAAACGTGGATTCTTATTTTAAGGGAGAAGAAAAGATTACAATTATTTCAGAAAATTCTTAGGACAAATTTTGGACCAAAAATAGACACGAACAGACAGATGAATAGAGAAGCATACTTAACAGTGAGCTACGTGATATTTATGGGAAGCCTGATGTAATAAAAACAGTTAAATCTTGTAGATTGCGATAGCTGGATATGTGGAAGAACGGAGAATGAGAGAGGGGCATTGGGAACTCCTTGTAGGAAAACCAGAGCAAAAGCACCCAATAGGTAGGCCAAGAATGAGGTAGGAGAATAACATTGAACATGATTAGTGGGATGTAAATTATACAGGGGATGTTTGAAAAAGATTTGCTCAGCATAGGGGTATATGGAGAGTTTAGTCCGCGCGTCCATGAACCTCGGATTCGATAGTGTGAGTAAATTGGCAAAATACTAATTTATCATGTCAGTTATTTAAATGTGGCGGACAGCAAAGAAAATAAAGTTATGCATTATTTTTATAATTAAGATATTGTATAATTCGACACACACTTAAGTAATTTATTATCCTTCCTTTTATGTTTTATTACACACTAGCTAAAACCCGGCGTGCGCTGCTACGCCTATATACATGAAAATTAATGTGATATTATGTTTAGTTGAATAACTAAAAGGAAAAATAATTATAAATTTATATTTTTTAGATAGCCCGTACTGATTACCCGGCGTTTCCCGGGAAACTACTTATCCCGATCTTCTTGATATGAATGAGCTGAAAAACGAAAATTAATGTTTTATTTTTAGTTAAATAACTGGAAGGAAAAATGTATATCGTAATTATTTTTAGATACCCCGTGCTGATTACCCGGCATTATCTGGGAATCTACCCATCCCTATCTTCTTGGCATAAATGAGCTGAAAGACAGAAATTAATGTTCTTCTTATGATTAGTTGAATAATTAAAATGAAAAATAATTATAAATGTATATCGTAATTATTTTAAGATTCGCCGTGCTGAATACCCGGTGTTGACCGGGAATCTACTTATCTCGACCATCTTGGCATAAATGAGCTAAAAGACAAAATTCGTTATTGTGACTTATCCATAAAAGAATACCCGCCACGTGCTGCTATGCTTGCACACGAATCTACGTACTTGTCTCGATCTTCTTGGCATCAACGAAAGACAAAAATGGTTATTGTGAGTTATCTGTAAGAGATAAACATATTATGTTGAGGACTTTTTTGTAGTGCTTTTTGAGATGTTTAATTCTGTGTACATTAATGTTGTGTATTTGTTATGGTTTAGGCAGCGTAAGCTATTTAAGCGTCCAATGAGCTACTTTTTTTTACGCTTTCCACTACAAAGGGCGATTTTTAAGGGTGTAGCATTTGAGTATCACAAGTAGCCTATGTTCATCCCGGGAATCTCCTGAAAATTTTGCAGAAAGCCCCATCACAATCGGATCAACGGTAGGGCTGCGCATAAAGTACGAACAAACAAACAAACAAACATTAATTTTTATATATTAGATAATAAATAGATTAAATCAATTCATGCATCCTATAGGATACTTTGCCAATTTAAGGGTTAAAGAAATTCGCTGAGAAGTCGGGTAAAAAGTAGAGTATTAAAAACTACAATATAACTTACTAAGTCACTGGCACTATCGACCCTTAGGTTCATAGCTGTGTGGACATAAGCTCTCCACACATCCCTACCCTGACCTAATGTTTTCCAATCATCCCTTGTATAGTACAATTTACTTCTCAAATCATGGTTTATGATATTCTCCGCCCCATTCTTGGTCTACCAACTGGGCGTTTCCCTCTGGTTTTCCTACTACAAGAAGAACCCACGTCCCTCTTTCATTCCTCCATTCATGCCACATTTCCTGACCGTCGCAGTCTACGAGGCTTAACTGTCCTTATTATATCTGGTTTCCTATAAAGATCATGTAGCTCACTGTTCTATAGTCCTCTCCATTCATCTGTCTGTTTGTCTCTCTTTGGTCCAAAAATTTTCCTAAGAGCTTTATTCTCAAATATTCGTAATATTTTCTCCTCCCTTAAAGTAAGAGTCCATGTTTCGCATCCATATAATATAACTGGTAGAATAATAGGTTTACATATGTTCAGTTGTGGTGTCCAGGTAGCGTGCTACCTTGTCACGCAGCGGGCCCGGGTTTGATCCCCGGTCGGGACAGTTTTTCTGGGTGAGGTTTTTATCGGGGTTTTTCCTCACCTGTAAGACAAATGTCAGGAAGACTTTAAGGCCCAAACGGTTCCCGAAATCATATGGTCATCATCATCCTTATCATTATCATCATCCTTCACCGGTGTGGAAAGAACGAGAACCTACCACACCTACAATTCCCTAGTAAAGCTGCAAGCATAGCATGAAAATGCTATGATTGCAGTGAAGGACCTGCCCTCGGGCAGAATTACTATGGATGGATTTTAATGGCATAGCCCATTGTTGAGCCATAGCCTCTTCTTTGTCAGGAGTTAATAGACCAAGTTCATTTTAGTTATCTTATTTGCTCAAAGATGTCATGAGAGGCATGCGGTCAACATATCGACTCAACGAAACATCTAGCAGGCAACTACGGTATTACTAGGATGTCTGAGATCGATAAATTTTGCTTAGAGGCCTCTTTGTTCAAGCTTAAGGATCTTTTACGAAAATCTCCAGACTCGGGACACGCGGCTTAAAGTCTCTCCCCTGGATTTTTCGATTAAAAAAAGCCATCAACAGCGTTTGAACCCGGGATCCTCGGGACTAGGAGCAGGGAGCATAACAACTAGTCCACCACGGCCGACATCCACATAATATAACAGTTTTATATTTTTCAAGTTTAACGTTTTTTTGAGAGAAGTTGGGACAAGAGATCATGTAATGCATAATAGTACGCATTTCCAGAATTGAGCCTATTTTTAATTTGTTTGTGCATCTCATTCCTATCTGAATTAGTGTTCCTAGGTATTTGAATTCAGCCACTTGTTCAAAAGTTCCCTCATTTGTCATTAGTTCTTCATTTCCATTATATAATGTAATTCTATGTGTTATCATATAGCATATTTAGTTTGATTAATGTTCACTTCCAGTTCCAATTTCGTAGTGTTACTCACAGTGTGTGTGTGTGTGTGTGTGTGTGTGTGTGTGTGTGTGTGTGTGTGTGTGTGTGTGTGTGTGTGTGAGACTCAAATTATCAGACATAATTAATACAAATAAAATTCATATTAAAATTCTGTAGAAGTAAACAATCTCAAAGTAAAATATTAAAATAGAAACCTGATAAGTCTCGGTATCCTCAGCTAGGTTGTTTTTTTTTAATTTTTAAGAACTGTAGCCTTTTCGGAAACCGTAATTAGCTACAGATGACGTTGGAAGGCCACTGATGTAAAAAGCGTCGTCATCAACAACTGATAGTAGTGCATATCCTCCTGCTATCGATGGAATCCGGATTACGAAACGCCTACAACTCTTAAAAGTTTTTAATTTTTTTAACCAAGTTAAGGACGATGGCACCTGCCAGGTATATATTTTAATATTTTACTTCTTTGGGATATTATTAATTTTTGTTTTGTTAATTAATTATATATATATATATATATATACAGTTATATTCACCTATAGTAATTCTGCCCGAGGGTAGGTCTTTCACTGCAATCATAGCAATTTCATGCCATGCTTTGCAGCTTTACTAGGGAATTATATGTGAGGTAGCTTCCCGTAGCTTTCCACACCGGTGAAGGATGGCGATGATAATGATAAGGATGATAATGATGGCCGGATGATTTCCGGGGACCGTTGCCCCTAAGCTTCCTGACATTTGTCTTACAGGTGAGGAAAAACCCCGAAAAAGTCCTCACCCAGGAGCCTTTCCCGACCGGGAATCGAACCCGAACCCGCTGCGTGAGAAGGCAACACGCTACCTCGAGACCACAGGAGATGGATATATATATGTGTGTGTGTGTACATATTATATATTGATGCAAAACACTGACTCTCACTTTAAGGGAGGAGAAAACATTTCGAGTATTTGAGGATAAAGTTCTTAGAATTTTTTTTAACCAAAGACAAACGAGCAGGCAGGAGATTAGAGAAGACTATATAACAGAGATCTACTTTATCTTTTGAGATAATAGGTGTAATAAGAACAGCTAAGTCTCGTAGACTGCGATTCGCAGGGCATGTGGCACAACTGGGGAATGGAAGAGTGGCATGGAAACTCCTGGTACGAAACCAGAGGGAAAGCGCTCAATAGGTAGGCTAACAATAAAATAGGAGAATAATATTAACCATGATTTCAAGCAGGCGAAATATATATGGGATTATTGGAAAACATTACTTCGGGATAAGGAAATACGCGGAGAAAAACTTCCGGGTTCAATACTACCAGTGCATAAGTATATATATAGGCCTATATATATATATATATATATATATATATATGTGTGTGTGTGTGTGTGTGTGTGTGTGTGTGTGTGTGTGTGTATGTGTAGTCCACCGCTGTGGTCTCGAGATAGCGTGCTGCCTTGTCACGCAGCGGGCCCGGGTTCGATCCCCGGTCGGGACAGTTTTTCTGGGTGAGGTTTTTTATCGGGGTTTTTCCTCGCCTGTAAGACAAAAGTCAGGAAAACCTTAAGGCCCAAACGGTCCCCGAAATCATATGGCCATATCATCATCCTTACCATTATCATCATCATCATCATCCTTCACCGATGTGGAATGCAACGGGAAGCTACCACACCTACAATTTCCTAGTAAAACTGCAAGCATAGCATGAAAATGCTATGATTGCAGTAAAGGATCTGCCTTCGGGCTGAATTACTATGGATGGATGGATATATATATATATATATATATATATATATATAGGCCTTCTTCTTCTTCTTTTTCTTCTTCTTCCTTTCCAGGATTAGGTCAATGCGACCTGTTCCAGTCTCAAATCCATCGTTTCCTTGGTCGTCCCAAAGAACTTTTTCCATGCGGTTTGTAGGTGTTGATCGTTTTGGGTAATCTTGTATTGTCCATTCTGTCTAAATGTTCTTTCCATCGGTATTTGTGCTCTTCTATTTTGTCGAGTATTGAAAATATATCCACTTCATTTCTTATTGATTGATTATGTAATCTATCCGTGAGTGTATATCCTTTTACGGATCTTAAAAATTACATTTCAGTAGCTTCAATGTGTGAGATATCTTTTTTTGTAAGTACAGATTCAGATCCATATAAAAGAACAAAAACAGCCATAATTTTATAAAACCTGAGCTGAGTTTCTCTTCGAGTCTTTCGGAGGGTTCTTCTTATGGTGCCACACATCATTTGATATCGGTTTAATTTATAATGTTATCCCAATCATAGCTAAATGTTATATCTGAACCACGATAGTTAAAGTGTGCTATCTGTTCTGCACATATATATAATCTCAATTAATTTATAAACTCTCTTGAGTAATATTCGTATTGATACACGTTTCTAAAGAACTACTCCAGAGAAGGCTATGCATTTTATGGCCCTTTGTATAGTATATGATGAAGCTTCTCTAGATATTTCAGTAAAATACTCCTTCAAAACCCACGTTTTCATCAATAGTTTATATAAAACTGTACCCCTTTTAGAAGTTAAAATCCAATTATATTCTGCATTCAAAATATTATAGGTACGATAATAAAACTGCTAGGAAGAGTTTTAAATATATATTTAAAACTATTATATAATAACTACTAGCTAAATTGCACTTTATTACCTATTATAGAAGGCGAAAAAACTGTGCTTCAATATAAGTGTGTTATGGCAAAACATATTCCTCTTATTCTTTCTTCTTTGGCTTCACAACCCTTTGAATCTAGTCTTAACCGCCACATGACGTACGCCTTGGACTACCACTATCAAACTATTTATTATATAATTGCATTCATTCGTTGCGATATTAAAGTGAAAAGTGAAATTTGAAATGTTCACCCAAATACTTTATATTATTACATAACGGATTTAATTACTTTCTTCATTTTGGTATTAATCTATTATATAATGTTGTGTTTATAAGTATAACTCTTCTTTGCACTAATTCTTTGTGTGTCAGAGTACGTTTTATATTTTGAAACTTTATCTTAAATTTGTTTTATTTTATATTAGACATATTTCCCAATGTCTTTAAATACCTTCATCATAAGTAATGCCACGAGTGATTTCCAATTTATCTAGAGAATTTGGAAATCAAGTGTGGCATTTGTTAGAACTGTTTAACGAATAAAATTAAGCTGTTTACTCACAAATCATTACTTAACTATAGTTATTTAAAAATATTTATATATTTAATGTAAACGGCGATGTTTGAAAACAAATGAGAAACGATTGGTACGCTACATTTACTTATTTTGTTCGTCACTGCAAACAGATTTTATTATGTATTGCCAAAGGAACGCAATATTGTAAGAATGCACTCTAGGGGAGAAAAAATTAAACACATCAAACTGTATATTAATTCATTTCTGATGTCCTATGATGTAAATATGAAACTATATTTTTCTGGGAAAAAATACATTTAAGAAAGTGCATACAGTGGTTTGTTTTTTGGTGGTATAATCAATTGCTACAAAGTTTTTGTATTAACTCCCGCATGCGGTATGTGTTGACATTCATGCACTATATATACAATCTGGTAGCCGTATTTTTTGGTGAGTCAGTCACTGCAAAATAATGCTATGACCTATTCAGAATGTTAAAAAGGAGATGCTTTCTTTATTATGATAAACTGCATTTGGTAAATTCTAGGCGAAAGACGACTGTGATTGGTTGTAAAACAGAAATCATTGTAACGTGATTGGTCATTGACTCCCATTTGGGGCATGAGTTAAATAGTCAGTATAAATCTACTCTGAATTGTTTTGTTTATTTCTCCTTCTATTTTTTAATTTTTTTGTGCCAGATTTTATTTTGTCTTGAAACTGTCTCCTAAATTTATATATTTTATTTCCCCTCTCCCTTTAACTAAAACTTTGTAATATATATATACATACATATATATTCTATATGTATTATTTTTGCAAATGAACTGCACCCGAGCACGAACACTTGCTCATTCGGTTGGGGTGTCAATACTGTGTACAACATTTATTTGTGAATAAAATTTATTCTTATATATTCTGTAATAAAGAATGGATACCATGGTATCCTTATATCGAAACGCTCAGCCAATATTCCCGAACAACCTGTGAAAGTTTGTTGGCTGGGTTCTGATCCACTCTACATACAATACTGGAGTGATTATAACCAGTTACAAACTAAGAGACTTGTCGTTAAAGTTGATTAATAGGCATATACTCTAGTATGCTGAGGAACTTACTTGAAGTTGCTGCGCTGAAACTTGGAATATTATCTCAAGTGCATACTCCATGTGGGATATTCTTCATTATTACCAGCTTCCTTACCTGAAACAAACAAGATTATTGTTTGCCAACAAGTTCTAAATATAACATAACAGCTACTCAAATTTAATTATAATATTATTGGATACAGAGCGATTCCCATACGTATAGATTTCGTGCTATACATAATAAAATAAATAAATAAATAAATAAAGCCTGATATGTCCCTTTAGGGCAAAGGCCTCCCTGTACAGAGGTTAAGCTCTATTTGAGAGTGTCACCCGGTGAGCTACTCCGTGGTGAGAAGTTGACTTGGATGTAGCACTTGGTTTGTATACACTGTCTGTTCTGTGATTAGTTAATACACAGTTGGCTCTCCATCGTTCTCCAGCTTTTCCTGCATCTGGCGACTCTGGACCATTGCGCCCCTGCTCGTTCTTTGAAGATGTCAGCCCATCGTCGTCTTGGTCTTCCGCGCTGTCTCTTGCCTGTGTACGGGTTCCACATGGTTGTTTTTATTGTCCACCTGTCGACCTGTATTCTTGCGACGTGGCCTCCCCACTTCCATTTTTTCCTGATGGCTTGTTGTGCGGGATCAGTTGTAGAGGATATCGCTTGAAGTGTTGTATTCGAGATTCTGTCCTTCAGAGTTATGCCTAAGATTTTCCTCTCCATTTTCCTTTGGCATACTTGGAGTGTGTACTTCAGTTTGACAGTAAGATTCCAAGTTTGGCAGCCATACAACAGTGTTGGAAGAACACAGGTTTGTAGTGTTTCCATTTTGAGTTTCCGGTTGAGTGACTTGTCCAGCAGTATAAATTTCAGTGACCAGAACGCCTTCCAGGCGAGAGCTATTCTTCTGCTTATTTCCTTCTCTACTTTCTAATGGAAGGAGAGTAGTTGTCCTAAGTATATGTACTCGCTTACATATTGAATATCCATTCCATCGACTTTGATTGGGTTTTCCGGACCATTAGACATAATTTGTGTCTTGCTTTTGTTCATCGAAAGGCCTGCAATTTTGCTAGTTTCTGAGAGCTCTTGTAGCATTGATTGGAGTTGTTTAGGGGATCTGGCGAACAATACCACGTCGTCAGCGAATTTTAAGTTGGATAGCCTGCTCCCGTTTATATTTACTCCGTATTTCTTGTTCCAGTTTAGTTTTCGAAATATGTCTTCAAGCACGCATGTAAAAAGTTTAGGAGAAATTGGGTCGCCTTGTCGTACTCCTCTTTTGAGACTGAATGGTTGTCCCACAATAATATAGGGTTTAAAGAAAGATCAGGACTTGCTTGGTTTAGGTTTGGGGGCATGCAAATTTCTGAAAATGACTAACGATCATGATACGTGAATATGTCTAATGTGCGGGCTCTTTGAAGCCGAAATAACGTATAAATTTTAGGAAAATGTAACGATTTAGAATATTCGAGGCATTACTTGTGGACGGAGAGATTTCTAAATTATAATCATGAAAGATTGGCATGCTACGAGTTAATGGTAAACCCAGAAAATTAGATAAACTTAGGTAATTTCTGGATAAAACGCGGAAAATAACAACACTCATTCGAGAATAAATAAATATGTAAGCAAAGTATAATATCGTCAATCCTTAATAACTTTACGTAACCTAATTAATGTATAAAGTAATTGTATTATTTGTTTTTTTCTATCTATTTTGTATTATGACATTTTAATTGAAATGGACTGTCAATAGCACGTGCGACTTGCTACCTCCCGTAGGATCCATATTTGTAAATAACATTGTACGTATCTTATTTTTAGTCTAATAAAGTCCTACTACTACTACTACTAACGAACTAACTAACTAACTCACTGGCACTATAGAACCCATAGGTTCATGGCCGCGGTCATAAGCTCTCCATACATCCCTATCCTGAGCTAATGTTTGGGAATGTTTGGAAAACATTAGCTCAGGATAGTGATGTATGGAGAGCTTATATCTGAACGGCCATGAACCTAGGGTTCGATTGTGCCGTGAGTTACTTAGTTATTGTCAAAAAATATGTGAAATATGGCCATTACAAGTGGGAGATTTACCTGAAATTCAAAATTAAAAAATGACTCTAGCAACATCCATGTTTAATTCATCGCAATGTATACAATATAATTTAATTAACCCTTAACATTTCATTTATTTACGCGTAGCAACTCATGCCGCGTATTAGCCAGTTAATAATTTATCAGTATTTCCTAATCTATCTTTCATATCTATGAATAAAATTTCTATAAATATAAAAGTACCATATTTAAACCAGCTTGTGCTTTCAATAATTGATTGAAACCTAATCCAAATTTAGATTAACATTAATAAACATTTTAAGAATCCAGTTATACAGATTAATGGAAAATTGCATTCATTTAAATTTCAATACGTGACAAATTACGTAATAAAGCAATGATAACCAATATAACAATAAAAAGTCGCACAATAGATAATTCATTGTTTCCAATCACGTGACAAAATCAATTATTTCCGAGGTTGTATCGACAATTGTTATTATTATCATTCTCTTCATTTTGGTTTCGAAATAAAACAGATGCTAATGTTTCATTAGTAATGAAATAATGTATTCGAATTGCAATCAAGTTTAAGCAGAGCTTTGTGATTATTATTGTGTTATTTCCAATTATACTGTGACGAATCTAATCATTTTTCAGTATTTCTACGTAAATAATGGCTGCCAACATTGTTTAACATCATAATGCAGAATGCAAAAACAGGAAGTAAATCATCATATTCGTGAATACAATCTGCATTTAAAATTCAACAACGTTGACAAAGGATTTAGTATGAATTTATAATTTAGCATTTTACATTTTAAAATAAAAAATACTTTGTAGACTATATTTACCAGAATCACAAGATATATGAATATAAAATATACAAACCATTAAACCAAAATAATTAAGGAACCACCAGTATATTGAGGTATACGCTTTAGGTTGTACACAGAAATTAATTTTGTATTTTTTTATCTCATATAAAGATGCTTTGTGTATTCACAAAAGAAACTATTAAATACAGAAAAGAGCTTTTAATAACGCATTTGTTTACACTTATGTAGAATCTAAGAGAAGACATTAAATAATATGTAAAGCATTTATAATAAAATGTTTCTTTGAATTTTTTTAACAAAAACATAATCTCTTCCTTTTCATCAGAATAACATGCACATAATTACAATAATGAATAATAATTATATTTTTTTATGTGCCAAGGGTATTATTATGGTTCTTATGCCCTTAGGCGACATGTTATTAGGCTGAGGGCCTTTGTTCCGAGGCTTGGGAAGTTGCAAGAGGGTATAATAAGTAATAATATCCTTGATGCATACATGTCTGAGTACTTCATGTCTTAGTATCTTATAACACTGAACATAAAAAAGAAACTTTTTTTGTCTCAGAAAGAAACAAATATGTGATTCTGACAGTATTTTTGATCCTGAATTCAAATATGATATCGCTTTTTCTCCATCACGCAAGGTTTCCGAGAGACAGGTATTTATAATTTCAAACACTTTAATATTTCCTACATTCGTAACTACTCAATACTCGAAAATTGGGACTCATCTAGAAAGTAAGAAATGACGACTTTCTGCTATATGTCGCCTGTGGAGCATCCCTCTTGATGACCCAACAATAATCGGCCAACATATTAGGATTCCATTTGCCTTGATATCTCTTTTCCATAACTGAAAATCATTTGAGTTAGCTCATTTGATTTTATTTTACAATGGACAAATGGACGAAAAAAACGTTGATTAAAAAATAATTATTTAAATCCGTTAATTGAAATTGAAATAAAAAAACTGTGGGTGATGGAGAAATTCCGAATACGTATTTGAAAACACGATAAAAAAACTGCATTAAACAACTATTGGTACACATGAGACAAAAATCATGTTGACCAGTGTAATTAATGACGTTGCTACCAGAAAAATAAAGTCCCAATAGGGAATGTGGCTGAGCCGAACATAACGCGAGTCAAGGTTGTACTTTATGCTGGTTGAGTGGAAGAGAAGGCCTTATGGCCTTAACTCTGCAAGAATAAATAAAACATTATTATTATTGTTATTGTTATTATTATTATTATTATTATTATTATTATTATTATTATGTTTCAAAAACAAAGTTTGGCAATGCGTTGTAAGCATCACTATAAACTAATCTAAAATACAAGAATAATATAACATTTAATACTAGTGCGACGTCATTTGAGTGCAATAGTCAAATTAATACAATAAACCTTGTTCGATATCAGGAATCTGTACAAACTAATTGAATTTGTTATGTGTAGTAGAACGGTACAACAATCATATCACGTCATCACTAATCAATGGTATTCGAGGCAATATATAAATATTTTCTTAGTATAGTGTATTAGTTAATAAAATGTATAGCGGATCCAGTGCTTTGAATTGCATTCATAGAGGTTTATTTTTAGGGGGCTGTAAATAATATAGTTTCATAAATATTCTAAATGTGTTTATCATAAGTAATGCCACGAGTGATTTCCAAATTATCGATAAATTCACGACTCACGAAGTGAGGAGTGAATTTATCTAGAGGATTTGGAAATCAAGAGTGACATTTGTTAGGAAAATTTAACGAATAAAATTAGGCTGTTTACTCACAAATCATTGTTTAAATATAGTTATTTTAAAATATTCATATATTTAATGTAAATGGCGATGTTTGAAAACTAATGAGAAACGTTTGTTATGTTTCACTTGTTCATCACTGCAACCAAATCATATTATTTATTCCCAAAGGATTGTAAGAATGCACCCCCTGGGGGGTCCGCTTCTCGGGCCCCACGCTATGCTCAGAACAGCAACAGGGCGCGTCCCCAGGTGGCAGATCGGGGAACGGTCGGTGGTTTGCTTACATTCCTCCCGGCTAGGCCCAGACCGGACCCGCGGGCCATTTGTGAGGTCGCCAGGACTCGAGCGACCTGGCGTACTATATAGCTCGTACTGCGCTCACTTCAGCTGCCAAACACGTCCCCTCGGTGGCGTAGTGGGGAAGAGGTCAGTGGATCTGCTAGTCAGTCCTCTCTTCCAAGTCCGATGGACTCGCGAACCATAAGTGGGGTCAACAGGGAGACGATGAGCGACCTGTTGACTAAAGCTCACATTTCCTGGACCCACAGCAGGAAAGTGACCACCGTGGCGAAGTGGTGGGAGACTGGAGATTAGAAGCTCCTTTCTCTTGGTTCAATGAACCCGAAGTCCATCTGTGAGGGCATCAAGGGCGGATGAGCACCCTGGATGCCTACATTGCTCAGTGGGCTGGACTCACAGCAGCGGCACGACGAGGCCTAGTCTTGCGAACGCGCTGGTTGGGACAATACCGGGCGTAATGCTGGGAATTACCACCAGGTCAGTAAGCTCGGAAACGGAAAAGCGCGATCTTTTGGCTGTGGGATTTGCGCCGACTCCTGGACCGGGTGACCCAAGGACAATCTGTGAGGTCACCAGGAGTTGAGCGACCTGACGTACTAATGCTCAGGCTGGACCCACTTCAGCAACAAACACACGTCCTCAGCTGGTGCTGCACTGGGGTAATAGTCGGTGGATCTGCTCGACAGTCCTCTCGGCTAAGTCCAAGGGACTCGCGAACCATTAGTGGGATCGGCAGGAGATGAGCGCCTTGTCTTACTATTGCCTCACCTGTTGGAGCTTGCGAGCTCCACGCTGGCCCACAACAGCAACAGGACACGTCCCTGGGGGCAGACCAGGGTACGGGGGAGCAACTGTGCTGGCTCCCTGCTAAGCCTACGGGCTCGTGGACAAACTGTGGGGTCGCCAGGAGATGAGCACCTGGACGTACTAAAGTCTCACACTATGGGGCTTGAGGATTCAAGCCCTAGCCGGACTCACAACGGCTGCAGGATGCTTCCCTGGAGATAGAACAGGGGAACGGTCGGTGGATCTGCGACAGCAGTCCTCCCGGCTAGGCTCGAGGAGCCCGTGGACCAACTGTAGGGTCGTCAGGAATGAGCGACCTGACGTACTATGTAGATCAGCAATTTCCCTGAAGTTGCGACTCCAACACCTTCTCCCTGAGGTGTTGGTTTAAGGCCGAGAACTTGAACGTGGATGCGAGATAGGTAGGGAGGACAAGATTCTGGGACTTGGGAGTACGGTCTTTGACCGAGATATCACAAGGGGTGGAGGCATGGGTCCAGATGTAAGAAAAGCACCCTAGTGGAGAAAAAATGAAACCCATCAAACTGTATATTAATTAATTCCTGATGTCCTACGATGTAAGTATGTCAATTATATTTTTCTGGAACGTAATTACCTGTGAAATAATACGTTTAGGAAAGTGAAAACAGCGGTTTTTTTGTGGTATAATCAATTGCTACAAATGTTTTATATTGCATCCCGCAAGCACTATCTGGTTACATTCGTGCACTATGTATGCAATCTGGTAAGTACATGCATTCTAGGATTCTTACATCTTAATGTATAAATTGTTACATTCGACGTACTTCTTAGAGAGTTAGTCACTGCAGAATAATTGTCTGACCTATTGAGAATGTTAAAAAGGAGGAGCTTGATTTTAAAGTGATAGAATTAAATTAATAAAATCGAGGTGAAAAACGACTGTGATTGGTTGTAAATCAAAATTCATTGAAATGTGATTGGTCATTGACTCCCATTTGGGGCATGAGTTAAATAGTCATGATTTTTCTTTTGCACGGTAGTGCGTTCTGTTCTTCTTACAGCAATGGTGACCACGATTAAAAGTTCAATTTCCTACATTTCCGAATTGCCAACCTATAAATAAGTAAATACCATGTACAATGTATATACAAAAATGTATCCAAAAGATGGTGTTAGTATACATTATACGAAACAAATCACTGCATTTTAAATGAACTGAACTTTATTTGAAAAATGTAAAACAATAAGTTCGTACTAGCCGTCATTTTATCACTGATTGGTGTCACGGCCTGCTGTAGTCTCAACAAAATTATTTTCGGCATTTACCGTTGGACACACTGTTAACGTTAGTCAGTTGTTTATAATGAACGTAAATATTCCTATGATAGATATAATTTTACTATTTATTATTTTGAAAACACCATCGTGCAAAATATTATGTAAAACGATCTCGGAAATTAAAAACCTCGCTATCGCTTGGTTTTTAATCATGTCCTCACTTCTGTAAAAACCACTTTTGAACCTCATAGTGTAACACACTATTATGCACTAAATCGTAAGATTGCATCTTAGTATAATGATGTTAGACTCGTGACAGTGTTTTGTTTAGGTTTCACATACTAATAGTTGAATAGCATAATGAGCAGTTAGACTTCTGACTGTTTCTTGTTTTGGTTTCACATAAAAACAGCTGAATAGTATAATGAGAAGTTAGACTTCCCACTGTCTTTTATCATGGTTTCAGACACAAACAGTTGAATAATATACATATAGATGGGATCGGAAAAGGAACACCGATATCTTAAAATAATTGAAGACTACGCCAATTTTGGAATATATTAAACAGTATCAACTAAATTGGAAACACCATCTTAAAAGAATGAGTTCAAACCGGATCCCCAAAGCTGTTTATAATTGTATACCAAGAGGATGAAGATACCTGGGCCGTCATATGAAACGCTGGAGGGAAAATTTTCTATAGGATCGTAACAGGCCTTGGCCTAATACTTGGAAGGAAGAATAAGACATATATTATCTACAATACAATATTATATTTTTGCGCGATAGTGCGTTTTGTAGTACTTACAGCAATGGCGACCATGATTGAAAGCTCAACATCCTACATTTCGGGATTGCCAACTTAAATAACTATACTGTAATATTACATTTACACCCTCGTGCGGGAAGTAAAACCACTGCCCTCTATGTATACTACGCACAATGTATATACAAAAAATATCCAAAAGATAGTGTTAATATACATTATACGAAACCAATCATTGCATTTTAGATGAACTGTACTTTATTTGAAACGATATAAAACAATGAATACGTATTTGCGGCCATGTTATCTATAATTGTTCTCAAGGCCTCCTGTTGTTTTAACTAACGAACATTGCCCACACTGTTAACGTTAGTCAATTGTTTATAATGAACGCAAATATTTCCAAAAAAGATGCTATTATTTTACTATTATTTATTATTTTGAAAACACCATCGCGCAAAAAATAATGTAAAACGCACGTTTGTGAAGTGTTTAAAGAATCTCGGAAATTAAAAACCTCGTTATCGCTCGGTTTTTAAATATTTTTCCTCAATTCTTTAAAAACCACTTACCAATGTCGCATCGTAATATACTATTATTTCATAAAAATTCTGACTCTACTTATCACTTTAAGCACGAAATTTGAATATATATATATATATATATATATATTCAAAAATGTAGTCACAGTATTGTTTTCTGAAATGCTACAATATGGTTGGCATCTCCCTTAAAGGGAGTGGATATTAACACATGATCTGTAGGTTCCTGAGACAAAATGGTCGTTTACACACGTGATCGCTAAGTAAAAAACAGGTTTGACTGTATAAAGAATGGGGGTTCATTTATTCTGTGAATATAAAAGTTTGAAACAGTATAGCAGACAAACTGGCTGAAACAGGGATTATAAAACGTATAACCCTGGAATAAACTTTGATATTATAAAAGCCACCAGGAGTAGGTAATTCAATATCTTGAAACGCGATGTAAAGTCGCAGGGAATAATACGCTTGGCTTATTCGCATTTCCCGTAGTTTTGCTTTTTTTTAAATTCACAGTCGAAAGAAAAGGAAACAAAATTTTCATATGGTTAATATAAGACACACATGGAATTCAAACATATAAAGAGATAGACAGTGGGCCAACCGGTGATAAATCACTGCATGGATTTTCTGACACACAAAATTGTGAGTCTAACTTCATAATGTCATTCCATCTGTTGGACATTACCTTTTTTCATCATCATTATCATCATCATCATTATAATTATTATTATTATTATTATCTTCTTCTTTTTCTTCTTCTTCCTTTCATGTGATAGACCTAGCGGTCTGTTATGGTCTCAATCCAACGTTTGAAGGGTCTGCCCAATGATCTCTTGCCTGATGGCTAGTAATTCTGTTCTGATCATTCTTCTTACGTCAGATTTCCAGTTGTTTCTGTATTTTTGCACATATCCTATGATTGATTCTGTTTGTAATTCTTTGAGAATCTCAGAATTCCTTTTATGGTCTGTTCTTGAGTAACCTGCAGAACGTCTCATAAATTGCATTGCTGCCGCAGTTAGTCTTTGTTCATCTATCATCATTTAGAGCAGTCCTTTTACATTTCCTTTTGAGAATTTTTAGTAAGTAAATCCTTACAACAGCTTTCTCGCCAGAAGTGGGCAAGTCCAGTAGTGGGGTTGCCACCTTAGGCCTCTGGACAGGCGCGATTATAATATAAGCATTTACTCTATATCTTGATGGAACGGTTATACCGCTGTGACTCGGTCCCTAGAGCCCCGTTTGTTTTAGGTAGGTTACACCACGAGCAGATGGCGTTGGGATTTAGATAGGAGAGGTTATATAGAATGCATTTCACTATATTTTGCAACTTTATTATTATTATTATTATTATTATTATTATTATTATTATTATTACTATTATTATTATTATTATTATTATTATTATTATTATTATTATTATTATTATTATTGTGGGCCGAGATGGACTAGTGGTTATGCTCCTTACTCCTGGTCCCGAGGGCCGCGGGTTCAAACCCGGCCGGATTCTATGGACGTTTTAGGATGGAAAAATCCAAAGGGGGAACTCTTCCGGGAGGGATTTCAAACCGTGGGTCCCGAGTCTCAAGGCTTCAAGGCTCGTAAAAGATCCTTATGCGTGAATTAAAAGCACCTCAGTGAGACACCTTGTAGGTAACTAAGGTATTACATGAATGGGTAACGTACGGTAAATTTTGCAGAGGACCCTTTATTCAGACTTGGGGCTCTTTTACGAGCCTCAAAATCTTCAGAAACGGGACCGAAGTCCCTCCATGATGACTGATCCCTTAGTATTATTTTTTATTATTATTTCTTTGTCATTTGTATATTGTGGAGCCTATACCTATCATGTAGGGCTATTATTATTTATGTAGATAATTCATAATATATATAATGTAATCCTGGTGAAGTGGAAGAGAGGATCTTACTGACTAAACTCTATCAGGTAAAATGAACCATTATTATTATTTTTTTTTTTATTATTATTATTATTATTATTATTATTATTATTATTATTAATATTATTATTATTATTATTATTATTATTATTATTATTATTATTAATGTGTTGAAACAAATGTGTAGTTAACTGTGAACATGGGTACCGGAAAAATGTATATTCATTGTAAAAGCCGGAATAATAAAAAAAATATTATTATTATTATTATTATTATTATTATTATTATTATTATTATTATTATTATTATTATCAGGGGGCACGCCGTAGCGTAGTGGTTAAGGCACTGCGCTACAAGCAGGAAGATTGAGGATTCGAGTCCCGGTGAGGTCAGGATTTTTAAACTGACCCAAACCTTCTGGCGGAATTATGGCCTTGGGGTCGACTCAGCTTCTAGCAGAAATGAGTACCAGACGCTTGTTCTGGGGGTAAATGCGGCCGTCACTTAGGGCTTACAACCGGGCTGACATCAAGTGCCGATTGTCCAGAAAAAGTGGGAGCCTTAACCTCCTACTACCCCCAAAGGCCTCCTGAGGCCTGCAGTTCGATTAATTTACTTTATTTTATTATTATTGTTATTATTATTATTATTATTATTATTATTATTATTATTATTATTATTATTATTATTATTATTATTAATAATACCATTATCATTATTACTTATAGTTCGTTGGTTGAGAGTATACTACTGTATGGTGCGGAAACGTGGACATTATGTAGAGAGCAAGCACATGAACTATTGGTGACAGAGATGGACATTCGGAGGCCTTCTAGTAATTCGAGATAAAATTAGAAATACTGAAATCAGAGAAATAATGGATGTTCAAAAAAGATGTTCTAAAAGTTATTGAAGAAGGATGACTGAGATGGTTTGGCAATGTAAAAAGAATGTCCGATGACAAGATACCTAAGTTGTTATTAAATTTTGAAGCGGAGGGCAACAGAAGAAAGAGGAAACTAAAGAAAAGTGGATTGAAGGAGTGTATAGGAGTATGGTGTCGAGATTATTAACAGAGAGTGATGCGGAGAATATGTGTTTTGTGGAGGAGTAAAATTTACAATGAGTTGTAGGAAAACTACTGTATTGTAGAGAAATTGCTAATAAAATATTATTGTTGTTATTATTATTAATACTATTATTATTATTATTATTATTATTTATTATTATTATTATTATTATTATTATTATTATTATTATTATTATTATTATTATTATTATTACTTACATTTTGCAGATGATCAATTGTTAATTGCACAAGATTATGAAGATTTAGAATATATGACTAGAAAATTAATAGAAGAATATGAAAAATGGGGATTAATTTTGAACATGAAAAAAAATGAATATATTAAACAGTACTAACTAAATTGGAAACACCATCTTGAAAGAATGAGTTCAAATCGGATCCCCAAAGCTGTTTATAATTATATACCAAGAGGACGAAGATCACTGGGCCGTCCTATGAAACGCTGGAGGGAAAATTTTCTATAGGATCGTAACAGGCCTTGGCCTAATACTTGGAAGGAAGAAGAAGAAGAAGAAAAAACATATCAATTGGTGAACCAGAACAAACTTTAATTTCTGAGACTGGAGAAACAATAAAATCTTGTAGTGAGATCACATATTTATGAATAAAAATAAATAAAAATAGGAGTTATGAAGAAGAAATAAGAAATAGAAATAATAAAGGAACATTTGCAATTGCTTGCCTCAATGGAATATTGTGGGATAAAAATATAAGTAATACAAATAATATATCATACAATATTGTTAAAAGCATTATTACTTATGGAGCAGAACTTTGGCCATTAACAACAAAAACAAATAAGTATATTTTGGCAAAATTGATTTTATACGAAGGGCAGCAAAATGTCAAGAAGAGAAAAATAAGGAACTCAGTTATAAGGAAGAAAATGAAGATTGAAGACACTATTTTAGATTATATTAAAACTCAGCAATTAAGATGGTACGGACATGTCCATCGAATGGAAGAGGATCGGCTAACAAAATCTGTTTTGGAATGGAAACCTGAGGGAAGACAGGCAGAGGAAGACCTAAAACCTCCTGGAGTCAGAGAATATATTTATACATGAAGAAGAAACATCTACAACTAGGAGATTGGATATACCGACAAAATTGGCTATTAGGATCCGGACGATGTCAAAGACATTAATCAACCGATGATCTATCTATCTATCTATTATTATTATTATTATTATTATTATTATTATTATTATTATTATTATTATTATTATTATTATTATTATTATTATTATTATTATGGTCATTGGTAAAAATGGTCACTTTGTCTGCGGACGTATCAGTCCGGAACCAAGTTCTGCGACTAAATTTACTACAGTGTTAGAATGAATCGTTAGATGACACTAGAATGTTAGAAACTTTGACTTCTCTAATACTTTTCCATCAACGTAACGGGATTAAATTAATCTCATTACAGACTAGTGATTTGTGGGAGCAGTGCTTGTCTTTTTATCCTGGTTGTTACAAATCCGTTTATCGCTGACGGAGAACTTGATGTTACAATTCTAAAAAAAAATAGTTTTATTCAGCTCTATCATCCCATTATGTGGAGCAATAAAAACAGAGGATTACCAGGAAATCAATCTGACAAGGAAAATATAACATACCACAGTTCAACTGAATACACTGGTCAACATGATTTTTTTCTCATGTGTACCAATAGTTGTACTTGATGCAGTTTTTATCGTGTTTTCAAATATGTATTCGAAATTTCTCCATCACCCACAGTTTTTTTTTAATTTGAATTTCAATTAATGGATTTAAATAATTATGTTTTTAATAAACCTAGATTTCTTCCCGGAAAATCTTGGCGCAGTGAGCGATGAGCACGGGGAACACTTTCATCAGGATATTTCAGCTATGGAAAAGAGATATCAAGGCAAATGGAATTCTAATATGCTGGCCGATTATTGTTGGACTATCAAGAGGGATGCTCCACAGGCAAAATATAGCAGAAAATCGTCATTTTTTACTTTCTAGGTGAGTCCGAATGTTCTAAAATTGTGTAGTTACGAATGTAGAAAATATTAAGGTGTTTTAAATTATAAATGCCTGTCTGTCGGAAACCTTGCGTGATGGAGAAAAACCGATATCATATCTGAATTCAGGAGAAAAAATACTATCAGAATCATATATTTTTCTTTCTAAACGAAAAAAAAGTTTATTTTTGTTGCTGAGTGTTATCAATAAAACTACTCATATGATTCCTTAAATACCAGAAAGGAAAACAACATTAAATTTAATAACTACGTGGCAGTGCCAATGTCGCATTAAAGTTCGGAGTTTTGGATATTGACAAGAAAATAACAAAGGAGAATTGAAGCAGTGGGAAGTGAGATTTTTGAAATCTGTTACACGTAGGTCCATGGCCGCGCTGACAAAAGCTCTTCATACTTTTCTATTATGAAATAATGTTTTCCAATAGTCTCCTATACAATCTACTTCCCTCAAAACTGGTCAATATTATTCTACCACCTCATTCTTGGTCTACCTACTGGACGCTTCCCCTTCCATGCCTCTCTTTCATTTCCCATTCATGCCACATGTCATGTGCACCGCTGTGTACCAGACTTTACTGTTCTTATTACATTTGGTTTCCCATAAAGATAATGTAGCTCATTGTTACGGGGAATAACTAAGTCACTGGCACTACCGAACCAGCAGGTTAACGGCTGCGAGGACATAAGCTCTCCATACATCCCTATCCTGAGCTAATATTTTCCAATCATCTCTATAATCTTCTTCACTCAATTCCCGGTTGATATTATTCTCCCATCTTGGCCTAACTACTGGGTGTTTTCCTTCTGGTTTTCCTACCAAGAATTTCTACGCCATTAGTTCATTCCCCATTCGTGTCACATGTCCAGCCCATCGAAGACTACGAACTTAATTGTTCTTATCATTCTTATCACAGTCTAGCTGGTTTCCTACAAAGATCACTTATTTCACTGTTAAGTAGTACTCTCCAGTCGCCTGTCTGTTCATCTTTTTCTGGCCCAAACATTTTCCTCACAAGAACTCTTCTAGAGAATACTTAGTAATGTACCAAGACTGTGTTGAAAAAAATATCTGTCATTTTTATCTGCAGGGCGCAGAAATCGAAGTCAGAATCCACCAGTGTCAAGCCATTGTACAAGGGCAGATGTTCTCTCTGCACGAGTAAGTGCTGAGTGAAATGTGACTAGGCACGGCGCGGACAGCAGGTAGTGAAGATTATCTAAATAAACTAATTTAGGTGTTATATTACTTCCTTATAGTTTATATGAGAGATTTGATTCTGGATTTTAGTGCCTTGCACTTAAAAACGGCAGATAATATTTTAGATACGACCATTGTACATTACAACGCTTCTCTGGAAGAAATTTCAAAGAAGGTTGGGCTTATGTGAAGAGGATGAATTAAGATAGAATGTCAGTTAGGAGTTTGGAATGGGATCCAAATGGGAAGAAAAGGAGTTGGAGACCTAAGAAGACATGGATAGAGGGAATTAATATGTGAAATACGCACAAGTGTACAAGAATTGGGAAATTTGTAGTGTTCCTCACTGAGTTCTGTCACTGATTTCGGGCATTTGCACAACACAATACATGGTATTTTTTACACTTTAGTTCACAGTATTTGCATATACACTTCTCCGTTAACACGTGAAACTTTGTTAAAGTGGCATAGTTCATGATGAAACCCATGCATGACAAACCTTTCTCATCTTCTGATTTATTCCTGCCCATGCTCTATCGACCATGACACTCTAGCGTAGAACTCATCTTCAATGTCTTCTCTTTTCCTTAGATTATCTGCTAACAACTTTTTGAATGCATCTGTAGCCGGAAGTAGTAGTGTATAGTGCAGATCCTCCAACAGGTAGGTCTCTCGGGTCAGCAGGTAAACATATCTTGATGAGGTATATTTCGATATTCCTATTAATGTTTTAAGAAATGTTGCCTTTACTTTTTCCCTTTCTCCTAAGTCTTTTTACACGCTTTATGTTAGCTTGACCTGTATCTGTCCATGTAACGGAATCTTTCAACACAATTTTCACCCACTTAAAAACATTGGATCGACTTAAAACTTTAGTATACTTGTAAATGACCAATGACAATACAATAATTTCATAATTATTTTCAAAGATCCTGGCCAGGATCATCAGGACATCAAAAAAATAAAGATCGGTATAATAGGTTGCGGACTTGTCGACTTTTTAGTCCATCGTTGTATAGGTCGCTGGTTCAAATCCGGCCCGGAGGATTTTTTTAGAAGAGTATTACTTTTAGCTCATACTACAATAGTATCGCATTTAAAGATATTTACATTTTTATCTTATTCTGTAAAATATTAATGAGAATTTTGTAAATTTACCACATTGTAATTTATCCAAAAAATATGAGAAGTATACGAATAACTGTAATTATTTATCTATATTAAAATATTCAAAAGTATTATAATAACGTTAGATAATAATAATTTAAAAAATATATATAATTATATTCGTGCCTAGACACTAAAAATATCGTAAGCAATTACATTTTCATGAGATTCCAGTTTATGACAATGAATTAAACTAAAAATTAAAAAATAAATAATAGTTTAAAAAACTAAAACAACACACTTTATTAGAAAACCAAACTAAAAAATAAAAAATAGTTTTTTTAATTACAATTTATTTTTTTATTTTTAGTTTGGTTTTCTAATAAAGCGTGTTGTTTTAGTTCTTTTTTAAACTTTTTTTTCTGAGATTTTCCCATATTAAATGGAATAGAGGATCAACATTATTAAGATTCATTATGAACGTTGAGCTGTTATTCACAATTTAAAATTATAACATAAAATTTCAGCAGTGACATAAACTGCGGTCAAAATGTAAAGCAGAGGATAGCAATGGCAAAATAAGCTTTTAACACTAAGCATTTTCTGCGGAACATTGGCAAAATAATTAAAGAAGAGTCAAGTGAAGTGCTTTGTGTGGAGTGTAGCACTGTATGGTGCAGATACTTGGACATAACAACGGAATGAGCAAAAGCGACTGGAAGCTTTAGATACGTGGATATGGAGAATGATGCAACGTATAAAATGAACAGACAAAATAAGAAATAAAGATGTGCTAGACAGAGTGGATGAAGAAAGAATAATGCTGGAACTCATAAAGAATAGGAAAATAAATATGATTGGCCACAGGATAAGAAGAAACTGCCTGCTGACGGATGCCCTAGATGCAATGGTCAATGGAAAGAAAGTTAGAAGCATAAAAAGACATCAGATGATAGACAATATTAAAATAAATGGTTTGTATGCGGATACAAGCTGAGTTATGGAAAGAGTGGAGAGCGCTGAGGTTGCAGTGAAATACCTGTTCCTGTGTAGAACACAATGTATGTATATAAAATTATATTCATTTTTGATCCGTCTCCTTAACCGTTGAAACATGAATTTACTGTAGGCCTTTCGGGACTAGTCCCATCATTAGCAGAAAGTACGTCTGGAATCACTGACTTTGTAAGACTACAAGAGTCTTAAAGAGAACTTACATGAGTCTTACTTACAAGAATCTTACTGTAAAAGTCTTACAGTCGAAACCAGTGGTTGCAGACGTACTTTCTGCTGATGATGGGACTAGTCCCGAAAGGCCTACAGTAACTTCATGTTTCAACGGTTGAGGAGACGGACCTAAAAAATGTATAATTTTATATTATAATTCTCAATTGGAATAGAGGCAATTATGAATTTGATGAACGACAGGGAACTGCAGGATGGATAGAGATGAATGAAAGAATGGAATCAGAAATTAATATTGGGCACAGGAAGATGTTGTATACATTTCAAACCTATTAAATAAAATAAAATACAATGTTTCGGCATGTTACACTAGTAAGAACTTTATTCTCAAATCCTCGTAAGCTTTTTTCTCTCTTTATGTATAATATGTTACCAAACTCAGATTTGAGAGCTACAACGATGCAATGGTAAGATTTTTCATTTTTTTGAGAAACCATACTTCACCCTAGTAACTTAACGGGGGTGATGGGTAAAATTTTCGACATTTTTGGTCAAATTTATCTTTTTTTGTATTAAAAAATACTACGTACCTTAAAGTAGAAGTTGATAAAGTTTCAGTGCCCTATAGCGCTTGTAAGTCTCCCTAATGACTGTAGGAGAACATGTATTCTATATTCTAATTTAACTGCATGCAAACTTTCAAATTGGCTTTTCCACACTTTTATTTTCATTGCATTCCAATACATTCAAATCAAAATAGCATTGACAAATTTAATGATACAAGCACAAAATTTTAACTGCATGTCTCAAACACTATGGCTAATAATTCTGTGCATGGATTTTGAAACAAACATCGATAGTGTTTTAAATAAAAAATAAAATATCCTTTAGTAATTTAAAAAAAAAATCATATGCAGAGGATGTATATATATTTTTCTTCCTTTGTTATAATGATATAGAAAAGTTAATACATAGTGCTGTTCTAAATACGTCAGTGGTCGTGTAGAAAAAAATTCAAAAAATGTACTAAAAAATTGTGGAACTAATTAAACATTTTAATATTCAAATTTTTTAATGGATTTTCTTCACTAACTCAAAAACCTTTAAGCCTAGAAGGATGACACTTTAATATAATATTACCTATTATGGCATGAATGTGTGTACACAAAAATCAAGTACATAGCTTTAAAAATGTAAATTTGACCCATCACCCCCTTAAGTAAGTATAATTATCGTTAGTAAAATTTAGGCTGTATATTTTATACCACAGCAGGGTTTCTGGAAGCAGGATATTACATGCAAGATGATTGACTACTAGAAGAAATTGAGAAAGCATGCAAATCGTACAGAGGGCAATCTCATCTCCAATTTCCTGCTGGTATCAGAGCGACACGCCTTGTGAACCCCATTCTGACCAGGAAATCACCTTGCACCACTCAAATTCAATCTCGTCTCCAGCTACGTCACATGACAAGAAACTATAAAGAAAACCAACTCACGTTATAGGTTCTAACATTAACTTATGTTCAACCATTTATAAATATTTACTACATGTTTATTTATAAGTAGCTAATACCCGGCGTGCGTTGCTACGTCTAAATAATTTAAATGTGTTTTTATGTTTAGTTGAATAAGTAAAAAGGAAAATAATTATAAATTTATATCGCAATTATTACTAGATATCCCATGCTGATTACCTGGCGTTTCCCGGGAATCTAATAACTAACTAATTCACTCACTCACTGTCGAACCCTTAGGTTCATGGCCGCGCGAACATAAGCTCTCCATACATCCCTCTCATGAGCTAATATTTTCCAATTATCCCCTGTGCAATCTACTTCCCTCAAATATTTTTTTTTTGTGTTCAATGCCACCACGTTGTCATTTTCGACATTCTGGTACTCTCTCCTGATATGACGTTATTGTAACCCACTTCTGAGGTTGGGGCGTCGGGAAGGTGGAGTTACGCTGCCCCGATGATATATGATAGCTGATGATGATGGTAATGATGCGCCAGGAGAGGCCTTAATCCTAAACTTAATGAATTTGTTAATGATGATAATGATGGCCAGATGATGTTCTGGGACCGTTTGGGCCTTAAAGTTTCCTGACATTTGTCTTACAGGTGAGGAAAAACCCCGAAAAAGAACCATCATCCAGGAAACTTGTCCCGACCGGGGATCGAACCTGGGCCCGCTGCGTGACAATGGAATAGAGGGTGAAACGTTATTAAGATTCATTATGAACTCCGTTGAGGTGTTATTTACAATTTAAAATTAACTAACTATCTAACTCACTCACTAGCACTATCGAACCCGTGGGTTCATGGCCGCGCGGACATAAGCTCTCCATACATCCCTATCCTGAGCTAATGTTTTCCCATCATCCCCTGTATAATCTACTTCCCTCAAATCATAGTTAATGTTATTCTCCCATCTAATTCTTGGTCTACCAACTGGTCGTTTTCTCTCTGATTTTCCTACAAGAGGCTTCTATTGCACCTCTTTCATTCCCCATTCGTGCCACATGTCCTGCCCATCGCAGTCTACGAGACTTAACTCTTCTTATTATATCTGGTTTCCCATAAGATCATTAGCTCACTGTTATGAAGTCTCTCCAATCACCTGTCTGTTCATCTCTGGTCCATTTTTTCCCCCTAAGAACTTTATTCTCAAATACTCTTAATATCGTTTCCTACCTTAAACTAAGTGCTCTTGTTTCACATTCATGTAATAATAATTGGGAGAATAACAGTTTTATATATTTTCAGTTTTAACATTTTTATGAGAGGAATTGGGATGACAACAGTCCCTGTATTACATAATAGCATGCATTTCGAGACAATTCTGGAAATTGAGCCTGTGTTTAATTACTTTGTACGTCTCATTCCTGTTTATAATTATTGTTCCTAGGCATTTGAATTTATCCACTTCTTCAAAATTTCGTAAATTTGTCATTAGCTGTCTATTTCTTTTATATAATGTATTTTTATGTGTGAACATATATTTACTTTTAGTGGTGTTTAATTCCAGTTCCTATTTCTTAGTGTTATTCAATAGAGGACGGCTGCCTTTACCCTCAGAAAACAGTGTAGTGGCAATTTTCTTTAGAATCTGAGTCAACTACCGGCTTTCAGCGTAATTTCTTTACGTAAAATACTACTTGTGCCCTTTTGAATGAAAAAAGGCGTCGATAATAAAAATTAAAGAAAACAAAATGTAAAAATGAAAATAACTTTATTTTTTATATTTCGTTCCAAATTTAATTATTGACTTGGACATTTACTATTCGCAAATGATCAGGTGGTGATTTCTCAGGATCCAAATGATGCACATTTCATGTTAAGGAAATTAGAGATGGTATACAAAAAATGGGGATTACAGATATTATAATAAAACAGAATATTTTTCATTGGATACAACAGATGAACTAAAATGTAATTCAGGAAGAATAAGTAATGTTAAAATGTTTAAATATTTAGGATCTATTTTAGATAAAAGTAAGAATTCAACTACAGAAATTGAAAGAAGAATAGCTGATGGAAGAAGAATCATTGGTATGTTGAACTCAGTGCTTTGGAATAGAAATATAATGTACAGAACAAAGAAAACTATATTTCAAGTTCTGTTACAAAGCATTTCATTATATGCGTCCGAAACCTTGACAGTAATAAGAAAAGAAGCCAACAAGCTGTTAGCAGTAGAAATGGATTTTTGGAGGCGATCAACAAGAATTTCAAGAAGGGATAAGGTCAGAAACAGCACAATAAAGGGAATTATGCAAGTTGAACAAAACATATTAGGAAAAATAGAAGAAAAATGTTTGAAATGGTATGGACACCTCATAAGAATGGAAGAAGAGAGAATACCAAAGAAGATCCTTAATTGGAAAGCTAATGGAAGAAGTGGAAGAGGCAGACCTAGAGAACAATGGATGGATGGAGTGAAGAGGGATATGGAAGCTAGAGATTTGAGAGAAGAAGATGATTTAGACAGGAACCTCTGGCAACATATCACTTTGGGTTGAAGGAGAAACACTGTATTGTGGAATATTACTAAAAAATCTTTCACTTTAGTTTTATACAGTTTCAAAAATATATTATTTATTTGTCTATCTGCATACCGGTATTTTTTTAAATTATTTTCCACTGAAATTTTAATTAAATTCAATATTTGTATTCTATTGAATAATGAAAAATGTAAATGATATTTGTAATGCAATCAAATATGAAAGAAAGGATTAATTTAAGTTACAAAAACAGATTATTTCACTAAAATTACACCCATTCTGATGTTTGCTTTAAATACTGAATAAAAAAACTAATGAATATTTAAAAATGTGAAGAGGTTTTAGAAGCGATTCTAAAATATACAGATAAAATCTGTTCCCACAAAATGAATTTATTATAAGCAGATTACAGAGAAAAAGTTAATTAAAAATATAATAGATTAAATTTTCTTCACAATAACGTAACATACGGTTTGGCATTTTCTTTGCTTCGGGTGTCAACTACAATTATGTAAAATATTACCAATTTAAAAATGCGTATCAAAATCTCCTAAAATTATTATTAACGACTAAAATTTTCCATTTCTTAAAAAAGTTTTTTTTTCTCTGTCTCCACGGCGTGACAGGCCTAGAAGCCCTTTGGCTTACCGGCGAGCTGTTGAGGTGACATGTGGTCAGTATGTCGGATCTCCCAGCCGTTATTGCTGGTTTTCTCAACCTGGAGTCGCTAATATCTAAATTCCTCACAATGCTGAGTGGACACTGGTCCCATGCTAGCCGAAATTCAATGAGAAATGTCTTCTCCCATGGGATTCCAACCAGCGCAAGTTCCATAGTTTTCCACCAAGGCTCCATGCCTTAAACCGCTCAGCTACGGAACAGCACTCTTCTTCTTCTTCTTCTTCTTCTTCTCCTCCTTCATGGAATTAAGCCTTTTGATCTGTTTTCACATCAAGTGGGATTTAATGAATTTTCCCATCTAGTAAATGGGCGTCCAACACTTCTATGTCCTATTGGTTTGTACTTTAACAACAGATGAGGAATTCTATCTGTAGGCATTCTTTTAACATGTTCATACCAGTTGTTTATCATATTGTTGTATTTGTTTAAGTATCTTCTAATATCTTCATTTCTTTTTCATAAGTAATGCCACGAGTGATTTCCAAATTATCGATAAATTCACGACTCACGAAATGAGGAGTGAATTTATCTAGAGAATTTGGAAATCAAGAGTGGCATTTGTTAGGACTATTTAACGAATAAAATTAAGTCATATACTCACAAATCATTATTTAAATATAGTTATTTTAAAATGTTTATATATTTGATGTTCACCGCTGTGGTCTCGAGGTAGCGTGCTGCTTTGTCACGCAGCGGGCCCGAGTTCGATCCCCGGTCGGGGCAGTTTTTCTGGGTGAGGTTTTTATCGGGGTTTTTCCTCACCTGTAAGACAAATGTCAGGAAAACTTTAAGGCCCAAACGGTCTCCGAAATCATATGGCCATCATCCTTATCATTATCATTCTTACCATTATCATCATCATCCTTCACCGGTGTGGAAAGCAACGGGAAGCTACCACACCTACACAATTCCCTAGCAAAGCTGCAAACATAGCATGAAAATTCTATGATTGCAGTGAAGGACCTGCCTTCGGGCAGAATTACTATGGATGGATATATTTGATGAAAACGGTGATGTTTGAAAACAAATGAGAAACAACAATTATGCTAATTTGTTCATCACTGCAACCAGATCATATTATTTATTGCTAAAGGATTGCAATATTGTAAAAATGCACCGTAGTGGAGACATTTATAACCAACATTATAGGTTATTAATTAATTTCTGATGTCCTATGAGTAAATGTGTCAATTATATTTTTTCTGGAACAGGCCGTAAATTCGTGGGAAATAATACGTTTAAGGAAAGTGAAAACAGTGATTTTGAGCCTATGTTTAATTTCTTTGTGCATCTCATTCCTATTTGTGATTATTGTTCCTAGGTATTTGAATTCAGCCACTTCCTCAAAATATCCCTCATTTGTCATTAACCATTTTCATTTTATAATGTATTTCTACGTGTGTCCATATATTTAGTTTTATTGATATTTACTTCCAGTCCTAATTAAAACAAATGCCTATAGCAAGATTAATATATCAGTATATGAGCTTCGAATTTCTTTTTCTGTAGGTTAAATATTAGATTACGTTTGTTTTATCTGTCAAAGGATCGTTTAACCGCGTATTCTCAATGGCATTTTAAACAAGTTTTTTTTGCAATTAACCCGACACCAAGTAAACAAATATCAACACAACAGCACTTGGAAAACCGAGAACGTTTTCCTGAAACCGACACGTTTTAATACCTATCGTCTCTTCTAAAGCCATCCACTGCACTTTTCGTGCACTGCACTTTTCGTGCACTGCACTTTTCGTGCACTGCACTTTTCGTGCACTGCACTAAGCAGGTATTAGCGTTAATGTCGTCTATTTTAAATTACATGCATCCTCTGAGTTACATTAGTTAAATTCATGTAATATTTTTAATAAAGTAATGGGAACAATGAATGGGTAGATACCTATTATACAAATTGGTGTCAAATTATACAATAATATGTAATACGTAAATAATAACTTATGGTTATGCATGATTTGTTTTCACTGCAGTCCAACACTTTTAATAAGTTAGCATCAGAAATTGAGTTTCTCCAATCTAAGAAGATAAATATATATTTCGTAAACGAGCAAAATTGGAAAATTAATTCGACTTGTTGAGGAATTCGATTAGTTTACGCAGTTCCTGTGTGACGGATTTTATTAAATATTTTCAGTTTAATATTTTATTTATATAACAATCAAAACCAAGAACAGCCTGGAAGAATAACATTCAGAATTCAATGAGAAAATTTTGATGTAACGGATGAAGACACAGAGAACAGAGAACGATGGAGAACATTAATTAAGGGAAATTTGTGAATGTTTGTTACAAACTGATAGTCTATAAGCCCATAGTAACTTATGTATCTTTTTAAACTCATGTTAATTATTAAGATTGGTTGGAGAAAATCCTCAATGATGAGGAAAATTCTCAAAATTAATTAAATAATCCCTGTCACCAACTAGGACCCCTAATGCAGTTCTTCGGCATCACCCACGAGGACGACGACGACCTATATGTCCACAAAAACGACTTTTAGACCCTGACTAGTTGAGACCGAGACAGGTCAACACTGACCTATATTCATGAATGGTGTATGATGATGATGGCGTAGGGGTTAATTTCCTTTCATCCAGTCCCGAGGATCGCGGATTTAAAACAGGCCGTGGTCGATGATTATTTAGGATGTCCAAATCCAAGGGGAAAATTATCCGGATGGGACTTAAAACAATGAGTCTTGAGTGTGAAGATGCTCGGGATCCTAAAAGAACCTTAAGCCCAAATTCTCTACTATGGTTCACAATGGCTGGATCTCATATTTATAAGTCTTTTCAGGTGAAGGAAAAAGGAAACCAAACAGAAATCAGTGCTTTCTTATACAATGTAACTGCTTAATCACGACTGAAATATAGCAGCGAAAATTGGTACTAAATTCTAAAATCAAATCAAAATTGCAAGCCGCACAGATGAGATTTTTACGTCCACTCCTAGGTTTGACAAAAATGAACAAGAAAAGAAATACAGTTATGTGCGATAAATTAAAAGTTAAAAATATAGTTGAAGAAATTCAGAATTTTCAAAGCAATTGGTTTACAACATGTCTAAAGAATGGATTCATCTCACTTTTCTAAATGAGGCGTTGACATGGGAAAGATCGTAACTGCCAAAAACAAATTTTTCTGGGGAAGCAAAAAACAAATTTATGGACACTTTTCACCAACATTAATACAGAAACTGCTTTAAATGGAAGGCATACACTCATGTAGTGTTACATATGACATTTTCGAAGTCTGGCACAGATTTGTCCATGAAATAATTTTTGTATTGTATTATAAGCCCATGTTTTCCCGTTACAGAGATTTAGGCGCTCTCCCCCTACAGGGAAGAAATTGAACCATATTAATTTAGTTACACTTGTTTTCGTATAGATGTCATTTTGAGTGGTCCGTGGTCAGCGTTCCGCCTCATACTGACATCTAGGAAACCAAGGTAGTACTAGGACGTGAAAATTCGGTAAATTTTGTTTAGAGGCCTTTTCATTCAGGCTTACGGATATTTTACGAGCCTGAAAATCTTCAGACTCGGGACCCACGGCTTAAGTCCCTCCCGGAGGACTTGCTCCTTGGATTTTTCCGTCCTAAAAATCAAACGACCCCGGCCGAGTTTGAATCCGCGATCCTCGGGACCAGAGGCAAGGAGCATAAACACTAGTCCACCGCGGCCGATCCATGAAATACTACTTTCTTAAAATACAACATAGAAATAAATCCTTAGACACACTCGGAATTAATGTTAGTTATAAATTATGGACATTTTTTTTTTCTCGGTAAAACACATTCATTATACATTGCATCAAGGGAAGTCCAACATAGATAACAACTCTCTTTTTTGGCATCAGCGATGACTGGTCTTCTTTCAAGGCGTTGCAAGCACCACAAGTTAGTGAGTCTCCTCTCTTAATAATCCTGTGCTTTGATCACATTTCAGGGTCATTAAACGACTGTCTTTTTTTTTAGAGGACAATCAGCTCTTGTCAGTCTAATTCAGCTGAGGGTGCTCATTTTGATAGGAGCTCTGTTCAAAAAACTTGTCACATTCTGCAGAAAAGTCGAAGAAGTCCTCAACCTACAATAATTATTACATTGTTAGGCTTTACATTTTTCGCACTTCGAATCACTTCTGCTACCTCTTCTGGAACGGTCTTGCGTCTTTTTTCCTCTTCCCTACCATGCCAAATTCCCTATCACAGGACATGTAAGAATATCCTGAAACCAGGAATTTCAAGTCCATTGAATCAAACTGTTTCTTGGCAATATGGTAAATTAGGACCATGAGAACCAACCGATTCTTATTCTGGCCTGCACAGTTATCGGCTGGAGTTACTACCTTATCTGCGTCAACAGCTGTGTGCATACAACTTACACCATTTAGCGACTACGTTTTCAAATTCATTTGATTACATATCGACATACTACCTCCTCCGTGCCATTGGCATGACCATTTACTACCTTTTCAATGCAAAACCAAAACTTTAAATTAGCGTTGCTGTATCAAACTAAAGGACTTCGAGATAAAGGAAGACCAAAATTAAGATGGACTGACCAACATAACATGAGATCTCATAGGAACAGGCTCAAACGACCTAAACCTAAATAAGTTCATTATGATGATGATGATAATGATGACGAAGATGATGAAATATTAAACTAATTATAATAGTGAATCTTACAAAACGACAAACTTCTTGAAATAATGATGGACAAAATTATGTAAGTTTATATGTAATGAAAATTGATGTATCTGATTGTGAACCCTGACACTAGGGTAATTTTTTTCGGAGGGCGGGGACTACTTCAGGGAACCCATGCCAAAGGCTCAAACGCAGGTACATGGTCCTATGAACGTGGAATGTTAGGACTTTATACAATATCGGGGCGCTAGAGGTATTAATGCGGGAATTAGATAAATCACCCTTGGACATAGTCGCTTTTCCCAGTTGGTAGATCAATAAAGAGGTGGGAGAATAATATTAACGATGATTTGAGGGAAGTAGATTCTACAGGGAATGAATGGAAAACATTAGCTCATGATAGGGATGTATACAGAGCATATGTCCGTGCGACTATGAACCTACGGGTTCGTTAATGTCAGTGAGTTAGTTAGTGGAAAATTTAATCAGGTTTTACTATCTAAGCAATGCCTCATCTGTGCCCTAGCTGAGCGGTTTAAGGCATGAAACATTAGTGGAGAGCTACAGAACTTGCGCTAGTGCGATTCCCCATAAGGGAAGATATTTTCTAATGGAATTTTAGCCAGTATGGGACCAGTTCCACCCAGCATCTTGAGGAATTTGGATAGCTACAATAGTTAGCGGAGCTATAACGGGTGGGGTGCACGACATGCTGAGCACATGTCACCTCTACACTCGCTATATGATAGTCTACCTAGCACGGGTTGATGTGTGGCCAGCAGACGCTGCTAGGTCTTCTAGGCTATGGAGTAGTAATGTCTAATATGGTAGCACGCTGCCTTATCACGCAGCGGGCCCGCGTTAGATCCCCGGTCGGGACACGTTTCCTGGTTGAGGTTATTTTCAGTGTGTTTCCTCACCTGTAAGATAAATGTCAAGATACTTCAAGGCCCAAACGGACGACGAAAACCATCTGGCTATCATTATCATATCCACTTCATTAGATTAAGTTTAGGATTGGCACATCATTACCATCATCATCACCTTTCATATCATTAGGGCAGCGTTACTCCGCCTTCTAAGCGCCCCAATCTCAGATGTGGGTTACAATACGACAATGCCAGCAGCTAATACCAGAAATGTGGAAATGACAAATTGGTGGCATTGAACAAAATATATCTTGCTTGCATACTGGATGTTATTTTGATGTGACGAATTAACTACTTGCCAATCGCTGGCATATATAGGAAAGTTCGAGTAACGTGGACCCTTATGTTTGAGTGGACCCTGTTAATACTTTTTCTAATTGGTACTGCCCTCGAACAGAATATATTTACTTCTTCCCCTCATCAACTTTGACGGATTCAAGGCCAGTCTTTGTTAATCGTTGTGCGAAGAAAGGTTTATTTGTGATATTTATGAAAATGGCCACTTCAAAAGTTTTTCAAGCTAAGAATCAATTCTTAATTTCTGCTGTTGAACATTACAAATGTTGAAAAAAAAACGCCTACATATATGATATTGTGTAGATGCTGTTTTAATGTACTGACGGGTTTGGTTTGATATTATGTGACATGGTGGTTGTATAAAATAGTTAAACATAACAAAGGAATTCGGTTAATGTGGACCCTCCACGAGAACCTGGGTCCACTTTACACAATACGTATATTTTATCAATGAGGATGCTATCTGTAAAAACCATTCACTTAATTAATATTATTTAATATCCTTGTAATTTTACTAAACCCAAAGATCGCCGCTGTCTGCAGATGAATGACGTGTGAATCAATGGTAATTTTTCAAAACATTAAATAAATATCAACACTTTTTAATTACGATCGGCCATAAATATTTTCAGATTAATTTGTGCCTGTCTGTATAAATTAATAGAGTAAATAAACTTAAAAGTAGACTAAAAGCTAAGGTGGACTCTTGGGTCCACTTTATCCGAATATGGAGGTTAAAGTGGACCTTCCTTGTAATGTAAAAAAGTTTATAAATTATGAAGATGTTTCCATATTTGAATAAAATAACAATGCTATTTCATAGTTACAACACTAATGATAATCACTATAATTAAACAAAATTTAAATCCCTTAATTAAAAGAAGAAAAACAAATTCAAAACAGGGGTCCAAATTACCCGAAGTTCCTCTATACGGAAATAAGCGTAAATAAAATATTAACTTTCACAAGGATATAGACTGAAAAATATATACTATAACGAGTATTAATAATTTGAATGGATATGACGTAGTTTATCCGTTTGATGGTGACGCAATTATTGCTTGTTTAGTAATGACAGGCATGTGTTCTCTTAATTCCATTAGGTTGGTATGTCTTTAATGTGATTTCAGTTCACCACAGACTTCCATCAGTTTTAATGGCCATAACTGCGGGTTGCCTCGCTTAATGAGACAATTCAAATCCAATATTGACGATTCTTTATTCCTTTTTATCGTGGCTCCGCCCTTCATTGTAATGTTACAATCAGCACTTCTATCGAAAATATCGCATTTTGTACCACCAACAGCACTCAGTCTCACCAACTACATGGTCACGAAATTGCCAACTTAACCCATTCCCTTCAGTTTTAAACGTTCAATGCATTTTCCCAGAAACCGGATTTAAGTTACTGTAAATGTTATTGTCTATTTTCAGACATTAAAACAAACAAAAGATAACGGTAATTGAGATCACAATAAGGATGAAGGCCAAAACACATTCCTCTACTATTTATAAATGTTAACAAAAGATTACCCTGTCAAGGGATGTACAAAATATTGTAAAATATATAACAGGCAGAGTTAAGCGAATATACCTTATCTGAGTTGAAGGCCATTTAACTTTCGGCGAGTCTACCTTGTTTTTTGAGGCTAATGGGTTAAGATAAGGTGATAGAATTCCGCTGATGCCAGTCAAAATTAATGGGGCAAAAGGTAACATTTCTATGACTACTATATTGAATTTATTTTAAAATAATTTAGCTTGATATCTTAACTCTCCAAAATTCCATGGATATTCACAGATGTTCAATGTAGGCTCCATATGTGACATGACAGATGTTTAAGCAATATTCCATTTCATGCCAGACTATTTTCAAGATAGCCTGATCAAGTAAGTGAACCGGAGAGAGTATCCGCTGTCTTATCATCATCAGCAGTAGCAGCATCAAGGATTAGACCTGCTGGTCTGTTCCGATCTCATGTTAGAATTGGTCAATCCTGGGTCTACCAACATTTCTTCGTCCTAGTGGTTTGTAATGAAGAATCCGTTGCCTTAGTTTTATGTAAATCCTGCTGAAAGAGGTGTACGCTCAATATTCCTTCATTAACTCGCAAAAGTAAATAATCGCTTAGTGTTATTATGCATTACAAGGAATCTTGTCGTCCCAACTTCTCTAAAATAACATTAAACTGACTATTTAACTCATGCCCCAAATGGGAGGCAATGACCAATCACGTTTCAATGATTTCTGTTTTACAACCAATCAGAGTCGTGTTTCACGAAATATTTATCAGTGTTATAATTACCATATTAAACAAAGCTCCTCCTTTTTAATATTCTGAACAGGTCTGACCGTTATTTTGCAGTGACTGAGGCTATAAGAAATACGGCTACCAGATTGTATATATAGAGCATACATGTCAACATTTGTAGCAATTGATTATACCACCAAAAAAAGAAACCACTGTTTGCACTTTCGTAAATGTATTTTTTCCCAGGCAATAATCCAGAAAAATATAATTGTCATATTTACATCATACGACATCAGTAATGAATTAATATACAGATTGATGTGTTTCATTTTTTCTCCACTAGAGAGCATTCTTACAATATTGCGTTCCTTTGGTAATAAATAGTATGATCTGGTTGCAGTGATAAACAAAAGAAGCAGTAGAAGCGTACCTATTGTTTCTCATTTGTTTTCAAACATCGCCGTTTGCATTAAATATATAAATATTTTGAAATAACTACAGTTAAATAATGATTTGTGAGTAAACAGCTTAATTTTATTCGTTAAATAGTCCTAACAAATGCCACTCTTGATTTCCAAATTCTCTAGATAAATTCACTCCTCACTTCGTGAGTCGTGAATTTATCGATAATTTGGAAATCACTCGTGGCATTACTTATGAGGATGATTTCAAAACATTGGTTCAGGATTGGAATGTATGGAGAACTTACGCTCTGCAGCCATTTCCTACGTTTCGAGGCCTAAGAGTGAGATAGTTAATATTATTATTATTATTATTATTATTATTATTATTATTATTATTATTATTAACAGTAAGGTTGAAAATATATCGGAATTACTTAAACATTGTAGGAGTATATGCACCAGAAGAAGGGAAAATTGAAGACACTGTTATTTTCTATGATAAATTACAACAAGAAATAAATGGTATTAAAAACACAGAAAGTATCATCTTAGGAGGTGACTTAAACGCCAGAGTTGGTAATCTCCCAATCCCAGGAATAGTAGGTATGTTTGGAGAAGATGTAATAAATAGAAACGGGGAAGAAAGAACTTCGACAATTTGCTACCTATAATAAACTAAAAATCACGACTACTTTCTATAGGAAAAAGGACATACACAAGTATACATGGTGCGCTAGAAACCAAAGATCTTTAATAGATTACATAATGATTAATGATAGACTCAGGAATCAAATACAAGATGTAAGAGTATACAGAGGATGTGACATATATACAGACCACTATCTATTGGTAGCCACGATACTTATAATAGCCAAATTGAAGAAACCGAAAACTCAAGAAAGAATAAAAGAAGAGGTTTTTAAAGTATATCTTCTAGAAGAAGAAAGTATAAGACAATTATACCAAAAAAGGCTACAAGAACACTTAGAAAGAAAAACAATTAATGGTAATCGAAATGAAGAGTGGGAAAATATGAAAACATGTATTATAAATGCTGCAAATGAAGCTATAGGAAAGAAGAAAAAGATTCGCAACAAAAGAGGATTAAAGATATGGAATGACGAAATAGAGGAAGGAAGCTGTGCGAGACAAAAAAATAGCTTATTTAGAGTACTTACAAAAGAAAACTGAAGAATCTAGAACTATATATAAACAAAAAAGAAATCGAGCAAAACAAATAACTCGAACAGCTCATAAAGATTCCTGGGAAAGATTTACTTCCAAAATAGAGCACGATGTACATGGTAGACAATCGTTAGCATTTAAAGTAATGAAACAATTAAATACAACAGAAAAAGATACTGCAAAACTAAATACCATTGATCTGAAGACATGGGAGAATCACTACAGAGAATTATGGTGTAACGAAGAAGAATTAGTTATAGAACGCCCTTCTGAAAGTGAAAATAAATCAGAAATAGACAGAATTACTCTAAGCTAAATGAGAGAGGCATTGAAAGAAATGAAAAATAGAAAATCACCAGGTATAGATGGTATAAACAATGAACTGATAAAGTATGCAGGTTTATTTGCAGAAATAAGATTATTAAACTTAATAAACGAATGTTGGAAGACATGTAAAATACCTGAAAATTGGAAGATAGGTGAAGTCATATCCCTCTTCAAAAAAGGAAATAGATTAGATAGCTTATTGAACTCCACTTATAAATTATATGCAAAAATAATAAATAATAGATTGAAGAAGATATCTGACACACTCTTAGAAGAAGAACAAGCAGGGTTCAGAAAAGGGTGATAATGTGTTTATTATAAAGAGACTAATTGAAAAGAGAAGAGAATTTAACCTGCCAACATACTTATTGTTCATTGATTTTGAAAAGGCCTTTGACAGAGTAAATAGATCTATACTATGGGAAATAATGAAGGAACGAGGATATCCACACCATCTAATAAAATCAGTCCAAAGCTTATATGAAGAAACTAAAGTTGTGATAAAAACTGATGGAAAAAGGTCAGAAGAAATTTTAATAAATCAAGGAGTTAGACAAGGGTGTAGTCTATCACCCACTCTTTTTAATATATATATCGACGACATTATGAAACAATGGAAAATTATAATGGACAATGGCCTTAGATTGAACAATGACTCAAGTATTAATAACTTACTTTTCGCCGATGATTTGGTCTTACTACACCATGATGAAGATCTGTTACAATTGGCTGCTTACAAACTAAATGCAATATGTAGCGATTATAATTTTAAAATTTCAATAAGTAAAACAAAAGTAATGGCATTTTGTGGAAGAAATACTCTGCGTGTAAAAATAGTAATTAGAGACGAAATTATTGAACAAGTATCCCACTTTAAATATTTAGGATGTGGCATCAGCTATGGGTATGATAAAGATATTGAACACAAAACACATCAGTTTCAAGCTATTTGTGGTACAATAAATAGAACATTGAATAATAAAGCCCATAAACAAACAAAAATTAAAATTTTATAAAACAATGGCTGTTCCCTGTCCTTTTGTATGGGAGTGAATCTTGGATTACCACTACCAAACAAGAAAAGTAAAATCCAAGCAGCCGAGATGAAATTTTAAGAAGAGTAAAAGGCTGCACTAGAATGGACCAGATAAGAAACGAGGATATCCGTGAAGAACTGCAGATCTACTCCATAAAAGAAAAGATATTTAACAACAAGATACAGTGGAAAGAACATGTAGAAAGAATGGAAGAAAGTAGATTACCAAATAAAATCTTCCATTATTTTCCAAGAGGAAGAAGAGATGTCGGACGTCCTCGGAAGAGATGGTCCTAGATCTATTAGTGAAGACGGAACAGGCAACTCTTGCCTAAACCAGGAAGTGAATTATTATTATTATTATTGTTATTATTAATATTATTATTATTATTATTATTATTATTATTATTATTATTATTATTATTATTATTATTATTATTGCCTCTCTCAATGGAATATTGTGGGATAAAAATATAGGTAATACAAATAAAGTGAATATATATCATACAATTGTTAAAAGCATCATTACTTATGGAGTAGAACTTTGACCAATAACAACAAAAACAAATAAGTATATTTTGGCAACGGAAATTTATTTTATAACGAATTTCTAGAAGACAAAAAATTAGAAACTCAGTTATAAGGGAGAAAATGAAGATTGAAGACACTATTTTAGATTATATTAAAACTGAGCAATTAAGATGGTAAGGTAATGTCCAGCGAATGGAAGATGATCGGCTACCAAAATGTGTTTTGGAATGGAAACCTGAGGGAAGACGAGGCAGAGGAAGACCAGAAACCTCCTGGAGTCAGGGAATATATTTAAACATGAACGAGAAACATCTACAACCAGGAGATTGGATGGACCGACAAAATTGGCTATTAGGAATCGAACGATGTCAAAGACATTAATCAACCTATGATCTATCTAACTATTCATTATTATTATCATCATCATCATCATCATCATCATCATCATCATCATTATTATTATTATTATTATTATTATTATTATTATTATATTAGGAAAAATATAAGAAAAACTTTTGAAATGGTATGGACACCTCATAAGAATGATAGAAGAGAGAATACCAAAGAAGATCCTTAATAGGAAAGCTAATGGGAGAAGTGGAAGAGGCAGGCCTAGAGAACGATGGATGGATGGAGTGAAGAGAAGTATGGAAGCTAGAGATCTGAGGGAAGAAGATGCTTTAGACAGGAACCTCTGGCGACAAATCGCTTTGAGTTGAAGGAGAAACACTGTATTGTGGAGTATTCTTAAATTTAAAAAAAGAAGTATTATTATTATTATTATTAATATTATTAATATTATTGTTTTCATATTACTATTATTTCCTGATGTGGTATTTTGTTCATTTTCTTAGTGCTAAAGAGTTCAAGAACAAAAATCCGGGGGATTTAATAAACTACGAAAAAAGCTATGGATGACTATTATTGTGGAAATAAATATACTTTTTAATGTTAGAATTCCAGAATAATCCGGAGTGACGTGTGATAGAAATGAATTCGGTATGATTTAAAGCTTCGCATTTCTAGACTCATAAAACCAAGTGTTGCGCGTATGGGACACATAAACCTGGGAAATATAGAAATGTTGTGTGCATGAGTTTACGTGTTTTTGAAGTGACCTGGTTTTCTTTATTGGAACACAAGACGTGAGCCGGGAACTCAATGTTCTGACATCTTAGCGTGTAAGGAAGTACTTACAGATTTACACGCAGCTTTACTTCAAAACCTAACTGCGCACCATTTGAATCATGACAACTTAGCATTTCGATTTGAGAATATGGATTCCAGTTTTCCCAAATGCATGGTTTTCCCCACTTCTTCTTCTTCCTCTACGCATGAAAGCTGGCAGCTTGTTGCGTGTTCATTCACTACAGGTCCGGGGTATGGTGACATCATTACATCGTAGTTGTGGTCTTCCTAATGGCTTTTTCTGCTGAGGTGTCCAGTCACGTACTTTCTTCACTAATCTACTGTTCTCCATTCTATCTATGTGATCGTTCCAATTTAATCTTCTATCATTTATCCAAAGGTTTATAGGTTCAATTTCACATTCTTCTCTAATAACAGAGCTGCGAATTTTCTCTCTCAGCGATTTTCCTACGATTTTCCTTAAAACTTTCATTTCGGTTGTTTCATTGATTTGTTTTGTTTTTTGAGTTTCTGTTCGGCATCCACAACCATATGTTAGGACTGGTCTTATGACAGAGTTGTAAATTCTTACTTTTGTAAAATTTAAGAATAGATACAAAAAGTTTTTCCCACTAAATCTAAAAATCTAAAACAATAAAAAACACACCTATGATCATAGTCTACCTCAACTAATCAACATTAATTGTCTGTATTACTTTGTCCTTGTGGCAAAAAGTTTTATACAATAAAAACATTCGTGATAAATTTGTATATAGGAAGAACCAGCAGGAGTTTTAATATTAGATTCAAGGAACACTTTAAAGACTTTAATTATGAGGAAGAAAAATCAAGTTACGCTAAACATATTATTCAGGACATCGCATGTTAGATATTGACAACATCCTCACAATGCTGTACAAGGAGAGTAACCCAACAAAAATAAATGCCCTGGAAAAAATTTAAATTTTAAAAGAAAATAACAACAACCTGTTTTTAAATGAGAACACTCCCAGTACGTTCAATCCCCTATACCAAATCACCAATAGTGTCTCAGTATTGTATTCAGGGTCAGTAGATAAAGGCCTATCTCCTGCTCCTTCTGCCGATGATGGGACTGGTATCGAAAGGCCTACAGAGAATTAATAGTTTACAAATTTGAGGAGACGGACCTATAAGGTAAATTTTATAATTCTATGTTATAATTTTAATTTTATAACTCAACTCAGCAAGATTTATTTAAAAATGCCATTTAGGCATTTCGCAAAATATTCCAGCATCAGCTTTTAAAACGATGGATTATTTTTTAGGATGGAGAAATCCAAGGAACAAGTCCTCAGGGAGAGACTTTAAGCCGTGGGTCCAGAACCTGGATATCATCAGGCTCGTAAAAGAACCTTAAGCCTGAAAAAACATCTAAACAAAATTTACTGACCTTCAACATCCACGCAGCTAAGATTTTACTCAACAATGGCACTACTAATGGCGATGTATGGAAGTGAGACCTGAGTCCTAAAGGAAAAAGACAAAAATAAATGAGCATCCTATGGGCGGTGAAAGGTTGTACAAGAGAAGAACAAATTAGAAATGAGAATATTAAAGAGGAACTAAAAGTACAACCACTTCTTCAACAAATAGAAGAACGTAGGAACACTTAGATAGAGCATCTGCAGAGAATAACAGAGAATAGGATACCAAAGATGGCATTGATATACAATCCTGGAGAAAGAAGATCGGTAGGAAGACCAAGAAAACACTGAGCTGATCAAATGTGAGATCGGTACAGGCAGAGACCTAATCCGTGAAAGAAGAAGAAGAAGAAGAAGAAGAAGATGATGATGCTAATCACATGCAAATCATGACATATGTAGAGAAATAAGCGTAACTAAATTAGTCGGGTTAAGAAAGTTGTCACTACGGAAGTACCCATGACCACGCAGTGGGACGAACATGGATCACTGATCATTCCAACATGGGAAAGGAAAATTCTTAAGATAATTTTGGTACAGTTAACGAAAATAATGTTTGGAGAATAAGATTGAATAAAGAAGTCCAATAAATGTATGAAAAACGATATACAACAGAAATCAAAAGCAAAATAATTGTCTGGTTGGAACATGTCAGAATGAAGGATGATACAACAATGAGAAAACTTTTAAATGGCAAACCAGATGGTAAAAGGAAGACAGGAAGTTCAAAACTTGAATGGTTGGATTATGTAAAGAATTACATAAGTTGAATGAAAGTTATGAAATTGAGACTTAAGCATTTGGGGGGGGGAGGGAAAGGAATGGTATGTCATTACAAAAGGAACCATGGTCGTCCATGGACTGAAGTAGCTCCATTACCAGTGAAAGAAAGTATCCTTGCGATGATGGCGGTCTAGTGCGGAACGGGGGGGGGTTTGTGTTTGCAGGTGGATTCCTCGAATACCATTGGCTAGTGATGACGTGACGATTGTTGTGCTGTTGTACTACACATAACAAATTATATTAGCTGGAACATATTCCTGCAGTCGAGCAAGATTTGTGTTAATTTGACTGTTACACTCATATCACGTCACACTACTTTAAAAGCTACATTAAACGAACTAATATCCGGCGTGCGCTGCTACGCCTAAATAAATTAAGTACGATTTTTAAAGTTTCGTTTCAGATGAACTCCTGTACCTAATGACTTTAGAGCATAATATATAACCCGGCTAAACACTCGCCGTACCTTAAAACGTTCATTTACAATGTTTTATATTGCGATAAAGAAAATAGGACGATTGTTAAAAGAGTCAATTTTTATTTTCGGATTTCAGATAAACCCTAATTTCTAATGATCGGATTTCTCTGATTTTTTGGACAATATATACTCTAGTTTATTTTAATAGAATATACTGAGTTTTGTTTTGAAATATCTAATATTGTGACAGCTAGAGCAATTTTAAAATTTCTTTTCAGGTAAACTACTACTCCTCTGTTAATAGTTTTAGAGCATAATACATAGCGGCAAAACACGCGTGTATTCGAATGCAACGCTGTGTCAAAATTTCAAATCAATTAACCGACTACTCTCAAGTTTTGCGAGAACAAACAAACGGAGACAAAATTTATACATATGAAGATGTTATATGCTATATTAGTTTTGGCTGTTCTTTACAATCTGTGACGCGACGTTTTTAATACCTTCATAAACTCTTGTCAAATTTCATTCTTAGGGTGTAATTTTTCAAATTATTTCCCACCATTTACAATGATTTTTTTTCATTTTTTCTAACGATTATTTCAATATTTTTTTCTATGATATTTAACTACATACGTACCATGAAGACCTGGCAGCCATATTGATTTTAACGAATATAAATTGCAGCCAACATAGAATATATACTAATTAACTATACACATATACTTCAAAATGTCAGAACTTGCTATTTATTTTTGGGCGTTGCATTCTTTCACAGATTAGAGTGTTTAAATTGCGTTAGATTAGCTTTTAGGTTGGTCTTTCGCAGGTTAGAGTACTTAAATTGCGTTAGGTTAGCTTTTAGATTCGTTAAATACCGTGTATATGTTGGCTTCATCCCGTGATTCCATAGTGTAAACAGCTTCGTCGTTTGTTGGCGCATGATGTATGATTGGAAATTAGAAACAATTTTCGCATCACATGTTGTAAAGAATCCCCTTGGTTTTTAATTATGCTTACAGCGCATAGCGAAACTACGTTTTTGCGCAATAGTGCGTTTTGTCGTGCTTACAGCAATGGCGACCATGATTGAAAGTTCAACTTCCTACATTTCGGTATTGCCAACCTAATTAACTATACTGTAATAAAATGACTATACATAATATTACATATTACAAACCACGTGTGGGAAGTGAAACCACTGCCCTCTATGTACATGACGTATATTGTATATACAAAAACATATAAAAAAAATAGTGTTAATATGCATTAAACGAAACAAATCACTGCATTTTAAAAGAATTGGACTTTATTTGAAACAATATAAAACAATAATACATACATGCCGCCTTTTTATCACTGATTGGAGACACGGCCTCTTGTAGTTTCAAGTAATAAACATTGCCCACACTGTTAACGTTAATCAGTTGTTTATAATGAACGCAAATATTTCCAACAAATATGTTATTATTTTACTATTATTTATTATTTTGAAAACACCATCGCGCAAAAAATAATGTACAACGCACGTTTGTGAAATGTTTCACAGAATCTCGGAAATTAAAAACCTCGCTATAGCTCGGGTTTAAAATATTTTCCTCGCTTCTGTAAAAACCACTTCCCAACCTCGCATCGTGGCATTGGCTCAGCCCGCAATCCTTCTTGGGATATTCTTTCTCTGGGAATAGAGTAGTTATAAAGTATAGCATGCTTAGTACAAGTATGTAGTGCAAACATTTCAAGAGAAATAGTTATGATTTTCTTACGTATGTGAGCGCATTAATGTGTGATAAGGTATAATAATTATACTTGTGGAATCTCAGCCGCAATCTCGTTAGCAGTGCAACTGCAGGGAATAATGACGTGGAAAATCCATTACGCCAGTCGGAATGTTACGTGCTCTCTGCATTCTCTGCTAACTACCTCCCTATAGAAACCTTCAACCTTTTTAATTGCATTTCCACAGCTCTAATTTTTCTACCTTTTTATTTTATTATATGATAAGTTTGGATGGTGATTATTTTTTGGCATTTTGAAATCAGAAATTTTGTATTTGGATTTGCACTCTCAGTACTTTGTACCCTTGAAGTCCCAACTCTTTTAAAAAACGTTTAACTGAAAATATATAAAACTATTATTCTATCAGTTTTATTATATGGATGCGAAACATGGACTCTTATTTTAAGGGAGGAAAGGGGATTATGAGTATTTAAAAATAAAGTTCTTACAAGTTTAGGTACCTGTGAAAGACATGTTCAGACTAAAATTTCAATGGAAAAAATGCAACTAAGACATTACATGGAATAATTAGGAACAAATATATTACAAAGGAAATTAAACTGAAAATTTATAAGAACATAATACAGAATATTTTGTCATATGGAAGTGAAACTTGGTCTTTGACGGAATTACAAAATATTAAAATTAGAACAGTTCAATTTGATTATTTTAAAAGAAGCCTCCAAAAAACAAGACAGGATAAAATAAGAAATGAATTATGAATGTCACCACATCTGTTGTTAAGAAGATTGAAAATCAAACACTTAAATGGTATGGCCATGTACAAAGAATGGAAAATGAAAGATGACCAAAAAATATAGGCTATACCAATGGTCACCCCCTGGAAGAAATAAACGTGGCAGACCAATGGAAATGGAAAACCTACATCAGAACTATAATGGATGATAGGAATTTGGAAGAAGGAGATTGGAATGGTATAAATAAATGGAAACTGAATACGGCAAACCTATAAATGGGGGAGAGCTAAAGAAGAAGAAGGAATATGTTTGGACCAAAGGGAGATGAACAGACAGATGAATGGAGAAGGCTTCATAACAGTGAACTATATGGTCTTTATAGGAAGCCAGATATAATAAGAACAGTTAAGTCTCGTAGAGTGCGATGGGCAGGACATGTGGCACGAATGGGGAATCAAAAACGTGCATGGAAGCTTCTTGTAGAAAACCAGAGAAAAACGCCCAGTTGGTAGACCAAGAATGAGGTGGGAGAATAACATTAACTATGATTTGAGGGAAGTAGATTATACAGGGTATGATTGGAAAACGTTAAATCAGGATAAGACGTATAGAGAGCTTATGTCCGCACGGCCAATCAACCTACGGGTTGATAGTGCCACCGAATTAGTTAATTAGTTATATCATCTTCCCTCCATGGTTTCTTTACCTTGTCGTGGTGGGGTGGTTTGCGTGCTTAAATGATTCCAAGAGCTAGATGGCGATAGCATTGTTGCCGAAAGATTACCCATGCCGGACAGATCGAAGGCGAAAAAAAAGGACCTTCAAAGAGTGACGATATTTCATCTAAAAATAAAACCATTAAGAAACGCGGACGTGGGTCCGCTGGGGTAAATGTTTCTGGAGGTATAATAGTCTACCATTCGGTTATCCGGGTGGGGACTACTTCAGGAAATTTATGGAAAGGCTCAATTATCCACTTAGCCATGAACCTATGGATTCTATAGTGCCAGTGAGTTAGTTAGATTATACAATTTTGACGAAAAATAAACAAGTTACTATGAGTTAATCCTAATGACAGGTATATGTAGACCTATTATATAGGTACCCGATACATCCTACCTGGGAAACGGGTACTCTCTAGCGGGAGTTTCTTAACCGAGTTAATTCAGTTAAACTTATTTACCTGCAGACGTTAGAGAATGGTATCTGGTTAGCATATCGCCTCAATGAGACATCTAGTAGGTAACTAAGGTATTACTTGGATGGATGAAAGTCTGTTAAATTTTGAACAGAGGTTTTTTTTATTATTCAGGCTTGCGGTTCTTTTACAAGCCTAAAAATTTAAATTCCCTCCCGGAGAAGTTGCTTCTTGGATTTTTCGTCTTAAAAAATCCTTCAACACCGGGCTGGTTTGAACCCGCGACTCTCAGGAACAGAGGCAAGGAATATAACCACTAGCCCACTGCAGTCGACGGTATATCCCTATAACTAACTAATTAACTAACTCTCTGGCAGTATCAAACCCGTAGGTTCATGGTCGTGCGGACATAAGCCCTCCATACATCCCTACCCTGAGTTAATGTTTTCCAATCATGCCCTGTATAATCTAATTCCCTCAAATCATAGTTAATATTATTCTCCCACTTCATTCTTGGTCTACCAACTGGGCATTTCCCCTCTGGGTTTCCTACAAAAATCTTCCATGCACGTCTTTCATACCCCATTCGTGCCACATGCCCTGTCCATCGCAGTCCATGAGACTTAACTGTTCTTATTATATCTGGCATCATATAAAGACCGTGTAGTTCACTATTATGTAGTCTACTCCATTCACCAGTCTGTTTGTCTCTCTTTGGTCCAAAAATTGTTCCTAAGAATTCTATTCTCAAATACTCGTAATCTCATTTCCTCTCTTAAAGTAAGAGTCCATGTTTCGCATCCATATAATGTAACTGGTGAATAATAGTTTTATATATTTTCAGTTTATGTATATCCATGAGCTATCATATTTTCTGATATTTTTCCAAAGTTCTTACTCCCCCCCCCTAAGGAAGTGCATCTCACAGTTTGAAAATCGGTATATTTTGCTCCACGGTACTGGAGTCGACATAAACAATTCTTCTAACAGGGAAGAACTGCAGAGTTTTCAAACTCTCTCTTAAGGAATTTACTTAATCCCTATTGGATTCCATATTAGCCATTTTAAATTTGCTGAGAGTGGCCTTGTTAACTTTCTAAAGAAAAAAATAGTTTCCTTCCCATAATGAATTGAACAACTCTGCAGTTCTTTTTAATACGCTACGTAAATAAATAAAGCTGTTACTGCAAGTTTTAAACTCACAAGAAGGTCAAATGCCACCGAAACAACTTAACGACCCACTGGATGTGATGTACTCTTGGTTGTATTTTATTTAAGAACTTCTTTAACATCACAGGTCATTAGCATCACATTAAGAGGTTCTTGCGGGTGTGGCTGGACATACAATAGCAGATCGGAAACGAAATGGAGATATACGAACAGAAATAAATATATTGAAGTTATTAGACAGGTAAATCTAAATATATGTTCACACATAGAAACACATTATACAATGAAAATGGACAGTTATTGACAAATAAGGTAAATTTTGAAGAAGTGACTGAATTCAAATACCTAGAAACAATAATTACGAATAGGAATGAGATGTACAATGAAATTAAACACAGGCTAAATTCTGGGAATACATGCCATTATGTATTACAGGGACTCTTGGCGTCCCAACTTCTCTAAAAAACGTTAAACCGAAAATGTAGATCTATAAAACTGTTATTTTCCCAGTTATATTATATGGATGCGAAACATGGTCTCTTACATTAAGGAAGGAGTTCACCGCTGTGGTCTCGGAGTAGCGTGCTGCCTTGTCACGCAGCGGGCCCGGGTTCGATCCCCGGTAGGAACAGTTTTTCTGGGTGAGGTTTTTATCGGGGTTTTTCCTCACCTGTAAGACAAATGTCAGGAAAACTTTACGGCCCAAACGGTCCCCGAAATCATATGGCCATTGCAATCATTATCGTTCATCTTAGGTTAGCTTAGGATTAGGGACTCTCCTGGCGCACCATTATCATCATCATCACCCATCATATCATCGGGGCAACGTAACCCCGCCTTCCAGGCGCCCCAACCTCAGAAGTGGGTTACAAGTACGCCATGCCAGGAGAGAAACCAGGAATGTCGAAAGACAAACCTGGGGCATTTGGAAAGAAAAAAAAACTTTAAGGGGGAGAAAAGTTTACGAGTATTTGAGAATAAAGTTCACGGGAAAATTTTTGGACCGAAGAGAAATAAACCGACAGGCGAATGGAGAAGACTACATAACAGTGAGGCACATGATGTTTATAGGAAACCAGATATAGACCTAATAAGAACAGTTAAGTCTCATAGACTGCGATGGGCAGGACATGTGGTATGAAATAGCTTCTTGTAGAAAAATCAGAGGGGAAACGCCCAGTTGGTAGATTATAAGGGGATGATTCGAAAATAGGGATCCGCGGAGAACTTATGTACGCGCGGCCTAGAATCTCCGGGTTCGATAATATCAGTGAGTTAGTTATTAGACAGGATTGGACAATACATACGTGAATGGATTGACCACATCAATAGAATGGATAACAACAGAATCCCGAAACAGATTATTCAATAAAGACCACTAACTAACTGGTTTTATCGTACCCGTAGGTTCATGGCCGCGCGAACATAATCTCTCCATGCATTCCTATCCTGAACTAATGTTTTCCAATCATCCCCTGTATAATCTACTTCCCTCAAATCATGGATAATTTTATTCTCCCACCTCATTCTTGGTCTACCAACTGGGCGTTTTCCCTCTGGTTTTCCTACCAGAAGCTTCCATGAACCTCTTTCATCCCTTCATGCCACATGTCCTGCCCATCGCAGTCTACGATACTTACTGTAATTATATCTGGCTTCCTACATATACCATGTAGCTCACTGTTAAGTCGTTTTCTACATTCACCTGTCTGTTCATCTCTTTTTGGCCCAAAAATATTTCCTAAGCACTAGGAACTGGAAAAATCGTAGTGAAGAAGGTAAAGGAGCAGATCTTTTCAGATCGAACCCATTGAGATGTAAAAGACCCAGTAAAACATGGTCAAAACAATTCTCTGAAATGGTGTCGGAAGAGACCTTAAGGTGCAATCCTTCATGTTGATGATTATTATTCTTTTGAATCTTCCTTGTATAGTTCGAGCATGAACAGTCTTGGGAATTTTACATTTTCGACTGATTCATTCCATTCAGGTAAGCGCACAATTAAAATATATCCTACAAAACTAGCAATATACCGAGATATTCATAAAGTAATACAAAACTATAAAAAGGCAAGATAGAATCACAAAGTGTTCTAGTTTCTAACAGTTAGATTGTTGTAGAACGGTAGCAGAAACTGCGTTTAAATAAAACACAAAACAAATGAAAGTGAAACATTTTCTTATAACTACATCATAACCGTAAATGCAATAACAAAAGACTAGAAGTTTCCGAAACATAAATCCTAAGTTATATTTCATATTCACAAGGAAAAATTGTATCGCCAGCTTATGTTGTCGTATTTACTGAATATAGACTTTAGCAGTATCAATGCCACCTTTTTTCATTGTTTGTTCAACGTCACCTTGAAAAAGAGCTTTTAGTCAATTCCGAAGGAAATAAGCTATCGAGGTTTAACTCATAAAAATATTTCTGAAAAAATACACATCTTCGCCGATTCTATCTACATAGTACACACCGAATAACCATGACAAAAAATGTATGCATGTATGTTAATATATATCATCATAATCCGGTATCATGGTAGCTGCCGCCGTCTTCCGGAAAACAAACGCCATTCCGCTCTGTCCATCCATTGATCTTCCTCCAATCCTCTGATATTCATAGCTGCTTGTATGCCTTCTATCCAAGTTTTCTTCGGTCTTTCTCTCTTCCTCCTTTCCATTGGGATCCATTCTATAACAATTTTAGGCAATCTTTGCTCTGGCCTTCTTTTGACATAGCCACACCACTGTAATCTTTTATTTTCTATAATGTCTATGATGTCCGGCTCCTCTTGTACACCCATAATGTCCCTTATTTCGTTATTTCGTATTTCATCCATTCTAGATTTTCCAGCTGGTCTTCTTAAAACATCCATTTCTGTACTTAAAATTCTTTTCGTTTCCCTGGTAGGAATTCGCCAGACTTCAGCACCATATGTTAAAATGCTCTGAATTATGGTTTGATATATTTGTGATTTTCTATTTTTTGAAGTATTTTTGCCCCACCAAATAGAGTTTAAAGCATTTACTGCTTGTTTTCTTTGAGCGATTCTATTTTTAATTTCCACTGTGTTATCGCCTGAATGGAATAATTTTATTCCTGTGCATTCAATACTACGTTTTAGTTATTCTCCATTGTTGAAAGCATACTTCGTTAAGGCAATACTCTACAAGCTGGTAGGTCAGGGATTCCAGTCTCAGTGAAGTCTGGATTATTAAACAACGCCATACCTTCTAGCGGCATCATGATCCTGGGGTCGACTCAGCCTCAAACGGAAATGAGTACCATATGCTCTGGGATACACATATTTCTGTGCCTAAAGTTTTATTTTCTTTCTCCACTCATCCGTATCCACCCATTCTATTTACTCCAATCCTCTTGTTGTCGCACCAGTTCTCATTTCTTAAATCCATGAGTAACGAGGTCTTCCTTTCTTTCTTCTTCCAGGTGGACATCATTCCAATGTTCTTTTTTGGGTAACCTTACTTCTTGAATTTATCGCACAGACTCATACCAATTTAAACGCTTATATATTATACAATCCACTATTGAATATTTAATATTAATTTTCTCTCGTATGAGTTTTTTAAACATATATTGCAGCTCTCCTAAAGAAAACCATTTCTATCGACATAAATTATTGTTGAATTTCCATGTTTCACCTCCATATGTGGCAGTACTTCTCACTATTGAATTATATATTTGTAACTTATTTTTCCTGGTTATATGTCTGTACCATATGACACAATTTATCAATGCTGTTATTGCTCTACCTTTATTTATTCTGCTCTCACTTTCTTGTTTATCCTCTTTATTTACTTTTACTCACAGTTACTCCAGTTACTCGAATTCTTCACATCCTCTTATATAACTTACCCCTTCTGATCTAATAATAATAATAATAATAATAATAATAATAATAATAATAATAATAATAATAATAATAATAATAATAATAATAATAATCCACCGCTGTGGTCTCGAGGTAGCGTGCTACCTTGTCACACAGCGGGCCCGGGTTCGATCCCCGGTCGGGGCACTTTTTCTGGGTGAGGTTTTTATCGGGGTTTTTCTTCACCTGTAAGACAAATGTCAGGAAAACTTTAAGTCCCAAACGGTCCCCGAAATCATATGGCCATCATCTTCATCATCATCCTTATCATTATCATCATCATCCTTCACCGGTGTGGAAAGCAACGGGAAGCTACCACACCTACACAATTCCCTAGTAAAGCTGCAAGCATAGCATGAAAATGCTATGATTGCAGTGAAGGACCTGTCTTCGGGCAGAATTACTATGGATGGAATAATAATAATGATAATGATAATAATAATAATAATAATAATAATAATAACAATAATAATAATAATATGTTCAGCATGCACTAGATTTCAACTGAAGCTGAAATAACCATTAAATAAAAACTTTTGATATGTGGAATGATGAAGCAGTTTTGAGATAGGCAACAATGATTAATTTGAGATTATCGTAAGTAATGTCACGAGTGAATTTATCTAGAGGATTTGGAATTCAAGAGTGGCATTTGTTAGGTCTGTTTAACGAACAAAATTAAGCTGTGTACTCAAAAATCATTATTTTAAAATATTTATAAACTTGATGTAAACGGCGATGTTTGAGAATAAATCAAAAAATGTTATGTTATGTTTATTCACTGCAACATGATCATATTATTCTGACAACTGATCTATCTGACAGACTACAGCGTGCTCATAATGCGTGCATTCAATTTATATTCAATCTCCGTCGTTATGATCACGTGTCTCATTCATTTTAGGCCATATCATGGCTACGCTTAAATTACAGAACTTTACATTCACATACCTTACTATTCCAAATCCTGCACACATATTTTCCAAGTTATTTATCAATGCGTTTTCAAAATGTATCGGTTCATCACAATAGGAACAAGATCACAAGACTCTTTTTTACTTTTGATACCACAGCACAGGACATGTCTACACTCTGAATCTTACATAATATTTATGACTAGAGCATGGAACTCACTTCGCAGTCATGTCATGGACTGTCAATCGCTATCATTATTTAAATACAAATTAACTGATATCTTAAGTTCGAAGAATGCATAACAATTATATACAGCATTCTATAAATAATCATTTAGGAAGCTACTTACTTTATTTTATATCATTTTGATTTTATCATATTCCAAGTTTTTGTTTATATTAGCTAGTTTAGATCACATTATCATTGTATTTTGTTTAATCCGTATTCCAATAACATCTTAAGATTGAAATAAGTATGTAATTTTTGTACAATTCTACTATTCGCTGATTGAGTGGAAGAGAAGGCCTTATGGCCTTAACTCTACCAGCTAAAATAAAACATTATTATTATTATTATTATTATTATTATTATTATTATTATTATTATTATTATTATTATTAATTATTATTAATAATAATAATATTAGTATTGTTTATTTATTGCCAAATAGGATTGCAATATTGTAAGAATGCACCCTAGTGGAGACGTAAGGAAACACATCAAATTTGCCACATTCTTTACCAAGACAATAATACATACATTACTACTCTCCGAAACCTAAAAGAGGAAAGTTTACAATGTATGAGAGACCTTAACATTGAACCTAGTGACATCAACATTAACACTCGAAGTCTTCTACCAGATGCAAGGAAACTCAGGAAACAACTAAGAGACAAAGAAGCAATTCTCTGGAGTCAACTTCCTCATAAAGGAAAGGGCGTTGTTCTCTGCAATGAATATACACCGGCAAATCAATGGATTCGTGACCATCAGGAATTGTCTTGTTCCGAATGGAGAGAAGCGATTAAAATGCAAGCCAATGTATCGGCGGTGCATTTTTTGCCGGGCAGGTCTAGGGACGATACCCTCTGCAGACGTTGTCGCAGAGAGCACGAAATCCTTGCACACGTCCTTGGGGCCTGTCCGTTTGGAGAATCACTGAGAAACATTCGGCACCACACTATTCGAAACATGATGGCAGAAGCCTTGCGAGATTTTGGACACACAGTTTATAAGGAAGTTCATGGTGTGGCCACTAATGGGAGTAACAGACGAATAGATATTATTGCATTTAGACCATCTTCTAAAATTGGTATGATATTAGATCCCACAATTCGTTTTGAGACTCATAGTGGACAACCTGAGGAACTTGACCCTGAAAAGAAAGTCATATACGAGCCAACAATTGACTATTACAAAGATAAATACCAACTAGATAGTATAACTGTCACATGATTGATGATCGGGGCAAGAGGTACTATACCAGGATTCTTAGCCAAATTTTGGAATTCCTTAGATTTGGACAGGGTGTATCTTTTTAAATTGTCATCGCTGCCATTAGAGGATCAATTTCAATTTTAAGAAACCATATTTACAAAATTACTACTTTATAGTATGTATACTTCAATTAGGCCTACAAGTTGATTTTTTTAAATGTATTTACAAAATGTATTTGATCAGTTTAGAAAATTAATTGTCTGCATCACTTTGTCCTTGAGGCAATCCTCTAATGAGGAAAGTTTTATATAATAATAAATAACCAACATTATAGGTTATTAATTTATTTTTTAGTAAACAACTCAGTAAAATAAAGGAATCTGTTTATTATTTGCTATATTCAATGTAGGCCTAGTTGTTGAAGAGTCAGTCACAGCAAAATAATGCTGTTCACAATATTAAAAAGAGGAGCTTTCTTTATCACAAATGCAGAAGCTGATAAAGATAAATCGATAAAGAGCGAGGTGAAACATGACTGTCATTGGTTGTAAAACAAAATTCATTGGAACATGATTGATCATTGATTATCATTTGGAGCATAGTCAATAGAAATGTACGTACGTATGTAAGAAAACCCGATAACAATGTTCTCCGAAGGGAAATTAGAACGGATTGCATAATGTACATCAGAAGTTTAACGAAACGAAGTTGAGAAGTTGGCGATGTGGTGACAGCTTATAAACTCGGATATTAACTGCAAGAAAGACGCGTTAGATTGACATGATAAGATATTCCCCAGGGTGTATGCAGTTAATTGCATTCCCAACATATTATATGTCAACAATATTATAGGTTATATGATACAGGGTGTTAAGGATCCGAATCATAAAACCTATTTGTATTCTACAGTGTCATTAATGTCGCGATATGTCGCGGGATCGTCCCTCATTGCAAAAGTTTGGGCCGAAATCTGTCAATATAACGAACTTACATTGTCCGGGGTAAAATCGCATTATCTGAGTCGCCTAATAATAATACTAATAATAATAATAATAACATATGAAAAGAATATAAGTAATAGGAATAATAATTTGTATTAGGAATATGGCACATTACAGTGTAATCTCCGTCAACCCAAAGTTATTTGTCAACAAGCGTTCATGTTCTGAAGCATCTTCTTCCATCAAATCGCTAGCGTCCATAATTATTCACTACACCTATCTAACATTCTATAGGTCTGCACGTTTCCCACTTCTTCAATTAGGTTTTCCAAATGAAGGAATCGTTTAGGATATTATCTCTTCTTCCATTCTTATGAGGTGTCCATACCATTTCAAACGTTTTTCTCTTTTTTTTTCTAATGGTGTTTTTAACAGTGTATATTCCCCATATTGGTGCTAATAATAATAATAATAATAATAATAATAATAATAATAATAATAATAATATTAATTAAGAATAATAATAATGGGAGCACGACGTAGCTAGGTAGTGGTTAAGGCATTGCGCTACAAGCCGGAAGGTCGAGGATTCGAAGTCCCCGGTGGTGGGGGGGGGTCAGGGGTTTTTAAAACTGACCCAAAAATTCTGGCGGCACTGTGGCCCTGGGGTCGACTCAGCCTCTAACGGAAATGAGTACCAGCCACTTATTTTGGGGGTAAAGGCGGCCGTCACGCAGGGCTGACAACCCGCCTTTCATCAAGTTCCGATTGTCCAGAAAAAGTGGAAGCCTTAACCTCCTACTACCCCAAGGGCCTCCTGAGGTCTGTAGTGGGATCACTTCACTTTAATGATAATAATAATAATAACTTAATAATAATAATAATAATAATAAATAATAATAATAGTAATAATAATAATAATAATAACACTGGTCAACATGATTTTTGTCTCATGAGTACCAATAGTTGTACTTAATGCAGTTTTTTATTGCGTTTTCAAATAGGCCTATGTATTCGGAATTTCTCCATCCCCCACAGTTTTTTTATTTCAATTTCAATTAATGGATTTAAATAATTATTTTTTAATATACGTTTTTTCGTCCATTTTTCCATTGTAAAATAAAACGAAATGAGCTAACTCAGGGGATTTCAGGTATGGAAAAGAGATATCAAGGAAAATGGAATCCTAATATGCTGGCCGATTATTGTTGGACCATCAAGAGGGATGCTCCACAGGTGAAATATGGCAGAAAATCGTCATTTCTTACTTTCTAGGTGAGTCCGAATGTTCGAATATTGTGTAGTTACGAATGTAGAAAACATGAAAGTGTTTAATATTATAAATACCTGTCTCTTGGAAACCTTGCGTGATGGAGAAAAACCGATATCATATTTGAATTCAGGAGAAAAAATGCTATCAGAATCACATTTTTTTTTTCTTTCTGAGACACAAAAAGTGTATTTTTTGTTGCTCAGTGTAATAATAATAATAATAATAATAATAATAATAATAATAATAATAATAATAATAATAATAATAATAATAATGATAATAATAATAATTATTATTATTATTTATTTACTTATTTATACACATGTTTACGATCTAATAAAACGTCTTCCTGTGCCCAAAGCATTTAATTTTTTTATCTTCTTTCTCCATTCTTATCTATTTTCTCATTCCAATTCTTCCAGATCTATCTCCCCCATGAGCTAATGTTTTCCAATCATCTCCTGTGTAATTTAATACCCTCAAATCATGGTTAATGTTATTCTGCTACCTCACTTTTGACTTACCTACTGGGCGATTTCCTTCTAGTTTTCCTACAAGGAGTTTCCATGACCCTCTTTCATTCCCTATTCGTTCCACATGTTCTGACCATCGCACTGTTCTTATTACAACTGGTTCACATAAAGAGCATGTACCTCACTGTTTAGTTGTCTTCTCCATTCGCCTGTCTGTTCATCTCTCTTTGTCCAAATTTTTCCTAATAATTTTATTCTCAAATACTCGTAATATTTTTCCTCCCTTTAAAGTAAGAGTCCATGTTTCGCATACATATAACTGGGGAAATAACAGTTTTATATATTTTCAGTTTAATGTTTTTGGGAGATGTTGGAACGACAAATGTTCTTGTAATACTCAATAGCGGAATTGAGCTGATGTATAATTTGTTTCTGTAACACTTTCCTGTTTGCTAATTATTGTTGTTATACATTTAAATTCAGCAGTTTCTTAAAAATTTCCCTCATTTGCCATTAACTGCCCTTTTCAATTCCAATTGTGGCAATATTTTCACTTTTTTTATTTCCAGTCCCAATTTCTTGGTGCTACTCAATAAAATGTGCGCGTTGTCGGCTGCGGTAGACTATTGGTTATGCTCCTTGCCTCTGGTACTGAAGGTCGCGGGTTCAAGTTTTTTTAGGGTGGATAAAATCCAAGTAGCAAGTTCTCCGGGAGGGACTTTAAGCCGTGGGTCCCGAGTCAGAATATTTTCAGGCTCGTAAAATATCCTGAAGCCTGAATAAAAGGCCTCTAAGCAAAATTTACCGATCTCAACACCCTAGTAATATATTTGTTAACCGCATACCACTAATGACATCTATGGGCAAATAAGGTAACTAAATTAACTTGGTTTTGAAACTCCTAACAATAGAGAGACTCCACCATTATAGATTATAGTTATGTGACCTCTAGTATATCCTCGCTATCGTCTTATAATACGTCATCAGCTTAAACTAAAGCTTAAATCAATCGTGATGGGTCACCAGAGACTATTATCTACAATTAAGCTAAACACAGTCTAGCATTAAAATATATATACAGTCAATATGCCCATTTCACCAATAAATGTTTAAAATGGTCAACAAGTTTCTACAGCCAAGCTGTCATTCTCAAGACCAGATATTGACTCACTCAGTCTAGCATGTGTCACTAAATGGTGTTCAAATCCCTTATAGTGAGACAGAAAAATTCTAGGAGTATTTATTGACAACAACTTAAATTGGAATACACAAATAAACCATACATGCAAACAGTCTTCTCAATAATACATTCATTAAATCGCGTAAGAAATTGTCTGCCATTCGCTCTTAGGAAAATGTTAGTAGAAACACTTGCAATGTCCCATTTTGATTATTGTGACACTCTTTTTACAGACTTAAATATTATTTTCACTCAAAGACTTCAACGTGTTCATAATTTTTGCTCACGTTTTATTTGTGGTATTCGCAAATTTGACCATGTTACACGGTCCCTGGAACAATTATCGTGGCTTCGTCTAAGAGATCGTAGAACTGTCCATTCCCTATCCATTTTCTATCGAATACTTTACACATCATCGCCTAATTATTTATCACGCCGCTTCATCAGACTATCCGACACACATAATCTTGACACTCGATCCCATCAGCACATTGTCCTTTATATCCCTCCTTATCACACTGTATATTTTTCATTATCTTTTACGGTCTCACTTACCAAAACATGGAATTCCCTTCCGTCCTATGTCAGAGACTGTCAAACTATAACATCCTTCAAAAACAAACTAAAGAATTATTTAATAACAAACTAACTCCTCACTAACACCTCACTGATAGTATTCTTTTAACCATTAACAAATTACATTATTTATGAAAATAATATTAAGAATAACAACTATTTTCATTTGTTTTGTTTTAAATATTGTATAGTCGTAAAATTAGTTTCCTATGTCTAATTATTTTTCTTCGATTTTTACATACAATAGACAGGAACAATTTAATATGTCTTGCTTGTATACATTTTATTATTAGTTTTAGTCTTAATTTTAACTAACATTAACTGTTTGCATTATAGATCGTAATATAATAGATATTATCTTTTTGATCAATTTTTTATTTAGTATTTAATATTAGAGTTAATTGAGATTGTTATTTTCTGATGTAATATATGTTTGTCCTGGTGAGTGGAAGAGAAGGCCACATGGCCTTAACTCCACCAGGCTAAATAAATCTAATTTAATATATTAACACCATGTGTGTTTTACGCTTTAAACATCATATTTAATCATTAATTATGAACAAAATACATGTCCTGTCTGAGCTTTAATTTTGCACTCTCGCATTGGTTTAAAAGGTTTTCCATGTCTAGGAGACCTACTGCTCTTATGGAATCGCTGTTGTCACTTGACGCCACAGACTGAGTGACAGTGATGGAAATATATATCTCTCTTCTCCTCCTAGCATAAGTACAGCAGCAACATAATTGTATGGCACAATTATCTTCACTACTACTACTAAGTCTAGTTCGTGATCATTCTAATCTGGTTACTAAAGAACATTAACATTTCGAACTATATATATTGTGATTAAAGAAGCGCCACGTACAATCCACTCGTGATATATTAGTTGCGTCTTTTTTTTTTTTTTACCACGGCTGTATGTGTCAAAACAAGTTTAATTGAAAGGGAATGGTTCAATGGCATCTCCTCTAACCGCTGTTCCAACAATTGAGTTCACTTTATTAAATAACTATGTGTTAATTATACTGTACGTTCCACAATGGTATTTTTTCATAAATCGGACACCGACGTTCTTGGCAAAGTTATGAGTAAAACTATTTAACTTAATTATTTATTTCAAATTAATTAATAATAAATCAATATCCCATAAAACGACACGTTTACTACAAAATTGCTCCATAAGAACAATTTATTTTCTAGATGTGAAAAACTCTATAGCACCGTTTCCAACCTATATTTCTATTTCAAGTGGTTCGCCAAAATTTTGGCGGGTTTTAAGGTTAGGCCTATTATTGTTTCCTTCATTTCTGCGGCATTGTGATAATAATACTATTAATAATAATAATAATAATAATAATAATAATAATAATAATATATTATTATTATTATTATTATTATTATTATTATTATTATTTCATTCATTTATCTACTACAAACCTGTGTTCTTCCAACACTGTTATATGGTTGCCAAACTTGGAATCTTACTGTCAAATTGAAGTACACACTCCAAGTATGCCAAAGGAAAATGAAGAGGAAAATTTTAGGCATAACTCTGAAGGACAGAATCTCGAATACAACACTTCAAGCGATATCCTCAACAACTGATCCTGCACAACAAGCCATCAGGAAAAAATGGAAGTGGGGAGGCCACGTCGCAAGAATACAGGACGACAGGTGGACAATAAAAACAACCATGTGGGACCCGTACACAGGCAAGAGACACCGCGGAAGACCAAGACGACGATGGGCGGACCTCTTCAAAGAACGAGCAGGGACGCAATGGTCCAGAGTCGCCAGATGCAGGAAAAGTTGGAGAACGATGGAGAGCCAACTATGCATTAACTAATCACAGAACAGACAGTGTATACAAACCAAGTGCTACATCCAAGTCAACTTCTCACCACGGAGTAGCTCACCGGGTGACATTCACAATAGAGCTTAACCCCTGTACAGGGAGGCCTTTGTCCTAAAGGGACATACCAGGCCTATTTATTTATTTATTTTATATACATATTTTTAATGTTTACACATCTTTCTGTGCCTAAAGTTTTATTTTTCTTCTCTACTCGTCTCTATCCATCCACTCTATTTCCTCCAGTCCTCTTGTTCTCATTCCAGTTCTTATTTCTTGTATCCACTTGTTTCGAGATCTTCCTTTCCTTCTTCTTCCAGGTGGGCACCATTCAAATGTTTTTCTGGGCAACATTTTTCTTGCATTCGTCGTACATGCCCATACCAATTTAATTGCTTGTATCTTATATAATCTACTACTGAGTATCTAATATTCATTTTTTCTCGGATGGCACTATCTCTTTTTTTTTCTAATTTTGAGCATCTTGCTGCTCTCCTGATTATTATTATTATTATTATTATTATTATTATTATTATTATTATTATAATTTGCTTGGAATTAAATTTTATGTATGTCTACTGTATGTGTAGCCTATATGTAAAAACACAGTGGTTCACCCAATTCAAAACGTTGTGGAAGGGGTTCACTAGTCGAAAAAGGTTGGGAACCGCAGCTCTATAGCAAGAATGTTTTCTCACTGCACTCGCTGGTAAATTAGAGAACTGCATTATCTTACTTAGTAGTGCGTGTAACCTAAACGTTAAATTGCAGGCGTTATCGTTAGGAGAGAATTTAACCCACGCCCAGGCCTCTGCAAACGGCTCGATTAAACAGGAAGGTAGACCTGATGGGTATAAAGGGTGGTGCTAAAAACTAGTGTCTAATGGCTGCACTTCCGCTGTCGGCACATAAAAGCAAAACAAAATTAGAACGGACACCTTGGCAGCCTCCCCCAATTTCCGCAGCAGTTTATTAGGTTGTTTTGTTTTGTGCACTTTAACCTAACTTGATTATATTTTGTACACAAAGCTAGCGCACCGTCAACACGGCACCATATGTGGCCCTTTTCACTCATACATAAAGCAAGAAAACTACATTACCGTTTTACTGAAATCCCTTTCGTAATTACAAACAGGAATGAGGAGCGAAAAGAAATTAAACATAGGCTCTACTCTCGAAATGCATGCAATTAAGCATTACAGAAACTACTGTCATCTCAATTTCTACAACATGTAAAGCTAATATATATATATATATATATATTTATTTATTTATTTATTTATTTATTTATTTATTTATTTATTTATACAAGTGCAGGGGACTTGACAGAAGTCATTTTCCATGATTATGAGAAAACAAATAACTGAGAACTAGACCTCGAATTTTAGGCAAAAACCTATTTTGTTCCTGAAGAGAAAACTTAAAACGAAGTTGTATTTACACGTTTCATATAATACCTTAGTTTCCTACTAGATGTCTCATTGGGTAGTATGTTAACCACATACCAATCATGACATCTCTAGGAAAATAAGCATAACTAAATTAACTTGGTCTAGTAACTCCTAACAAAGGAGAAGCTAAAGCCCAACATTGGAGTGTTAATCATCATCTCCTTTATCTCCTATCAGGGGCATATGCATTCACAAAGCGTCGCCAATGGATTTCTATTCTGAATCAACTTCTTAACTTCCCTCCAGAATGTTTCCTTTCTTTACACTTTCTTCAAGGATGGTTCTCTTCCATGTCTACTTCGGTCTGCCCCTTCCCCTGTGTCCTTGGGGGTCCAATCCAATGCAATTCTTTCAATCGAATCATAGTCTTTACTTAATGTATGTCCTATCCAGTTTCATTTTCGCTTTTCCTATTTCTATTTTAATTTCTTTCTGGTCAGTTTTTCCCATAATTCTTTATTTCATATTGTTTCTGGCCATTTTATTCTTAATATTTTCTTTAGGCGTATATTTATAAATACTGGTAATTTATCTTTTTAATGATTTTACTCAAAATTGGGCTGTTAAGCCAATTGTGCTATTAGATTGTAGTAAGGCGCAAAAAGTGGGCATACGAATTTCGAAATAATTTTGGTTTTAAAATGAAGCTTAGGAACTCCAAGATGAAAATATGAAAAAAATATTGCGAACCATCCAGAAATAAAGCTGTAAAATAATTTATAAAGCACTATTTCATATATTACCTGAAGGAAGTGGCTTCTATTTTGGTCGTGACGTCAGATTCGATATTAAGACATTCCTCCAGGGTGAAAACATGTTTTCTTCAATAGAGATGCGAAAATAGAATAAATATTTTACTGTAATAAAAATACACTGCTGTGTTTCCAAATGCTATATTTCCAAAAGTACATAGCAAATAGTTTGAAATTTAATAAAAAAAATCACATCCTTACATAGAGTTTCTTAAGAAAAAATGGTTTAACTGAATCGATTGTCGATAATAATCGATACGTCATCGTACGTATTTCTCGAAAATTAACAACGGCAAATTAGCCCTTACACAATATTCGATAAATAGATGCCACTTATTTATAACACAATCTTCGAAATTTGTAATATAATGTATTAGAATACATGTATAATAACCTAAAAGCTAACCTAACTTATTTAAATTACTCTAACCTGTGAAAGTAATACATATAATGTCATTTAGACAGTATTAAATTACAGGTATGTAAATAAATTATACTACATATGCAAGAAACTAAAAGATAACCTAACCTAATTGTGTATAAGAAACTAAAACTATTACTCTAACATAGTTTCTTTTAGTGATGGTCCGCAGATTTTCTTGTGTTTTCATCTTTGGTGATCCTAAACTTCATTTGAATACCAAATTTATATCGAAAAGGGGATGTCTCGTACAGTAAACTAGTGAAATGTGTATTATGTAATGCTTATAAAATGTTATTTTACTCCTTTGTTTCTGGATGGTCCGCTTTTTTTTTTTTGTGTGTGTTTTTATATTTAGTGGTCCTAAGCTTCAATTCAAAACCACAATTATCTCCAAATTCGGATGTCCACATTTTGCGCCGTAATCTTAGATTGTTGCTAAAGATGATTCTGTAACATTTGAATTAAAAAACTTGAAAAATGATGAAATGCGGCAAGAATACCAAATCAAAATTGCTAATAGATTTGAAGTACTGGGATCTTCAGTTGACAATGTGGCAAACGAAGAAGAAAATGATATAAATAAAGAATGGAAGGCTATAAGAGATACTATTAAATTGTCAGCATCAGAAAGCATTGGTTGTTTAAAAAAGAGGCAAAACAAGAAATGGTTTGATGAGGAATGTGCCGACATTGTGAAAGAAAGAAAGCTAGCAAAATTGAAATGGTTACACGAGCCAAATGAGGTAAATTTAGAGCAATTGGGTAGTATTAGACGGGAAACCACCAAGTTACTAAAGAGTAAAAAGAGGGAATATTTGAGAGAGACCGTAGCCGAGCGGTTAAGGTAGGAAGCCTTGGCGCAGAGCTACGGGACTTGCGCTGGTTCGAATCTCCATGGGGGAAGACATTTTCTCATGGTATTTCGGCCAGTATGGGACCGGTGCCCACCCAGCATCGTGAGGCAATTGGGTAGCTACAATAAGTAGCGGCTCCAGGTTGAGGAATCAGCTATAACGGCTGGGGGACTCGACATGCTAACCACATGTCACCCCTACACTGGCTGTTGATCATCTACCTCTGTGATTGACACATGTGGATGTGAAGGGCCAGCAGCCGGCTGGTGAAAGGGCAACCGCTGAAAAGTGGAAAGACCCTCAATCGGAATCGGAAATGAATGCAAAAAATAGGAACATTAGAGAATTATATCAGGGAATTAGTATAGAGAAGAAAGGGTTTCAGGCTAGAACAAACATAATTCGGAATGAAAATGGGGATATGATTGCAGATTCCAGGAGTATATTAAATAGATGGAAAAGTTACTTTAATCAGCTATTAAATGTACATACAGAACAGGACATTGAGGAGGATAATTTACAGACAGCAGAAATGCTAGTCGCAGAACCAAGTGCATAGGAGGTTGAAATGGCGATTGAAAAATTGAAGATGTATAAAGCATCAGGTTCAGATGAGATCCCAGCAGAACTGATAAAATCAGGGGGAGAAAAATTGATGGACAAGATACGCTGGTTGCTTAGTATGATTTGGGAAAAAGAAGCTCTTCCAGATGAATGGAAGGAATCAATTATCGTACCAATTTATAAGAAAGGAGATAAAACTCATTGCAACAACTACAGGGGCATCTCATTACTTTCAACTTCGTACAAAATTCTAACAAATATATTAGTAAGCAGACTTACTCCCTATATTGATGACATTCTAGGAGATCATCAATGTGCATTTAGAGAAGAAACAGGTCTACAACATATCAGATTTTTAGTATAAGACAGATTTTAGAAAAGAAATGGGAATATAATGGTACTGTACATCAACTATATGTAGACTTCAAAAAAGCATATGATTCAATTAAGAGGGAGAAGTTATATAGTATCCTGCTGGAGTTCGAAATTCCTAAAAAGTTAGTTAGACTTATACGAATGTGTCTAAATGGCTCAAAGAGTAGGGTGCGTGTAGGCAAACAGTTTTCAGACACTTTTGAAATCCAGAATGGGTTGAAGCAAGGAGATGCACTATCTCCTCTACTATTTAATTTTGTACTAGAGCATGCCATTAAATCTTTAGAGAATGAGGAAGGCTTACAACTGAATGGTATTAATAAGCTGTTAGTTTATGCTGATGATGTAGTATTGTTGGCCGATAGCGAGGAGATACTAAAGGACAACACGCACACACTATTGAGTAACACTAAGAAATTAGGACTGGAAGTAAATATCAATAAAACTAAATATATGGTCACGCGTAGAAATTCATAAAATAATGGAAATGGACAGCTAATGACAAATGAGGGAAATTTTGAGGAAGTGGCTGAATTCAAATACCTAGGAACAATAATCACAAATAGGAATGAGATGCACAAGGAAATTAAACATAGGCTCAATTCTGGAAATGCGTGCTATTATGCATTGCAGAGACTTTTGATGTCCCAGCTCCTTTCAAAAAACGTTAAGCTGAAAATATATAAAACTATTATTCTACCAGTTATATTATATGGGTGCGAAACATGGACTCTTATTTTAAGGGAGGAAAGGAGATTACGAGTATTTGAGAATAAAGTTCTTAGGAAAATTTTTGGACCAAAGAGAGATGAACAGAGAAGACTTCATAACAATGAACTGCATGGTCTTTATAGGAAGCCAGATATAATAAGAACAGTTAAGTCACGTAGACTGCGATGGGCAGGACATGTTGCGCGTATGGGGAATGAAAGACGTGCATGGAAGCTTCTTGTAGGAAAGCCAGAGGGAAAACGCCCAGTTGGTAGACCAAGAATGAGGTGGGAGAAGAACATTAACTATGATTTGAGGGAAGTAGATTATACAGGGAATGATTGGAAAGTATTAGCTCAGGATAGGGATTAATGGAGAGCGTATGTCCGCGCGGTCATGAACCTACGGGTTCGATAGTGCCAGTGAGTAAGAGTAAGTAAGTAATCTTAGATTGTTGAAAGATGTCTGTTGTGGCCAGATCCCAGTTCAGGGACCCTATTTTAGACTACAAAGGAAATATTTAAATTTAATGGGCTGCAGATTAATAGAAGTTGTGGCTCAACTGCACTTCTACTAGCGCTTGATTTTTCAGTTATATTGTTGTAAACCATAGCTCTTCTTCTGTATTTACTAACATTATTTAATATTTTAAAATCTTTCAAACAATTTTTATAACATTATTAAACAATTTTGAAGTATTTATTTAAATACGCAAATCACAATATTATGACACTGTTAGACAATATTGTGATGCTAACTGCTATTTTCTCCACAGAGTATATTACTTAGTCTATGATTTTTCTATCACTGTTTTGGGTTATCGCTGGTTGAATCAGCGTTAGAGAGTGATAAGTAAGTGTACACCCATTTTTAATAGGCTAAACGTTTGTGATAATTTTAATATTATTAATATTGTTGGCGAATTTAACAAATCACCACACGACTAAATTTAGATTCAAAGTTCGAAAGGACCTCTGGTAGGCGCTAGGTTTTTATATCTAGAAATAATTTATCGATACACTCTTGGTAATTAGTATAATCAAGTTTTATTACGAGTACTAAATTATATTTACGTTAGAAATAAAATTGTATATTTGTAGGAATATTCAGATTCCTTCAATAAGGGGTCACGAGGCATTCCAAACTTTGGCCTACAAGCAATGTTAACAATACCGGGGTAGTTAACAAAGGGAGATAATCAATCTCCAAACAAAACAAGACCAATGCCCTCGATGCCTTGGCTAATACAGAAGTATTCAGACATCTATACAAAGTCGACCGTTGCCCTGGAAAGCTTACAACACACTGAGAGAGGTATTCAAACCTCTATGATCAAACAAGACCATCGCCCTAGATGGACTACGACACACTGAGAGCGAGTCACATGTGGACATGCTAGACCTGAACGCAGCACCGAAAATGTTGGCAGCCATGACAAACGCTGCAGCAAGCAATATGTCCAACATAAAATGTCGGGTGCTGTACTCAGACGCCTCCAAGTGGAGAAAAAGTGAACTATGTCGGTAGTCGATGCAGAACACGCCAAATACGACTGAGCCCGCCGAACTGGCAAACGTGTTGCGACACATGTCGCAACAAATATTTTTAACAAGCATTTGGGGATTTATTGTAAAGATTGGTCGTTTAAATCTCATAGCGACATGCTGCTATCTAGCATAAGATTTTTGAACTTTAGTACAACATCGATAATAATCCAGGATGATAATCGATATGTAGTTCAATGGTGGGTTATCGCTGGCTCTATAAACTCTGGCGCATGCGCACTGTTGTTCTATAGGACTTTGAAAATATTTCACGTTAGTTTAAGTGCAGTTTTTCCTTCTTTTGTGTGTGTGTGTGTTTTCATGTTTAGTGGTCCTAAGCCTCATTTCAAAACCAAAATTATCTCGAAATTGGGATGTCCACTTTTTGCACCGTAACCTCAGATTGTAGAAAGATATCTGTTGTGGCCAGATCCCAGTTCAGGGACCCTATTTTAGACCACAAATGAAAGATTTAAATTTAATGGGCTGCAGATTGATGTAAGTAGTTAATATTCACTAACTTCACTTCATTTTCACAATAAAAATGCGCTAGTCCATTTAATTAACTAAATTTATTAAATGTAACACACTTATTAAAGATACTTTCACTTTTTGTTATTTTAACACTGTTCGCAATCTTTTATACTTGACTGCACCCATGGCTTTTTTCTTCTTGTAACCTTTCCAAAGAGAGAGTGACTAGGCTATATAGACCCACCATTCAGGGACAGGTATTATGTCATTGAAAATATAATCATAATTGAGGACAGATGTATAGTAACTTACTGTCAACATAATAATATAAAATATATCTGCTACTATTTTGAAGACAGAGAGAACATAAAGCACATAATATACTTATCTAATATATAAAAATGTATGTTTGTTTGTTCGTACTTTATGCGCGGCCATACCGTTGATCCGATTCTGATAGGGCTTTTTGCGAAATACTCAGGAGATTCCGGAATGAACATAGACTATAAGAGAGTTGTCATACTCAACTCCTACACCCTTAAAAATTGCCCTTTGTATTGGGAAACGTGAAAAAAGTAGCTATTTGGACGCTTAAATGGCTTACGCTGCCTAAACCATGACAAATACACAAAATTAATGTGCACAAAATTGAATATCTCAAAACGTTCTACAAAAAAGTCCACGACAGCATATGATTCCCTCTTACGGATAACTCACAAAAAACATTCTTGTCTTTCATTGATACCAAGAAGATCGAGACAAGTACGTAGATTCCTGTGCAAGCATAGCAGCACATGGCGGGTATTCTTTTACGGATAACTCACAATAACGAATTTTATCTTTTAGCTAATTTATGCCGAGAAGATCGAGATAAGAAGATTTCCGAGCAACACCGGGTAATCAGCACGGGGAATCTTAAAATAATTACAATATACATTTATAATTATTTTTTATTTTACTTATTCAACTAATCATAAGATGTACATCAATTTTCGTCTTTCAGCTCATTTATACCAAGAAGATCGGGATGAGTAGATTCCCGGACAACAGCACGAGGTATCTAAAAATAATTACGATATAAATGTTTCCTTTTACTTATTTAACTAAACATAAAACACAATAATTTTCGTAACACAGTTCATTTATATCTAGAAGATCGGGGTAAGTAGATTCCCGGGCAACGCCGGGTAATCAGCACAGGGTATTTAAAAAATGTAAATTTATAATTATTTTTACTTTTACTTATTCAATTAAACATAAAAGCACATTAATTGTCGTTTATTTAGGCGTAGCAGCGCACGCTGAGTATTAGCTACGGTAGTAAATAATAAAATAATACAAAGTGTAGAATGAATCTTCCAATATATTAAATTCTGATTATATCTCCTGTAACAGAAATTTGATTTTTCAATTTCGCACCAGACTAAGAGATGGTAGATATGTATTTTCTGTTTACTTGTGCAACTTGGATGATATTTGTGCTGAATGTAACAGCGTTCACAGAGAAATTCTGAGAAAACAGTCGCATGGGAAGCAAACTCAGATTTACATTGGATTAATTTTAATAGCCAAGTGGTTAACCAGCTCGTACCAGGAGAGGAAAGCCAGAAAATCATTTTGCTTCGCCAGGAAAACATGAATTGCGAGAAGTTATTGTTTATAAGGCTGAGAACTCAAACACCTGTGCATATAGAAAGGTTAAACACTCTGCATAGAGCAGTCAAATATGAAGCGTGCTTTCCTCTACTTAGTTTCTAAGCCATCATTTCACAAATTCGGTTCACTTAAAGCTATGGATTCCTAAATCATTCATTTGTTTACTTAACCGGTGAGTAAATTTTCTCCTTCACTCTACTAAATGAAATAAATGCTGTATCTCAATTTAGATCTACAATATGTACTAGTATAAGAGCAAACATACACAAACTCTACTGAGTAACACTAAAAAATTGGGACTGGAAGTAAACATGAATAAAAATAAATATATGGTCACACATAGAAATACATTATAGTCTGTAATGGAGATGGACACTTAATGATAAGTGAGGGAAATTTTGAAGAAGTGGGAACAACAATTACAAATAGGAATGTGTTACACAAAGAAATTAAACATAGGCTCAATTCTGGAAATGCTTGCTATTATGCATTACAGGGACTCTTGTCATCTCCATTTCTCTAAAAAAACGTTAAACTGAAAAAAATATAAAAAAACTGTTATTCTTTCAGTTATATTATATGGATGGGAAATGTGAACTCTTACTTAAAGGGAGCAGAAAAATTTACGAGTATTTGAAAGTTCTTGGGAAAAATTTTGGACAAAGAGAGATGAACACACATGCGAATGGAGAAGACTTCATAACAGGACCTATATGAGTTTTTTTACGAAGCCAGATTATAATAACAACAGATACATCTTGTAGACTGCGATGGGGAGGACATGTGGCACAAATAGGGAATGATAGAGGGACATGGTTATGCATGTTTTGTTTTCTCTGTGGCTTAACAGTTTTAAATATGCTGGCATCAGAAATTGAGTTTTCCCAATTGAACAAAACACACACGCATATATTTATATATATTTATGTCCACCGCTGTGATCTCGATTTAGCGTGCTGCCTTGTCACACAGCGGGTCCGGGTTCGATCCCCAGTCGGGACAGGCTCCTGGGTGAGGTTTTCTCGGGGTTTTTCCTCGCCTGTAAGACAAAATGTCAGGAAGCTTAGGGCCCAACGGTCCCCGAAAATAATCCGGCCACCATCATCATCTTATCATATATCATCATTCTTCACCGGTGTGGAAGGCAACGGGAAGCTATCACACCTATAATTCCCTAGTAAAGCTGCAAAGCATAGCATGAGAATGCTATGATTGCAGTGAAAGACCTGCCCTCGGGCAGAATTACTATGGATGGATGGATATATATATATATATATATATATATATATATATATATATCAACAAAAGTGAAGTGATCCCACAACAGACCCGGAGGTCCTTGGGGTAGTAGGAGGTTAAGGTTCCCACTTTTTCTAGACAATCGGCACTTTATGTCAGCCGGGTTGTCAGCCCTGCGTGACGGCCGCCTTTACCCCAGAACAAGCGTCTGGTACTCATTTCCGTTAGAGGCTGAGTCGACCCCAGGGCCATAGTGCCGCCAGAGGGTTTTGGTCAGTTTAAAAATCCTGACCCCAACGGGACTTGAACCCTCGACCCTCCGGCTTGTAGCTCAGTGCCTTAACCACTACGCTACGGCGTGCCCCATAAATCAACAAAATGGTACCATAAATTCGACTTGCAGAGAAATTCATTTAGTTTATGCAGTTTCTCCGTGACGGACTTTTTACTTTTATTCATAACGACTCCCATTAATGTCTCTGAATATAGTCTAATTCAAGTTTGCACGTCACTGATGCAGCACGAAATGAAATCATTGTTCGTGCAGTAACAATGGAGCATGTCAAGATTACATGCTCAACAAAACCGCGCACGTCGCTGATATATCGTCATGCTGTTGAATAGTTAACAATGGAGACAGTATGCACGCCACTGTGTAAATTTGTGGTAATCAATCATATTATCATGGCCATCCATCCGGTCAAATGGAACTTCTACAACATTTAAGAGCACCTTAGCTAAAACATTACATGACTAACTACATGGTAGGTTCAGATGCAGCTTTCACGAGTCCCTATCCCCAACCAACAGACCTCAGTTCATATCAACTTCCCCAGCATCTACCTGTATGTTCTTCTTTCCCACGTGGTAAAGGAAAGAGAGGCCAACCTAAATTTGAATCAGTCATTTCGAAATGTGATCATCTCCAATTTTTCTGTAATTCACTTCTTTCATTATTCCATGTTTAGATACCTGTTTTCAACGTTTCCGTGTGAGAACGGATCAACTACACTATTCCTTTATCACTTTCTGACTTTATTCACTAGCAGTTTCAGATTCAATGTTTTATCCTCAACAAGTTCAATTAGTTTTTTTCCTCTCCTTTAAAATTTCATCAGCTGTAGATATCATCATCATCATCATCATCATCATCATCATAAACATATTCGTTTTAGGCCATGTGGCCTGTACGGTAAACCTAGCGAAGATGGTCTTGATCTTTCCACCGATGTTTTGGTCTTCCTTGGTCCCTATGTCCACTTGGTGTATATTGGAATGCGAATTTTGGAAGTCTATTTCTTGCCATTCTCCTCAGATGATTTTTCCATTCTTGTTGGTATCTTTGTATATCTTCATTTAAACTTGCTACTCCAAGTTTTTCTCTGATAATGGTGTTCCTTTGGTGACCCAGTCTATTAACTCCTAACAATGATCGTAAGAAGCGCATTTGGCTTACTTGAAGTTTATGAGAGTTTATTTTACTTAAAATCCAAATTTCACTTCCGTATTTTAGAGCAGCTTTTGGTGTGATGTTATGTAATCTTAGTTTTGTCTCTGCCCTCATCTGTTTACCAAAATGTCTTCGCATTACCCCATTCATTGTATTATATTTTTGTAATTTTGAATCAATGTCACTCTTATACTCTGCAAATACACTTCCTAAGTAAGAGAAATCTGACACTTGTTCTATAATGTTTCCATCAATCTCAATTGTAGATATCCCTTTTCGAAATGACTGATTCATTTAAATGGTTTGATGGATGATGTAAAAAAAGAGGTATGAGGGAGCTAGGTCTGTAGGAATTGGAATGAGAAGTTAGAGAAGAACAGGGAAAGAAGTTAAAAATGTAAAAAATTTGGGCTCAGGAAGATGTTTTACTACATTGTAAACCTGTTTATAAATCAAATTCGTCTATAATAAAATTAACGGAACCATTAAACGCCACTTTGGGAAGATATTAAGATTTAAGATTTAAGATTTAAGATTTATTTAGCCTGGTGGAGTTAAGGCCATGTGGCCTTCTCTTCCACTCACCAGGACAAACATATATTACATAAGAATATAACAATCTTAATTAACTCTAATATTAAACACTAAGTAAAAATTTGATCAAAAGATAATATCTAATATACATATTACAATCTATAATACAACCAGTTAATATTAGTTAAAATTAAGACTAAAACTAATAATAAAATGTATACAAGCAAGACATATTAAATTGTCCCTGTCTAGTGTATATAAAAAACAGGAAAATAATGAGATATAGAAAACTAATTTTACGATTATACAATATTTAAAACAAAACAAATAAAAATATTTGTTATTCTTAATATTATTTTCATAAATAATTAAATATATTAATATTGCTAAAAGAATACTATCAGTGAGGTGTATAAGTTAGTTTGTTATTAAATAATTCTTTAGTTTGTTTTTGAAGGATGTTATAGTTTGACAGTCTCTGACATAGGGCGGAAGGGAATTCCATGTTTTGGTAAGTGACACCGTAAAAGATAATGAATAATATACAGTGTGATGAGGCGGGATATAAAGGACAATGTGCTGATGGGATCGAGTGTCAAGATTATGTGTGTCGGATAGTCTGATGAAGCGGCGTGATAAATAATTAGGCGATGATGTGTGAAGTATTTTATAGAGAAGGGATAGGGAATGGACAGTTCTACGATCTCTTAGACGAAGCCACGATAATTGTTCCAGGGACGGTGTAACATGGTCAAATTTGCGAATACCACAAATAAAACGTGCGCAAGAATTATGAACACGTTGAAGTCTTTGAGTGGAAATAATATTTAAGTCTGTAAAAAGAGTGTCACAATAATCAAAATGGGGCATTGCAAGTGTTTCTACTAACATTTTCCTAAGGGCGAATGGCAAACAATTTCGTACACGATTTAATGAATGTATTATTGAGAAGACTGTTTTGCATGTATGGTTTATTTGTGTATTCCAATTTAAGTTTTTGTCAATAAATACTCCTAGAATTTTTACTGTCTCACTATAAGGGATTTGAACTCCATTTAGTGACACATGCGAAACTGTGTTTAGGTTAATTGTAGATAATAGTCTCTGGTGACCCATAATGATTGATTGTGACTTTTTAGGATTTAATTGCAGTCCATATTTAACTGTCCAAGTCATTAGTGAGTCAAGATCCTCGTTAATTTTGGCAACAGCGTCATTTAGTGAATATTTGTCTGTGTGGATGTAGATTTGCATGTCGTCTGCAAATAAATTATGTTTGCAATGCTTTAGGGAGTTAGATATGTCATTTATGTAGATTGAAAAAAGCAAAGGTCCAAGTACCGAACCCTGTGGAACCCCAGCTTTACGGAAGGACCAAGAAGAACATAATGTATGATTTCCTATAACAGATTGCTGGCGCTCATGAAGGTAGGAATTGAACCATTTCGTGGCACTATCAGAGAGTAAGAGGTTTTTAAGTTTATGCAACAATAAGTCCAAGTCTACCGTGTCGAATGCTTTACTAAAGTCCAGTAATGTAAGAATGGTAAGTTTTCGATTATCAGCAGCTTCGCGTATGTCTTCGCAAATATTTAGTAGAGCAGTATTTGTATTGTGTCCTGTCCTGAAGCCTGACTGAAATTGATCTAGAAGGTTGTAATCATTTAGGTATTCAGTCAGTTGTTTATGGACTAATCGTTCCAGAGCTTTTGAAAGGGTAGGTAAAATGCTAATGGGTCGAAAGTCGTTCGGGGTTGAGGGCGTTTTAACTTTAGGCAGTGGGCGTACGAGGGCTTGTTTCCACAATGAGGGATATGTAGAAGTTTGTAGTGAGGAGTTAAAAATATGAGTTATAGTAGGTAGTATAGCTTCGATTATTTTATTCAGTAAAGTAATATTTATACGGTCAGTTCCTTCTGCTTTGGTTTTTATTCGCATGATGGCTTTCTTTACGTCGTAATCTGTAACATATGAGAAGTGGAAATGTTCTCTGTCGGGTTGATTTGTCAGTGATAATTCATTTATTGTTTGTTCTTTATCCTTTGGAGTAGTAGTTATACCTGTGAAGTGATTATTGAGTGTGTCCAGGGAAACAGGTAATTTGTCTACCTGTGTGTCTTTTCTCACAATTCCCATTCTATTCAAGTTTTTCCAGATTTCTGAAGTATTGGTATTTGTTAGGTTGTATAAATGTCTAAGTTTGGCGTTTCTTATAGCTTGATTTGTCTTGTTACGTAACTGTTTATATTGAGTGAGACTTGTGTCTGTTTTGTTGAGTCTATATTTCTTATGTGCTGCGTCTCTATCAGTCATCAAGTTACGAATTGAAAGAGTCATCCACGGTGCAGGGCGTCGTTTCACGAGTTTAGTTTTTAGTGGGGCATGTCTGTTGTATAATTGTAGTATAAAGTCATTTAGTGTCTCAACTTTTTCATCTACAGAATGCAGCGTCCATTAATTATTTTACAAAATTACGAATTCACAATATCGTTGTAAGAGCGGGCTTAAAATTTGGCAGTGAAATATGGATACTGAGAGAGAGGGATACACAAAGATTGGAAACAGCACAAATTAAATTTCTCAGACATATAAAAGGATTAACACGTATGCATCGAATAAGAAATGAATATAGGCTATCAGGCAATCACACTACTGAGTAACACTAAGAAATTGGGACTGCAAATATCTATCTATCTATCTTCGGGTTTTTACAGCTGCTGCCGTCTTCCCGTGCCAAACCTCCAAAGCCTATGGTCTTGGGCATCTTCGATGCTTAGCCCTCTAGCTTGCATTACTGTCTTCATGTTTTCCTTCCATGTTAACCTTGGTCTTCCTCTTTTCTTCTTTCTGTTAGGATGCCATTCATATAGTTGCTTCGGCCATCGCTCATCTTCCATTCTTAAAACATGTCCTAACCACTTTAATTCCTTTTCCTCAATTCTTTCTATTATGCTTTCTTCTGCTTCTCATTATGTTTCTAATTTCCTTATTTGTGACACGTTCTAATTTAGACTTTCTGGCACTTCTTCGTAAATAATCCATTTCTAGAGCTGTTAGTCTATTCTTGTAGTACTTATTGATTGTCCATACCTCACTTCCGTACATTGCAACAGATTCCACCAATGTTTTACCAATATATTTTTTTGTGTCTTTCCAAATATGCTTATCCCACCATATGGAATTTAATGATGATATTATTTTGCTACTCAATTCAATTCTATGTTTTATGTTCTCTTTGCCTGTACCTTCGATGTTATCCATAATCATTCCCAAATATTTAGTTTGTTTCACTTGCTTTATTGGATTCCATCTTCCAATACTAAATTTTCTCTTTCATTGCTATTTATTGCCAGATATTCTGTTTTTTGTAAATTTACTGTGAGACCCCATGATTCATATGTGATTTTCAACCTTTTTATCATGAATTCCATATCAAAATTGTCTTGCGCTAAAACCAGTTGATCATCGGCAAATTGTAATGTCAGCAAAAATCTATTGCCTATTGGGATCCCCATACCTTTGCAGCTTTGTTTCCATTTCGTTAATATAAATTCTACATAAATATTAAATAAAATTGGTGATAGACTGCACCCTTGTTTCAATCCCTTTGAGGTGTTTATAGGATTAGACATTATATTTCCCATTTTAACATAAGCGGAGTTATCTTTATAGATTTGTTTAATAATTTCTATTAGGTTTCTGTCAATATTGTATTTCTCCAATACTTCCCATAATTTTGTTCCTCGGAATTGAGTCATAAGCTTTCTCTAAATCTATCAAAAAAGTAAAGTGATCCCACAACAGGTCCGGAGACCCTTGGGGTAGTAGGAGGTTAAGGCTCCCACTTTTTCTAGACAATCGGCACTTTATGTCAGCCGGGTTGTCAGCCCTGCGTGACGGCCGCCTTTACCCCCAGAACAAGCGTCTGGTACTCAATTCCGTTAGAGGCTGAGTCGACCCCAGGGCCATAGTGCCGCCAGAGGGTTTAGGTCAGTTTAAAAATCCTGACCCCAACGGGACTTGAACCCTCGACCCTCCGGCTTGTAGCTCAGTGCCTTAACCACTACGCTACGGCGTGCCCCCATCAATAAAACTAAATATATGGTCACACATATAACTACATTATATAATGGAAATGGACAGCTAATGACAAATGAGGTAAATTTTGAGGAAATGGCTGAATTCAAATACCTAGGAACAATAATGACAAACAGGAATGAGATGTACAAGGAAATTGAACATAGGCTCAATTCTGGAAATTCTTGCAATTATGCACTACAGAGAGTCTTGATGTCTCAACTCCTTTCAAAAACACGTTAAACTGAAGATATATGTAAAATTATTATTCTACCAGTTATATTATATGGTTGGAAACATGGATTCTTACTTTAAGGGAGGAAAGGAGATTACGAGTATTTGAGAATAAAGTTCTTAGGAAAATGTTTGGACCAAGAGAGATGAACAGACAGGTGAATGAAGAAAACTGAATAACAATGAATTACATGGTCTTTATAGGAAGCCAGATATAATGAGAACAGTTAAGTCTCGTAGACTGCGATGGACAGGACATGTGGCACGAATGGGGAATGAAAGACGTGCATGGAAGCTTCTTGTGGGAAAACCAGAGGGGAAAACGCCCAGTTGGTAGACCAAGAATGAGGTGGGAGAATAACATTAACTATGATTTGAAGGAAGTAGATTATACAGGGCATGATTGGAAAACATTGTCTCAGGATAGGGATGTATGGAGAGCTTATGTCCGCGCGGCCATGAACCTACGGGTTCGATAGTGCCAGTGAGTTAGTTATATCAGGCAATAAATATAGTGCAGGAAATTAAAGAATATCAACAAAATTGGCTACAGCATGTAAGGAGAAGACCAAGGACAGAATCCCTTGACAGGCTTTAAACTACGAACCGAGGGGTAAACGAGGCATTGGACAACCACTGGCAAGATGGAAACTACAGACTCATTTGGAGGAAACAGGAACAGGCTAATAAAAAGCCTCAAATCTTAAATCTTCATGATGATAATGATGATGATATTTTCTTCCTTTGGCTCTACGATCCTCTACGAACCTTGGCCTCCTTCATAACATCTGCCCATTCTTCTCTATTCCTGAATTTCTGTCTCCATCTTTTAACCTTCAGTTGACTTAAGTCTTCCTCAATCTTAGCCAACCATTTTGGTTTCTGTCTTGCAACCGTTCTTCTTCCTTCTGGTTTCCCTTCTAAAATCTTTCTTGCACTTTTTCCTGCTCCATCCGCAACACATGTCCTACCCATTCCAGTATCTTTCTTCTAGTATCTCCTACTACATATAAATCCTTGTATGGTAGAGCGGGGCTATTTGAATAATATTAAGCTTTTGCGGATGTGCAGCGAAGTAACCAAGAAGAAGACGGCATTTTCTCGGTGGATGTTGTTAGTGAAAGTCTTTTCTATTCAGTGAAGTAGTTTATTTCGATGTTTGTCTACAGAAGTTTAGTCTAGATTATTTTGAAGTATCAAAGGTAAGTGGCTCTGGTGTCCTGATTGTTGAGTATGTAAAATGTTCTTGGTGATTGTTAAGTTTTATCTGTGGACATTGAAAAACATGGAAAATGAAAGGCATACAGATGTGATTGTTGATCTTTCCTCCAACAACTCTCCAGCTCGTTTTGTAATCTATGCTCTTATTTGGAAACTACGTGGTCATGAAGTGAACATGTCACGAGGGGCTATTTGAATACCTGAGAGCGGGGCTTCTTGAATAGTCAAAATTGTGTTTTTGTATTTGCTTTTCTCTTTCTTCTAAATACATTTTTTCATAAATAATGCCACGAGAGATTTTCAAATTAACGATAAATTCACGACTCACGAAGTGAGGAGTGAATTTATTTAGAGAATTTGGAAATCAAGAGTGGCATTTGTTAGGACTATTTAACGAATAAGATTAAGATGTTTACTCACAAATCATTATTTAAATATAGTTATTTTAAAATATTTATATATTTAATGTAAACGGCGATGTTTGAAAACAAATGAGAAACTATTGGTACGCTTATTTTATTCGTCACTAAAATCAGATCATATTATTTATTGCCAAAGGAACGCAATATTGTAAGAATGTACTCTAGTGGAGAAAAAATGAAACACATCAAACTGTATATTAATTCATTTCTGATGTCCTATGATGTAAATATGACAATTATATTTTTTCTGGAAAAAAATACATTTAAGAAAGTGAAACAGTGATTTCTTTTTTCGGTGGTATAATCAATTGCTACAAATGTTTTTATATTAACTCCCGCATGCGGTATGTGTTGACATTCATGCACTATATATATACAATCTGGTAGCCGCATTTCTTAGTGAGTCAGTCACTGCAAAATAATGCTATGACCTGTTCAGAATGTTAAAAGGGGGTGCTTTCTTTATTATGATAAACTTTAATTGGTAAATTCTAGGCGAAACACGACTGTGAATGTTTGTAAATAAAAAAAATAATTGTAACCTGATTGGCCGGCATGGCATGAGTTAAATAGTCACTTTTATTGTAGATACAGTAGAATAACTGCAATAGTTGTATGAGATTTAGGACCTAGGCATTATTTTATTATTTTATTTTTTGAAAATTGCAAATAATCTTTTAAGAAAGGCTATAAAAATGTACTGATCATACATTAATTAAATAATCCGATATTACGCAGTTAGATTAAATTGGTTTTGAATTCTGTCTGGAGAATAATATTGAATTGTTTTGTTTACCAGCACACACTACTCATGCTTTACAACCATTAGACAGAGGTGTGTTCAAGACCCTCAAGACGGAATATTTTGCGAGAGCAACCAAATGGCAGAAAAGAACACCTCATGAAAACTGGCAAAAGTTAATTTACGGAATTTTCACTGAAGCGTGGATGGCCACTGCATCTGTCTGTTGGAAAAGGAGAAGAGGAAAGCAAGCCAGGCAGATGATGGGAATGTAAAGAAGAGGCTCATTATTTCCAAAAGGACAACAAAACGAAAGTAGATGGACATCGACCTAGATTCGGATTCCAATCTAGATGGCCCTGTACCTCAGACTGACTCTGAACATGAAGATGCTGAATGGACATTTGGACTATGTCAGAGGAAATGGTCCCACATAGAATCTGAGGGAGAATAGAAAGACTAGATGTAGTGTCAAAAGTGTAAGACATGGTATCACAAATATTGCATGGGTACGAAATGTCGCAAACAATATCATTGTGGACGCTGCAAGTAACTTGCCTGGAATGTGTTTCTGATGTTTATTTTTGTTTTAGTGCTTATGTATTGCTTTTCTTTTTTATATTTATCTTATTTTCTAATAACAGTTTCATGAAAATTGCAGATAATCTTCTGTTTTTTCAGTTATCCAAATACCCCCACCCATTATTCAAATAGCTCAGCTGATTGTTAGATACTTATCATGTGGAGGGTAAATCGAATAATTGCATAACTTGAATAATTTAAAAGTTATGGCACCCAACTTTCACAGTGAGGAAGACGACATGTCCGGCAATGTTACTGTATATTTCAGTTCTAAGGATTGCACATATTTTTCCGATAAATTGTCCACAAAGTTGAGATTATTAAAATAGCCCCGCTGTACCCTATAATTATTTCAATTCCTGGTTCGTTCTAATTCTCCTTGTTGGCCTATCTTCGTCCTGTACTGTTCCATATACGCATGTATTTACTTGATATTAGACAGAGAAAATATGACATCCAAAAACTTCAAGATGAAGGAGTAGCATCAATTTATAAAACACATGCAGAAAATATATTGATAGAAGATAACACGGTAATAGAGGAAGGACAATACGAAGCATATTGTATAGGTCAACAAAATACATTTATTTCATACTACGTCGAATTGTATATGTTTCATCATCATTTTCGGTATTACAGCTCTTAGATTCTATCTTTGACCTCCCGAACAATAACTCACCATTCAGTTCTGTCATTTACTTTCTGCCTCCAATTGCTGTTTCCAGTTCTTCTCAAATCACTCTCCACGTCATCCATACATCTAATCATGATTTACCGCGTCTTCTTTAGAGTCAAGTTTTACATCCAGTACTACCTTCTGGGGTCGGTTTATGTCCATTATATATACGTGTCCCATCTGTAATCTTCTATCTGTAATATCTGACACAATATTGTATCTATGTCTTCGTACAAAGCTTATAGTAGTTTCCAGTTAGTTCTAATTCGCCAGACTCCATTATCTCTAGTTGGACCATTTCCTCAAAAATTTTATTTCCCATGTGGACACACGTTCTATAGCCTTTTCTGTTAGTGTCCAGCTTTCGATACCGTATACCACAATAGGTTAAATTATTTTTTGTAAAGGTTATTTTGATTTTATTTGATAAGCTTACATATTGAATTGAGTGTATTAAATGAAATATTGCACTCCTCATTTGCCAACATAAAACCTAAAATATAGCGTGCTGTGACTCATTTTAACGTAACCTATATTAAGAATACAATATATATACGGTCACCAATTTCAGATCCGTCAGTTGCTTACTCTTAAAACCCGTTCACAACACGTTACTATAAATGTAATTAATTAATTTCAGAAAGAGCACAAGTCACCATTTTGACTGTTTTGAGATTAGTGTGGACGCAACATCTACTCAGACACATACTTATGTTTATGCCAACACAATATTAGTGTACCAATTCTATAATGGTATTTTATACAAGTATGGAAATGTTTTCTGAAGAAAGAAACAAACAATATTTTAAATAACTTGGTTAAAATTTGGAGATGAGTTATCTGACCAAGTTAAGTCTGCACGGCTAAAGAGAAAGTGTATTAGCGCTAGTGTCGCTAAACTACTATTCCTTGGAAGAGAGAATCTCTAACGCTTGAGAAAGATCATTACTTGGTTATTAAATTAGTTATTTAGTTGATCACTCTGTAGGTGTTGGATCATTTAAAATCAGAGTGTTCGTCATCTTTCTATCACCAGCCTCGACACACAAGACAGGGGACGAGAATTGGCAACATGTAATGAGGAAGGCAACGGAGGGAGAGCTCATTCCTCAGCAGTAGCATGGTTGCCGGATTACACATTTGGTTAGTAACTGTTGCAGGTGTCGGATCATTAAAATAAACACAGAATATGTCACCTCTTCCCTCCCAGTCAAATAACACAACACAGGGAGCAGGAAGTGGCAACATTGTAAGAGAAGGAGAATCGACAGCACATTCCTAGCATATTTTCCGCGTGCAGATTTAATTTGGGCGAGTAATAGTGTACAATCATGAATTTAAACTAGTTTTTTTTAACTATACTGAATTTGACGCAATTTGCAAATCTGTCTGGTCCTGTTTTCAATATTTCAGTTTGACGCTTTCCTCTTCTACGATGTTAATACAAATCGTAAACTCCGGTTTGTAAAATCAAACACACGAGGTTTAAAAATGTAGTTGAATTTTTGGAGATGTAAAGTACAATCATGCATATAAACTAGGTAAAGTACAATCATGCATATAAACTAGGTAAAGTACAATCCTGCATATAAACTAGGTAAAGTACAATCCTGCATATAAACTAGGTAAAGTACAATCCTGCATATAAACTAGGTAAAGTACAATCATGCATATAAACTAGGTAAAGTACACTCATGCATATAAACTAGGGTTTTTATTCTATTTCCGTTTGAATTTGCCACAATTTGCATTGCTACATCTTCCTGTTTTCAATTTGACGTGTTTCACTTTCAAATGTGCGAGCTGGGGGTTCGTTAGGTTGGTATTCACTGTACGTGCATAGTCAGCTCTGTTGGTATTTGCAATTAAATTACATAGTAGCAAGCCACAGTTAGAGTTAGTTATGAACTGTCATTCGGTAGAACAATGTTAATCAGTTAGCGAGTTTTATCGCTGTCTTATCTCTCCGCTGGGAATCCTTCGCTTTCATTAACGAATCTTTAAATACTACATGCACTCAACATAATTTACATACGGCAGACTATAATGTGTATATTAAACTTAATTGGCAGCATTGCCAACTCTTTGGATTACAGCTAATTTTGAAGGAATGAAACTGTTGAATTTGTATCTATGAAAAAATTTTTGAAATTTCGGCTGTTCTTTACAACATGTGACGCGACTTTTTTAATTCCTTCATAAACTCCTGTCAAATTGTATTATTAGGGTTTCATTTTTCAAATTATTTCCCACCATTTACAATGATTTTTACATTTCTTTCAATATAATTTTCTATTATATTTAACTACATACATAACACGAAGACGTGGCAGCCATATTAATTTTAACGAATATCCAGTGCAGCCAATATAGAGTATATAGGCCTACTAATAAAGTGTATACATATACTTCACAACTTTTTTTTTTTTTTTTTTGCGTTCCATTCATTCACAGATTAGAGTGCTTAAATTGCGTTAGGTTAGTTTTTAGGTTGGTTAGAATACTTAAATTGCGTTAGGCTAGCTTTTAGGTTTTTTTTTAAATATCGTGAAGGCCTATAGGCCTATGTGGCTGCATCCCTGATTCACTTCACGTTTGTTGGCGTATGCGCATGGTGTACGATTGGAAAAAAATTCTCGTCACATGTAAAGAATCCCCGAAATGTCTTTACAAATATTCATTGATCATGCCTCAAAACTAACTCAATAGTATTATCCAATTCCGAGGTTCATGTCCGTATGCCCCTATCTTGAGCTGTTTTCCAATCATTATAAGCATTATCGGCCGCGGTGGACTAGTGGTTATGCTCCTTGCCTCTGGTCCCGAGGGTCGCGGGTTCAAAGCCGGCCGGGGTCGATGGATTTTTTAGGACGGAAAAATCCAAGGAGCAATTCCTCCGGGAGGGACTTTAAGCCGTGGGTCCCGACTCTGAAGATTTTCAGATTCGTAAAAATCCTTAAGCCTGAATGAAAAAGGCCTCTAAGCAAAATTTACCAAATTTTCCCGTCCTAGTACTACCTTGGATTCCTAGATGTCAGTATGAGGCGGAACGCTGACCATGGACCACTCAAAATGACATCTATACGAAAACAATTGTAACTAAATTAGTATTGTTCAAATTCTTCCCTGTAGGGGGAGAGCGCCTAAATCACTGTAAAGGGAAAACATAGGCTTATCTCTCTCTCTATCAGCAGCACAACAATTCTGGGTGAATCAAGGCTTCCTTCAGAATGTTTCTCCATGCTTCTCTATCTCTGATAACCGTTCACCAATCCTTGAGATTTAGAGATTTTACATCCTGCACTACTCCATCCATCCATCTCAAATTCGGTCTTCCGGTTCTCCGTCTACCTTCTGGCTTAGAATGAACTCAATAGAAGACACCCTTACAATAGTACACAAAGAGGGAAATCCAACCAGAATCAATCTATTGGAAGACCTGGAAATTATCAAGGAAATAGACAACAAGCTTTTGATAAATGAAAGCACTCCCAGACTAAACAACCCGCTATACGATATCGTCAGGAAGAAGCTTTAGTCATGACATAGCCACATTAGGACCAGCAGCATCAAACAACCATACTGGATGCTGTAGAGAAGAATGAACTGCTGAAGATGGGACGGATGCCCTGAAAGGCCTACAGGCATAAAGATTATACGTTTTATAAGTTGAGGACGACGGATTTTACCTATGAAGGTATATTTTAACTTATTTTATTTTATTACCATCTATAATTATTCTAACCAATTAATTTTTTGTCATCCTCTGCGTATGCCCTGTTTACTTTAATATCACCATCATCATCATCAATTTCAATCATGGATTAGGCCATTGGCCTGTTCGCTTTAGGATAGAAATCGATTCCTCCATCTCTTCTTAGGTCTTCCTGGGTCTCTTCGTCCTGTGGGTCTGTAGTTGAATAGCTGCAGAGGTAGTCTATTGTCAGAGGTAGTCTATTGTTTGGCATTCTAAGGTGGTGTTCATGCCAATTATTTTGGTATATTTGGATCGTTTCAGTTATTCCTGGTGTGTCGAGAGCATTGCGGATATCTTCATTACGCATATGGTCATACATAACGCGTATAACCCGCTAAAGGTCTTAATAACTTCATTTCTGTAGCTACTATCCTATTTAATTTACCTATAGTAAGAGTCCAAGTTTCAGAGCCATAACGTAAAGTGGGAAGAGCCGTTATTTTATAAACTTTTAGAATTGTTAATTAAATAAACATAAAACGTAGTTTTATTTGATTTTCATATTTATAATAAATAATAAATATGGATTTTCATCAAGTAAACACCAACTCAATTGATTATTTTAGAATTGTATCTGGGCGTACTTTTCCTATAAGTTTTTGGAATTTGATTAATTTTATGTCTTTAATATCTGTAATGATATCTGATGATTTATACAACTCCCTGTTATAACTCATTCGCCCCTCTCAATTTTCCTTAATATCCTTCTGAGTATCTTTCTTTCAAAAAACAGCAATCGAGATGTACAATATTCAGTCAGAACCAGGTTTCACTCCTGTAAATTAGCACTGGAATGTTTCCCAATCACTCCTGTACAATTCAATTCCCTCAAATAATGTTTAATGTTATTCTCCCACCTCATTCATGACCTACTACTAAGCGTTTTCCCTCTGGTTTTCCTATGAGTAGTTTCCATGTCTCTCTTTCATTGTCTATTCGTGACACACATGTCCTACCCATCGTAAATCTGACGAGGCTTAACTGTTATTATTGCATCTGGTTTTTTGACCTGCCTCATGGCCTAGTGGTCAGCGTTTCTGACTATGTTTCCTTAAAGGGAATTATTCCTATGGTTGCCCATGGACTGGATTTTAGATCAAGTGTAGGTTAACAACTATGCTGACGCTTCATTATTATGTATCAGCCATCATATGATAGGGGTAACGTAATTCCGCCTTTCAGGAGAACCTGTAATGCCTAATAGCATGCATTTCCAGAATTGAGCCTATGTTTAATTTCTACCTGTATTTCATTCCTGATCCTGATAGTAATTAGGGTCACCCATTCTGGACTGAATAAAGATGCCTTGGTGGAAATATAGTGACGATCTTTCGCCGTAAACAAACAACCGTCCAAAAACGCGAACAAGGGTTCCATTTTGTGAAATCGTCTAAACAGAATTTGTAATAATAATAACAATCATAATTAATAAGGCAAGATTTAAATGAATTTAACTTGGATGTAGAAATATTTGAATATAGGACGAAATAGACAAGAGTATTTAATAGATAATATAACAAAACAGGCAGTGATTTATAGAGACAAAGGACGGATCACTGTCAAGATAGATGTATCAAACCATGCAGTATTTTGGGGGCCGTAATAGACAGAAATCAGGTATGCCAGCTATCTCGATTTAGGCAGAAATAGCCCATTTTCCTTGATAGAATCCCTAATCCTGAGTCATATTACGATTTTATTGTGCTTGCTTAAATAAGCTGATATTGCGCTAGTTTTTTTTTAGTGGGTATAATTATATCATCTGTAGTCCGCGGTGGTCTAATGGTTATGTTCCTTGCATCTAGTCCTGAGGTTCTCGGATCGATGGATTTTAAGGATGGAAAAATCCAAGAAACAACTCCTCCGAATGAGTCCCGAGTCAGAAGATTTTCGGGCTCGTAAAAGAACATTAAAACTGAATAAAAATATTTCTAACACGGAAACTGTCAACAAATGCATGCCGAAATCTACTTTCAATTTTTTTCCAGAGAAACGTTATGATATACTAAGGACCTATATTTAGTTTTCTCTATATTTATATAAAGTCCCCAATTTTCATATTCTTCTTTTAGTTATTATGCCATATATTCTATGTCTTCTTGGTCTTGTGTTATTAATAACTGGTCGTCCGCAAAATTGAGTGAATATACATGTGTATTTTGGATTGGTATGTCCATTTGTTGACATTTTTTCCTCCAGTCTCTTAGTTCTCTTTCAAGATAAAAATAATAATAATAATAATAATAATAATAATAATAATAATAGTAATAATAATAATAATAATAATAATAATAATAATAATAATAATAATGTTTTATTTATTCTGGCAGAGTTAAGGCCATAAGGCATTATGTTCCACTCAACCAATACAAATATACAAATACATGTTTACAGTACAAATTATCTATGTACAATGTTAATTACAAATAGTTAAGAATACACTAAAAACTGCAGTATAAATTGCATGTATAAACAACAATTTCTACTATAAATATAATAATTTCTACTATAAATGTAATTATATTAAATAATAATAATAACTCTGCTAGGTGAAATAAAGCTATTATTATTATTATTATTATTATTATTATTATTATTATTATATATGATTATTATTATTGATATTATTATTATTATATATTATTATATTGATGGGGTAAAGATAAAGAAGAGCGATAGCTTCTGCTATTTGGGATCAATTATAGTGAAAGATGGAACATCAAACAAAGAAATAGCAAAAAGGATTAGTAATGGAAGAAAAACCATAGCAATGTTACTGTACTATGGAGTAAAAACATAATTAACAGAACAAAACAACTAATTTATAAATCCATCCTGGAAAGTATAATGTTATAAGAATCAAAGTTTGGAAAATGACACAACAACATGCCAACAGAATAACTTCAGTTGAAATGGATTTTTGGAGAAGAGCTGCCAGAAAATCTCTACTGGAAAAAAATAGAAATACAGAAATTAGAAAATGGATGAATGCAGAAAAAAATATAATGGATGAGACTGAACACAGAAGGCTAAAATGGTATGGACACTTAAGAAGAATGCAGGATGGAAGACTACCAAAGGCCGTCTATGCATGGAAGATTGAAAGAAGGAACAGCAAAGGAAGACCAAGAACAATCTGGAAGAACAACATTCAAAATTCAATGAGGAAATTTTGTGTAACAGATGAAGACACAGAAGACAGAGAACGATGGAGATCTTTAATTAAGGGAAATTTGTGAATGTTTGTTGCAAACTGATAGTCTATAAGTCCGTAGTCATTTATATATTTTTTTAATTTATGTTAATTACTAAGATTGGTTGGAGAAAACTCTCAATGATGAGGAAAATTCTCAAATTGAAAAATTATTATTATTATTATTTATTATTATTATTATTATTATTATTATTATTATTATTATTATTATTATTATTATTATTATTATTATTATTATTATTATTATTATTATTATACAGGATACACACTACTAGATCACAAAAAAATGAAGACATCTTAGAAGAATTACACATGGAACCTTCAGAAAACAAAAAGTTCTGATTATAAGTCAAGATGGATGCAACATATTCATCGAATGGAAGATCACAGGATACCCAAACAAATGTTAAGATATCAACCTGCAGGAAGAAGAAGACAGGATGTCCACTCAAAAGACTTCTGGATTGTGTTTCTCTTGAGGCCGAAACAGGTCAACAAATGGCCTAAATTCGTGAATGTACTATGATGATGATGATGTTATTATTATTATTACTATTATTATTAAGGGATAGAATGAAAAGTGATGAGATAAGGATGCAGTGGAATAGTAGGGAAATGGTTGAACATATACAAAATTATCAGATTAAATGGTTCCAACACGTCCAGAGAATGTCAAATTCCCGTTTACCAAAGATGATTTACCACCTCAACCCTAAAGGCAAAAGAGACCTCGGAAGACCCTTTAACCGATGGAAAGATCAGTTTTTGTAGTCGCAGAACGGGCATCATCACCCAATACTGCATTCGGAAGAAGAAGAAGACTATTATTATTATTATTATTATTATTATTATTATTATTATTATTATTATTATTATTATTAATAATAATAATAATAATAATTCGGGTGGAAAAAATCCTGGCAACCCTGGCAGAAATGCTTAACCCCTGAAGTAAAATAAGTAGAAGAAGAAGAAGAAATGATAATTATGATGGATACAGTGCCAAGTATAATTTATGCATGTCAGGGTACATATATTATGATAATGCAAGCAGTTATCCATAAAGTGATATGAGGGAAAATTTGAATTTTGTGTGTAGAATGTGATAACGAATTTACATAGAAGGCGATGATGTAATAACGTATGAAAATGCTGACCACAGCAAGAGAAGGTAAGCACTCAAATATCTTCCACTTCAGCCATGTTATCTTCCTCTATGCAACACAAACTCCATGTAGCAAATGAGATTAATGGCTAAATTCTTTATTCTCACCAGCTACATTATCATAATGCAAGAATGTTATATGACTAGATTTATCGTAGAATTACCATGCAATATATATATATATATATTCTTTCCCGTTCGATTTCGATCAGCCGGGAGACCCCAGGTTAAAATCCCGGGACATGGTTGCGAGTTGTTTTGGATAATAGAATCAGGCCTATTAAAAAAACTTGCAGACTATCAGTTGATTTTCGCAAGCACAATAATAAGACAAAGTAAAACTACTCAAAATCTAGGAAAGATAAAATAAGAAACATAGAAATACGACGCCTTATGGAAGTGGAAGAAGAAAGTGTTGTCACAATTGAAAGAAAACAGCAATAATGATACGGACATGTACGTAGAATGGGAAAAGGAAGAATACCCAGGATTGTACAAGAATGGGAAATTAAGAGGATAGGAGGAAGAGGACGACCTGCTGGATACAGAATGTAATATACGAATGGGAAGATTTGTTGTAGTGGAGGATGATGTACAAGATAGAGACAAATGGCGTAACATCATAAACAATGTAATATCTAACTTTGTATATTTTAGATGTCAATATTGTAACCTATTTTATATTTTCATGTTGTTCAACTGTAGACAAACCTCTGTATTGAGGAGAATTCACATTAAATAATAATAAAATAAAACTATTCAAAATAAAAAACGTGGAGATAGCTGGTGTTTTTTAACCAATCTACTGCTGCTGCACTTATCTCCCTAGATGTGAGTGGCATATAGTTAGAATATTGCCTTGAAGATACATCTAGTAGGCATGTGAGATATTACTTGGATGGCAAAGGCTCTTTTGCGAGCCCCAAAATCTTCAGACTCCGGGACCCACCACTTAAAGTCCCTCCTGAAGGTTTTTTCTCCTTTAAAATTCCTTGAACTTACGATCCTCGGGACTAGAGGCAAGAAACATAATCCTGGACAGCCAAGACATATATATATATATATATATATATATATATATATATAATTTTATTGTTTCTGGGGGCACGCCGTAGCGTATTGGTAATACGCTACAAGCCGGAAGGTCGAGGGTTCGAGTAACGGTGGAGTCTGGGATTTTAAACTGACCCAAACCTTCTGACGGCACTATGGCCCTGGGGTCGACTCAGCCTCTAATGGAAATGAGTACCTGACGCTTGTTCTGGGGATAAGGGAGGCCGTCACGCAGGGCTGACAACCGGTTGATATTAAGTGCCGATTGTCTAGAAAAGTGGGTGCCTTAAGCTCTTACTACCCCAAGAGCCTCCTAAGGCCTGTAATGGGCTCACTTTAGCTTTGCCTTTACCTTTATTGTTTCTTCGGTGATTTTTTTCAGTCTTTACCTCACCTGTAAGACAAACGTCAGGAAACCTTAAGGTCCAAACGGTCCCCGAATATCATCTGGCAATTATCAACATCACAATCATATTCGTCATGTTACTAGTAGTAGTAATCGAATCTCACCACTTCCCAAACAAACTTATTTTAAATATAAAAGATATTGGTGAGACAGTTAATAATGAGGTTGTAACAACATTACGGCCAATTACATGCATCGGGTGGATCGAGGATCGGAGAGAAGAATTTATTAGGAGCTTGTAAACTCTAATACAGGATTTGAAATTAAATGATCTTAGCTGGGATGAAATTATTGAAACTTTGGCAGAATCTCTTCAAAAAGCAGGGAGAAAATTCAAGGTTAAATGCGCAATAAATCAAAAGGACAAAGGATGGTACAATAATGCATGTAGAATGAAGAAGAAGTTTGTCGAAAGTAGTCTTTTAAAGTTTAGAAAAGGAGGGACAGATGAAAACAGAAAAAAATATGCGCAAGAGAGAAAGGAATGTAAAGAATTGTTGGGAGAAACAAAACGAGAATAGCAAAAAAATAAATCGTAAGAAATGAAAATCGCGACTGAAAGTGGAAACACTGCGGATATATGGAAGTCAATAAGGGAACTCAAAGTAAAGTCCATAAATCGGACAAGAATAACGCCCGGGGAATAGGAAAAACTACTTTGGTAGGGTGCTGGGATATGAGGGGTTAAGATATAATCAAGGAAATATAGTGGAGATCCCCGACCCATATATATATATATATATATATATATATATATATATATATATTATATACTGCATATATATATTCATATGTTTACTATGAATGTGTGTATGCATGGTATGTTTCGTCTTAATGTTGTATTGTCTCGGAGAAGGCCCTGGCATTGAGCTGATCACTCATTCGGGGAGACCCTCCATGTTCATATGTGGTAAAAAAATGATGTATGTGATCCATAGTTAAAATCGCTATCCCGATAGGTCGTGCCTCGGGTGGCGTGTGGCACATTATAAGGTGACAGAAGTTAACTGCTGCAACGGAATGTAATATGTAATAGTATATCCCTTATCACCTCACGTGGGGGATAAGTGTGCTCCCTAGCAGGAGTTTCCAAACCAATTTAATTTAGTTGCGCTTGTCTCCCTACATGTCAATGAGTGACATGTGGTCAGCACGTTGCCTTGAATAGACATCTAGCAGGCAACTAAGGTACTACTTGGATGGAGAAGGTTGGTTAAATTTTGCGTAGGGGCACTAATTTAAAATTGGTTCTTTTACAAGATCAGGACCCATGGCATAGTCCCTCCTGGAGATTCTCCCTTGGATTTTTCCACCTTTAAAAAATCCATCGTCCCCGGCCGTGTTTAAACTTCTGATCTCCGGAACCAGAAGCAAGGAACAAAAACTTGAACCACCAAGGTATCAATTATTCTCTAAAACCATTAGGTGTAGGAGTTCACCAGGATCGAAAATTTAAAAATATATCTAGCGGTCCTAATTGTTTATGTTTCATAATTAAACTCAGTATATGGCTATTAAAATAAACCGAGGTTGATATTATCCTTGAGATGCACACGAAAATCAAACATACGATCAATTCTGGAAATACGTGATATTATGAAATATAGGGACTCTTGTCGTCCTAACTTCTCTCAAAAAAGTTAAACTGGAAATATATAAGACTGTTATTATCCCAGTTATATTATATGGATGTAAAATATTGATTATTACTTTAAAGGAGGAGAAAATATTAGGAATATTTGAGAATAAAGTTCTTAGGAAAATTGTTGTACCAAAGAGAGATGACAGACAAGCGAATAGAGAAGACTACATAACAGTGAGCTACATGATTTTATAGGAAACCAGATACAATAAGAATAGTTAAGGCACGTAGATTGCGATGGACAGGATATGTGGCTCGAACAGGGAATGAAAGAACGGCATGGAATCTCCTTGTAGGAAAACCAAAAAGGAAGCGTGCAGCAGGTAGACCAAGAATGAGATGGGAGAATAACATTTGAGGAGAGTAGATTATACAGGGAAATATTAGCTCAAAATAGAGATATGTGGAGAGTTTACGTCCTCGCGAACATGAACATACGGGTTAATTGGTGCCAGAGTTAGTTAGTTAGTTAGTTAAATATTGTCAAAAAGATCAGGAAAATACGGTTTGCCTGAAATCCGAAATTAAGAATTAGTTCTAGCAACCGCCATGTTTAGTTGGTCGCAGTGTATATCATATAATTTAATTAACTTGTAATTTTATTTTAACTTATTCGATTAAAAATAAATACACATATTTAATTTATTCAGGCATAGCAGCGCACGCCGGTGTTAATCGTCAGTACATATATATGAAAGACATGATAAACATTAATGCTCGGAAGGGAATTGAACACGGACCTCTGGATTGATACCCCAGTGCGCTACCGATTACGCGACCGAGCAAGTCTAGTACAAACATTCATTATATATATATAAATATATATATATATATATATATATATTTATATAGCGGTGGAGTACAAACATTCAATATATATATATATATATATATATATATAATTTACAAGCTGTAGCGGGATCTCGGTCTCCACCGCTATCTAGTAGCTCCTATCACAAGTAAACAAATTAAAGAGAATAATTTTACTTTATAGCAGTGATTTAGCAATGAAGGCTTAATATGGCATCAAAATAAAAGTAAATGTTTGTGCTAGGATGCCTGAATAGCGTAACACGTGGTGCATTAACGTACGAAGTTAGAAGCCCTGGGTTCAAATTCTGGTTCAGGTGATTAGTTTTCCTTTCATGTCATATTAGGCATTTATTGCTAAATGTCAACATATAATTATAACATCAATATATATTAATTACAACAAGAACTAATCGTTTCCTCAGTAAAAAAAAAAATGTGTACTGAAAATGATCTCACACAAGGAGATTGAAACGTCGACTTAATAAATTAATTTTTTTACCGAGGTAATGATTAGTTTTTGTTACAATTATTATTATTATTATTATTATTATTATTATTATTATTATTATTATTATTATTATTAACTACTCTCAGTGAATAATATTCAACATATATACTAAATATAAATATATATAATGTCCACCGCTGTGGTCTCGATGTAGCGTGCTGCCTTGTCACGCAGCGGGCCCGGGTTCGATCCCCGGTCGGGGTAGTTTTTCTGGGTGAGGTTTTTATCGGGGTTTTTCCGCACCTGTAAGACAACTGCCAGGAAAACTTTAAGGCCCAAACAGTCTCCGAAATCATATGGCCATCATCATCATCATTCACCCGTGTGGAAAGCAACGGGAAGCTATCACACCTACAATTCCCTAGTAAAGCTGCAAGCATAGCATGAAAATGCTATGATTGCAGTGAAGGACCTGCCTTAGGGCCGAATTACTATGGATGGAGATATATATATATATATATATAATCACTTTACAATTTCAGAATTGTGTTTGATTTCTTAATTTTCATTCTCTCTGCATTCAGAATTGAAATCGTTGGTAATAATGTTACTCTTCAAACAAGGAAAATAAAGCAAATACTATTTGGTTATAGAGGAAATATAGACATGGGATGATTCTATCTGCTGTAATTAAATTCCATGATATTTTATAGGATAAAAGTTTTACATCCCTATAAACTTGGACCTTGTGCTATTCTCTTTAATTCAGTTATATCGCAGCATTCCAATGAAATTCCACAGGTTCCTTTATTTCCCTCCTGCTCATAGCACTTGACCACACTTTAAGTCGCATTCCTTCATTCACTTGTTCTTTTACCAATCAATTTATCTGCAGCTTTTATTTTCATTCTTTTATTTCATCCTCTATCGATTCCTATAGAGAATTAATGAAATTACGTAATGGATATAAAAATAAAGAGATAATCTAAAACCGTTCAATTATGATAGGAAATCGACTATGGAATCGAAAATCTTTGTACATAAAAATTAGTGTGAGTCTGTTTGTCCTTTATCGATTCAAAAATTAATTGACCGAGTTGAATGATTTTTTTTTCATCATTTAGAGAATTTTTCTGGGACAATTATCGTATATATCATATTAATGTACGTAGCCTACTATAGCGCCGGAGCTATAAATAAATAACATTGGTGCACTAAAACTTTCGTTTTTTGAACGCTTAATGGCTTACGGTGCCTAAACCATAACAAATGAACAACATTAATGTACACAGAATTGAATATCTCAAAAAAATCTACAAAGAAGTCCGCGACAGCATATGTCTATCTTTTACGGATAACTCACAATAACCATTTTTATATTTCAGCTCATTGATGCAAAGAAGATCGGGATGAATAGATTCCCGAGCAAGCGTAGCAGGGCACGGCGGGTATTCTTTTACGGATAACTCACAATAACCATTTTTGTCTTTCAGCTCATTGATACCAAGAAGATCGGGATAAGTAGATTCCCGGGCAACGCCGGGTAATCAGTACGGAGTATAAATAATAATAATAATAATAGTAATTATTATTATTATTATTATTATTAGTATTATTAGTATTATTATTTATGGATTACGTCTTTGTTCCTATCTCACATTTGTTCAGCCCAGTGCATTCTTGGTCTTTCTACCGATCTTCGTCCTCCAGGATTATACATCAGTGCCAACTTTGGTATCCTATCCTCTTTCATTCTTTGCAGATCTTATATCCAATTGTTCCTGTATTCTTCTAATCGTTGAAGAAGTAGTTGTACTTTTAGTTCCTCTCTAATATTCTCACTTCCATATGTTAATCTCTTGTACAACCTTTCACAGCCCGTAGGAATCTCATTTCCGCTGCCTGAATTTTGTTTTTTTCTTTTTCCTTCATACATCGCCACTGGTAGTGCCATCGTTGAGTAAAATCTTAGCTGTGTATCCTTTCAACTTTGTTTCTCAGCATAAAAAATAATTACAGCATAAATTTATAATTATATTTCTTTCCATTTATTCAATTAAAAATAAGAACATTAGTTTATTACGATGCGAGGTTGGGAAGTGGTTTTTACAGAATGGAGGGAAAATGTTTAAAAACCGAGCGACAGCGAGGTTTTTAATTTCCGAGATCCTGTAAACACTTCACAAACATGCGTTGTACATTATTTTAAGCGATGGTGTTTTCAAAATAATAAATAATAGTAAAAAAATATATTTGTTGGAGATAGTTGCGTTCATTATAAACAATTGACTAACGTTAACAGTGTGGGCTACGTATATTAGTTGAAACAACAGGAGGCCTTGAGAACAATTATTAATAACATGGCCGCGAGTACGTATTTATTGTTTTATATTGTTTCAAATAAACTTCAGTTCATTTAAAGTGCAGTGATTTGTTTAGTATAATATATATTATTATCGCCGCACTATCATGGTTGTCCGTTTATATAAAAGCAGGTGCCGCGTGACAATGATTAACATGCGGAATCATTATAGTGGTGATAGGTAGTCGGCATCTTTGTATTTAATTATATAACAGCTGCGGGGAAACAAAGCGAGCCGCTGGACAACCATCATAATAACACTACCTTTTGGATATTTTCTGTATATACATTGTACATAGTATACATAGAGGGCAGTGGTTTTACTGCCCGCACATGGGTGTTAATGTAATATTACAATATAGTTATTTAGGCTGACAATCACGAAATGTAGGAAGTTGAACTTTCAATAATCGTCACCATTGTTGGTAAGTACGACAAAACGCACTATCGCGCAAAAATTTAATGTATTTAAGCGTAGCAGAGCACGTCGGATATTAGCTAGTATGAAATAAATATGGTTGGTTTATTTCAAATAACAAAAATCCGTCCATCACGTAGGTACTGATTAAACTATGTCACATTTGTCCAATTACACCTGGTTTAAACAAACATTGACCACCTTGCTATTTTTTACCAACCCTTCCCCAAATGAAAATTAACATTATAATTTTCAAGCAGATGTCAATATGCTATCTGTGAAACAAAAACAACTGGTATCGTCTAAAAAAAAAAGTTGGAACGACGAGAAAGTTGTGCGGTTGATTTATTAGGATTTCCCCCCGGGGAGTAGTACAGTACAGTGTCAAGTCACAAGGGGTTGATTTATTTTTTTTTAGAATTAATTTCATGTGTTACGTTTGTATCGACAGTAGAAATCTACTTAGCGGCTTTACGTCTAATTAATCATTCTGTACAAAGAATTACAACGCTGCTCACATAAATCTTTAGTGGAAAAAAAGCACCACACTGTGTCGGATATTGATTAAATGTGGCACAAAATGAGTCCCTGGGAACGTGAAAATAGAAATACCATTACTAACGAAAGGGCTGTATGCATAACAGGGACTCTTGTCATCCCAACGTCTCTCAAAAAAACGAATACTACAATGTTAATAGTTTTTCCACTAGTTTTTTTTATCCATTTTTGTGTTAAACTGAAAATATATAAAACTATATTTCTCCCAGCTATATTATATGAATGCGAAACATTGACTCTTACTTTAAGGGAACAACGCAGATTACGATTATTTGAGAATATGCACCTTGGGAAGAAGAGGGCCACAAGTGTAAAAATGTCATAAATCAGACTATTATCTGTTGGAAAAAAAAATGGTTACAAATGTATTTCTTTATGGCCACAAGTCATGTGCAAGAAAATGGAGACAGGATAAAATTGTATCCATTTTAAATAGTGTATGCACTATACGTTTTTTTAATTTAATTATTACTAACTCAGAACTAAACTTTTTACACTTGTGCACATCTTCTTCCCAAGGTGCGAATGAAGTTCTTAGGAATTTTTTTCGACCAAAGAGAGTTCAACAGACAGGCGAATGGAGATAACTACTTAACATTGAGTTACACGATATTTATAGGGAACCAGATATAATAAGAAAAGTTAATTATCGTAGACTGTGATGGGCAAGACATTTGGCATGAATGGGTGAAATGAAAAAGGGACATGAAGGTCTTTTGTAGGAAAACCAGAGGGAAAACGCCCAGTTGATAGACCAAGAATGAGATGGGAAAATAACATTAATCATGACACTGGTCAATATGATTTTTGTCTCATGAGTACCAATAGTTGTACTTAATGCAGTTTTTTATCGTGTTTTCAAATATGTATTCGGAATTTCTCCATCATTCACAGGTTTCTTATTTCAATTTCAATTAATGGATTTAAATTATTATTTTTTTATAAACTTTTTTTCGTTCATTTACCTATTGTAAAATAAAACGGGTTAATACTTTAATCAGGAGATTTCAGCTATGGAAAAAGCTATCAAGGTAAATGGAATCCTAATATGCTGGCCGATTATTGTTGGACCATCAAGAGGGATGCTCTACAGGCGAAATATAGCAGAAAATCGTCATTTATTACTTTCTAGGTGAGTCCGAATGTTCGAATATTATTTAGTTACGAATCTAGAAAATATTAAAGTGTTTGAAATTATAAATTCCTGTCTTTCGGAAACCTTGCGTGATGGAGAATAATCGATATCATATTTGAATTCAGGGGAAAAATACTATCAGAATCACATATTTTTCTTTCTGAGACAAAAAAAAGTTTTTTTTTGTTGCTCAGTGTTATTAGAGGGAAGTAGATTATACAGAAGATGATTGGAAAACATTATATTGATTATATGGAGAGCTTATGTCCGCGCGGACATGAACCTACAGGTTGAATAGTTTCAATGAGCTAGTTAGTTATAGGAGGAGTATAGGATGAATGTACATTTTGTGTGTTGTGTTCAGCGTAAAAGTGCGTTGTGAGAGGGATGATGATGAAGAGAACGGTGATAGTGAAACACGGTTCTGGCACGTACCCTATTCCTGGAGAAAAGCACCAAAGAGGGCTCCAGACTTAACGACGAATCTTTATCAATAGTTCAACATACCAGCTCCACATATAGTTCAGAGGGATTTGGAATTGAAATGCAAGAATCTAGCGATTAAAAATTGGGCTATTCTTTCAACATGTGACGCGACTGTTTTAATTTTTCTATAAACTCCTATCAAATTTTATTCTTAGGGTTCCATTTTTCAAATTATTTCCCAACATTTACAAGGATTTTTACATTTTTTTCTAACGATTAATTTAATGTATTATTCTATGATAATTAACAGCATACGTAACATGAAGACGTGTCAGCCATATTGATTTCAACGAATATTCTAAGTAAAAACAAAGTCGCGTGACAATGCAGCCAACATAGAGTATATACTAATTAACTGTACACATATGCTTCAGAATTTCACAACTTACAATTTATTTTGAGCGATGCATTCTTTCACAGGTTAGAGTATTTAAATTGCGTTAGGTTAGCTTTTATGTTCGTTAAATATCGTGTATATGTTAGCTGCATCCAGTGATTCCATAGTGTAAACCGCTTCGCGTTTGTTGGCGCATGCGCATGGTGTATGATTGGAACTTAGAAACATATTTCGCGTCACATGTTGTAAAGAACCCCCAAAAAATTGTTCACCATCACCCTTCTGACTGCGCGTTTGAAAATTTATAATTAAATTGTATGTACCGTATTTACTCGCACATTTGACCCCCTCGCGCAATCCCCCCCCCCACTACGTTTCTCATATATATTTTTTAATCCACCTGTGATATAATATACATTACCTAGGCCAACATTTTGAATTGCAACTTTAACACTTACGAAGATTTTATATACAACACAAAGGAATTAATGGAAATCCCAAGATAGAATCCATCCCCTTCTAACGGTACCTGCAGTCTCTGTCACCCGCACATCTATTGTCGTCAGTCTGAATAGAGTTACGTATTGGTAACAATGTTATTTCGTCACAGCGTCAGTGTTGTTAAACTACGCAACTATAGGAAGAAATTATAACAGCTGCACTGCAAATTTTAAGTTACGAGAGGTAAATTTCGCCAAGGAAAACGGAGTGAAACACTCCTTCATTGTGATTTGCTGTACCGTTATCTTTTGTATGGTTTGAGTGTTTGAAAATACAGAAACGTTAAATACAACTTATTCCTTCAATTTCTCAAAATGTTTTTTTGAGAGTAAAGTTCAATGACCATGATGGAATTACTGCAGATGTCTAATTGATAGTGTTCTACATTGTGAAAGCATATTGATATTTCACAGTCATCGCATAATTTCCTCCTCGAACTTCACTCCTAAATCGTTAAAATGGGGAAATTACTCGGGTAAATACGGTATATAGTATCCCATACATCCCGCTTGGGGATACGGAGTATCTTAATAAAGCTAATTTAGTTTCAACAAGATGTCAACAAGTGACATGTGGTTAGCACTTTGCCTTAATTAGATATCTAGTTGGCAACTAAGGTATCACTTGGATGGATAAATGTTAGTTACATTTTGCACAGATGCCCTTTTATTCAGGCTTGCGGTTCTTTTAAGAACCTGAAAATCTTCAGACTCGGGACCTATGACTTAAAGTCCTTCCCAGAGCTCACGAATATTTTTTTACCATACAAGACGAGACCCGATATTCGCCGCCACCCGCAAAATTAAAAGCCAGTGCAACAACGTGTCATGTTTTTTTAAAGAACTAACACTATGAGGTTTTATTTAACAATAATGAAGTGAATCAGATTTTACATCTCATCTCATACATTTGTATAGGCCTATTTTTCTCACTTGTTTCTCGAAGATATTCTCAATACTGCCAACTGATATATAATTGTTAGATGTTAGTCGACAATATGAGAAGATTTCGTTGAAACTATTCCTGGAAAATATGCAAAACCATTGCATTGTAAAATCTTAAATATTGATTTACGTACTGATACGATCTTTCACAGGCAGCGTTCTGAATTTACGGAATAAAGATGGCTAAAACGTATGTATCATTCTCATTAAACGAAAAAGAGAACGTGATTGAAGATAAATCTCCAAATTTCCGGACCGATGCTCCAAAGTCAAGCTCTAGCTCTTGCTAAATCCCTAGGGAATAACAATTTCAAGGCATCTTCAGGTTGGCTGGACAATTTTAAAAGACGACACAATGAGTGTGAAATGAATCAAAGGATGTGGACGAAAGTGTAGTTAGTGAGCGGAAACCGAAACTGCATACTTTAATTTCAGGATACGTGTAAGAGACATTTTTAACGCTGACGAAATGGGACTGTTTTCTCGCGCGTTACCGTAGACGTTCGTCATATATAGGGCCTATATAGTATATTTCACTTTTCAACGGCAGCGGAACTACATTTAAGCCAAGGTACGTAAAAAAGACATATAAGACACTCCATAATATAAGATTATTAACAAGTTTTAGATATTTATAATTATGGAATTTTGTCTAATGTGGAAAAAAAATTGCTCCTATGCGATTCCGCTTTGAGCAAGTTTTACTGTAGTATTGTAATGTTCTTTATAAGATCACAAATAACTGAAATGGGACAGTATAAAATTCCATTACATTGACGCAGTTTAACCTCTACAGGCCACTCGGGTCTTATAGTGATACAACCTGTCGGGAGAGGGATTTGAACTATGCTTTACATACGTACATTTTTTACCACACAAGAAGTGATCAGCTCAATGTCAGGGCCTCTTCAAAGACAACACAACATTAAGACGAAACACACTATTCACACACACATTCATACTGAACATGGCGAATATTATAATGATGATTAAGATGACCAAATGATGTTCGGGGACAGTTTAGGCCTTAAAGTTTTCTAACCCAAGAAACATATCGGGCCTGCTTATGAGACAGCGACGCTATCCCGAAATTACAACGATGGAACAAAGTATAAAATATATATATGACAAGCAAAATTAAATATTTAAATCATGAAATAAGCTCTATCAGAATTTTACTTAACTGTTTTCTGATTAAGTATTTGACAGGAGTTGATTTAGTTTGCACACCCTATTGATAAAAAAGAATAGTATATCTTAGGTAGGTGCTGAATTTAGTTCACGAACCGGGAGGTTCGATCCCCGGGCAGATATCAATAAGAAATGAGCAGGTTGTGGGTGACCGTCATTTTGCGATAACCTTGAAAGAGGTTCTGCTATTTCACACGCTATCGATTACCCTCCCCGGCTGTTGCAAAACAGAGGCGAGTGGATACAGCCAGGTTCCTTCTTCTCACACACTGTTCAATAATAATAATAACAATAATAATAATAATAATAAATATCCTCAACTCTTGTCTAACAGGGGATGATTGGAAGACATTAGCTCAGGATAGAGACTTTACATCCGCGCGGATATGAAACTACGGGTTCCATAGTGCTTTAAGTTAGTGATATGCGTGAGTAGTTACCAGCTAAATGCTGTTTACTCCTATTCCAGATTATAATTTCCACATATCTTTATCTAATACGGTCTCGCGCTACAGCTTCGAGTGTCTTTTTGAATCTAAGGATTTAGATTCACTGGTAACACCTCAAGAAACAATTCTTCTGGGAGGTATTTTGAGCCATGGTCCCGAGTACGAATATTTTCGCTCTAGAAAAATGAACTTAAGTCCACAATTGTAGTCGCTGCCACATAACATTGGTTAACGTGATTTTTGTCTCATGAGTAACGTACTTAATGCAGTTTTTAACGTGTTTTCAAATATGTATTCGGAATTTCTCCATCACCCACAGTTTTTTTATTTCAATTTCAATTAATGGATTTAATAATTATTTTTAATAAACGTTTTTTCGTCTATTTGTCCATTGTAAAATAAAACCAAATGAGCTAACTCAAATGGTTTCAGCTATGAAAAAGAGATATCAAGGCAAATGGAATCCTAATATGCTGGCCGATAATTGTTGGACCATCAAGAGCGATGCTCCACAGGCGAAATATAACAGAAAATCGTCATTTCTTACTTTCTAGGTGAGTCCGAATGTTCGAATATTGTGTAGTTACGAATGTAGAAAATATTAAAGTGTTTGAAATAATAAACTCCTGTCTCTCGGAAATCTTGCGTGATGAGAAAAACCGATATCATATTTGAATTCAGGAGAAAAAATACTATCAGAATCACATATATTCCTCAGACCAATAGCAGGATACCAAAGAACAAACAAAAAACATAACACATAAATAAGACAACAACAAAAAATAGAGGAATTAAACTCAACAATAGAGAAATACAGAACAAACTGAAAAGAACACTTGACAAGGATGACTGAGAATAGAATGCCAAAAGCAGCATACAACTATTCACCACGAGGAAGAAGAAGTTTGGGAAGACCAAGGAAAATATGGAAAGAGCAGCAATTTGAAGCCGGAACAGGCTAGTAAATAAGCCTAAACCGTGAAGAAGAAGACATTTTTATTTTTCTTTCTGAGACAAAAAAAAGTTTATTTTTTGTTGCTCGGTGTAATCAGCGGGCCCTGATTCCGTCCTCAGCCGGGACGTTTCTAGATGACGGTTTTCCTCGAGGTTTGTCTTCACCTGTAAGACAAATGCCGGAAACGTTAAGGCACAAACGGTCTCCGAACATCATGTGGCCACCATAATCATCATTATCATATTCGGCATGTTTGATATGAGTGTGAATGTGAATCGTGTGTTTTCTTTTAATGTCTAAAACAAATAAAATGTATACATGTTATGGAATCACGACTGCCATCAAAGATACAATTTTTTATTGTTTTAAATAAATAATTTTAGAGGGGATGAAGATGATTTGAGATATATGATAAATAAACTAATGGAAGAATATACAAAATGAGGACTAAATATACATTTACAGAAAACAGGATATGTGTTTGGGATAGGATGTGGATGACCTCATACTCGAAACAGGGAAAATAAAAAATAAAGTGAAAATTTTAAATATCTTGGGTCAATAATTACAAGTTAAGGTAGGCGCTACCTGTGAAAGAGATGTACAAACTAAGATTGCAATGGCAAAAAATTGCAACTAAGACATTACATGGACTATTTAACTCATGTCGCAAATGGTAGTCAATGACTAATCACGTTTCAATGAATTCTGACAGTCGTGTTTCACCTCGCTCTTTATCGATTTGACTTTATCAGCTCCTGCTTTGTGATAAAGAAAGCTCCTCTTTTTTTAATATTCTGAGCAGGTTAGACCATTATTTTTCTCGAACAAATACATTGAATATAGCAAATAATGAATAGATTCAGTGATTTTACTGAGTTGTTTATTCAAAATATAAATGATTAACCTATAATGGTCATTATAATAGCTTGATGTGTTTCATTATTTCTCCACTAGAGTGCATTCTTACAATATTGCGATCCTATTTGGCAATACATAATATGATCGAGTTGCAGTGAATATACATAACCTCACATTTCTAATTTGTTTTCAAACATCGCCGTTTACATTAACTATATATATAAATATTTTAAAACACCGGTAACTATATTCAAATAATTATTTTTTAGTAAAGACCTTAATTTTATTCGTTAAATAGTCCTAACAAATGCCACTCTTGATTTCCAAATTCTCTAGATAAATTCACTCCTCTCACTTCGTAATTAGTGAATTTATCGATAATTTGGAAATCACTCGTGGCATTACTTATGAATAATTTGGAATAAAAATATTACAAAGGAAACTAAAATGAAAATTTATAAGAGCATAATACAGAATATTTTGTCATATGGAAGTAAAACATGGTCTTTGACGGAATTAAAATAGAATAAAATTAGAACAATTGAATTTGATTATCTTAAAAGGTCCACCGTTGTGGTCTCGTGGTGGCGTGCTGCCTTGTCACGCAACGGGCCCGGGTTGATTACCGGTCGGGATAGGCTCCTGGGTGACGTTTTTTTCGGGGTTTTTCCTCACCTGTAAGACAAAGTCAGGAAGCTTAGGCATCTGACCATCATCATCATCATCATCACCATCATCATTCACCGGTGTGAAAAGCAACGGAAAGCTACCACACCTACCTACAGTATAATCCCCTAGTAAAGCTGCAAAGCATAGCATGAGAATGCTATGATTGCAGTGACAGACCTGTACTCGGGGAGAACTACTATGGATGGATGGATCTTAAAAGAAGTTTCAAAAAAACAAGACAGGATAAAATAAGAAAATAATAATTCAATTTGGAGAAAAACGAACATCTGTTGCTAAGAGGATTGAAAATCAAACACTTAAATGGTATGGTCATGTACAGAGAATGGAAAATGAAAGGTGGCCAAAAAATATATACCAATGATCACCCCCTGGAGGAAATAAAGGTGGCAGACCAAGATGTAAATGGAAAACTTATGACAGAACTTTAATGGATGATAGGAATTTGGAAAAAGGAGATTGGAATGATAGAAATTGATTGGAAACTGATGATGGCTAACCTATAAGTGGGGGAAAGCCGAAGAAGTAGAAATATCAACAACATTCTCAACAGTGATTAATAACGTTTTTAAAAACATTTCGCTTTAAAGTTGTGTTCTTTCGGAGGAGGCACTTGATTGAGCACATCACTTATTCGGGGAGTCCTGCAACGGGTGTTCTTAGGTATTATACTCTTTTTTTATTAAGTATTCCCTCGTTCACTTATTTAGTTGCACCGGTAGGTATCTCTTTCTCAAGTTAGCTGTTACGTATCACAATTTTGGTGAGTAATGAAATCTTTCATTAAATAAAGCATTCACTTCTTCTATAAAGTATTTATTAAACAATATTTAGCAATAAAGATGAAACCTTTTTGTTGTAGTTTCGATAATTTGATCTGATGACTATTAATTTAATATACTTTCAAATTAGTCGTATTCACAATTTGAATTGTTTAATTATATCAAATATCTTAAATAAATTTTCTTTAATTATTTAATAAGGATTTTTCACACTTAAATATTCTTTTAATAATATTTAATGTTTCTTTCGAATTACTATTATAGTCATATATCAACATTTTATATATGCTATTTTTTATTTATTATAAAAATTAAGCCACTCTTTAATTGTTTCTTATATATAATTAAGTTCACTAGACTCACGTAATTTTAACTTTGTTCTTTATCTATATCTTTTAAGATATTTCAATAAACACACAAGTTATATAAACTTTTATTTGGAGAACATTCAATGGCGTCTATCTTTCATCATATTCATGTAGCCATCTCTCTTCTCTTTGTTGTAGATTATCATGTTGTCAGTTTTAGATTGGTAATGAATGACCTCACCAAGAAAGAACACGATTCGCTCGCCTTTATTTTCTCAATGTCCAATCATATTTTTAATGTTCGGCCGACTTAAGCTCACATTATTTGAACATTCTTTCGTCGTAATCATATGTCTGTGAATTCAGCATCTATTGTTTACCATAATAATATATGTGACGTAGTCATTGTTACATTTCACATCGATGTTACAAAAATCATCTATTATATTTTAACATAATAAAATAAATAATATTTAGTTTAAAATTATTTAAATAATTATTTAAATTAAAAATTTAATAAAAAGAATCCCCAAATTATTATTAACATAAGGATAACTTTTCCGGTTATAGGCCTTTCATGTCCTTGTGTTTTCAAAAACGTATTATGTGATCCATTGTTTAAAATCCCTCTCACGATAGATCGTGCCACTTAAGTCCCGGGCAATGTGGAGCGTATATATAAGGTGAGAGATCAAATTACAATGGAGAAGGGTTATAAAAAGAAACTTAACATGTTCGCCATGTTTAGTATGAATATAAGTGTGAATGGTGTGTTTCGTCTTAATGTTGTGTTGTCTCGGAGGAGGCCTTGACAATGAGTGGTAATTCATTCTGCTAGGGCCTTCCATGTCCATGAAAGGTCAAAAAAGTGTATGATCTATAGTTTAAAAACGCTCTCGCGCAGGTCGCGACACTGTAAGGCCGGGGTTACGGGTGGCATGTAAAAGTACATCTAATGTTAGAGGTTAAACTACGTCAAAGGAATGTAATAAACAGTTATCGTAACTGAAATTGTAACAGTCGTAAATATTGAATATAATTCTTGAATTTATTGCGTCTGGAATTGTACATAAAAACTGGACATCACATCATTAAATGCCAAGATATTGGAACATAAATAAGAATACTGAAAAAATAAAAGCATCGTTAAGAGAAATAAGCACATAAAACAAGAGGACAAATAATGTTCATAATTTGACCACACCTCTCCCTTCAAAACGTGGGTCAGTATTCAATTTCAATCGATAAAGTTCACGTGTATGCTACATAAACTCTATTATCGAACTAACAGTGGCGACTAAACTAACAGGAGTTCACTAGAACAGGGGTTAGCAAAATGTAGCTCATTCAAAATGCCATTCTGTCTCTCTGCCGAATATTATAATGATATTGTGAAAAGAAAAACCAATGTGTGAACCAGGAATCGAACCGTGGGCCTCTCGTATTCCATACGAGCGTGCAAGACCACTACACTATTCGAGACATGGTACAACATTAACAATTCTTTCCACAAATATAATAATAATAATAAATGTGCACTCAGGTTGAGCATTAGTGGTGGTTTAGTCTTTGCTGTAGTCTGTAATGGGTTTTGTCCTTTTCGCACATGTTATGATGTGGTATTTGCCGCATCTCTGTCCACACAACACACACTTGCATTCTTCGGTCGGCTCGTGGAATTTCTTGTTTGTACATATCTTGTTGTGAAATCCGTGTACTGCGAGTCGTGTTGTGACGTGTCTCTGGGGGTTGCACTCTCTGGTCCATCTGTCGTCCAGCATGGCAGTTGTGGTGTAGAAATCTATGTCTATTTCCTTCTTCTTCCTATTTCTGATGCTTATGAATTCTGGTTTGGTTCTGTGGATTGTAGATAGAATTGGGTTCTTATGTCCTCTATGAAGTAGGTCTCTCTCATGAGTTCATAAGCAAAACGAGATGGCGCTGTTTTTCCTATTCTCAGGATCCGTTTCATGAACATTGCTTTCACTTTTTCGATTCTTATCAGATCTCCGATCTTAAGTTTTTCCCAAATTATCTCTATTCCATATGTAATAACTGGTGCCACTGTCGTTTTGAATAACTGCATTGCTGTACCTGTCGATAAGTTGGCCAGATTCGGGATATTGTATGATGTTCGGATGGCTGCCGCTGCTCTTTCTTGGATGTGTATTCCGAAGGACGTTGCTGTTGTCTGTAGAGTGAATCCTAAATATTTGTATTTTCCCACTTTTTGTAGTGGTTGATGAGTAGTGTTATGTTTTCTTTTGATGTTGATTTTCCCCCTTTTCTAAATGTCATCTGGACTGTTTTCTCTTCATTTATCTGCACGTTGTTCTCCTGTGCCCAGATCTCTAATTTTTATTGCTTTTTGTATGTCCTCCTTTTCTGTAGCTCCTATCACCATATCGTCTGCATATAAGATTAGTTTTGCTTTTGAGTTTTCCTCGATTATGGTGTTCACGTCTGCTGTATAGATGTTAAACAGTGTGGGGCTCATGGGATCTCCTTGCAGAACTCCGTTCGTCTGTACTATATCTTCCGAAATTTCAACTTGTTGTTTACTTGGACTATGTTTCGCTGTAGGCAGGCTTCGATTATTCTCACTAGTGGGTCTTCCTTTCCGATCATCTGTTTCAGTTTCTCAATGAGCTTTTGTCTGTTTATTGAGTCAAAAGCCTTCTTGAAATCGACGAATACTGCATGGTACTTCCCTCTTGTATGTCTTAGGGCGTCTTCTATTTGGTCCATTAGATATTTCACTGCTTGTACAGTGCTTCTGCCTTTCGTAAATCCAAATGGTTTTCCGGGATGTGTCCCTTGGTCGCTTCTAGGAGTCTTTCATTGAGGATCTTTGTGAACACTTTAAAGGAGGCGTTTTCTAGCGCTACTCCTCTGAATGAATCAGGTGATGCTCTGTCCCCTTTTCCTTTATATAGTATCTTTAGGGTCGCTGTGTTCCATCTCTCCGGAATTTCTCCTTTCTGTATGCATTTGTTCATCAAGTCTTTCCATAGTTCCTCTAAGTTGTCGAGCGATTCTTTGAGGTGTTCCATGTAGATGTTGTCTGGGCCTGCAGATTTTTTGTTATTCCCTCCATTTATTGCCTTTCTGAGTTCTTGTGATGTTATCGGTTCTTGGATCTGTGTGAGTTTCGTTTTGTCCAAGTATATGCTCGGTCCATGTCCTGCTTATTCAGTAGGTCTGAGAAGTGGCTTTCCCATTTTTGTATGTGAATTTCTCCTGTTGTGGGTGAGATTCTCTTTTCAATGCTATAAACGGATTTGATTTTGCGTCCTCCGCTAGCTTTCTTCCTTGTCTTTCTGTATATTCTTCTCTTTTCCTTTTTAGTATTCCTTTGTAGTTCCTTCTCTTTTCTGCGTACTTGGTTAGGTCTTCCTGTCGTTTGTAGGTTTTTGCTATGTGTAGTGCATGCAATGTTTCTTTCCTTTCCTTGTAGCATTCTTGGTCGAACCATATTTGTGCATATCTTCTTTTTCTTACTTTTATAGCTTTCTTCATCACTTGGGTGGAGATTTCTAGGGCTTCTTCGAGTTTGCCTTCTTCTATTAGATCCCTTGCTTTCTCGATGTTTTCTTCGTTGAGTTTTATTACTTCCTGTTGTATTTGCCTGGTGTATATATTTGGTCCATTCGCTTCTTTCCTCGTTTGTGGTATTTTCATATGGAATTCTTTCCACAAATACAAATCTATAATTCTCGTTTCGTCCGCTGCCAGGTAGATGTCACTACCAACGTTAACGGCCGGCTTCATTTAGAAGTATCTATGTTTCAGAATGTATAAACAGTATTCATAAACAGTAACATTATAGGTGAATTTTATGGTAACTGACGTATCGCGACTTCTTAAATTCCTCCATAACCTCCTGTCAAATGTTTACCCTTAGGGTTTCATTTTTCAAATTATTTCCCACCAGTTACATTTTTATAATTTTTCTAACAATTATTTCAATATGTTTTTCTATGATATTTAACTACATACGTAGCTTGAAGACATATGGCAGCCATATTGATTTTAACGAATATTCTATGCAACAAAACACTGTTCCAGTGCAGCCAACATATGAGTATGTACTAATTAACTGTACACATATATTTCAGAATTTTAGAACTTACTATTTATTTTTGGGCGTTGCATTCTTTCACGGGTTAGAGTGCTTAAATTGCATTAGTTTAACTATTAGATTCATTAAATATCGTGTATATGTTGACTTCATCCCTTGATTTCATAGTGTAAACCGTTTCGCGTTTGTTGGCGCATGCGCTTGGTGTATCATTACAACTCTAGAAATATTTTTTCGCGACACGTGTAAAGAATCCCCACACTTATTTTAGCCATCATATTTTTTCTTCTCTTCAGACCATATATATATATATATATATATCCAATCTCTTTAACATCTTTAATAACTGTACTTACAAGGTTCGGTTTTATATCGGTAACGGACATAACGATAATAATTTCTCCTCCCTAGGATATAACATCTCCTATCGAGGCGAAAACGATCTTAATAAAAAAACTCACATTTTTTTACAAATATTTAGCTTAATAAATCATATTTTAAAAATGCATTTTGTACAAAAACATTCAAGACTTTTCTTCTTACTCTACGCATGAAAGCTGGCAGCTTGAGAGCTCCGGGTATGGTGAGGTCCTTCCATCGTAGTTGTGGTCGTCCTAAAGGCCTTTTCTGTTGAGGTGTCCAGTCGCGTATTTTCTTCACTAATCTACTATTCTCCATTCTGTCTATGTGATCGTTCCAATTTAGTCTTCTATCATTTATCCAGAGGTTTATAGGTTCAACTTCACATTCTTCTCTAATAACAGAGCTGCGAATTTTCTCTCTCAGCGATTTTCCTAATTTTCCTTAAAACTTTCATCTCGGTTGTTTCATTGATTTGTTTTCAAGACACAAATTATATAAAACTCTCGCCCTCCCGAATTTCCTGTAGTGAAGTGAAATCTGGATTCTAAAAAAGAAAGACATCACCAGATTAAAAGCTGTAGAAATGAGATTCAGGCGCCGAACTGCTGGATATACTCTACTTGACCATCAGAGGAATGAAGACATTTTAAAGGAACTTGCAACCTTTAGAAGAAAATATATTCACCTACAGAGACAGATGGCTACAGCATGTATCCCGAATGTCACCAACCGGATTCCTATCGCCCATGAGGACGACGGCGACCTGTATGTCCACAAAATCGACTTTTAAGACCCTGTCTAGTTTGAGACCGAAACAGGCCAAATGATTTGTAATGTTGAAATGATGTAACTGTAAAATGACACCATGCTTATATAGTGAGAGTAAAAATAATAATAATCTGTGTGAACTTTTCAATTTTATTTCAAGAAACAATTGTTCTTCTTCTTCGGCTTTCTCCCACTTATAGGTTTGCGTCTTCAGTTTCCGTTTATTCCTATCATTCCAATCTCCTTCTTCCAAATCCCTATCATCCATTATAGTTCTGATGTAGGTTTTCCATTTCTATCTTCGTCTGCCACGTTTATTTCTTCCAGGAGTCATCATTGGTATATATTTGTTGGCCATCTTTCATTTTCCATTCTTTGTACACAGTCATACTATTTAAGTGTTTGATTTTCAATCCTCTTTACAACAGATGTGGTGACATTCATTTCTCTCTAAAGGAATTAATTTCCTATTTTGTCCTGTCTTGTTTTTTGGAGGCTTCTTCTAAGATAATCAAATTCAACTGTTTTAATTTTATTATTTTGTACTTCCGTCAAAGACCACGTTTTACTTCCATATATCAAAATATTCTGTATTATGCTCTTATAAATTTTCATTTTAATTTCCGTTGTAATTTTTTTGTTCCAAATTATTTCATGTAATGTCTTCGTTGCATTTTTGCCATTGCAATTTTAGTTTCTACATCCCTTTCACATGTACCTAAACTTGTAATTATTGACCCAACTTTCACATTGTTAATGTAGGTGAAATTACAAGATACATATTTGAGTTTTATGTTCTAATAAACTTTAGTCACTAATTACACAAAATAAAGGTAACTGACGTAACAACTAACACTTCTGTGTGGTGTACAGTTTTAATAAAAAACATTATTTTTTACTTATGAGTTGATATTCTGCAATATTTTTTATGTAAGCACTTTTTAATAGGCCATATACCACTTACAAAAAGGAAGGCTGAGTTAAGGAAAGAGCGGAGAATGTTGAGTTTGCAGTGAAAGGCCTGCTCCTGGGCAGAGCACTATGTATATGCAGTATATATACTAATTAGGGAAGCAGGGAAGAAACGTTAATTTTCACGTGTTATGTCAAATTTATAAGTCGAATTAATTTATGTAACTCATTCAAATTTTTGCTCACGCTTCGTTAGTACATTAGGAGAAATTAAAACATCTTGAGAATGTGTCTATTTATGTATCTAAATAACTTTTTTAATTATTCTATTTATTTAAACAAAATGACCCGAAATTAATAGGGGCATAAGACAAAGATGTGGCCTCTCGCCCTTGCTCTTTATCATATACATGGATATAACACTTGAAGATTGGCGACAGATGAGACCGGTTCTATCCAAATTAATAGAAACCTAAAAATAGACTCCTTGCTTTTTGCAGATGATTTGGTATTAATAGCTCCAACAGAAACAGACTTACAGTATTCTACACACAATTTTAAAATAATTGCAAAAAGGTACAATATGGAAATCAATACAAAGAAAACTAAAGTGATGACCTTTTGTGCGAAATACCCTATACCTACCACAATTGTTTTGGATGATGAAATTTTAGAACGAGTAAATAAATATAATTATTTGGGTTATAATTTAACATTTCAAGATGAAGCTGATATATCAAAGAAAATTACAAATTTCACAGAAAAACAACGGGGATAATTAACAGTATAATGAAACCATCTTTAGTACAGAGGAACACAAGATTCGCCTTTATAAGATTTTCGGAAGACCAGTATTAAGATATGGTTGTGAAGCATGGACAATACGAAGAAGAGATGAAAGCCGAATAACAGCAAATGAGATGCGATTTATGCGCCGTACAGCAGGCTACACAAAGTGGGACCATAAATGAAATGAGGAAATTATGGAAGAGTTGGATGTAGAACCCATTCTTCACCATATACAAAACTACCAGAACAACTGGAAAGCCCATCTTCAACGAATGCCGCCTCATAGAATTCCAAAAGCCATGCTTCGTTACTGCCCCCAAGGCAAAAGATCGCTGGGAAGTCCAAAAAAGCGCTGGATGGAAAATTCCTCTTTGAGACCGTAACAGGCTACACGGCCTAATACTTGCATGGATGATGATGACGATTTTATTTATTTCTTTATTTTACCTGATAGATTTAAGTCCTTAAGGTCTTCTCTTCCAGTTCACCAGGGTTAAATTATACATATAATGACAATTATAAATTAACTACCTGTTAATTAATGATACATAATAGGCATAGGCTTGACAATATAGAACTGGTTAGGAAAAAAATAATAACCTATAATTTGATTACGTAATTGACTTGGTAAAGAGAGTCTAAAATATTGGGACAGAAGACCAGTGTTTTTCCTTTACGTTATTTCGGCGTAAATAAATACACAGATGTTGTTTAAAATCTCACTTAACACTTTATTTCTTTCTATAAATTATCAGTGAACGTTTGATCACAATTTTCACTCACAGTTAATCTTCTTTCAATGTTTATCTCAATCACAAATATTTCACAGTCTCTGATGAATCCGTTCACCACAACTTCTCGTGCACTTAACTTCTAGCCGTCCAACAAAAGACTAACTGGTATCTTGCATTCGCCTCTTTTTATAGGCGCGAGGAACTTAGACTTTGGTTCGAGACGCTTCGAACCGTTGAAGCTTCTGGCCACTGATCTTTCCCGAACGGGGAAACAGAGATTCGTAGAGTCTTCTAGAATGAGGGCCTAGACATTTCGATGTCCGCGCGGTCTTTTTGACTTGCGATTGGCGACTCGCAAATCTATTCTGACCAATGCGAGATCGTCATTCTAGCCTCACCCGCGTAATTTAAACGTCGGTATTCGACGCGTAACAATATTAAAGAAAAAATAAAAGTATATATGAAACAGTTATATATTTCATTGTCCAAGGAGCTTTTTTTAAACTGTTTTTGAGTCGGGCAGTCCTTGATACACGAGGGGAAGGAATTCCAGAATCGGGTGACTGAAGCAAGGAAGGATAAGGAATAGTGAGATTGTCGATGTAGCGGAACAGCTAGAGTTAAATTTTCTCTCGATCGTGTGTGTAAGTTATGGTGGAAAGATGGTGAATGGAAGCGAGTAAATATATATAGGGGTGATGAGGTGGACAAAGTGTTGTATAAGAAGCAGAGGCAATGCACCTTTCGCCTGACTTCCAATCTGAGCTAAGACAACATTTCAAACACTGGAGTTATGTGGTTTGATTTACGGAGGTTGTATATATAACGTGCTCAATCATTATGAACTCGTTGCAGTCTTCAAATGGTGCTCTTGATGGAAAAGGCTCGGATAACACAGGCCTGCGAATGTATTTATTTCTTCCTGGGGCACAAAGTTTAACGAGTGTCTGAACCTAATTTTGGTGTGCTGAATTCAAGTATGTTAACAGATTTTTCACACCATGAAAGGTTTTCTTGCCATGTTGAAATTAAATATTTATTTTTGTATTATATGTAATACCCATAATTCTTTAAATTGCTTATAAAAACTACGGAGGCTAGATACAATATCAATTGTGCAGTTAAGGGGGCACCTACACCTTTGAGAGTCAAAAAGTCATATCTTAATTTATTTATTTATATAGATTGAAACTTCATCGTTAAATTAGTGTAAAGTTTTCATTGATATCTCTATTACTTTTCGAGTTGTGTTTAAAAATGTGCAATGCCGGCACTCGAGTGAGCCCTTTAATATCAGAAGGTACCTACACCTTTGGTAAGTTTATCGCTTGTTTTCCGTACGGTAACTTAATTTTTTCATTATGGTTTCCCTCATTTTTCCTACATTTTGCAAGAATTTTGTATGTATATATAGATTACAGAGATGAACAAAATATACTACAATTAGTAATGTACCTTATATTTTTCTTAATAGTTTTAATGCAAATTTTAACAAACATGAACATGCATCAATTTAAAATGAAAAATAAAATATTTACACCCTATATAATTAAACAATTGTAGTATATTTTGTAGCTACAATACTAACGAGTAAAATAAAACAAGAATCATTCAAATATATTGAAAGTTAGGAAAATTATCAGGGAAACGGCAAGATAATGCAAATTTTTCAACTTACATTTTGAATATTTATTTAACCATAACGACTGAAGTTAGATTATACTTAAGTACACAAACATGCTCACATTGTAATATAGGTATCACATACTAAATTTCGTTTCTGTGACCAGTATTTTTGCTGAGAAAAGAAATATTGAAATATGCCACATTTTGTATGGCTAAAGGTGTTGGTCCCCCCTTAAAACAGCTTAAAATAATTTTTAAAAAATACTAATATACCTTAAGATCTCAATGTTCTTCTCCGCTTAGCGAGAAATGGATGATGAGTTGATTGACGTTTGTGTTACTGCCGGGGATTTTTCTCTTACCAAACATCAAGATAGTAGGCTATCTTGACGACATTCCATCGACCCTGGTATCTCGTTTCCATCTCATTTTTATCTTGATGGAATCTCTCGCCACGTTCTCCACTTAGTGCTCCTAAATTCTCTGGGAAATATTGAAGATGAGAGTGAAGGAAGTGTAATTTCAAGCTCATATTACATCTCAGTGTCTTGAAATTTTCGAGAATGATTTTTACAATTTTCTCATATTGATCATATTTTGTATTATCCAGAAACTTCTCGATGACGTATTTGTATGATTTCAAAACTTGTAGTTTCATGTCAGAAATGCAGTTATTATCCCTAATAAGTTTGCAAATCTTTGGTCATCAAAAAGTCTTCCTTCACTTTTGCCTTCAACAGTAATAGTAGTTTTTTAGTAATGGTAACAAGGGTCATTTTTGTCCAAAACTTCAACAAATTGCTTCATGATTCCTAGTTTTATATGCAACGCACGTAGCAACATTTTTTTCAGAATCAATTAATGGCCAAGATATTACATTTATTGTCCCTGGCATCAGTTGTTTTCTCTTCGGCCAAGTAGTAACTTTAAAATGTCTTGCCCTTGCTCGCACAAAAAAACACGGAAATTTCGTGTTTGTTACTGCAATAAAATATCACACACCTTAAGGTCACAGCGCACATGCCACTTGTGTTCATTATATTTTATTTTTTCTAGAATTGTACACATGTTTGTATATGTTCTTTTCATGTACACAGACTGAACTAATGGAAGTGAAGATAATTTATTCCCATTATGCTGAACAACGCCCTTTAGATTTCTTTTACTAGAATCAATAAATATATACCAATCTACCGGTTCATAAACTGTTCTTAGACGACTATTCAAGTTAAAGATAAAAGAGCAGTACACTATTTCCCTCCATTAAGAAATAATTTTTAAATTCTTCTTCATGGTGTGTGTGTGTATATATATCACATGATAAGAAAAATAAATGCTCGGACGGAACTTGAACCCGGACCTGTGGATTCATATCCCAGTGCGCTACCGATTACGCTATCGAGCAAGTGTAGTACAAACATTCATTTTTCTTATATATATTCTCATTATTACTATATGTAGTGGGAACTCGGTCTCCTCTGCCAACTGGTAGCTCCTATCACAAATAAGCAAATTAAAGAGAATATTTTTACTTTACAGCAGTGACGCTTTATTGATGTTACAATTAATTTTTTGACATTGAGCAATGCAAGCTTAATATGACATGATAAGAAAAATTAATGCTCGGACGAAATGTATATGCTATATATACACAAAAACCAAATCAATGGCAATATCCAAGGACCCACACCCTGTTAAATTAGAAATAGAAGGGGGAAATACAGAACATGTCATGAAATTCAAATATTTAGGAATAGAGATTAATATCAGCAACAGAATAACAGATGAAATTCTGCATCAAGCAAATAATACAAACAAAATATTGGGATGTTTAAACAACACTGTTTGGAAAAATAAAAATTTTAAAATAGATACAAAAGTAAGAACTCACAAATCTGTCTTAAAACCAGTTCTAACATATGGCTGTGAATGCCAAACAGAAACTCAAAAAACAAAACAAATTAATGAAACAACTGAAATGAAAGTTTCAAGGAAAATCGCTGAGAGAGAAAATTCGCAGAATGTGAAATTGAACCTATAAACATCTAGATAAATGACAGATGACTAAATTGGAACGATCACGTAGATAGAATGGAGAACAGTAGATTAGTGAAAAAAAGTACGTGACTGGACACTTCAGCAGAAAAGGCCTTTAAGAAGACCACAACTGCGATGGAAGGACGTCACCATACCCCGGACCAGAAGTGAATGAACACGCAACAAGCTGCCAGCTTTCAAGCGTAGAAGAAGAAGAAGAAGAAGAAGTATACAAATAAAATGTACCAGTAGCTAAAAGATTGTCCTCTTTAAATATCGAAATTAAAAGTTAACTTTTCTTTCTTTTTTAAGACCCAAATCGCGTGACAAATCGTTTAATTTTGATTAATTAATAGGACTTGGATTGATGTCTTTTGATTCTAGAGACAAATTGAAATCATCTTCTGTATTGGAGGTGGAAGGAGATCTGGTACTACTCTCTTGTAATGTTGATGGTGGTATTGGAATTGTAATATCTGACCAATGTGCAGTAGCTCTAATTTCTGATGGAACATTTGGATATGTAATAGCTTCCTTGTTTTTCTTATTAAATGCAGATATTTTGCACAAACAAAAATAACAATCATTATAATGATGTTGTTTTCTCCAAACCATAAGAACGCCAAATGGTTAAGACGAATGGTACCTGTTATAATCACTGTCTTAAATGTTTGCTGGAAACTGTGTAATGTAACCCGGAGAGGGTGGTAGGACAAACCTATCCTCAGTTCAACACAATGACAAACTAGTATGAATAGAATGAGTGATATAAAATCGTATTATATTTGAGGTGTTTATATATTTTAATACAGCACATATATATACCGCAAACAAGTGGTGGACCGTGCACTCTCATTTTTTTATATGAAAATAAAATTATTCAAAATCTGTACATGATACGCAAAAACCAATAACAGGGTATTTGACTTCACTTATTTGCATTAAAATATCACATGCCGCAAAATCTTCGCGGGCCTGTGTAATGGTCATTTAACTTTTTTAGCCACTTTTCAACTTTAACATATTCTCTGTGGCCAAACAATTTTTAGAGTCTTCTTCGGACACCCGGTATATAGTACTTTATAATGTTTTATCAATAATTTAAGGAATGCAATTATCGCTCTATGATGTTTATACTGTGTACAAATTAGGCCTACTGTAATAATTTAAAGGCGACAGAAGGCAAATGCTGGCTGACCTTTGTGTGCTTGTGTCCCTCTTCATGAATATTACAACAGTTCTGGGAAACCACAGCCACAACCTACTGGGTCAAGGGTTCGTCTTCTAGCTCCGCCCTGCGTGTTAACACAATCTTCCCTCCAGCGCTTCTTCCCTCATTATAATTAAAGAGTATTCTCCCGGTTTCCGTAATTTCTAATTCTGAAATGTATATGCTTAACAACCGCTCTGAGCTAAGGGAATTTTCAAAGTGACCTAGAGAGAAAATGTTTTTGTCGCAGGACGACTGTTCATTAGGTTATCGTAAAGTGAAATACTGAAATATTTAATTCGCTGGTACTATCAAACCGTGAGGTTCATGGTGCACGGACATAAGCTCTCTATACATCCATATTCTGAGCTGGGTTTCTCCAATCACTCCAATCACAATTTACCTCCCTCAAATCATGATTAATATTATTCTCCCACCTCATTCTAGGCCTCCCTACTGGGGACATAAGCTCTTTACACATTCCTATTTTGAGCTAATGTTCTCCAATCATCCCCTGTACAATTTATCTCCTTTCAAATAATGTAAATAGTCCGTTTCCGGATAAACATTCCTATTCAAAACGTTATTTATTAGTCCCCTCTAGAAGTTTCCAAACATTCTGTACTGCATACAGTAAAACGTGTTTAATCCGGAACGCGAATAAGGCGGAAATCTGTCCAATGTGAACAAATTGATTGGTAGCAGTAAACAATAGTAATTTTCGTGTATGTATTTTGTATAAAACGGAATCTGTCCAACGCGGAAACGAAAGAATATTTCTACACACTTCATGAAAAAAATGTTTATAAGGCGGAAAGATAAAGATAGAGAGAGAGAGAGAGAGAGAGAGAGAGAGAGAGAAATAAATTAGTTTCCATTTCATTGAATTCCCGTTAGACGAATTAACAATAAGTGATGATTCCTACCGCCGCGCCTGGTTAAGTAAAGTTTCTATCTGTATCTGGAGTTTTCTTTTGTCCTCACTGCACACCCGTTTTGCGAAATACAGGTTCGTTAAATAAATATTTGGTGTGTGACATCTGTCTTACAAATAACAAGTGCACTGTAAAATCTTAAATTAGTTTAAGATTTGAGACCGATTGAGTACTTATCTTTCACAGGTAGCGTTCTTAATTTACGGAATAAAAATGGCTAAATGGTATGTATCATTTTCATTAAACGAAAAAAGTTAAAATGATTGAAGATAAAGAAAAATAATTACTACATTAAAATGTGGTAAAACCTAAGTTTATGAGATTTTAAAACACAAAGAAAAAATAATGATTGAACGGACGCAAGCAAATGGTCAAATGAAGAGAGAGAGAGAGAGAGAGAGAGAGAGAGAGAGAGAGAGAGAAAAGATGAATTGAAGAAATCAACTAGGTGTGGGAGTGTTTTACAAGTCCATGATCAAAAACTCTCCAAATGTCCATACCGATGCTCCGAAGTCAAGCTCTAGCTGTTGCTATATCCCTAGGGAATAACGATTTCAAGGCATCTTCAAGTCGGTTGTGGACAGTTTTAAAAGACGACAAACTGTAGTGTGGAATGAAATTTGCGGGGAAACAAACGATGTGGACGAAAGTATAGTTAGTGAGGGGAAACCGAAACTGCATACGCGCCTAAGAGATTTGTTAACGCTTACGAAATGGGACTGTTTTTATCGCGCGTTACCGTCGAAGTCGCTCGTATATAGTATACTTCACTTTACAACGGCAGCGGAACTACAATTAATCCGATGTATATAAAAAGACATATACGGTGCTCTATAATATAAGATGGTTAATATATTTTGTTTTTTATAATGCGGAAAGTTGTATAATGTGGAAAAACAAATTGGTCCTATGCGAGTCCGCTTTGAACAAGTTTTACTGTATATATAGTATAGACTATATAATTCTGTCTGCTTATGTTTTTTCCTCACAAAACTGGAAAAGTAGTCGGTCTACTCATTTGAAAATTTGTACATACAGGTTTTCAGGCACGGCAAGTGTTTAGTCGCTATCTATTGTGCTCTAAAATCATTAGGTGTAGAAGTTCACCTGAGACGAACATTTAAAAATCGCTTTAGCGGTCGCAATTTTCGATTTTTCACAATGAAACTCAAAATATGCTATTACAATAAACCGAAGTAGGAATTATCAAACAATTAGCGAAATTCGACTATTAAAATGGGGTTTACATGAAATCAGAGATTAAAATTAACTCTAGCGACCGTCTTGTTTGGTTCTTAGCAATCTATATCAAAAAGTTCATTAGCCCTATAAGATCCCTGATAAAAATAAAAATGCATAGTTCATTCAAAAAAATAAAATATAAAATAGATACCTGAGATCTCAGTAGTCCTCAACTTTATAATATTGTAAAATATCAAGACGGCCTTTCGGTACATATATTTTAATTTTTACATACTGATCTCAAAGGTGTATCTTAATGAATTTTAGAAGTTTGATATTTATTTATTCAGGCGTGGCAGCGCATATATTAGCTAGTACGACATAAAAATCAGCCTCTAGTGATGATGAAGAAGATGAAAACAAAACTTAGTATCACATACATAATAAAATGTACCAAATCAGACTTAAGAGAAGAACATTGGAGGTAAATATATGACAGCAGAGAGAAATCTCGACTTGAATTTACATTACAATTTCATACGTCAGCAAAGATTAAATTGGAACATTATTTATTCCAAGTAGAAACCCCGGAGGTTGAAACAATACCATTCAGCCATTTATTGCCTTCCTATTTCATATAACTAATTAGAGAAAATGGCGCCAGGCATCAAATGAATTTGAGATATTTGTAGTCAAATTATTTTTGATGTTTCCAAGTTATAAATTTTAGCAAGTTTCTAAGGAATGAAGCTATTGATATTGTTCTCCTGAAAAAAAAAAAAAACATTTTTACGGATTCTACCTAGTGAACATAAAAAATTAGCATTACCAAATATATTGTCCTCCCAATTTACTCTTACCCTCCATCCATCCATAGTAATTCTGCCCGAGGGCAAGTCTTTCACTGCAATCATAGCATTTTCATGCTATGCTTTGCAGCTTTACTAGGGAATTATAGGTATGGTAGCTTCCCGTTGTTTTCCACATCGGTGAAGGATGATGATGATGGCCGGATGATTTTCGGGAACCGTTTGGCCCTAAGCTTCCTGAAATGTATCTTACAGGTGTGGAAAAACCCCGAAAAAACCTCACCCAGCAGCCTGTCCCGACCGGGAATCGAACCCGGGCCCGCTGCGTGACAAGGCAGCACACGACCTTGAGACCACAGCGGTGGACTACCCTTACCCTAAGGGAGGAGAAAAGTTTACGAGTATTTGAAAGTAGAGTTCTTGGAAAATGTTTGGATCAAAGTGAGATGAACAGACAGGCAAATGGAGAAGACTACATAACAGTGACCTATATAAGTATAGGAAATCCTATATAATAAGAATAAATAAACCTTGTAGACTGTGATGTGTAGGACATGTGGCACAAATGGGGAATGAAAGAGGGGCATGGAAACTCCTTGTACAAAAATCAGAAGAAAAACGTCCAGTTGGTACACAAGAATGAAATGGGAGAATAAGATTATGCATGATTTGAGGGAAGTAAATTATACAGGGGATGATTGGAAAACATTAACTAAGGATAAGTATCTATGGAGAGGTTATATATATATATATAATATATATAGAGAGAGAGAGAGAGAGAGAGAGAGAGAGAGAGAAAGAGAGAGAGAGAGAGAGAGAGAGAGAGAGAGAGAGAGAGAGAGAGAGAGAGAGAGAGAGAGAGAGAGAGAGAGCCTTGATGCGCAGCTACTTGCCCTGGTCGGAGTCCCAATGAGGGGAAAAAAATGTATCGTGGGATTTCGGCCAGTATATGGGATCGGTGCCAATCCAGCATCGTGAAGAATCTGGGTACCTACAATAGGTAGCGGCTTCGGGTTTTAGAAAACCAGCTATAACGGTTGGAGGATCCGACATGCGGATCACCTGCAACCTTATACTGGCTGAATGATTTTCCACCTCTGTGATTAACACATGTAGATTTAAAGATAGCACCTGGCTGGTAGGCCAAGGCCAAGGACCTTCTAGGCCTATCGAGCCATAGAGTTGTTTATACATATGCGTGTTAATGCTCTTGCGGCCGCAATTTTTGTTTGATTACTATCAAAATTTGGCATATAGCAAGTACTTAAAAAACTAAGACCGAGTTCATTGAACGGCAAAATTGGACCATTAGGTGTAGAAGTTAATCTGAATAGAAAACTTAAAATATCTCTAACGCTCTCTTTCAAAACGAAACTCGGTGTATGCCATTAAAGTAAACCGAAGAAGATATTCTTCAAAAACCAGCGAAATTCGATCATTAGAAGTAGAGGTTCCTCTGAAACTTGAAATCAAAAATTGACTCTAGCAAACGCCAATGTTATATATACATATTGTTCCAAAATGATGGACGGGGTTTTAAGTAGTTGGTATAGCTTTACAAACGAAATTGGATGAGTGATTATTTGCTATAATGAAAGAAAAATTGTGAAAGTTTCATATCCTGTATGCAGTAATTTGTTTCTTGCCAGCGTTAAATTTTTGAAAATGATGATTCCTGTACAGAAGTCATTCTGTGTGTTGCAATTTGCGAGGTCTGGTTCCATTGTTGCAGTGCAGCGAGCTTTCCGACGATAATTTGGAATTGATCCTCCGACAGATAAAATTATCCATCGATGGTATAAACAGTTAGAAACAACTAGATGTATCTATAAAAGGAAAAGTCCAGGAGTCCACGAACACCAAATGACGCGTCAGTCCGGATGACATGATTCATTCCCATACCCTTCATGGTCTCCCGATCTCACACCTTGTGATTTCTTCCTGTGGGGGTATGTGAAGGACCATGTGTACATACCACCACTTCCGGTCGACCTTCCAGACTTGAGAAGAAGGATTGTTGCTGCTGTTGAATCCATTACTCCAAATATGCTGACCAAGGTTTGGGAGGAATTCGACTCTCGGCTAGATGTGTGCCTTGTGACAAAATGTGCTCACATCGAGCATTTATAAAGTATGTTACGAATATTCGAAGAGTTTCTCTTTAATCCCATGTAACTTTTGTTCTTATATATATATATATATATATATATATATATATATATATATATATCATGGCAGGGAATTTAATAACTTTGGTACCCGTCCATCATTTTGGAACACTCTGTATATAATGTTGATAAATAATGTTGATTTTTTTTTCAAAAAATGTGATGTTGATGTCAAAGTAACCTAAAAACACCAGATTTACAATGTAAAATACGTATTAATCATTGCCCGGACAGTGTAGTCAAATTATCATAAAGAAATCACTAACATAAAATTGAACGCTAAATTAATCTGACGGGACTAACTCGCCCATTTTCTCACCTAACTTGTCCAAACTAGCACTCACTTGTCCATCTAACACTAACTTGCCCACTAATGTAGGTGGACTCCTGGGGATAGAATCTCCTTATATGTGAGTAAATATATTGCAAATTAGCTCTAGCGGGAACATGTGTTAACACATTGGCAAAATGACGTTAGCAGTTACTTGTTCTCCAATCGATTATAATTATTTACAGGTGGCATGGTGGCATGGAATAGCCTAAATATATAGCTATTGTATTCCGTTCTATCTTGTACATTTTATATTTCATTCGTTAAATCTAGAGTAAATCAAACTATATTGTAAATAATAATTGTAATTATATTGTAGATATTCCATGTAATAATGTTGTATATGTAATTTATATGTATGAATAATTTTTGTATTTCTTCTTCTTCTTCTTTATCCAGGGATTAAGCCTGTTGGCTCGTTCCGGTTTCATGAAAGATATAATTGTTAGAATTGTTCAGACCATCTTCTGTATGGGCATCCAACATTTCTCCTTCCGTGAGGTTTATAATTCAGCAATGATTTTGGAAATCTTCCTCCTGGCATTCTATTAACATCTTCTTTCCAGGCGTTCCTATATTTAACTATTCGTTCTGTAAGTTTGAAAATATTTAGTTCCTTTCTTATATCTTCTTTTCGTTTCTTATCCAGCAGAGTATATTCCACTACATCAGTATGTTCTCTCTAATCTGGTTGAATGCTAAACAAGATCTTAAGACCTTAACTCTGCCAGGTAAAATAAATAAATATATTATTATTATTATTATTATTATTATTATTATTATTATCAATATTATTAAACCAGAAAAATGGGACCCTAAATTCGGCTTTCTGAGGAATTCGCTTAATTGCGCAGTTCCTGCGCGACAATTTGTTTTGTTACGTATTTCATAGGATAATACTAGATATAACCGACCTCTAGGGATGATGAATAAGAAGCATAAAATAAAACTTAGTTCCATTTACAGAATAAATTGTATCATGTCGACTTTGGAGAAGAATATTAGAGACAGCAGAGAGAAATCTCGACTTGAATTACATTACCATTTCATACGTCAGCAAAGTTGAAATTGGAACATTTATTCCAAGTAGCAAATCCCGGAGGTTGAAACAATACCATTCAGCCATTTATTACATTCATATTTCACGTAACTAATTAGAGAAAATGGCGTCTGGCGTCAAATGAATTTCAGATATTTGCAGTCTTCTATAATTTTCTGTATTTCCAAGCGTATTTCCTTTTTTACTTAAAATTGATTTTCAATTAACAATAATAGTTCCATTTATGGATTACATATATATTATGTAATTGATATTAATTCTAAAAATACATAATTAATGAGTTCTAAGAACTACTTACAAGTTATTTCAGGAATCATTTCATCTTACCTGAAAAAAAGAAAAAATAACATTACATAACAGAAATTGTATAATTCATAATTTTTAATTATAATAATCAATTAATCAAGGAGTTAGACAAGGATGTGGTCTTTCACCAACGCTCTTCATAATATACATGAACTCAATTATTAAAGAATGGAGACTACAACCACATGGCAGTATACCACTTAATAGATTATATAATTTAGACACCCTATTATTTGCAGATGACATTGTGTTTATAGCGAATTCAGAAGATGACCTACCACGTTCAGTCCACTCTTTTCACCAAATTGCAATAAACCACAATATGGAAATCTCAACAGAAAAATCTAAAGTCATGACTTTCCTAGGAAAAGACCCAGTTCGCAGTAAAATTGTTATTAATAATAAGATATTAGAACAAACTAACACATTTAACTGTCTCGGATACCAAGTTACATACGAAGAGGCAAAAGATTTTAGTCAAAAAATTATAAAATTTAACAGAATAGCAGGAATTATAAATAATATTTTCAAGCCAAACACAGTGCAGCAACACACACGAACTAGAATTTATAAAACACTGGCCATATTATGTTACGGCAGTGAGGCCTGGACAATGCGCAGTGTAGATGAACAAAGACTAACTGCTGCAGAAATGAAATGTATGATACGTACTGCAGGTTACTCAAAAACAGACCATAAAAAGAATTATGAGATTCTTAAATAATTACAAACAGAATCAATCATGGAATATGTACAAAAATACAGAAACAACTGTAAATCTAACGTAAGAAGAATGGGCAGAACAAGAATACCACGTCAAATCTTAAATTACCAGCCACCAGGCAAGGGATCTTTAGGCAGATTCTTTAAACGTTGGATTGAGACCGTAACAGACCACTAGATCTATCACATGAAATGAATAATAATAATAATAATAATAATAATAATAATAATAATAATAATAATAATAATAATAATAATAATAATAACAACAATAATAATAATAATAATAATGTTTTTAGAAAAGGAAGATCTTGTTCAGACTGTATACATGTTATAACACAATTAAAAGAAATGTCGATAATATAACTTACCAGCATATACAGAGTGATTCACAACACGTATTTCAGGCTTCTAGGGGTTGTAGAGGGGACTTAGTAACTAATGTTCTGATAAGGAATCCATGTCCGGAAACGTACCATTTTAATGTAAAATAAGTTTGAAGATCGAAACACAATGGGCTGATATCGTGTGTCTTGTGTTTCAGAATAAGTATTACAGACTTCTAGGGGTTGTACTACACCTGTCGAGTCGGAGGAAGATCTTCTTGTACGAATTCTGGCAGCAGCAGAAATTATTGAGCACACACCATGTCTTGTGTGGCGTGTTTATTAAAACTGCGTCGTAGGTATTAATACACATGGTGCAACGAACAATAGGGTCCCCACATGGGACCACACTTGTAGTACAGCCCCTACAAGTCTGTAATACTTATTCTGAAACACAAGACACGCGATATCAGCTCATTGTGCTCCAATCTTCAAACCTATTTTACATCGAAATGGTACGTTTACGGACATGGATTCCATATCAAAACTTCATCTACTAAGTCTCCTCTACAATCCCTAGAAGTCTGTGATACTTATTGTGACTCACCCTGTATGGCGTTTATTGATTTTGAGAAGGCTTTTAACATGGTGAATAGAAAGAAATTACACACACACACACACACACATATATATATATATATATATATATATATATATGGAATATAATGTTAAAATGAGGCATTCCGCAACATCTAGTTAATATTAATCAACGTTTATATGTAGATAATAAAATATTAATTAGAATGGGTCATAAAACACAAAACAATAAAACAGCGACAATAAACTGCCGATTAAAACAGGGATGCTCACTTTCGCCATCACTTTTTAATATATATATATATATATATATATATATGAAATGAATAGAAAAATGAATTCTTAAGTCGGGATTTGAACCCGAGTCCATACGTTTAGCGTTCTAAGCAACTGAGCTACTGAAGTATTCCAACACAAACGTACATTTTTCTTATATATGTATTATTATCAATTCACACAAGAGGTAGCGGGAAGTGGTGCCAACTGACATCTAGTGGCCATCATAACAGGTAAGCAAATTTTTAAAGAGCATATTTACTTTATAGCAGTAACGCTTGTATATTTAGATGTTATAACTATATTTTTGACATTTGGCAATGAAGGCAAATATGATATGAAAAGAAAAATGAATGCTTGAGACGGAACAGAGAGAGAGAGAGAGAGGGAAGAGAAAATATGTCATAGCAAATTGGTCAAATTATTTTAACTGGTCATTTTAAAATTAACAATATCTGATATCTGAGATAGAAGATGGCTTACAAGGGGAAATTTACAAATTTAATAAAATATCTGAAACATACTTGAAAATATCTACTCTAATAACAAACGTTTTAAATTTTCGAGGGTATGAACCACTAAAAGTAAAAATCAAATTAAAGAAAAAGCAATAGAACAGGTGAGCAATTTTAATTATTTGGAATACAATGTGTCATATAGTTAAAATGAGGACATTGCAAACATAATAAATCAATTTAATTATACGTGTGGCACCATAAAACGAAGTCTCAAAGGAACTAAAAAGGAGACACTTTTAAAAATCTCTTATGAACAATGGCGGTTCCAACGCAGTTATGTGGATCGGAACACTGGGTCTTAATTAAGAACCAGGAACGAAGAATAGATAACGAAATGTCAATAACAGTGTAGGTCCACTAGCAGAAAGGGTGCTTCCTTGAGGGTTACTTATCGAAACCAATTTACTTATGCTTATTTTCGTACATATGTCAGCGAATAGTTAGCTGACCGTCTCAAAGAGACACCTACTAAGTAACTGAGGTATTAAGTGGATGGGAAAGGTCAATTAAGTTTTGCTCAGAAGTTTTCATTTAGATTTGAGGTTGCTTTACGAACCCGAAAATCTTCACACTCGGGACTCAGGTCCTAAAATCCTCCCTGAAGACTTTTATTTGGATTTTTCCATGCTAAAAATCATCGACCACTGCTATGTTTGAACCAGTGACTCACGGGACTTGCGGCAAGCAACTTAATCCCTAGATCACCAATAACTATTAATGCTAGTTCATTTTGCCATCTCTTGAATGGTCGGCCTGTATTTATTTTTTTCTTTTTGGATTATACAGGGCAAGTCAAAATGTTGTGCAGGTTTTCAGAAATTTATTATGTGAAATGTAATGAACATATAATATTGTGAGACATATTGTATGAAAGGTAAACTCTCAAAGTTTTTTTTTAAATATTCACAGATGTTCTGAGCGCCTTTTGTTACACGACAGATGTCAAGCCGATATTCAATCTCCTGCCAAACTTTCTGTAGCAGTCCGCGGTCGATATCAGCAATGGCTGCTGTGATGCGGGCACGCAGTTCATGCAGTGTTGTTGGAAGTGGTGGTACGTAAACATGATCCTTTACAAGACCCCACATGAAGAAATCACACGGGGTTAGATCTGGTGAACGAGGTGGCCAATGAATGAGTTGTTGATCACCCTGAGATGCACGGCCTATCCAGCGTTGTGGTAAAGCCGTATTCAAATGGTCTCGAACACTGCCATGGTAATGTGGAGGGGCACCATCCAACTGCAGAATGAAATCTGGACTATCCGCTTCAAGCTGCGGAAGGAGCCATTGTTGTAGCATATCAAGGAAAACATGTCCGTTCACAGTACGTTCATGAAAGAAAAAGGGCCCATAAACCTTTGCATGGGAAATGGCACAAAAGACATTCACTTTCGGAGTATCGCGTTGATGTTCCACAGTTGCATGGGGGTTACCAGTTCCCCAAATCCTTACATTGTGTCTATTCACTTTTCCTGAAAGGTGGAAAGTCGCTTCATCACTGTAAACTACCCTCTCATGGAACTCATTCTCTTCCATTAATGCGAGAAAATCAACACAGAAGGACGCTCGCAAAGCATAATCGGCGGGTTTTAAGGCTTGAACCAGTTGCAAGTGGTAGGGTTTCATCTGTAAACGTTTCCGGAGAATCCGCCATACAGTTTTTTGTGGTAGTTGAAGTTCTGTCGCTCCCCGGTAGGTGGATTTCTGTGGACTCCGCACGAAGCATGTGCGAACGCGTTCGACTGTCTCTTCACTCGTCGACGGACGGCTAGTCGATTTTCGTTTACAGATACAGCCTGAATCCCTAAATTGTGTGTACCACTTACGAATGGATCTCCCATCCGGCGGGTCTTTATCGTATCTGGTACGGAAATGTCGTTGAACACTAGTCACAGAGTTGTTTATATGGTAATCAAGCACACAGAAAGACTTCTGATCCCCAGTCAACGCCATTTTCCTTTACTGCTCTGCTGTTGACATCTTGCGGGTGAACGCGGAACTTTAGAAGTGGACAACTAAACTTTGAGAGTTTACCTTTCATACAATATGTCTCACGATATTATATGTTCATTACATTTCACATAATAAATTTCTGAAAACCTGCACAACATTTTGACTTGCCCATAGTGTAGAGCAACTTTCTATATCCTCGAATATGGCATTTGTTGAATATGATCTCTCCAGTATGTTATGTATTTTTTAGCTACAGATGTAATTGATTCTATATTTAATTGTTCTCTAATATCTATGTTCATTTTTTTGTTGTCTAGTAATTTGTAACCTGATATAAATGTGAGAAATCTCATTTCGGATGATTCAATTTGTCTCAACAAGTCTCGTGTTAAGGTCCAGCATTCACTTCCATATAATAGCAATGACATTTAATGAAAATAAATAACAATTCTTTGTTACCTATGAGTTTGTTTATATTTTACAATATTTTCGGATGTAGGCACTTTAAAAATCTTTTAATAGTCCATATACTACTTTAGTCCACCGCTGTGGTCTCGAGGTAGCGTGCTGCCTTGTCACGCAGCGGGCCCGGATTCGATCCCCGGTCGAGGCAGTTTTTCTGGGTGAGGTTTTTATCGGGGTTTTTCCTCACCTGTAAGACAAATGTCAGGAAAACTTTAAGGCCCAAACGGTCCCCGAAATCATATGGCCATCATCCTTATCATTATCATCATCATCATCATCCTTCACCGGTGTGGAAAGCAACGGGAAGCTACCACACCTACACAATTCCCTAGTAAAGCTGCAAGCATAGCATGAAAATGCTATGATTGCAGTGAAGGACCTGCCTTCGGGCAGAATTACTATGGATGGATACTACTTTAGAAAGCAGGGAAGAAACTTTAATTTTCTATGTAGGGGGTTTCATCTCATAAATGATCCCTCGACCCGACCCTGAGTTGGACACGAGTTGAGGATATTTTTATGTTAAATTTTACGTGGATTTCACCATAATTGATAGCACTTTCCAAGGATATTTATCTTGTCTTCCCCACATTGGAGATATTCGCATATCGTAATCGCAGGTAATTTTGAGAAATTTCCCTGCCCCCGAACAAAACCAAGGAAGCCCTGATCTGTCCTTCAATACAGGCTACATATATGTGCTATACTTTAGATCTTCGCGGATACAAGTATGATTAGGAAAGTTTACTTGGGTTTTCCGCGTCATGGATTCCTTGATAATGGCATGTGGGATCATGCCGAAACGTCAGAATCAGTGGCCAGAGGCCGACCTTGAATCCATGACGCGGAAAACCCAAGTAAACTTTCTTAAACATATATATGGGGCACGCCGTGTCGTATTTGGTTAGGGCAATAGGTTACAAACCAGAAGGTTGAGAGATCGAGTCTGGGTGTGGTCAGGATTTTTAAACTGACCCAAAGATTCTGGCGGCACCGTGGGGTCGACTCAGCCTCTAACGTAAATGAGTACCGGGAGCTCTGTTCTGTTGTTAAAGGCTGTCGTCACGCAGGGCTGACAACCCGGCTGACATCAAGTGCCAATTGTCTAGAAAAGTGGGAGCCTTAACCTCCTACGACCCCAACAGCTTCCCATGACCTGTGGTGGAATGGTTTTACTATATATATATATATTTATTTATTTATATTCAAATCTCTTTATAAAGCATAGTGAATGTTTCTCCACACAATCTGCAAGAGTGTGATATGTCTAGTGTAAATATTATACTATTAAGGACAATAGAGTGACGTGTGTACAGTAGATGAGCTTTACATGACGTCATATGACGGCTCAATACTTTTGACGTAGACAAATAGGAAATGAGTATAAATGTGTTCTCGCTCTTAATGGAACAACCGCAGAAATAAATTCTATTCCCTTCACTTACAACCTCAGTTATAATAATTAGCATGTGATTTAACAACACTCTTTAACATCTCATGTCATTAGCGTCGCGATTCGAATCTAGATATGAAAATGTTCTGATTTATTATCATCTTGAGAATGAGAGCATTACTATTCAAACGGGTCGACGGTTTTTAAATCTAATGTTTGGTAAATACTGGGGCGTTCGATAAGTAATGGCAACACTGCTATACCATCAAAAAAAATTTAGTTTACTTTTGACATTATGAACTTCATTTTTAATCTCCTGCTAAGTCAACTATACGTTGTCAAATCTTTTGAATACGGTGTACTCCATCTGCAGCACCATTTCTGGATATCTCTCTCATCTGATCGATCTAAAGCTTCCTGAATATCAACTCTTGATTGTAATTGAATGCTTCGTAGAGATTCTTTGATCTTTGTGAATACGTTATAGCCACATGGGCTCATGTCTTGGACATTCGAATTTGGTGGACGTTCGAATACTTTCAAATTCCATCTTCTAAACAAATTCTAGTGAAATCATGTTAGGGGAAAATCCGTCCGGCTGAACACTGTGAGAGAGACGAGTTTGGATATTTTTACGTGGTCGAGTTACCAGCCCAGACGCGCAACCACATTCCCTAGTGGATCGGGGATTTATTTCCGAGTTTCCTTCTCCTAGATGGGTTGCTAACCAAAGCTTTGGAGTCCCATCTACCCCTTGTCTTGCAGGATTCAATTGATATGCGGAACTATGCATAAAACATTGAAGAATAAAATAAGAAGAGATACTAGATTGAAGTTCTATAAAACATTGGCAGTTCCTGCGACTACTTTATGGGAGCGAAACTTGGGTAATGACCAAAAAATTACAAAATAGAATACAAAGCGCAGAAATGAACTTCCTTAGAAGAACAAAAGGCTGCACAAGATTGGATCGGATAAGGAATGAAGATATAAGAACATAGAAAGAAATGGTTTTGACATGTAGAAATAATGAATGTAACAAGATTACCAAGAGCAGCATTCAATTACAAGCCAAGAGGTTCAAGGAATGTAGGAAGGCTAGTGAAAAGATGGACAGAACAACTGTGAGGCGGAACAGGTATTTTTTGCCTAGCCCGTGAAGTAAAGAAGAATAAGAAGAATAATCTTTTTAGGGCGGTATTACTTACTAAATGTGACAAACAGTGAATGCATTCACAAAATATTGCTATTTCCAGACTTTCAATATTACATATTTAGGCTATACAATAAAGACTACACATACTACATACTACAACATACTAGAAGATTAGGATGGTCACCACTAGGATCGCTGATTTACAACAGTGTTGCCATTACGTATCCAATGCCCTAATAATAATAATAATTTTCTGTCAGTCCGTTTGGATCAATTTTCTGCAAATTATTTTCTCCTAACTTTTTAATGTAATGTGAGGCTAGTTCTCTTCCTATCATGTGATAGACCTAGGGGTCTGTTACGATCTCAATCCAACGTTTGAAGGGTCTGCCCAAGGATATCTTGCCTGGTGGCTGGTAATTTAAGATCTGGCGTGGTATTCTTGTTCTGCTCATTCTTCTTACGTGAGATTTCCAGTTGTTTCTGTATTTTTGTACATATTCCATGGGTGATTCTATTTGTAATGTGAGACTATTTTTAATATTTAAATGAGTTGCCCTCGTGACGACAGCGATAAAGACGGCAGTTTTGTAGATGAAGACGTGCTAGGTGTTGAGGGAATTTAATAAAGATCTTGAGATTGAAGAGAGGTATGCATGATTGGAATAGCAGACAACAAGTGGATTCCACGGCCAACCACACAGCATATCACAGCTCACTTCAAAGACAAATGTAACTCATCTCTTTACCTTCAGATTCCTGTTCTTCAAGTAATTTTACACTCACTGTTTCAAAATTCAGTAGCAGTAGTAGTAGCATCCTGCTCAGTATTCGAGTGGTCTAAGCCACGATGCCTTGGTGCAGAGGTTTAAACATGCAATGGTAGACAGTTCCCTTGTTTGTAATGGTATTGGGATTAAACTACGTAGAATTATCTGGTACTTTACAAAAATCAGCTAAATCCGACTATTATGAATAAAACTTACTTAAAAGCAGAATATTAAAAAATTATTTAGCAGTCACATGTTCTTTTTCCCTCGCAACGAAACTGGATACATATGATTTAATATTTTTAAAATACACACTGAACCTTCGTTCAGGTTGTTTTGTTATAAGTAGAGACCGGATGTTAGGGAAAATGCCTATAGTTATTTATTATAGATATTGTAAAAGTGACTGCAAATAAGTTCATACCGATGACCCTAGAGTTGTTTTCCATTAAGATAACTTTCCTAAAATGACTATTTCAGCATACAATGCCTATAAATGCCTATTTGCCATTATTTCTCGAAATTAACTTAGTATTTCAATGAAATCAATTGAAATGGACAAACGTCATGCCACATATCACCGTATAAAAATTTTCAAGTGTTCGTTTTATAAATCCTCTCTTAGAATATTTTAGGGTAAGAGTGACAATAAGACAATAACCTAGCAGGTAGATGGTTTGCCCCTCAATGCACTCCCGTTAGGCGAAATAACAAATACGGGCTATTTTATTTTAACCCAAGGCTGTAAAAATTTACGCTGTCAATTTTTGTAAGAGCCTATTTTGAATGTTTAGTTCCTATATTAATGATTTTTAGTGCCGTTTTGCCTGCCTATTTTGAAATTTGTAAGTGCCTAACATCCGGACTCTAGTTATAAGTTAAAATAATAAAATTAGTACCCGATATATTAGTCTTCCTCATCATTAAAATTGTGTAGGTCTTTCAGAACCACTTGTTCCATCTTCAGCTGATGAATTTTAACATTGAGGACGAATAATATCTTGGGTACTTTAACTAACTCACTGGCTCTATCGAACCCGCAGGTTCATGGCCGCGCGGACATAAGCTCTCAATATATTCCTATCCTGAGCTAATGTTTTCCAATCATTCTCTGTATAATCTACTTCCCTCAAATCATCGTCAATGTTATTCTCCCACCTCATTCTTGGTCTACCAACTGGGCGTTTTCCCTCTGGTTTTCCTACAAGAAGCTTCCATGCACGTATTTCATTTCCCATTCGTGCCACATGTCCTGCCCATCGCAGTCTATGAGAGTTAACTGTTCTCATTATATCTGGCTTCCTATAAACACCATGTAATTCACTGTTATGTAGTCTACCCCATTCACATGTCAGTTCATCTCTCTTTCGTTCAAACGTTTTCCTAAGTACTTTATTCTCAAATACTCCTTTCCTCCCTTAAAGTAAGAGTCCATGTTTCGCACCCATATAATATAACTGGTAGAATAAAATTTTATATATTTTCAGTTTAACGTTTTTTGAAAGGAGTTTCAAGAGTCTCTGTAATGCGTAATAACACACATTTATCTCACGTACTAATTTAATTACTTTATCTTATCGTATGATTTAATGGCATTAACAAGTTTCCGCCACAGAAATGAGGTTTTTGAGATCACTTAAGAATTGTACTAGCTTAGATAAATTTAAAAATGAGGATATAAAAAAACAATTAAATGTAATATAATTAGAGGAAAGAATTCATCATTATAGAGATCAATGGGTTGAACACCTAGAAAGAATGAGCATCAGTCGTATTCCTAGAAGAATTCTTGATTATAAACCTTAAGGAAGAAGAGATTTGGGAAGACCACGGAAACGCTTGTTGCAGAATATGTGAAGCCGCAGCAAGCATGAAGAAGAAGGAGATTCAATTTAATTAACAAAAGAAATAATATATTTCGTAAACCAGAATAATCAGACTACAAATTCGTCTTGCTGAGGAATTCTCTTAATTTACGCAATTCCTGAGTGACGGACATTTTTAAATATTAAAATTGGAAGTCGAGTATACATTTCTAACGATAGAATATGTAAAATACGTGAACATTAATTGAAAATGTGTCTACGTATTGGATAATGTACTTTATCCGCAGTTTTTATAATTTTCATGCATTATTACGTGGACTATTTAACTCATGCCCCAAATGGGAGTCAATGACCAATCACGTTTCAATGATTTCTGTTTTACAACCAATCAGAGTCGTGTTTCACGAAATATTTATCAGTGTTATAATTACCATATATTAAACAAAGCTCCTCCTTTTTAATATTCTGAACAGGTCTGACCGTTATTTTGCAGTGACTGAGCCTATAAGAAATACGGCTACCAGATTGTATATATAGTGCATACATGTCAACATTTGTAGCAATTTATTATACCACCAAAAAAAGAAACCACTGTTTGACTTTCTTAAATGTATTTTTTCCCAGGTAATAATCCAGAAAAATATAATTGTAATATTTACATCATACGACATCAGAAATGAATTAATATACAGATTGATGTTTCATTTTTTCTCCACTAGAGAGCATTCTTACAATATTGCGTTCCTTTGGCAATAAATAGTATGATCTGGTTGCAGTGATAAACAAAAGAAGCAGTAGAAGCGTACCTATCGTTTCTCATTTGTTTTCAAACATCGCCGTTTGCATTAAATATATAAATATTTTGAAATAACTACAGTTAAATAATGATTTGTGAGTAAACAGCTTAATTTTATTCGTTAAATAGTCCTAACAAATGCCACTCTTGATTTCCAAATTCTCTAGATAAATTCACTCCTCACTTCGTGAGTCGTGAATTTATCGATAATTTGGAAATCACTCGTGGCATTACTTATGATAATTATTATGGCGTACATACAGATTCTGTGACATGCAGATGTCCCTGTCATATTGATGTCCCGTTTCTAAATTAAATTACAATAATTTATTTATATCCTGTGTGGCTACCGCTATACGTTCAGAGGGGAATTTAAAACATCTAACCCGTAGCCCTTTGTGACACATATAAACAACAAATTTGTTTCCGATACAATAATTCTATGAAATGTTTACTGTAAATATGTTTTTTTCAGGCCTTTTCAGTGGTTTCAACCAACATTAAACATAAATACAGTAATAATAAAAAATAGTTTATATTCTTATCGTTTATGCTAGAGATCATGCGGAATGCACAACATTGCATTGGATGTATTATTATTATTATTATTATTATTATTATTATTATTATTATTAATTATTATCATTATCAATATTATTATTATTATTGTTACTACTATTATTGTTATTGTTATAGGTATTATTATTATTGTTACTACTATTATTGTTATTGTTATAGGTATTATTATTATTATTATTATTATTATTATTATTATTATTATTATTATTATTATTATTATTATTATTATTATTTAATATCTGAAATTTATAAACTCTATTTCACCTAAGGTGCATTAGGGTTATAGTTTGTCACAAAGTTGCGAGTCATTATATAATTTAATCTAAATTTAATGTTTTTTATCAACTTTACTTATAAAAACATTAAAAAGTCTGCAGTTCTTTTCTGTCATAAGCGCTTCTATAATGTAGGAAAACCAGAGAGAAAACGCCCACTTGGTAGACCAAGAATGAGATGGGAGAATAACATTAACTATGATTTGAGGGAAGTAGATTATACAGGGGATGATTGGAAACCATTGGCTCAGGATAGGGATGTATGGAGAGCTTATGTCTGTGCGGCCATGAACCTACGGGTTCGATAGTGCCAGTGAGTTAGTTAGCGCTTCTATAATGGGTGTTTCACTTAAACAGGCGGTGTTATTTAAAATACGTGAAAATTCGAATCTTTCATTCTGGGCAATCAAAGGAAATATGTTCAAAGCTTTGGTTGCTAAAGCCACATTTTCTCTTATGTTAAATCTCTGGAAATATTGGCCAAATTTACAGTCCCCAGTGAGGTATTGTGTTAGTATGAAATTTGAAACAACGTTTTTGCATTTTATTCTTTCATAGATATTTGGAAAGAAAGTTGTCGTGTTTATTTGCCTGTGGTACTATTGAGCCACACGATGTTCCGTCATATAATTATATTTTCCATTATTTGCGACTTCAGGAAAAAAATATCACAAGCATACACGAAAGGAGAAATGTTCGATGCCCACACAATTTTAACAATTCTAGCTTTCATGAAACCGGAACAGGCTTAATCCCTGTATGATGATGATGGTATTACTATGAATTATAATCTGCTGCAGACTTGGCTAAAACATCCGCACGTTCGTTTTCTGATATCCCGCAATGCCCACGTACCATAATAGACAAATATGTTTTGAACTTTGCTTCAACTGTTCCAAAATTAAAGTATAAAATTATGGAATATTCACCTGAAAGGTCCGTCTCCTCAACTTTATTTGTTATTTAATTGTAGCGCTTTCGGAACTAGTTCCATCATCGGCAGGATTCATAACTGGTGTTTCACTGAAGATCTGTTACAGGGGGTTACACGTAATTGGTTCGTTTTCGTTTATCAGATGGTCGTTGTTCACAACAACGAATCCGTATACCCCCTCTACCAGATCTTCAGTGAAACATCAGTTATGAATCCTGCAGATGATGGGACAAGTCCCGAAAGCGCTACAGTTAAATAACAAATAAAGTTGAGGAGACGGACGTTTCAGGTGAATATTCCATAATTTTATACTTTAATTTTGAATAATACCTCAACGGAACATCCTTTACTAATGCTTTTAAACCCAATTAATGTTTTAAACTCTTTGTGAAGAGTATTTAAAATAGAATTTCATATGATGAAATTTCGCGAATCTTATAAAAGTTCACCTGTTCCCTAATCTCGAAAGCTATTGGGTTATTGTTATATTTATCATTAATTGCTTTCAGGGCTGTTTGTGAATCGCTGTGTATACGAGAACTTATGTCATTAACTATACACTATTTTACGGCTAATAATTCTGCCTGAAAAAATGGAACATTATGGACACAGTCTGAACGAAGCTGAGGAAATTTATGGCGAGTTCTCATAAACTACAAACGCACATCCAACTTTAATTTCTTCTCTTTCGTTGCTTATTATTCTTGAACCATCTACGAAAATGGAATATTGGTGAATTTCATTGCATTGGTCCATACTGTGGTGTTTATGCTCAAGTGGATGTCCCAATCTTGCTAGTGGTATTGTTTCCTCCAGACGGAAATGATAATTAGTATCCAGCGACCTCCCTTGATGTTACTAATACTAGCCCTCATTTCGCAACTGAGGTACAATGGTTCAATACAACCTGAGCTGCTGCAGTTGATGTTGTACGATATCATCTGATTACACTGAGCAACAAACATTTTTTTTTGTCTCAGAAAGAAAAATATGTGATTCTAATAGTATTTTTTCCTGAATTCAAATATGATATCGGTTTTTCTCCATCACGCACGGTTTCTGAGAGACAGGCATTTGTAATTTCAAACACTTTAATATTTTCTACATTCTTAACTACACAATATTCGAACATTCGAACTCATCTATAAAGTAAGAAATGACGTTTTTCTGCTATATTTCGCCTGTAGAGCATCCCTCTTGATGGTCCAACAATAAGTGGCTAGCATATTAGGATTCAATTTGCCTTGATATCTCTTTTCCATAGTTGAAAACCATTTGAGTTAGCTCATTTGGTTTTATTTTAAACGTACGAATGGACGAAAAAACGTTTATTAAAAAATAATTATTTAAATCCATTAATTGAAATTGAAATAAAAAACTGGGTGATGGAGAAATTCCGAATACATATTTGAAAACACGATAAACAACTGCATTAAGTACAACTATTGGTACTCATGAGACAAAAATCATGTTGACCAGTGTTATTCTCAGGAGGAATCCACGTTGGATTTGTTCTAGTTTATTTTCATACTATCTCTTTTGTATAAGTCTTGGAATGCTGCAGCACAGTACAGAACTAAAGGCTTGAAAGCTCCATTATGCAATATTCTCAGTAAACCAGAATTAAGACCCCAAGTGGGGCGAGAGGCTATCATTAGGTTGGAAACTGATTTGCTGGTCTTTGATGAAATATGGTTAAAGTCATCATCATCCAGGGATTAAGTCTGTTGGCTCGTTCCGGTTTCATGAAAGATAGAATTGTTAAAATTGATCAGACCATCTTCTGTGTGGGCGTCCAACATTTCTCCTTCCGTGCGGTTTATAATTTAGCAATAATGTTGGAAATCTTTCTTTTGGCATTCTATCAATTTGTTCTTTCCAGTCGTTCCTATATTTAATTATTCGGTCTGTAAGTTTGAAAATATTTAGTTCCTCCCTTATATCTTCATTTATTTTCTTATCCGGCAGAGTATATCCTGCTATATTTCTGAAAAAAAAGTCTAATCTCAACTGCTTTTAATCTTTGTTCTTGTCTTTTAGTGATCGTCCAACATTCTGAGCCATACATCAATACAGGAACAGCCATTACAATATGGTTAAAGTGTGGACGAAAAATTAAGTCTAGAACAACCCCTAGGTATTCCAGAGAGTTTTCAAGTTTTAATCGCACACCATTCATTTCAAAAGTCACAAAAATTGTAACGATCTGGAACATTGGAGAAGCCAGTTGTTGTCCACAATCCCCATACCTTCGGGTTTAGGATTTTTAAATTGGCCTAAACAGTTATGACCATGCAACTAGAGTGTATGAGCATCTAACGGAAATAAGTTCTGGGGTAAAGCGGTCGTCACGCAGTGCTGATTCTCCAGAAAATATAATAATAATAATAATAATAATAATAATAATAATAATAATAATAATAATAATAATAATAATAATAGCTTTATTTTACATGGCATAATTAAGACCTTAAGTTATCGTCTACAGTACCATTGAACCAGATGAGAAAAAAAAATTACTCTCGCGTCTAAATTGTAATAAACAAAATTATTACATGGCATATCTACAATATCGTAGGTATTGTAGAAAAGATTAGAACCATAATCCCCTACTACATCAAGGGCCTACTTTGACCTGTAGTAAGATCGTTGTAACTTTTTACCTTTGAACTTAGCGTTGAACAAACCCGGGCCGCCTGAGTGAAAGGCTGAATCAATATATTCCACACGACGTTAAGTTATAGCTGAATTCAAGGTTTTTCGTTAATGATTTTTAAATATGTTCATTACCCTCAACATAAGATAATATTTGAAATAAGTTGAGAATAACAAGGGTTGAAGTTGTTTCCACATTCTGATCGAACGAGAGAAAAAACTTTATTTTCTGCCTCGCGTTCTTTCTCCTTTGTTAGCAATTAATTAACTGTAAACTTCAAGATAATGTACTTCCACAAGATTTTCTTTTTCTTTTTAATAGATTTCCGTTGTCCAGTTGCTCAGCTAAATTATGGCAGATAAATCGATAGTTAATATTTATATATATTTAGGTTGTAACTTTGATAGTGGCAACTATTTATTTATTACTTGTATACAAGTGACAGACCTCTGAAACTTCTACATTCCTTCAATGTAGTACCCAGCATTGTCTACATCTCATTTCCAGCGATGTGGAAGTCGTAGTATCCCTGTAGCAGCTCCTGTTCTGTTGATGTTTCTGACTGACCACCTTAATGCCAGCAGAATCTCGAGAATAATCTGGAATCGAATTTCACGAAGAGGTTCCTTCATCTTAGGGACCAAATCATAATCACAAGGGCTTAAGTCCAGTGAATGTTCTAGATGGAAAAGCACTTCCCACTCCCAGCGATGGTAGAGATCAGCTATAGGGTGTGCCGTGTGCGTCCGAGCAATCCTGTATGGTAATGCCATCTCCCCATATGCTTCCACAAGACCTTCATGACATTGTCGTGTTGTATGGCCATGGCACGTTGAATTTTCAACCAAGATCGCTATTCTTGCTTTGTAAACTTGGCGGAACACATCAGCTTAGAGCGACAACTCAGACGAGACTAACTTCTTCACTTCAAAGCACATGCGTTTTGAGACGTACGGGCGAGTCCATTTACTGTAAGATAGGTCAGACATGCCGTATATTTTTGACAGAAGTTACAACAATTAACTCCGCCCGGTTTCATTTCTACAGCAGTGTTGCCACTATTTTTGTTACAATCCAAGTATAAATAACGTCTGTGAGTCTGTTTGTCTGTCTGTCATTTATGGACTCAAAACTACTTGACCGATTTGAATGGGATTTTAGCATCATTTAGATATTTTTTGGGACGATTAACATATATAACATCTTATATCATAAGCCAGATTGCTGATAATTACAGAATGAAAATATCAACGGATAACACTAAAGTAATGGCTTTTCAGGGGACACAACCCAGAAGAGCAAAAATTGTTATCTACGTGGAAATTATTGAAAAAATAAACGAGTTTAAATATGTATGATATAATATACTATACAAGTCAACTAATGACGTTCAACTGAAATTAAATAGAATTAGACAATTTTGTGGAACAATACAGAGAACGTTGAAATATAAAGTACAAAACATACATTACTGAAGTTCCATAAAGTAATCGCATTGCCACTACTGCTATATGGCAGTGAGAACTGGATACTAAGTGCAGAAAACGTAGTCTTCACAAATGAGATATCTTCTATTTGTGGCAGGTCGTACATTGTTAGATCGAAGCATAGACATCAGGAATGAATTGAATATACAACAATTACGGCAATGATCGAAAAATATAGAACTAATTGAAGAGACCATGTTCAACCTATGTCACCAACTAGAACAGCAAAAGGCGTCCTGAACTCTAATTCTACAGGAAAAAGAGGTGTTAGCCAACCTATGAAGAGATGGCGTGATCAGTTATAAGATGGAACAGGCCAAAATGCCTAAACCTTGATATTGATGATGATGATGAACATATTACCGTACGTACTATAGGACCGGAGTTAAAAAATGCATCAGTACACTTAAAAAATTTGCTTTTTTGACGATTAAATGCTTACGTTGCCTGAACCACAAAAAATATACCAAATTAATTTACCCAAAATTACGAGTCTCATGGGCTAGTGGTCAGTGTTTCTGACAACTGTTCATGAGGTGCCGGGTTCGATTCCCGGTCAAACCATAGGAATTGTTCCTTAAAGGGAATCATTCCTGTGGTTGCCCATGGTCTGAATTTAGGTTAAGTTTAGATTAAGAACTCTCCAGGCGCTTCATTATCATTTACCATTCATCATATCATCGGGGCAACGTAACTCCGCCTTCAAGGCGCCCCAACTTCAGAAGTGGGTTACAATTAAGCCAATGCCAGGAGAGACCACCAGAAATGTCGAAATGGCAACTTGGGGCATTGAATAAAAAAATGCACAGAATTAAATATCTCAAAAAAATTCTACAAAATATTCCGCGACAGCATATATCTATGTTTTACTAATAACTCGCAATAACCATTTTTGTCTTTCAAAATTAGATTAAAAGCAAGGATATAATTAAAAAGTATTTTCCAACAGCAGAATTCTTATCAAAATAAATATGTTTAGTTATCTTGAGCATTTAGTGAAAATTATTTTGTTCACGCGAACAACGTCGCGGGTCCCACTAGTATTTTATATAATAACGAAATTTAACAAATGAAGTCATTAGCTATGATGATCTTGGAGATTTTCGGGCTGTAGGCCGTGGTCGTGAGGTTTGTAGTTCCCCGACGTTTCGCCAGAGACTGCGTCTGGCATCTTCAAGGGTTGTCTACGTCAATACAGAAGTCATTAGCATCGTACATCAAATCCGAATATGGTAAGTTCAACAAATTTTAGATATTCTATTCCACAAACCATTATACATAATTTAAAAACTTAAAAAATCAATGGATTATTCTGCAAACTGATCAATTTCAATCTTTCGGCATCCCTTATAAAAGTTTTTTTTTATTTTTTCTTCCGAACAGAAAATTGTATGTTGTGGTTCGGGGCTCAAGATCTGACTGCAGGCTTAATGGCGGAAATTCCACATGTTGCGGTATTTACTCTAATGCTGTACACACTCTATGTCTCAGATCTTCCTTCAATTACTAGAATTCACATTGCCTCCTATGACGACATCTGTTTCTGTTATCAATCCATATTCCGAGCACTTCCTAAACGCGTCGATACCTTCTAAACGGTCCTAACTGAAATCCTATCCTGGTTCAACATCTGGGACATAAAAATTAATGTTCCAAAAACCCAACTCATCTTTTTTTAATCGATCCTCTACCGCTCCACAATGTTTGGAACTCAAACACTTTGTTTTCAGCGTGTAATCAAATATCTTGGTCCCCACTTAGACAGATGACTTTTCAAAATTCATGTTCGATATCTTTAGAGTCAGGATTTTAATGTAATATAAGATAAGATTTTAATTCAGATAGTGTATATTATTCAACTGTTTGTGTGTGAAATCAAGATAAAATACAGTCAAAGTCTTACTTCTCATTATATAACGTTGGACACTAACAGAAAAGGTTATACCATTTGTGTCCATTTGAGAAATAAATATTTTGAGGAAGACATATGGCCCAACTAGAAATAATGGAGTCTGGTGAATTAGAACTAACCAGAAATTGCTAACTCTGCACAAAGACTTAGCTATAATAGCAGATATAAAAGCCAGAAGAGTCAAATGGTTGGAACATATTTTTTTTTTTTATTTTGAGAATTTTCCTTATCATTGAAGGTTTTCTCCAACCAATCTTAATAACTAATATGAGTTTTAAAAAAATACATAAATTATTACAGACTAATAGACTATCCGTTTGTAACAAACATTCACAAATTTCCCTTAATTAAAGTTTTCCATCTTCTCTGTCCTCTGTGTCTTCATCCGTTACACCAAATTTTATAATTCAATTCTGAATCTTATTCTTCCAGGTTGTTTTTGGTCTTCCTTTTCTGCTCCTTGTGCAATGTTCCATGCATAGGTGGCCTTTGGTAGTCTTCCATCCTGCATTCTTCTTACGTGCCCATACCATTTTAGCCTTCTGTGTTCAATCTCATCCATTAAACTTCTTTCTGCATTCATTCATGTTCTAATTTCTGTATTTCTAATACTTTCTGGTCGATATTTTCTGGCAGATCTTCTCCAAAAATCCATTTCAACTGCAGTTATTCTGTTGACATGTTGTGTCATTGGAACATGTACTCGTGTATATAAGGGGCACAAATCGAATCTCCAAGTTACTGGATGCAAATCTTGACTTTAAACGAAGAAGTGGTAGACTCAATATTAGATGGATAGATGACGTAGAAACAGTAATTGGAGGCAGAAAGTAAAGGACAGAGTAGAATGGTGAGTTGTTGTTCGGAAGGTCAAACGTAAACTCTCAGACCTATAGTACTGAAGATGATGATGATTGTGTATTTTACTTTCATTGTTGTTAGATTTTTATCTTTCTCTTGAGAATTTTAACACATAAATATTCCAACTAGTAAGTTTTTTTTTTTAATTCATGCCATAGCAGAGAAAACTAACGATGGATAAAACAATTGAACTTGGGAAGAGAAAGAAGGGAATAAAGTAAGTAATGTAAATTCAGGAGTTCAGTAAGAACGTAACGCGTCGTAATGACGTTTGAATTTCGCGGGTGAAAACTATAACAGTGGTCTCGCATTGGTAGAAATAGATTCGTGTTTCACCGACTCGCGAGTCGGGAGGCCCGCGCAGATCATCGAAATGTCTAGGCTCTCATTCTGGATATTTCTATAAGCCTCTACTTCCCCTTTCGGGAAAGATCGATGGCTAGTAATTTCCATACTGGAAAGTTCTCGATCATAAACCTAGAAAGTTCCTTCCCTCTTCGCCCTATATAATCTCTAGCGAAGACAGGAAGCAGTCAGTTGTGAAGTGACAGCGACATAGCGAGCAGTGAAATAAAAGAAACCGCAGCGAGTGGACTCATCAGAGACTATAAAATAATTGTGTTACAGATAAACATTAAAAGTAGATTAATTATTGCTGCAAATTGTAATTGAACTGTTACTGATAGGTTGTTGAATTAAATAAAGTTATTATGAATTGAAAATATATCCGATTGAGGGTCTTTCCACTTTTCAGCGGTTGCACTTTTACCAGCCGGCTGCTGGCCCTTCACATCCACATGCGTCAATCACAGTGGTAGATGATCAACAGCCAGTGTAGGGGTGACATGTGGTTAGCATGTCGAGTCCCCCAGCCGTTATAGCTGGTTCCTCAACCTGGAGCCGCTACTTATTGTAGCTACCCAATTGCCTCACGATGCTGGGTGGGCACCGGTCCCATACTGGCCGAAATACCATGAGAAAATTTCTTCCCCCATGGAGACTCGAACCAGCGCAAGTCCCATAGCTCTACGCCAAGCCTTCCTACCTTAACCGCTCGGCTACGGCGCGGGACTTTTGAAAATTGAAAATATATAAAAATGTTATTCTGCCAGTTATATTATATGGATGCGAGACATAGGCTCTTACTTTAAGGGAGGAAAGGAGATTACGAGTATTTGAGAATAAAGTTCTTAGGAATGTTTTGGACCAAAGAGAGGTCAACAGACAGGTGAATGGAGAAGACTCCATAACAGTGAACTACATGGTCATTATAGGATGCCAGATATAATAAGAACAGTTAAGTCTCGTAGACTGCGATGAGCAGGACATGTGGCACGAATGGGGAATGAAAGACGTACGTGAAAGCTTTTTATAGGATTACCCAGTTGGTAGACCAAGAATGAGGTGGGACAATAAGATTCACTACGGTTTGAGGGAAGTAGATTATACAGGGAATGATTGGAAAACATTAGGTCAGGATAGGGTTATATGGAGAGCTTTTTTCCGCGCGGCATGAGCCTACGGATTCGATAGTGCCAGTGAGTTAATTAGGTAGTTATTGTGAAGGATTACACGAATATTTGTGTTGATTATTTACACCAAAACGACATGAAGACGACCCCACGGCCTAGTAATGACAATATTGATGATTGTCTTATCTCCCTTTCATCATTCTTAGATTTGTATCATTGTCTTGAGAACTTTAACACCTAAATATTCCAACCTGTATGGTTGCTGTCCTAGCAGAGAAAACTAGCTATGGATACAACATATCAATTTGGGAAGAGAAAATGAAAGGAATAAAATGAGTAATATAAATGCAGGAGTTCAGTGACGTCTCCAGGTTCAGGAAATGAGAGTAATGTCAAGGTCTGGTCGTATTTTCACCTCTCCTGTCGCTACCAGTGTTCGTGACCCGTCCTCAAGTCTCTAGGCAGAGAATTTAACATCAGCTATATTACAGAATATCGTGATAAGGCTATCTTAAAATTCAGTTACTGCATACCACATAATTCACAACAAATTATTAGCTGTAAAGTACATGAAAATCAATTCAAAATACTAGTAGTATATACTAAGAGACATGAACAGACACGTGAATGGAGAAAGCTACATGATCTTTATAGGAAACCAGATATAATAACAACAGTTAACTCTCGTATATTGTGATGGTTATGTTTCTTGCTACGGTTCTGAGGGTCGAGGGTTGAAACCCGGCCAGGATCTATGGATTTTTTTAGGAGCAAGTCCTCCGGGAGGGACTTTAAGCCGTGGGTCTCGAGACTGAAGATTTTCAAGCTCGCAAAAGAACGTTAAAGTTGAATAAAGAGGCCTCTGAGCAAATTTTACCGATATCAATGTCCTAGTAATACCTTAGTTGCCTACAGATGTCTTATTGGGTCGGTATGTTGACCACATACCATTCATGATATATTTAGGGAAATAAGTGTAACTAAATTAACTTGGTCTAGTAACTCCTAACAAAGGAGAGCCTATGGCTCAACAGGGCTGTTACGTCATTGTAGATAGATAGACTGTTATGTGCAGGACAGTGGCACGAATGGAAAATGAAAGAAGGGCATGGAGACTCGGTAAGAAGACCAAAGGGAAAGCTCCAACTAGATGGACCAAGAATAAGGTGGGATAATAACATTAACCATGATTTGAGGGAAGTAGATTATACAGGAGATGAGTGGAAAACATTAGCTCAGGATTGAATGTATGTAGAACATAAATATGTTTGCGCCGTCATGAACCTACAGTTTCGATAGTGCCACTGAGTTAGTTTAGGACGACTGAGATTTCAGGTACGAGTTTTATTATTTTAACCAGCATCGTGGGCTAGTGGTCAGCGTTCTCTGACTACAGTTCTTGAGGTCCCGGGTTTCATTCCCTGTCAGAACATAGGAATTTTTCCTTAAAGGGGTGTTGCCCATGGTCAGAAATTGAAGTTAAGTTTAGGTTAAGGACTCCCTTGACATTTCATTATAATTTATCACACGTCATACCATCGGCGTAACGTAGGTCCGAATTCCAGGTACCACAGCCCAAGTAATGGATCACAATTCCGTCCACGCCAGGGGAGAATGCCAGAAATGTCATAGAAGACAACCTGGTGGCAAATGAAAAATGTAAAGTACTGTAAATATGTATTTTTATGTTTGTACTGACTTAGCTAACATATGGAAGTGACTGAAAATACCATTGCTCAGCTCGGAATTTTTTAGAGAAAATTTCTGAGAAAAAATATATGCACCCATTCAGGAAAGAGGAGAATGGCGAATATAATGTAAGGAGTAATTATATCACTTGTATAAATCACCAGACACTGTTGCATATTCAATAAAAACAACTGCAAAAAACATTTAATTAGGGAGATGGTACAGTATTATCTGCAGGTGACCAGTTTGTAATAACAGAAGTAGAAAGTGGTTCACAAATAGCGGCACATCTATTATATAAAGTAACTCAGGAATATATAAATTTGAAAATATCAATAAATAAATCCAATTTAATGGAATTTTATGATAAAAAAGCTATACAGTCAAAGATTATAATAAATGATTAAATAGTCGAACAAGTTAAAAGTTTTAAATTCTTACGCTGTGAGGTATCCTACACTTATGATGAAGATTTACAAAATAAATTGTACAAATTTCAACAAATGCGTGGAACCATACAAATAACATTAAAAGATAAAGTTAGAAAGGATACGAAGGCGACATTTTACAAGGTAGTATCGGTACCAAATCGTATGTACGGTGGTGAAAATTGGGTACTAGATAGAAATGACAAATGAAAAATAGAAACAGCTGAGATGAGATTCTTAAGAAAAGCCGCAGGGTACATATTCAATTATGAAAAAAAAAAAAAAAAAAAAAGAGAATCGATCAGAAAAGTACTTGAAATCTTTAATATTGGACAAAGGTTTGCAGATAGAATAATTGTTGTGCACATTTACAAAGAATGTAACCACACAGAACAGCTAGACAGGCATATGAATGTAGACCTAAATGGCACCGTGATATTGGACGTACGAGGAGAAGATGGATAGATGAATTGGATCCTGTATGAACGGAACGATTCCAAAAATCCACCATGAAGATCAAGAAGAAGAAGAAGAAGAAAAATAGAAAGATATATTCACTCATCATCATCATCATCAATGGCTGGACAGCCCCATGTGGGCCTTGGGCGCCCTCAGAACCTTATGCCAGACTTCCCTGTCCTGAGCTTCATACTTCCAGTTTCTCATTTTTTTAAATCTTCATGTCTTGAATTATACTGCCCTCCCATCTTAATTTAGGTCTTCCAACTTTTCTACCAATAGAGATTGCTCATTGTAAATTATGTTTTGGTCGATGTGACTAATTTCTTATACTTACCAATATTGTTGTTACTGGAAGTAAGTCAACGTTCCCACATCTAACCTGGTTGCTACTCAAACAAAAGATATCGCAATGCTGATATGGACTCAAAAAGCACACGTTCGGTAAGTAAAATAAAACATTTCTTCAATGTTTTGTACACTAACTCGTACCTTTCTTTAGACTTTTCCGGAATTAATGCAGAACATCCCACTCTCCAGGCTTCTTCAATTTCTCTATCATCTACCATGACTCCTTCCATAACAAAATTATCAAACAGATTCTAATCGCGGTACTACATATAAAAATGTCTCCACAGCCAACAATCCTTGCTTATAATAAAACAAATGAAAAACTACATAGCAACAATCACCAAATGTTTCTTTCTCATAGAAGTAATTTACATCCAACCAATGTTTTAATTCATTTATTACTATATTTAATAAAAATTAGTCACATCGACCAAAAAATAGTATGCAATACACATGAGGTAAGCATGTAACAGATCTCGAAAATTGAAAAAACTCGGCGCAAGCACCTCGTTTTTTCAAACTGTTTCTCGATCAGTAACAAGTGCTTACCTCACTTGTATCGCAATATACTATTATAGTACTCTTCTTGTAACCATGCCAATAATGTGTCCAGTCCAGGTCAACCTGTTAATTTTAACAAACTTCAGAATGTCTGGTTGATTATACAGTTTATATAATTCATCATTATATAATATTTTCCTCTATATATGATTTGTTAGGCTCTCGCAGTGTGCGTTAGGCACTCTCATCATGGACGGTAGTCCTTACTAAGTAATTGTATAGAGATTCGTGGGAGGTGGATCTCCCCCAGCTTACAACTGGCTATTGACGAATTCTCCATCTTTACTTTTGGTTGATCGCCATCGAAGGTGATAATTGAACTTTGTGAGTTTTGGAATTCCTCAAACTTACGTTATTGAGGGCCACGTGCTGCCTGTTCCGAAGTTAATACACTTCGAGACCCCTCTAGTCCTGGAACCGACTTTGATTCAAACATTTGATCCTGCTTTAATTGTGTCTACGTAGTAAGTTAGCGCAAAATAAACTTGATTTTCACCGATTACATGTGTTATAAAAATCCAGCACCCCAGAGAAATATTAGGAAAAGGATTCAAAATTAGACCGTGTTAGCCCACAACAACAAGCAACAAGAAGATATGATGTTGGAAGACCTAGAAAACGTTGCGCTGATGCATTATGAAGTTGGAACGGGCAATTGCCTAATTTTTGTAGTGGCAATGATGATGATGACACTATTTTACTTTCGCGGCGCCAAAAATGGATCTGAGTATCTTCCTTTTAAATCATCCCAATAATAATTGTTCATCATATTTCAACAAGGTCCAAGTTTCTGATGCATATATTAACATTGATCAAAGGAGATATATATATATATATATATATATATATATATATATATATGAGTATTGTTTACTTTCTAGATATACACTGACATCTAAACACCTTCCTGGGTCCAAAAAAACATTAGTTTGGAGCCATGATGCGTAAATGAATTTTTCTGCCGAATTGTCATTTCTCCAATTTACTTCTAATCCAAGGTATGTATAGCTAAGATATATACTTACTTACTCACTGGCACTATCGAACCCGTAGGTTCATGGCCACGCGAACATAAACTCTCCACACATCCCTATCCTGAGCCAATGCTTTCCAATCATTCCCTGTACAATCTACTTCCCTCAAATCATAGTTGATGTTGTTCTCCCACCTCATTTTTGGTCTACCAACTGGGTGTTTTCCTTCTGGCTTTCCTACAAGAAGTTTCCATGCACGTCCTTCATTCCCCATACGTGCAACAGGTCCTGCCCATCGCAGTCTACGAGACTTAACTATTCTTATTATATCTGGATTCCTATAAAGACCATGTAGTTCATTGTTATGTAGTCTTCTCCATTCACCTGTTTGTTCATCTCTCTTTGGTCCAAAAATTTTCCTAAGAACTTTATTCTCAAATACTCGTAATCTCCTTTCCTCCCTTAAAGTAAGAGTCCATGTTTCGCACCCATATAATATAACTGGTAGAATAATAGTTTTATATATTTTCAGCTTAACGTTTTTTGAAAGGAGTTGGGACATCAAAAGTCTCTGCAATGCATAATAGCATGCATTTCCAGAATTGAGCCTATGTTTAGTTTCTTTGTGCATCTCATTCCTATTTGTGATTATTGTTCCTAGGTATTTGAATTCAGCCACTTCCTCAAAATTACCCTCATTTGTCATTAGCTGTCCATTTCCATCATATAATGAATTTCTACATGTGACTATATATTTAGTTTTACTGATATTTACTTCCAGTCCTAATTTCTTAATATTACTCAATAGTGTGTGCGTGTTGGCCTATAGTATCTCCTCGCTATCGGCCAGTAGTACTACATCATCAGCATAAACTAACAGCTTATTAATACCATTCAGTTGTAAGCCTTCCTCATTTTCTAAAGATTTAATGGCATGCTCTAGTACAAAATTAAATAGTAGAGGAGATAGTGCATCTCCTTGCTTCAACCCATTCTGGATTTCAAAAGTGTCTGAAAACTGTTTGCCTACACGCACCCTACCCTTTGAGCCATTTAGACACATTCGTATAAGTCTAACTAACTTTTTAGGAATTCCGAATTCCAATAGGATACTATACAAGTTCTCCCTCTTAATTGAATCATATGCTTTTTTGAAGTCTACATATAGTTGATGTACAGTACCATTATATTCCCATTTCTTTTCTAAAATCTGTCTTATACTAAAAATCTGATCTGTTGTAGACCTGTTTCTTCTAAATGCACATTGATGATCTCCTAGAATGTCATCAATATAGGGAGTAAGTCTGCTTACTAATATATTTGTTAGAATTTTGTACGAAGTTGAAAGTAATGAGATGCCCCTGTAGTTGTTGCAGTCAGTTTTATCTCCTTTCTTATAAATTGGTACGATAATCGATTCCTTCCATTCATCTGGAAGAGCTTCTTTTTCCCAAATCATACTAAGCAACCAGCGTATCTTGTCCATCAATTTTTCTCCTCCTGATTTTATCAGTTCTGCTGGGATCTCATCTGAACCTGATGCTTGATACATCTTCAATTTTTCAATCGCCATTTCAACCTCTAATGCACTTGGCTCTGCGACTAGCATTTCTGCTGTCTGTAACTTATCCTCCTCAATGTCCTGTTCTGTATGTACATTTAATAGCTGATTAAAGTAACTTTTCCATCTATTTAATATACTCCTGGAATCTGCAATCATATCCCCATTTTAATTCCGAATTATGTTTGTTCTAGCCTGAAACCCTTTCTTCTCTATGCTAATTCCCTGTTATAATTCTCTAATGTTCCTATTTTTTGCATTCATTTCAAGATGATTAATCTTCTCTCTCAAATATTCCCTCTTTTTACTCTTTAGTAACTTGGTGGTTTCCCATCTAACACTACCCAATTGCTCTAAATTTACCTCATTTGGCTCGTGTAACCATTTCATTTTTGCTAGCTTCCTTTTCTTTACAATGTCGGCACATTCCTCATCAAACCGTTTGCTAAGATATATGTATACAATATATATATATATATATAAAGAGTTAAAAATATATATAAATGGACATATAATAGAACAAAGTATCTAATTTTACGTATCTTGGAAACATAATTTTAGAAAATAAAAGGGATATAGATATAAAATTAGAAAAATATAAAAAATTAAATGGCATATTAAAAAGAAATTTTGGAAAACCAATGTCAACAGAAAGAAAGTTAAGATTACATAATATTATTTCAAAACCAGTACTTAAATATGGAAGTAAAGTTTGGGTCCTGAACCAGAGAGATAAAAAAGAAATTGGAAGCAGTACATATGATATTTTTGAAACCACTTCTTGGATTCACAATGTTAGTTCATCATAGAAATATTGACATCAGAAAAAAATTGAAAACAACATATTTTGAGGATAGAAAGGGCAAGATTACCTAAACTATCTCTACAATATCAACTACAGGAAAACAGAATTTGGGAAGGCCAAGACATGGATGGATTCACCAAGGTCACCTTGAGTAAACTACAGGCGACAGATCCTACTAAAATGTTCATGATGATGATTATTTTTCTTCTTCACTTCATGGGCTAGGCAAATTGCCTGTTCCGCCTCACAGTTGTTCTGTCCATCTTTTCACTGGCTTTCCTACATTCCTTGAACCTCTTGGCTGGTAGTTAAATGCTGCTTTTTGTAACATTGTTACATTCATTCTTTCTACATGTCTAAACCATTCATGACTATATTCTTTGATGTTACCATTCAATGGATATATATGTATATATCCACCGGCTGCGTTGGACTAGTGGTTATGCTCCATGCCTCTGGTCCCGAGGGTCGCGGGTTCAAACCCGGCCGGGGTCGATGGATTTTCTAGGCCGGAAAAACCCAAGGAGCAAGTCCTCCGGGAGGGACTTTAAGCCGTGGGTCCCGACTCGGAAGATTTTAAGGCTCGTAAAAAATCCTTATAAGCCTGAATGAAAAGGCCTCTAAGCAAAATTTACCGAATTTTCTCGTCCTAGTATTAGCTTGGTTTCCTAGATGAAAGTATGAGGCGGATCGCTGACCACGGACCACTCAAAAATGGCATCATACGAAAACAAGTGTAACTAAATTAGTATGGTTTAAATTCTTCCCTGTAGGGGGAGAGCGCCTAAATCTCTGTAAAGGGAAAACATGGGCTTAGAATACAATGCAAATATATTTAACTTTGTTCTTAAATTTGACCTTGTTACACCGTCCTTGGAACAATTATCGTGGCTTCGTCTAAGAGATCGTAGAACTGCCCATTCCCTATCCCTTCTCTATAAAATACTTCACACATCTTCGCCTAATTATTTATCACACCGCTTCATCAGACTATCCGACACACATGATCTTGACACTCGATCCCATCAGCACATTGTCCTTTATATCCCTCCTCATCATACTGTATACTGTTCATTATATTTTACGGTCTCACTTATCAAAACATGGAATTCCCTTCCGTCCTATGTCAGAGACTGTCAAAGTATAACTTCCTTCAAAAACAAACTAAAGAATTATTTAATAACTACCTAACTTATACACCTCAGTGATAGTATTCTTTTAACAATTAACAAATTAAATTACTTATGAAAATAATATTACGAATAACAAATATTTGCATTTGTTTTGTTTTAAATATTGTATAATTGTAAAATTAGTTTTCTATATCTCATTATTTTTCTTTGTTTTTTTATGTACATTAGAGGGGGGCAATTTAATATCTCTTGCTTGCATACTTACTTACTTACTTACTCACTGGCACTATCGAACCCGAAGGTTCATGGCCGCGCGGACATAAGCTCTCCATACATCCCTATCCTAAGCCAATGCTTTCCAATCATTCCCTGTATAATCTGCTTCCTTGCTTGCATACATTTTATTATTAGTTTTAGTCTTAACTAACATTAACTGGTTTCATTATAGATCGTAATATAATAGATATTACCTTTTTAATCAAATTTTTATATAGTATAATATTAGAGTTAATTGAGATGGTTATATTCTGATGTAATATAATGTTTCTCCTGGTGAGTGGAAGAGAAGGTCACATGACCTTAACTCCACCAGGCTAAATAAATCTAAATCTAAATCTATATCTTCATTCTTTATCCTATCCAATCTTGTGCAGCCTTTTGTTCTTCTAAGGAAGTTCATTTCTACACTTTGTATTCTACTTTGTAATTTTTTTGTCATTACCCAAGTTTCACTGCCATAAAATAATGCAGGAACTGTCAATGTTTTATAAAACTTCAATCTAGTATCCCTTCTTGTTTTGTTTTTTAATGTTTTATATGATGATGAGATATATTCAATAAACCAGCAAAATCGAGCCATAAATTCTACTTTCTGAGGATTCATCTACTTTACGCAGTTTCTGTGTGAAGGACTGAGGAGTTTTTAACCTCGAACATCTCATCAGTGTGCTGTTCAGAGCAAAATATGTTTATAGAAAGTTATGAACAAACGATGATGGATGTAATGGGTGGTAATGCGCGCGTAAACTTGTCAATATGAGAAATAGTACTACTTCCGGGGACATCGGCCTTTTCTGACCTCTATGTCGATAATCATTTGTTTCGTCTTGTATATTCCCTTCACTTTTCTTTTTACATTTTCTAAACGCCTTATTTTCAACACCACACACGTATGCTCATGCAATATGTTAGGATTTTCCCTTCAATCTCGCTTTCCATAAAACCTAGACTCACAGTCGCGTTTCAAACTGAACGATATTCCAAAATATCCACAAGAGAACGTGAATTCTACAGAAAGACTTTCTTTTCATATAGATAGATGGATAGAATCAGTTCTTAAAGGATTTCTCAGAAGCGCTTCAATTTTTCCGCAAAAGTATATAAGCTATAGCTTGTAGAATTCACTCTAAAGTATAACTACGCTTCTACTTTCTTCAGTTTTTCTTTAATAATAGTGATAATAATAATAATAATAATAATAATAATAATAATAATAATAATAATAATAATACTAATAATAATAATAATGTGATACAATGCAACGAACATTGAAATATATATTGAGTGGTTTAATTGCCATTCTTATTATATGGATGTGAACGTTGATCAATTAAGACAAATCGAAGTTTCAGAAATGAAATTTATCGGCTTTTTGACTGGAAATACATTATTAGATCATAAAAGAAGTACTGATATCAGAAAATAAATGAACGCAGAACCAATAACAAGAGTAACATAATAATATAGGATAAATTGGAGAGACAATTACGAATGCCAAGTACCAGGATGGTACTTATATTATAATCCGACGGGGACAAGAAATATAGGTCGATCTTTAAAGACATGGCGTGAGCAGTTTTGAGTCAGAACAGACCAATATTTCCAATCTTTGAAGACTATGAATAATAATAAATTATAATGATAATAATAATAATTATTATTATTATTGTTATTATTATTATTATTATTATTATTATTATTATTATTATTATTATTATTATTATTATTATTATTATTATCGTTGTTGTTGTTGTTAGATAGATCATCGGTTGATTAATGTCTTTGACATCGTCCGATTCCCAATAGCCAATTTTGTCGCTCCACCCAATCTCCTGGTTGTAGATGTTTCTCCTTCATGTATAAATATATTCCCTGACTCCAGGAGGATTTAGGTCTTCCTCTGCCTCGTCTTCCCTCGTGTTTCCATTTCAAAACAGATTTTGGTAGCAGATCCTCTTCCATTCGCTGGACATGTCCGTACCATCTATTATTATTATTATTATTATTATTATTATTATTATTATTATTATTATTATTATTATTATTATTATTATTACTACTACTACTACTACTACTATATGGATGTGAAACATGGATTCTTACTTGAAGGGAGGAGAAAAGATTGCGAGTGTATGAGAATAAAGTTTTAGGAAAATGTTTGGATCAAAGAGAGTTGGACAGAAGGTAAATGGAGAAACTAAATAATAGTGAGCTATATCATTTGTATAGGAAACTAGATATAATAAGAACAGTTAAGTCTCTAACACTGTGATGAGGATGACATGTGGTACGAATGGGGAATTAAAGAGGGGCAAGGAAGCTTCTTGAAGGAAAACAAGAGGGAAAATGCCCAGTTGGTTGACCAAGAATGTGATGGGAGAGAAGTAGATTATACAGGGAATTTGAGGAAAGTAGATTGTACAGAAAATGATTGGGAAACATTAGCTCAGGATAGGGATTTATACATAAATTATGTCCGCGCGGACATGAACCTACGGGATCGACAGTGCCAGTGAGTTAATTAGTTAATAATAATAATAATTATTATTGTTGTTATTATTATTATTATTATTATTATGGTTTATTTTACCTGTTGGAGTTAAGACAGTAAGGTCTTCTCTTCCACTTTACCAGGGTTAAATTATACAGATATTAACAATTATGAACAGCGAAATCCGGTCATTAGAATTTGTACACACAGGTACGGATAATGTTCAGTCGTATATTCATCTCTAAAACCATTAGATGTAGACATAATCTGAAACAAAAAATTATAAATCCCTCCAGCGATCGCAATTTTGTATGTTTCACAATGAAACTCAGTATATGCCATTAAAATAAACCGAGATAGGTATTGTCTAAAAATCAGGGAAATCTGGACATTAGAAGTGGGGATTTACCTGAAAACTTTCTTCTTCTTGTAAGCCCATGTTTCCCTTAACAGAGATTTAGGCATATTCCCCCTACAGTGTGGAATTTGAACCATACTAATTTAGTTACACTTGTTTTCGTATAGATGTAATTTGAGTTGTCCGTGGTCAGCGTTCCGCCTCATACTGACATCTAGGAAACCAAGGTTAGTACTAGGACGGGAAAATTCAGTAAATTTTGCTTAGAGGCCTTTTCATTCAGGCTTAAGGATCTTTTACGAGCCTGAAAATCTTCAGACTCGAGACCCACGGCTTAAAGTCCCTCCCGGAGGACTTACTCCTTGGATATTTCCATCCTTAAAAAATCAATCAATCTCGGCCGGGTTTGAACCCGCGACCCTCGGGACCAGAGGCAAGGAGCATAACCACTAGTCCACCGCGGCCGATACCTGAAAACCAAAATTAAAAATTGATGCTAGCAACCGCCATGTTTGGTTCTCCGCAATGTATCATACGATTTAATTAACCCGTAATGTTCTTTTAACTTATTCAACTATAAATAAAACACATATTTAATTTATTTAGGTGTAGCAGAGCATGCCGGTATTGCTAATATTTGTATAAATATTTATGATGGTCATTTTTTGTCTCTAATAAGAGGTATAGATGAAGATTTGTAAAACAAACGTAAAACCTCTCATGGATACATCGTCAATGCTTCATTCCTTAGGAATTCAATAAAATAATTGATAAATCAACGCTGATTAGAGAATTTAAAATCCAAACAAATGCAGGCCAATGACTTGTGAGGTCTAGAATATTAGGTTAGCATTGACAATAGTATCGCTGATGTAGGACTTCGATACAATGGAAATCACAACACAAAAGAAATTCGATACACTTGTATTCCCGTGGGAGCAAAACATGTGTAGCCTTCACATTCACAGCTATGTACCAGCATACAGAATGTTACAGGACCTCACCGCCCAACTTTCAGAAACGATAAATCATGCATAGATAAAGTAATAGTATATCGCGATACGAGTCTCGTAAAACACTTCATATGGATCGAGGAAAAGTTATAAAAAAACGAGACGCTTGCGCCGAGTTCTTTTTTTAAATTTCCGAGATTCCGTTATGTGTTTACCACATGCGTATTGCATACTATTTTTTACACTAGGCCCTATGTATTTTTATATGAATATTCACACATTTATATAAATTTTAATACATTTATTTATTATTAATCCATAGAATTTGTCAATAAACTATTTATTTTAGTAATTAAGATATTAGCTAAAATATTAATAAATACAATTGAAGATCGGAATAGGCAATTAATGCCTAAACCAGAAAGTGAAGAAGATAATTGAAGAAATGTTAGATTTCTGTAGGTGAATCGGCTATATGTATTGCTATGGGGAAATAATAAGTATTGTTGGTCATGTTGCCATCTTATATTTGTTGAAAGTGTAAAACAAATTTGATTTGGGATTTATTTCTGATTATGAAGAAAGTTTTAGACGATGTGTGCAGAGATGATGAAATTGAAGAGGCGTGGAAAGCTGGATGTGATGAATTAATACCCAAATGAATACAATTGCAACTCCGCCAAGGCCGGTCCCAAGCCCGGATAAGAAAAGAGGAGGGGGAGGAGTAACAACCTCATTAAAAAACCAGGGTTCAGTTCGCTCCGACTGATAGTAGCCTGTAAGGGCCCCTAGCCAGGGAAGAAGTAGAAGAAGTAGAAGAAACAGTGATGAAGTAGTAAGAAAATACGGGAACAATAAGTCAACGATAATGGAAATTGAATCATAGAAATGTGCAAACAACATAAATTAAAGATAAAATTTTTCGATCATAAGGATATTTACAGATTTACTTGGGAACGACCTAGTCTCAATCAGAAATCAGTAGTAGACTACATAATTGTAAAGCAAAATACTTCCTTACTCATTAAAGACTCAAGGATTAAACGTGGAGCAAATTGCGGTAAAAGTAAAGTAAAGTGATCCCACAACAGGCCTCAGGAGGCCCTTGGGGTAGTAGGAGGTTTAGGTTCCCACTTTTTCTAGACAATCGGCACTTTATGTCAGCCGGGTTGTCAGCCCTGCGTGACGGCCGCCTTTACCCCCAGAACAAGCGTCTGGTACTCATTTCAGTTAGAGGCTGAGTCGACCCCAGGGCCATAGTGCCGCCAGAGGGTTTGGGTCAGTTTAAAAATCCTGACCCTAACGGGACTTGAACCCTCGACCCTCCGGCTTGTAGCTCAGTGCCTTAACCACTACGTTCCGACCACTATCTACTCACGGCACAGATCATCCCCAAATTCCATACAGGAAAAAAGTACATGATGACGCAAGGGAATCAACAATGCAATTGAAGCAGGAAGAAGAATTTAAATTATATTTTTTTAATCAGATCAGTATCAAAAACCTATATAAAGAAAGACTGTAGGTTAAAATTGAGAATTTGGATTACAAGGAAGTCTTAGAAGAAGAATATAATGTGTCCGGCAGCAAAAGAAGCGTTAGGCACAATAAATAAAAAACACAATATTAGGGAATAATGATATTGAAGAATTAACCAAAAAGAAGAACAAATGCTACTTGGCAAATAAAACCACAGAGAATTGGATAGAATACAAGAGAACAAACGCCGAAGTTAAAAGGAAAGTGATAGAATAAAGAAACAAATTATGGAAAAGCAAATGCCAAGAAATAGAAAGTTATATAGGAGGATCACAATCATCAGAAGTATGGAAGAAGTATGGAGATTTTTAAAAACACTGAAAATCAACCAAGAATCCAGCAAGATAAATTTGTTAGTAAAAATCTGACGCAGAAAAACATTACAAAGCTTTACTGTCAGAAAGTAGAAAAGAGTTTATGGAAACAATAGAACATCCAACTACAGAAATGAACGCTCTGGAATTTGATACAATAGATATAGAATTAGAAACTCAAACCCTAAAGAATAAAAAAGCACCAGGACCAGGAAACATACCCACTGAGTTAATTAAATATGGTCCAAAAAATGTAATAAGCAGATTGAGGGACTTGTTTAATAAGTGTATTGCAATACAGAAGATTCCTGATGAATGGAAAATAAGCTACATTGTACCAATTTACAATAAGGATGATAGACGAGAAGAAAAAATTATAGAGGAGTAAGTATAAATAACACATTATATTAGAATATTTACGAAGTTATTAAAAACTAAGGTACAAAAAGATATTAAAGACAAAATTGGAGAAGATCAAAATGGATTCAGACCGGGAAGGCCATGTGGTGACAATATATTTGTAATCCAACAGTTAATGGAGAAACGGATTGCAGTTGGAGAAGAAACCCATTTGACAATGATAGATGTAGAAAAATCTTACGACTCAATTCCAAGGAAAAAATGATGGGAAGTATTACAGAATTACAATATTGATAGAAACCTAATTTAAATTATTAAACAAGTTTATAAAGATAACACGGCTTATCTTAAAATTTGAAATATAATATACAATCATATAAAAAGTACAAAGGGATTGAAACAAGGGTGCAGTCTATCACCAATTTTATTTAATATTTATGTAGAATTTATATTAATTAAATGGAAACAAAGCTGCAAAGGTAGGCAACAGATTTTTGCTCACATTACAATTTGCTGATGATCAACTGGTTTTAGCACAAGACAAATTTGATATGGAATTCATGATAAAAAGGTTGAAAAATACATATGAATCATGGGGTCTCATAGTAAATTTACAAAAAAAGAGAATATTTGGCAATAAATAGCAATGAAAGACAAAAATTTAATATTGGAAGAAGGAATTCAAATAAAGCAAGTGAAACAAACTAAATATTTGGGAATAATTATGGATAAGATTGATGGTAAAGGCAAAGAGAACATAAAGCATAGAACTGAATTGAGTAGCAAAATAATATCATCATTAAATTCCATATGGTGGGATAAGCATATTTGGAAATAAACAAAAATTATATTGGTAAAACATTGTGGAATATATTGCAATGTATGGAAGTGAGGTATGAACAACCAATAAGTGCTACAAGAATAGAAATGGATTATTTACGCAGAAGTGCCAGAAAGTCAAAATTAGAATGTCACAAATAAGGAAATTAGAAACATAATGGAAGCAGAATAAAGCATAATTTAAAGAATTGAGGAGAAGGAATTAAAGTGGTTAGGACATATTTTAAGAATGGAAGATGAGCGATGGCCGAAACTACTGTATCAGTGGCAACCGACCAGAAAGAAGAAAAGAGGGAGACCAAAGTTAACATGGAAGGAAAACATGAGGATAGTAATGCAAGCAAGAGGGCTAAATATTGAAGATGCCTAAGGTCTTAGGCTTTGGAGATTTGGCACAGGAAGACGGCAGCAGCTGTAAATACCCATAGATAGATAGATAATACAAATTACAGTATTACTATCAATATTTGAAAATAAATGTTTTTACTTACTGCACTAGCGCTTTTGGTCATTTTTACGCGCTTTATATTATCTATGTAACTGAATCTTTTAACGCGATTTTCACCCACTTATAATCATTGGATCGACTTGAAACTTTGCATACCTGTAAAAGACCCGTGACAATATAATAATTTCTTATTTTGTTTGTAAAATCATGGACAGATTCATCAGAAAATAAAAAAAGTGTCTTTGTATCTATGTAACGGAATTTTTGGACGCGATTTTCACCCACTTAGAAACATTGGATCGACTTGAAACTTTGTATACGTGTAAAGGACCCGTGACAATATAATAATTTCATATTTGTTTTCTAAAGTCCTGGCCAGAATCATCAGAAAATAAAAAAAGTATCTTTGTATCTATGTAACGGAATTTTTAACACGATTTTCACCCACTTACAAACATTGGATCTACTTGAAACTTTGTGTACTTGTAAAGGACCCGTGACAATACAATAATTTCATATTTTGTTTCTAGAATCCTGGCCAGAATCATCAGAAAATAAAAAAATGAAAACTGGTATAATAGGTTGCGGACTTGTCGACTTTTTAAGCAATCGTTGTAAGAGCTCAGTTGGTAGAGCGGCACACTCTAGTGGTATATAATTTCTGTAATCCGTAAGTCGCTGGTTCAAATCCGGCTGGGAGTTTTTTTTTAGAAGAGTATTACTTTCAGCTCATACTACAATAGAATCGAATTTAAATATATTTACATTTTTATCTTATTCTGTAAAATATTAAAACTAAAAAATAAAAAATAAATAACAGTTTTAAAAAACTAAAACAACACGCTTTATTAGAAAACCGAACTAAAAAAATGAAAAATAATTTTAATTTCCAACATGCTTGGGATAAATAATTTTACCATCAAAAGCGTGGGGTGCTTTTTATGATTTTTACATTTTCTTCTTAGAGACTTTACTTTTACCAATATCTGTTTATTATCAAATATATTAGTTGATAAAGAGCACCCCACGCTTTTGATGGTAAAATTATTTATCCCAAGCAAGTTGGAAACTGAAATTATATTTCATTTTTTTAGTTCGGTTTTCTAATAAAGCGTGTTGTTTTAGTTTTTTAAAACTATTATTTATAGTATTGAGATTCATTTTGTGTTCATAGCAACCAAGATTGTATGCGGGGATGTCAAATTACGATGCACGTCAACAACAATAGTAACTATACAATATTAGTTATATAGTGCAAAAAAATGTTTTAAATGGGAATAGACACTTAACAATAAATGAGGTGATTTTAACCCTTAAATTGGTGAAGCAATTAATTCCTCATGCCAGTTATTTAAATGTTTAGGATCGCAATAAAAACAAAAACATGTAAAACAGTAAGTTATTACTATACACTAGTGTTCGCCCATTGGTCGAAATTCGACCATAAATAATACATCACCACACTTGTTATCTCACTTTATTATACATTGTTAGTTTTATTTGTATTTTATATTATTTGCAAATATACTGGACATTTTATTATTACTATAATTTCTAATATATAAAAATTAATGTTTGTTTTTTTTCGTTCTTTATGCGCGGTCATACCGTTGATCCGATTGTGACGGGGCTTTTTACGAAATGTTCAGAAGATTCCCGGGATGAACATAGGTTATAAGAGAGGTGTGATACTCAACCCTTACACCCTTAAAAATAGCACTTTGTAGTGGAAAACGTGAAAAAAAAGTAGCTCTTTGGACGCTTAAATGGCTTTATGCTGCCTAAAACATAACAAATACACAAAATTAATGTACACAGAATTGAATATTTCAAAAAGCTCTACAAAAGAGTCCGCGACAGCATATGTTTATCTCTTATGGATAACTCACAATAACCATTTTTGTCTTTCATTGATGTCAAGAAGATCGAGACAAGTACGTAGATTCCTGTGCAAGCATAGCAGCACATGACGGGTATTATTTTACGGATAACTCACAATAACGAATTTCGTCTTTTAGGTCATTTATGCCAAGAAGATCGAGATAAGTAGATTCCCGGGCAACATCGGGTAATCAGCACGGGGAATCTTAAAATAAAAACGATATATATTTATAATTATTTTTTATTTTACTTATTCATGTAAACATAAGTAGTACATTAAGTTTTGTCTTTCAGCTCATTTATGCCAAGAAGATCGGGATAAGTAGATTCCCGGACAACGCGGGGTAATCAGCACGGTGTATCTAAAAATAATTACGATATAAATGTTTTCCCCTACTTTTTCAAGTAAACATAAAATACATTACTTTACTTTCGTATTTCAGCTCATTTATATCAAGAAGATCAGGATAAGTAGATTCCCGGACAACGCCGGGTAATTAGCACGGGGTATCTAAAAATATAAATGTATAATTATTTTTCCTTTTACTTATTCAACTAAACATAAAAACACATTAATTTTAATTTATTTAGGTGTAGCAGCGCACGCCGGTTATGTATATAAAAAGAAAATCGGTTGACAAACAGAGGAGAAAAAGTACTTAATTGTTTTTTTGTGTCGAAAGTAGGAGAAAAAACTATTTCCAAAATAGTTGTTGATAACACTAAAGCGCGTCAATAGCTACTAAAATCTCTGTTTAATTGACCATAATCGTAATTGAATCAGAAATTTGTATACCTAACAAAAATGTATATTTATGTTGGAGAGTATTATAACTGATGATGGAGGTGACAGTATTTTAAAGTAGCACCCAGCATCGTGAGGAATTTTGGTAGCTACAGTATATAGCGGCTACACATTGAGAAAACCAGCTATAACGGCTGGTGGACCCGACATGCTGACCACATGTCACCCCTACGCTGGTAGGATAATCGTCTACCTCTCTAATGATTAGGGCTGAAAAAGTAGCGGATAGTAACTAATTTCTATACACATTGTTTACAAAACGCGTGTCTTTGTCGGGCGTCCCCCCTATCTGTTCGGAGCGGAGAGTGTGTATGTTCGACTCTCTTCAGTAACATATCTGCCTAAGTGACGTGTGGTTGTATCAGAATGCCGAAACAAAAATTGAGCAAAGATGAGTCCATTCCTGCAAAGCGGACTGTACTAGAAGTCTGTCCCGAGTAGCGTGTGTCAACGTGCAGTTTGTAAACATAGCGGTCTAAGTACGATGCAGCCTAGCTTATAGCCAATACTTTTTTCAGCCCTAGTAATTAACAAATTTACATGTATTAGTGCACTTCTCTACAGTTTAAATGGGAGCTTTGGCGCTGGATTTTAATGCCTCGCAGTTAAAAGAGTAGATACTTATTTTGACATGGTCTTTGTACATCACATGCTTCTCTGGAAGAAATTTAACTCTTGCACCATGGAGATTTTCGATAAACACTGGATTGCACTTAAAAACGGCAGAACTAACTGTTTCCTATGTATTTTATTGATAAAACTAAAACTCGTGAATAGCTGTTAAAATGTGTTGACAAACAGAGGAGAAAATAGTACTTAACTGTTTTGTCTTTGCCTATTTACATATATAGATTATTGTGTAATTTAATACAAATTTGAGTAATTTCTACTTGTTTGTTTTTCTGTTGTTTTATAAACAATATTAAATACATGATATCAATGCATCTTATAGGATACATTTTCCAATTTAAGGGTTAAAGAAATGGTGGAATTCAAATAACTAGGAATAATAATTAGTAAATATCTTCTTTTTATTCTTCTTCTAGCAGGCGATTACAACTTCAGTCATTTTTTGGCCTTCTCACCTATTTTTCTCCATTCAGGATATAGACTTGCCAAATTTTCATTTTCATTTCTCTTATATATTTTATGATGTCATTTTCCCATCTGTTTTTGGGCGTCCAGCTGTTCTCGTACATGTTGCGTTTCCATTCGTTATATTCTTTTTACAAGTGTGTCTTCTTACATTATATTCACATGTCCAAACAAGCGCATCCTTTGAATTAGTAGACATCAATAAAACTAAATACATGTTCAAACATAAAAATACATTATTATATAATGGAAATGCACATTTAATGACAAATGAGGGAAATTTTGAAGAAGTGGCTGAATTCAAATACCTAGAAAAATAATTACAAATACGATGAGAGGCACAAAGAAATTAAACATTGGCTTAATTCTGGAAACGCATGCTATTATGCAGTACAGGAACTTTTGCCATCCCAACTTCTCTAAAAAATATTAAACTGATAATATATAAAACTGTTTTTCTCCTAGTTATATTATATGAATGCGAAACATGGACATAAGGGCGAAGAAAAGATTACGAGTATTTGAGAAAAAAAAAGTTAGGAAAATTTGCAGCAAAGAGAGATAAAGAGACAGATGAATGGAGAAGACTATTTAACAGGTGAGTTACGTACATGATCTTTATAGGAAATCAGATATAATAAGATAGTTAAGTTTCGAATACTGCGATAGGCAGGTCATGTATCACGAATTGGGAATAAAAGAGGGGCGTGGAAGGTTCTTGTAGGAAAACCAGAGGGAAAACGCCTAGTTAGTAGACCAAGAATAACATTAACCATGCTTTGAGGGAAATAGAATATACTCGGAATGACTGGAAAACATTAGCTCAGGATAATGATGTATGGAGAGTTTATGTCCGTGTGGCCATGAACCTATGGGTTATATAGAGGCAGTGAGTTAGTTACCTCATTCCTATTTGTGATTATATTTGAATTCAACCACTTCTTCAAAAATTCTCTTATTTGTCATCAACTGTTCATTTCCATTATACGCCGTGTCCCATTCAAACCTCCCACATTTTAATTAATCATAACTCTCAAAGTATGCGGAATTATGAAATGAGGTTGGTATTAAAAAAACTAAACTCAAAGAATTGTTGTTTTCATTGTTGCAGTTAATTCATCTGTCGCATGTTGGACAATAATGACATAAAACAAAATGCGACTCCTCAGCAACGAGTACAAACTGTTTTCCGGTATGCAGAGATGAAGTCAATAATTACAGTGCAAAGAAATTATCGGAGAGAATATGGAGGAAATGCTCCTGATGGGAAGGCCATTAAGCCATGGGTTGAGAAGTTTCTGGCGACTGGAAGCGTTAAAAAAGAATCAGGAGGTGTTCGTACACGTGTTTCAGAAGAAAAGATTGAAGAAATTAGAGCAGGATTTCAGAGAAGTTCACAAAAATCAATTCGTCAAGCTTCCCGGCAGTTCAATGGACATATTGGACAGAACGTGGCACGAAATCGAATACAGACTTGATATTGTTCGTGCTACTAATGGTGCACGTATAGAGGTGGCAATGTGTGGCAATGAAAATTCTTTGAGTTTCTGTTTCGTTTAATATCGGCCTCATTTCATAATTCCGCATACTTTGTTAGTTATGATTAATTAAAATGCGGGAGATTTGAATGGGACACCCTGTATAATATACTTATAAGGTAGGTTACCTACCAAGGCTATTAGTGTTGTTATGATAATGTAAATATCAAAATAATTATTAGTTCCAAGATTTAAAATGTCGGTTTAGAAGGACTGCTAAGGCCTGTAGCGAGATCAATTTACCTGTATGTAGCAATCATTTTTCATTCGGATATGTAAAAAAGGTAAAGTGATCCCACAACAGGCCTCAGGAGGCCTTTGGGGTAGTAGGAGGTTAAGGCTCCCACTTTTTCTAGAGAATCGGCACTTGATGTCAGCCGGGTTGTCAGCCCTGCGTGACGGCCGCCTTTACCCCAGAACAAGCGTCTGGTACTCATTTCCGTTAGAGGCTGAGTCGACCCCAGGGCCATAGTGCCTGTAGCGAGATCAATTTACCTGTATGTAGCAATAATTTTTCATTCTTAAAATGTCGGTTTAGAAGGACTGCTAAGGCCTGTAGCGAGATCAATTTACCTGTATGTAGCAATCATTTTTCATTCGGATATGTAATTCTAGAAAATAAACAATTCTGTATGGAAATGATAATGTATTCGAGAATGATGTGCTTAAAGATGCCTTCATACAATGTAATGATTTTCATTTGAACCGGTCGATGTAACATGAAACTTTACTCACGCAATGGGCGAGACATCCTTTCCGTGCCTCAGCCTTCTAGAACATCCCTTACTCCATTTTGTGAACATTTCGAAACACTTTTATAGATGTCATTAATGAAAATCAGTCCGACTCTTTTGCAGACATTTCTCGTACTATGACTCATTATTTGAAAATCCACCATGTTACATAAAGATTAAAAAGTTAAAAAAATTATAGCAAGTATGATCATCATCTTCTTCTTCTTCTTCTTCTTCTTCTTCTTCTTCTTCACTTCAAGGTTAAGGCGATTCGCCTGTTCCAAATTCACAATGATTTCTTCTATCTCTTCCTAGGTGTTCCTACATCCCTTAATCCCTTGGTTTATAATGATATGCTATCTTGTTAAAATTTTAATGATTGTAAAACAGTACCTGATATCTCACTCGTCCTCAATAATTTGCAGTGTATTTTTAAAAAAACTTGATGCTATCTTGGGCAATCTTGTTTCTTCTATTCTCTGAACATGCTGTTCCCAGCCGACGCGTTGTTGTTGAATTCTATCATTTATTGAATGTATTTCTAATTCACTTCTTATTTCTTCATTTCTTATGTGGTCCAATTTTTTTGCACCCTTTGGTCCTTCTTAGAAAGGTCATATCTGTACCTTTTATTCTATTAGAACTCCTCTTATTTATTACCCAGGGCTCACTACCGTATAAAAGTACCGGTACCGCCATTTTTTTATAGAACTTCAATCTTGTATCCTTCCTTGTTTTATGTTTTAGTGTTCTATGAATGGTGCCACATATCATTTGAAATTTTTATAATTTATTGTTTATGTCATTTCTTGTTCCATATACAGAAGACAATTCACAACCTAAACAATTAAAATTTAACACTTGTGATAGAGGTTTATTTTCTATTATTATTTTCGACCTAATGGGGCAAGTACGATAGAAGAGCTTTTTTCCAAAAGTCTTAATTTCAAGATTGTTCATTTTTATTTTCTTATGTGAAAATGTTCGTTTTACATCCATGCATCACATCCACGTAGTGTTATGTACAAGATCGTCTTATATACCATTTTAAACCAATCGTGAAATTTATGTTTCTTTCCAAAGTGTCTTCAATCCAAACTGGTTTCATTTCCAAGGCGTCTACCAATCACCTGATTCCCTCAGATCACACGATTCAATATGGCTGCTAACGTAACGCTTCTTGTTTCATATTGGAAACAGCTGCGTTTTTTTATGGATAAATTTGATGAAGGAGTAGTGCATCACGCACAGCAAGAAAAATAAGTCATAAGATGAGATTGGTCGCTTATGATTAGAAAATTTCTCCCAGAAGCTCATTAAATCCAAAAATGGATTTTCTTATAACATATTTACAATGTATTGAAATAACTAGGAGCAAAGTTAAAGAGCGGAAAAAGTTGGCGAAGCAATGAAAACCTTTAATAATAATAATGATATGCCTGTATGGAATTATTTTCTATAAAGGAAAAAAACATGATTTCCCAAGTTCACTATCTCACGGATTTAAGGCACTTCGGAAATCAGCTCTTCAATTAAGAGTCCAGGAGTTGGCAAATATGAGTAATTTTAAATTTTAAGTAAACAATATATATATTTTATTACAAGGCCTGGGATGAACTAGTCATGGGGTTTTAGGAAATTAAGTTTCCCTTGTATATGAAGTCAGGTATAACAAGAACAATTAAGTCCCGTAAACTGTAATGCGCAGGACATGTGACACGTGTGGGGGATGAAAGAGACGAAGGGAAACTTCTTGTAGGAAAACCAGAGAGAAAACGCCCAGATGATAGACCAAGAATGAGGTGGGAGAATAACATTATCTATGATTTGAGGGAAGTAAATTATATAGGGGATGATTGGAAAATATTAGTTCAGGTTAGGCACGCATGGAGAGCTTATGTCCGCGCGGCCATGAACCTGCGGGTTCGATAGAGTCAGTGAGTTACTTAGTGATATTCCTACATATTCAGCACGAAATGTCTGGCCCTTCTTGACGGCTGCCTTTGTCCCCCATAACATACTACACATACTACTGGTACTCATTTCCGTTATAGGCTGAGTTGACCCTAGGACTACGGTGCCGCCATTGGGATTATGCCCGTTTAAAAATCTTCACCATTCGGAACTCGAACCTGCGACCTTCTGACAAATGAGGGATATTTGAAGAAGTGGCTGAATTCAAATGTGGCACGCTATAGCATAGTTGGTAAGGCAATTCGTTAATCCGGAAGAACGAAGCTTCGAGTCATAGTGGACCAACATTTTTAAACTGGCCCAAACAAACCTTCTAGCGATGTCATGGCCCTGGGGTCGTTGGAAATGAGTACATTGGAAATGAGTACCGGATGATTGTTATGGGGGTAAAGGCGGCCGTCAGGCAGTGCTCAAATCTCATGGCGATTGCCTGGAAAGATGGGTGTCTTAACTTCTTACTACACCCCAAGCGCCTCCTGAGGTCTTTAATGGGTTCACTTAACCTTTATCTTATATATTTTTTCATTACATATTTGGCTTTCATTGCTTAATGTCAAATTTAATTGTAACATCGAACTAAACAAAAATAGTCACTGCTATAAAGTAAAAATATTCTCATAAGTAATGCCACGAGTGATTTCCAAATTATCGATAAATTCACGACTCACGAAGTGAGGAGTGAATTTATCTACAGAATTTGGAAATCAAGAGTGGCATTTGTTAGGACTATTTAACGAATAAAATTAAGCTGTTTACTCACAAATCATTGTTTAACTATAGTTATTTTAAAATATTTATATAGTTAATGTAAACGGCGATGTTTGAAAACAAATCAGAAATGTGAGGTTATGTCGATTCACTACTGCTTGATCATATTATTTATTGCCAAATAAGATCGCAATATTGTAAGAGTCCACCCAAGTGGAGAAATAATGAAACACATCAAACTATATATCATAATCAACATTACGGGTTATTCATTTATTTTTTTAGTAAACAACTCAGTAAAATCAAGGAATCTTTTCATTATTTGCTATTTTCAATGTATTTGTTGGAGAAAAATAATGTTTTGACCTGTTCAGAGCATTAAAAAGGAGGAGCTTTCTTTATCACAAAAGCAGGAGCTGATAAAGAGAAATCGATAAAGAGCGAGGTGAAGCACGACTGTCATTGGTTGTAAAACAACATTCATTGAAACGTGATTGGTCATTGACTAGCATTTGTGGCATGAGTTAAATAATAGTCATTAAAATGATTTCTTGTTATAAAAACTGTAAGATGGCAGTGCGGGTGCTTCCGGCTTCTTCTTATGATTTAAGAAATTGCTGATCCTTATTTTCGACTTTTCGTATTCCATTGCGCACGCCCACTACTTTTTGGCTTCGTAAGAAATAATATTTAAAGTGCATTTTGTTGAAATTTAAAATGAGGAATCCGTGCAGCGCTGAGAATGGAAAATCGATAAAAATTATAATAATTTATAATGTTAACAATTGATTTCATTAAAACTGCTAGATTTGAAGATATTTATTGGTTTATTTTCTCTTGTTTAAGACAATGGACAAATAAATAAGAAATACTCTTTATGGTAAGTAATTTTTTTAATATTTGTAAATTTAGGTCTAGTGCGCACGGCTTAATGTTAAATTATTGTAATCAAATTTGATACACTATCAAATTTGGCCAAAAGGGGAAAAAACAGAGGTTTTCCTTAAAAAATAGACGACATTTTAATTCCACCGCTATAAATAAGGATACCTTTAAATAAATAAATAAATATATATATATATATATATATATATATATATGTTTGTTTGTATTGTATGCGCTGTCATACCGTTCACCCTATTGTGATGGGGCTTTTTTGCAAAATGTTCAGGAATTTTTCGGAATGGTCATAGGCTATAGGAGAGTTGTAATACTCAACCCTTTCACCCTTTAGTGAAACAAGTAGATTTTTTGACGCTGTCTAAACCATATCAAATACACAAAAATAATGTCACAGAATTGAATATCTCAACAACAACAAAAAAAACTCTACAAAAAAGTCACCGACACCAAATATTTATCTATAATGGATAACTCACAATAACCATTTTTGTGTTTCATTGATGCCAAGAAAATAGGGATAAGTAGATTCTCGGGCAAGCGTAGTAGCTTACGGCGGGTATTCTTTTACGGATATCTCACAATAACGAATTTTATCTTTCAGCTCATTTATACTAAGAAGATCCGGATAAGTAGATTCCCGGACAACGCCGGGTAATCAGCACGGGGTATCTAAAAATTATTACTATATAATTTTGTTTTCCTTTCACTTATTCAACTAAACATAAAAACAAATTAATTTTCGATCTTCAGCTCATTTATATCAAGAAGATTGGAATAAGTAGATTCCCGGGCAACGCCGAGTAATCGTCACGGGGTATCTAAAAAATAACTTACTTACTTACTTACTCACTGGCACTATCGAACACGTAGGTTCATGGCCGCACGGACATAAGCTCTCCATACATCCCTATCCTGAGCTAATGCTTTCCAATCATTCCCTGTATAATCTACTTCCCTCAAATCATAGTTAATGTTGTTCTCCCACCTCATTTTTGGTCTACCAACTGGGCGTTTTCCTTCTGGCTTTCCTACAAGAAGTTTCCATGCACGTCTTTCATTCCCCATACGCGCAACATGTCCTGCCCATCGCAGTCTATGGGACTTAACTGTTCTTATTATATCTGGCTTCCTATAAAGACCATGTAGTTCATTGTTATGTAGTCTTCTGCATTCACCTGTCTGTTCATCTCTCTTTGGTCCAAAAATTTTCCTAAGAACTTTATTCTCAAATACTCGTAATCTCCTTTCCTCCCTTAAATTAAGAGTCCATGTTTCGCACCCATATAATATAACTGGTAGAATAATAGTTTTATATATTTTCAGCTTAACGTTTTCTGAAAGGAGTTGGGACATCAAGAGTCTCTGCAATGCATAATAGCATGCATTTCCAGAATTGAGCCTATGTTTAATTTCTTTGTGCATCTCATTCCTATTTGTGATTATTGTTCCTAGGTATTTGAATTCAGCCAATTCCTCAAAATTTCCCTCATTTGTCATTACCTGTCCATTTCCATCATATAATGAATTTCTACATGTGACTATACATTTATTTTTACTGATATTTACTTCCAGTCCTAATTTCTTAGTATTACTCAATAGTGTCTGCGTGTTGGCCTTTAGTATCTCCTCGCTATCGGCCTGTAGTACTACATCATCAGCATAAACTAACAGCTTATTAATACCATTGAGTTGTAAGCCTTCCTCATTCTCTAAAGATTTAATGGCATGCTCTAGTACAAAATTAAATAGTAGAGGAGATAGTGCATCTCCTTGCTTCAACCCATTCTGGATTTCAAAAGTGTCTGAAAACTGTTTGCCTACACGCACCCTACTCTTTGTGCCATTTAGACACATTCGTATAAGTCTAACTAACTTTTTAGGAATTCCGAACTCCAGCAGGATACTATATAACTTCTCCCTCTTAATTGGATCATATGCTTTTTTGAAGTCTACATATAGTTGATGTACAGTACCATTATCTAAAAAATAACTATGATATAAATTTATAATTATATTTCCTTGTACTTATTCAACTAAATATAAATACACATTACTTTTCATTTAATTAGGCGCAGCAGGGCACGCCGGGTATTAACTAGTGTGTGTGTGCGTATATGTATATAATGTGTGTATATGTGCATTATTGTGTATGTACCGTAGATGTAGATTTACATATATCCTTTTATTTTTATGTGTTCTTTATGTATGAGTGTACGTGTGTAGCCATTATTTATATATATTTTTATGTTTATCTTTTATTTTGTTCATGAAAAATGCACGTACGGCCAAGCAGGCCCGTATGCAATGTAAATTAAAATGTATTCCTTTTTTTTCGAAATGTCAATACATTCCATTCCATTATATATTTTATTTACATACAGAATTTTAATGTTTACACATCTTTCTGTGCCTAAAGTTTTATTTTTCTTCTCCACTCGTCTCTCTCCATCCAATCCACGTCCTCCAGTTATATTGCTCTCATTCCAGTTCTTATTTCCTGCATCCAGGAGTTTCGAGGTCTTCCTCTCCTCCTTCTTCCAGGTGGACACCATTCCAATGTTTTCCTGGGAAATCTTTCTTCTTGCATTCGTCGTACATGCCCATACCAATTTAATTGCTTATACCGTATATAATCTACTATTGAATAACAAATATTCATTTTTTTCTCTTATGACAGTATTTCTTATTTTGTCTAATTGTGAACATCTTGCTTATACCGTATATAATCTACTATTGAATAACAAATATTCATTTTTTTCTCTTATGACAGTATTTCTTATTTTGTCTAATTGTGAACATCTTGCTGCTCTCCTCAAAAAATCCATTTCCATCGACATAAGTTTTTGTTCTAAGTTTTTGTTGAATTTCCAAACTTCAGCTCCATATGTGACAGTACTTCTCACTATTTAATTATATATATTTGTAACTTATTTTTCCTGTTCCATAATACTCCATTCATCATTGCTGTTATTGCTCTACCTTTATTTATTCTGTTCTTAATATCACTTTCTTGTTTATCCTCTTTATCCCAGATACTCAAATTCTTCACATCCTCTAATATACCTCTTCTCATCTTCTAATATCAAATCTTCCGTTTCGGCTCCACATCCCATATAAAATGTTTTTTCTAAATTTATTTTCAAACCCCAGTTATCGTATTCGTCCAAATAATGTTCTGCACATAAGCTCCATGTATTCATATTCTTGAGGAATTATTTATCTGGTCATCCGCAAATAACAGTGTATATATATATATATATATATATATATATATATATATATATATCCATCCATAGTAATTCTGCCCGAAGGCAGGCCCTTCACTGCAATCATAGCATTTTCATGCTATGCTTGCAGCTTTACTAGGGAATTTTAGGTGTGGTAGCTTCCCGTTGCTTTCCACACCGGTGAAGGATGATGACCATATATATATATATGGTCCACCGCTGTGGTCTCGAGGTAGCGTGCTGCCTTGTCACGCAGCGGGCCCGGGTTCGATCCCCGGTCGGGGCAGTTTTCCTGGGTGAGGTTTTATCGAGGTTTTTCCTCACCCATAAGACAAATGTCAGGAAAACTTTAAGGCCCAAACGGTCCCCGAAATCATATGGCCATCATCCTTATCATTATCATCATCCTTCACCGGTGTGGAAAGCAACGGGAAGCTACTACACCTACAATTCCCTAGTAAAGCTGCAAGCATAGCATGGAAATGCTATGATTGCAGTGAAGGACTTGCCCTCGGGCAGAATTACTATGGATGGATATATATATATATTGTCCACCGCTGTGGTCTCGAGGTAGCGTGCTGGCTTGTCACGCAGCGGGCCCGGGTTCGATTCCCGGTCCGGACAGGCTCCTGGGTGAGGTTTTTTTCGGGGTTTTTCCTCACCTGTAGACAAATGTCAGGAAGCTTAGGGACAACGGTCCCCGAAAATCATCCGGCCACCATCATAATCACCCTTATCATTATCATCATCATCCTTCACCGGTGTGGAAAGCAACGGGAAGCTACCATACCTATAATTCCCTAGTAAAGCTGCAAAGCATAGCATGAAAATGCTATCATTACAGTGAAAGGCCTGCCCTCGGGCAGAATTACTGTGGATATGTGTATATTACAATTATTGATAATTGTGAGTTAGAAATATTCCAACTTAAATTCTACCCCCCTTAAAGATAAAACTTTTGTAAAATTAATAAAAAATAAATCAAGTTATATTGAATCGCACAATAAAATTCTCAATGTAAATGAAACTTCTAACTTTAGTTATTTTTTAAGTATTGATAAAATATGTGCCAGCATATATATATATCATATTGTAGATTTTCGCGGATATACGAGTAAGTATGATAAGGAAGTTTTCTTAGGCTTTCCGCGTCATGAATTCAAGGTTGGCCTTTGGCCATTCATTCCGACGTTTCGACATGATCCCACATGTCATTATGAAGGATAATGATATTATCTTTGGGATAATATATATATATATATATATATATATATATATATATATATGGGATCTTGTCGAAACGTCGGAATCAACCTTGAATCCATGACGCGGTAAACCAAAGAAAACGTTCTTAATCATATATTTATTTATTTACGAAGCCCTATGTGTTATGGTCTTTTTCGGTGCCTATTAAGTAGGACCGATGTAGATTGCAATTTATTATTTGATTTCGTGAGACAAGCACAATACGAATTTACTAAAATATATTGGTAGCAAAATGGTACAAAACAGTTGAATTATGTTCAATTCTAAAGCGCAACGTCATTTTTCAGTTTTTCACTTGAATAAGTGAAGTAGGCAGGCGCAGTAAACAGAAAGCTGTGAAGCACAAAGTAGGCTAAGCTTCATTTCAGTGCACCTGGCTGAATGAAATATGCGGGCAGTGTATGTCACAGGCGTGAGATAAAATCGTCAATAATTTCCCCCTGACCGCCGGTTTAACGATATTTTACGGCAAGGTGTCATCATTTCAAATTGACAGCAACACAGTAGCCTAAATGCTTAGAAAATTCCAATATGCACTAACTTATTTATCATTAAGTACTACCAATTTTATTGAGTAACACTAAGAAATTGGGATTGGAAGTAAACATCAATAAAACTAAATACACTACTCAAAAAAATAGAGGAACACATGTTTAAACGATAGCCATAAAATAAATTTTGAAACAATTTAATGTTTTATCTATTGTAATTATGAATTAAAGATTTATGTAAAATCAGAATAGAAATTCAAACAATGTTTTATTGTACAATATTAAAAAGTAAAGCGATGCCACTACAGACGTCAGGAGGCCCTTGGTGTAGTAAGAGGTTAAGGTTCCCACTTTTCTGGACATTCGGCACTTGATGTTACCCGGGTTGTCAGCCCTGCGTGACGGCCGCCTTTATCCCCAGAACAAGCTTCTGGTACTCATTTCCGTTAGAGGTTAGGTCGACCCCGCCATAGTGCTCCAGAAGGTTTGGGCCAGTTTAAAAATCCTGACCCCACCAGGACTCGAACCCCCGACCTTAACAAGTACGCTACGACGTACGAACAAATTATCATTTGTGACAGAAAACAAAGTGGAAAATTGAGATTTATTATTTTAGGAATCAATATTTCCATGGTTATTTCAACACTCGGTACTTAGTGTGTCCTCTGTGAGCCTGAATGACCGCATTACACCTACGAGGCATCCTTCGCAGAAGCCTTCTTACAGAAACTTGTTAGATGCTCTCCCATTCCTCGGTGAGTGCATTTGAAAGTTCTTCCTGGTTCTGTGACACAGCAGGACGTTTACGAACAAGTTTTTCCAGCTTATCCCACATATGCTCGATCGGATTGAGGTCCGGACTGCATGCAGGGCAGTCCGTCACCCGAACTTGGCATTCTTGCCGGACATCTCTGGTAGCATGTGCTGTATGATATCTAGCATTATCATGCATTAGAAGAAAAAGAAAAAATAGTGTCCATAACATAAGCAAAGGCTACGACATCTTGAAGGATAAAGTCATTAATTTAAACATCAGCATTCATGCGCTGTGGGATAACGAGAAGCTCTGTCCGAGACTCAATCAGTCCAAACAATAACCGAATCACCTCCAAATCTGCCATGTTCAATAATAATAATTGTGGCTGAATCAAAACGTTTACCAAGATTTATTTTGAGTTTTGTATGTGATCACACGTACAAATAATACAAATTGACACTTTAAATAATTAAGGAAATTTTGAAGAAGTGACTGAATTCAAATATCTAGAAATAATACCTAATTACAAATAGGAATGAGATGCACAACAAAATTAAACATAGGCTTAATTCTGGAAACGTATGTTATTATGCATTTCAGGGACTCTTGTCAAAAAACGTAAAACTGAAAATATATATAACTGTTATTCTCCCAGTTATGTTATATGGACGCTTATATTAAGGGAGGAGAAAATATTACGAGTGTTCGAGAATAAAGTTCTTAGGAAAAATTTTGGGCCAATGAGAGATGAAGAGACAGGCGAATGGAGAAGTTTCATAACAGTGAGCTGCATGATCTTTATAAGAAACCATATATAATAAGAACAATCAAGTCTCGTATATTGCGATGGGTAGGACATGTGGCACGAATGGGGAAAGAAAGAAGGACATGGAAGCTTCTTGTAGGAAAACCAGAAGAAAAACGCCCAGTTGGTAGACCAAGAATGAGGTGGGAGAATAACTTAACCATGATTTTAAGGAAGTAGATCATACAGGGATGATTGAAAAACATTAGTTCAGGATAGGGGCATATGAAGAGCGTATGTCTACGCGGCCATGAATCTACAGGTTCGATAGTGTCGGTGAGTTAGTTAGTTAGTTAGGTACAACCAATCTTTCTTACAGTAAGTTACTAGAATATTTTATAATATGAACGCAGTCAATATTTTATTTACAGTGTTCTGCCTTAGGGTAGGTCCTTCGCTGCAATCATAGCACTTTCTTGCTAAGCTTTGTAGCTTTACTAGGGAATTGTAGGTGTGGTAGCTTCCCGTTGTTTTCCACACCTTGGATGGTAATGATGGCCAGAAGATGTTCGGGGACGGTTTGGGCCTCAAAGGTTCCTGACATTTGTCTTAGAAGTAAGGAAAAATTCCGAAAAAACTTCACCCACGAAGCTTGTCCCGGCCTGGAATCAAACCGGGGCCTACTGCGTGACAAGGTAGCATGCCACCTCGAGACCACAGCGGTGGACTACAATCAATATGGTTTTAAAATATTACCCAGGACTTCGTGTTCATTGAGTTTTTTTAAGGAAAAAGCCTTCTCGATGCAGATATTGTGTAAACTAGCGTAATTCCTAACCAAATAGAATTTGTGAAGTTTATTACTTTGTATTAAACCAAGTTTCGTTGTGAGAAAACAAAAATGGTGACAGCATAATTTTGTGGTCACAGGGTACACATACATAAGTCTAATAACATATTTTTTTTACAACAGCTTTTTAAAATTAAAATATATTATTAATATCGGAGATTTGCATTACTTCTGATGTCCACCATAAGAAATTATCTATCACTTAACAACTTTACATTTAAGATAGAGGATGTATTTCTGACACAGTAATCTACAAATTAATAGTATATTACGATAAGAGGTTGGGAAGTGGTTTTTACAGAATCTCGGAAATTAAAATCCTTTTCCTCGATTCTGTAAAACACTTCACAAACGTGCATTGTATATTATTTTTTGCGCGACGTTGTTTTCAAAATAATAAATAATAGTAAAATAATAACATCTTTCTTAGAAATATTTGCGTTCATTATAAACAATTACTAACGTTAACAGTGTGGGCAATGTTTATTAGTTGAAATAACAGGAGGCCGTGAGACCAATTAGCTACAAAATGGCGGCAATTACGCATTTATTGATTTATATTGTTTCAAATATTAATTTAATTTAAAATTCATTGATTTGTTTCGTATAATGTATATTAAAACTAACTTTTGGATATTTAATGTATATACATTATATGCAGTATACATAAAGGGCAGTGGTTTTACTTCCCGCACGCGTGTTTGTAATATGTAATATTACAGAGTGGTTATTTTTATTACCGTACAGTTATTTAGGTTAGCAACCACGAAATGTAGGAAGTTGAACTTTCAATCATGGTCTCCATTGATGTAAGTACGACAAAACGCACTATCGCGCAAAAAAATCATTAAAATCGAACTTATGTATTTTTATTGTAATGCCACATAATTATCCTCTTCATTCCGTCTGCTATATTCAGTAACAATTTGAGTATTCGATCGCACCAGAACCTTCTACTTCACTTTCAAAAACACTCTCTCATTATTTTCCCTGAACAAAATCTGACCATCATAATATATTCGCCATGTTTAATATGAATATGTGCGTGAATTGTGGGTTTCGTCTTAATATTGTGTTGTCTTGGAGGAGATGCAGTCAGATTCAACCCAGGAAGTTACTGTGTGTTTAGAATAGGGAACAGGGTGGCTATTTTAACAGTATTTTCTTGAGATAAATCCTTATATAAAACTGAAGATTGCAACACAGCAGGTACATAGTTGTAAGTTGTAGCCGTCGAAGCCACCCCCTCTTAAAGAAAAAAACAGTTACCACTTGTCACTGAGCTCTTGCAGATCTGTACTATCCTGTGTGAAAGTGTCAACTCTCATATTTACTTTAAAACTAGTTTGCATGCCGTAAAAGAAAAACTATGTATTTTATGTATAGTACATATATTTGGAGAACGTACTGCTAACCTTGCCCCTCCACCCCTCCATAAACAAACAAATACCGTTATTATGAGTTTGGCAACATTTACCCTCTATATACCTAGGGGGACAATGGTGTAGCTCATAAGGTCTGTAGTAGCTTCCTGGGTTGAATTAGAGCTAATTGAGCTGGTTACTCGTTCAAGGAGGACCTCCATGTCCTTGTCAGGTTAAAAAAATATATGTGTGTGATCCATTGCTTAAAATTCCTCTCCCGACAGGTCACGCCACTGTAACTCCCGAGTGGCGAGTGGCATGTAAAAGTACCTATACGGTGAGAGTTTTATACTAGAGTAAGATATCGGAATGGAATTTTGAGATGGAATTATCAAATGAAATTACAATAAACTAATATGTAATACTTATTATATAATTTCAACTGAGATTTATTGAATTTGTTTGATATCGTGTTCACTTTCTGACGTCACTGCAACGTAAATATACACAACAAAGAGTAAAGTGTAAACAATAGAATGACGATAGAGTTTTGTAACATAAAAAGAAAATAAAAATGCAATCTCTAACGGATAAGATGATTTAAAATTTAATTTTACGTAATGTTTTAAGATCTACTGACGTACGCTGTAAATTTTATTCTAATAAAAAAATGTTAAATTTAAAATTCAACGTACTACAATTACAACGCTCTGTTAAAACACCGATTAATGTTATATAAACTTGGAAGAACAATAAATGATGAGTAACAATAGCACATACAAATTATAGGAATAAGAACCTAATTCCATTTTATTAACGCAGTTCAACCTCTCACCGTATGAGTACTGGAAATACTTTCCAACATGTGACACATCTTTACAGGTTATTAATTCATTTCGGATGTCCTATGATGCTAATATGTCAATTATATTTTTTCTTCAACGTTAATTGCTGGTAAATAATACGTTTAAGAAAATGCTAACAGTGGTTCCTTTTTTTTTGTGGTATAATCAAGATGGTACGGACATGTCCAGTGAATGGAAAAGAATCGACTACCAAAATCTGTTTTGGAATGGAAACCTGAGGGAAGACGGAGCAGAGGAAGACCTAAAACCTCCTGAAGTCAGGGAATATGTTTATATATGAAGGAGAAACATCTACAACCAGGATATTGGATGGACCGGCAAAATTGGCTATTAGGAATCGGACAATGTCAAAGACATTAATCAACCGATGATCTATCTATCAATACTACGAACGTTTTTCTATTATATCTCGCAAGCAGACTCTGGTTACATTCGTGCACTATATGTACAATCTGGGAGCCACTTTGTAAAATGAAAGCGATAAAATGAAAGTGATGAAATCGAGGAGAAAAACGACTGTGATTGGTTGTAAATCAAAATTCATTGAAATATGATTGGTCATTGACTCCCATTTGGGACATGAGTTAAATAGTCATAAGTAATGTCACGAGTGAATTTAGAGGATTTGGAAATCAAGAGTGGCATGTGTTAGGACTATTTAACGAATAAAATTAAGCTGTTCACTCACAAATCATAATTTAAATACAGTTTATTTTAAAATATGGATATGTTTAATGTAAAAGGTGATGTTTGAAAACAAATCAGGAATGTGTGGTTATATTTCATTTCTTTATTCACTGCAACTTGATCATATTATTTGTCAAATAGGATCGCAATATTGTAAGAATGCACCCTAGAGGAGAAAAAATTAAATAATCTAATTGTGTATTATAACCAACATTATAGGTTATTAATTTATTTTTTAGTAAACAACTCAGTAAAATCACTATTGAAAACACAATTATTGAACACATAATTACCAAATGTGTGGTTCGAAGGAATCTGTTCATTATTTGCTATATTTAATGTATTTATTGGAGAGTCAGTTACTACAAAATAATGCTCTGACCTGTTCAGAGTATTAAAAAGGAGGAGCTTTCTTTATTACAAAAGCAGGAGCTGGTAAAGAGAATTCGATAAAGAGTGAGGTGAAACACGACTGTCATTGGTTGTAAATCAAAATTCATTGAAACGTGATCGGTCAATGTCTCCTATTTGAGGGCATGAGTTAAATAGTCTATATAAATTGAAAAAAATATTTGTGCATTCCCTTATACTATAGAAGAGTAAATATTTTGTGTCTTTACATCTCTATAAAATTAGAACAATGCAATAAGCTCATGAAATATTTACAAAATTACAAGAATCCTTGAATATGCAAAGAATTATTTATTAACTTCCAACTTCACTAGGTAACTAGGTCATTGCATAAAATCGATATCCTGACTTCCTACATAATAGTTATGTAATTATGCTATTCAAGAACGCCAGTACTGGGAAATCGTTCAGTAGAATCAGCAGTGGAAATGGACAGAAGGCTTACATCTCAATGGTATTCATCAGCCGTTGGAATATTATTAGGCAATAGTGACGTCATACTAAAACCCACCACAAACATTAATAATAATAATAATAATAATAATAAAAAATAATAATACTTTATTTATTCTGGCAGAGTTAAGGCCATAAGGCCCTCTCTTCCACTCAACCAGTACAAATACAAATAAATATTCGACAAATATAGATATACACTATACTAATTATAAACACTTAAAGATACAATAAACGTAACAATGTAAATGTCATGTACAAACAACATTTTATAGGGTAATAACAATAATGATACGATAATATTAATAATAATAATAATAATAATAATAATATAAATATGATACATTATACGGGAAACACCAATTAATATATATATCTTACACTGGATAATAATGAAGTCGAGTTTAGAGCAAATATAAATTTAGATTTCTTTTAAAAAGATGCCAATGTCCGGCAGCCCCTTATTTCTTGTGGTAGGGAATTCCAGTTGCGAGAAGTGGAGATGGTATATGACATGGAGTGATGTGATGTCCTATGTTGCGGTATATTAAGTAAGAGACTATGTTGTGATCTTGTGTTTAAGTTATGGTTTGAGGATAGATACTGGAAACGGGATGATAAATAATTGGGAATCGAGGTATGTAGGATCTTAAATAGGAGAATTAGACAGTGCGATTTTCTTCTCTCTTTTAGATGTAGCCATGACGATATATTAAATAACAGAAGACACATTATTAAATTATATTGTGCACTTAACAATAAATAAGCGAATTTTTTTAAAGAAGTGATTAAATTAAAATGCCTTGGAACAATAAGTCCTAGCCTGAAATAATTTCTTCTCTATCCTAATTCCTTGATATAATTATCTAATATGCCTATATTCGCATTGTTAGGAAACGTTTTGGACCAAAGAGAGGTGAACCGACAGGTGAATGGAGAAGACTGAATAACAGCGAACTACATGGTCTTTATAGGAGTCCAGATATAAGAACAGTTAAGTCTTGTAGACAGCGATGGGCAGGACATGTGGCACGAATGGGGAATGAAAGACGTGCATTCAAGCTTCTTGTAGGGAGACCAGAGGGAAAACGCCCAGTGGGTAAACCAAGAATGAGATGGGAGAATAGCATTAACTATGAATTGAGGGAAGAATAGATTTTTTTAGAATAGAATAGATATATTTAGCCTGGTGGAGTTAAGGCCATGTGGCCTTCTCTTCCACTCACCAGGACAAACATATGTTACATATGAATACAAAAAAAATTACAATAATAGTCATATTAAACAGGATAAACATATGTTACATATGAATACAAAAAAAAATTACAATAATAGTCATATTATACAGGACAAACATATGTTACATATGAACACAAAAAAATTACAATAATAGTCATATTGAACAATTAATTATCTGTCAAATTGAATAATAATGAAAATAATGTCTAATAATACAATGAAACTAAATAGAATTAAAATTAAATTAATGATACAATGAATACAAAAAGGAATAACAGCTCGAATCTACTATACATAAAAAGAAAAGAAAAAAATACAAAGAAACTAATAAACTACAATGAATTATTCTATGCTTTTTATACAAGGCATTAGGTAAATATATTAACAAATCCTAAGTCTATTTTTATTAAATAATGCAAAAACACATTATTAATTCTTAAAAAGTAATATTAGTGAGTTGTTTCTCTTAGTAATTTTATTTTCAATTTGTTTCTGAAAGATGGTAAAGTTTGGCAGTCTCTGACATAGGGTGGAAGTGAATTCCATTTTCTAGCAAGAGAAACTGTAAAAGATTTCGAATAATAGGTAGTATGATGAGGAGGGATATAAAGGACATTGCGCTCAAAGGATTGGGTATCTAACTTATGTGTATCAGAGAGTCTAGTGAAGCGGTGTGATAAATAATAAGGTAATGATGTGTGTAATATGTTATAAAGAAGGCATAGGGAATGGATGGTTCTACGATCTTGTAGACGAAGCCATGACAATGTTCCAGGGATGGTGTAACGTGATCAAATCTACGTATACCACAAATAAAACGTATGCAAGAATTGTGAACACGTTGAAGTCTTTGGGTAAGAACAGTATTTAGGTCAGTAAAAAGAGTATCACAATAATCAAAATGGGGCATTGCAAGTAGATTATCGCAGTGACTCTTGTCGTCCTAACTTCTCTAAAAAGAATCGGGGTGTGGCTGTGTCGTGGACACGGCCGTGTATTTTACGTGAATACGTGTATGTAACGGGTAACATTTTCTTTGAGCGTATTACATGTATGTCATAATAATTACATCATCCACTTTTACATCATTACATCAACCACTTGCATAGGATCGGGTGCCCCAGCTGCAGATATACTGGCGCCGTCGTTGATCCGCCCTCACGCCTTCATTCTTTTACGTTTCCGACACCACTTCACTCTGTGATAAGGTGTTTTATAAGTACCATTGGATTTTTCGTGAGAAGCCCTTTCCAACCGTATACGATCTCTATATTTTGATTTGGCTTTTTTTGACAAGTATAGGCCGACATTGCATTATTTATCTTTTTTTTTTTTACTTTAACACCATATATATTCTCTATAACAGTAGTTTTGTATACGCAATCGATAGATCTTGACGAGAACTGACGACTGAAACTAAAACGAACATCGTAACTTCCCCGAGTCAAAATGTATACAAAACGAAAATTATGTGATGCAGCGAAACGACCTCAAAATGGCGGCGCTTCCCCCTCCGTCGCGCAAAATGCGTCATGGTCCATACTCAACGTAACGAATTATTTTATCCTTTGTCTATTGAGTGGTGAAATTAAGTTTTGGATGTAGATAATAGATATGTAGCTGCAACACCAAATTTATCCCCCGATTTTGTTATCATCAGTTTTCTGGATTGCTTCCCGCTATGGAAGCAAACTTAAAGACGTGTTCACATCAAAACGATCAACCGGGAAATACATAAAAACAATATTCTTTCAGTTATATTACATGGATGTGAAAAATTGTCTCTTACTTTGAGGGAGGAAAAACGATTACAATATTGAGAATAAAGTTCTTAGGAAAATGTTTGGAACAAACAAAGACGAAAAGGTAGATAAATGGAGAGATTATATGACAAAGAGTTGCAAGATCTTTATTGGAAAGTAGATGTAATAAGAACAGTTAAGTCTCGTATGCTGCGATGGATAGGACATGTGGTACGGATATCGAAAGAAAGAAGGGCATGGGAAATTAGTGTAGGAAAACCAAAGAGAAAGCGTACTGTAGAGAGCTCAGCGATGAGAGTTAAAAAATATAATTAAACATGAGTTTAAGGATATTAACTATACAGAAAAGAGTTGCAAAACGTTAACTGAATACAGGGATATATGAGAGTATATCCTGTAGGATATATCAATTAATTTAATTTATTTTATACTAGCTTACCCGTCGCGCGTTGCTGCGAAATCAGAAGAAAGGAAATTTAAGGAAACTCTTTATGGTAACATTCAATTTACATTGTGTCAATTTTATTGAAACTTATTCATTCTCATATCGAAAACAGTTCAATGTGTCGTTTTAATTGAACAGTGTGATTCACAATAAGTATTACAGATTTCTAGGGATTTTAGAGGGGACTTAAAGTCCAGCCGGTGAGTCCCCTGCCCTGACGTTTAGGTTGTAGAGGGGTAAAGGGAGAAACTCGCCCTCTACTGCCAATAAACAAATAGTTGAAGAGTGAGTGGACATCTGCCACAACCAATCACTGCTCTTGACGCCGCTAGTAAGTTTTGAAATTGCTGCGATGTTGTCGTTCTGGATAAACAGAAAGTGTCATGATTTAATATTCCGTGTGGTACATAAAGCGGCACTCCTCACTGAATATCCATTACGGCAACACTGTCGTCAAAACGTCAAGGCGGACACTCAGCGGCTGGGTTATAGTAGATAAAGTTTTGATGAGGAAACATGTCCGGAAACGTACCATTTTGATATAAAATAAGTTTGAAGATCGAAACACATTGTGCTGATATCGTATGTCTTGTGTGTCAAAATAAATATTACAGATTTCTAGGACATCTAGCAGGCAACCAGGGTATTACTAGGGTGTTGAGATAGGTAAATTTTGCTTAGAGACATTTTTATTCAGGATTAATGATATTTTATGAGCCTGACAATCTTCAGAACTTTGAAAAATAAGGCCAGAAAAGACTCTATAATGAAACTATACAAGGCAATTGTAGTGCCTATTATTACTTATGGATCCGAAACACGGACAGTGACAACACAACAATTTGCCAGGATACAAGCTGCTGAAATGAAAGTCCTCAGATCTATAGCAGGATATCAAAGAACAAACAAAACATAACACAGAAATAAGACAACAACTAAAAGTAGAGGAATTAAACACAACAATAGTGAAATACAGAACAAACTGGAAAGAACACTTGGCAAGGATGACTGAGAATAGAATACCAAAAGCAGCATACAGTTATTCACCACGAGGAAGAAGAAGTTTGGGAAGACCAAGGAAAAGATGGAAACGGCAGCCATTTGGAGTCGGAACAAGCCAGTAAATAAGCCTAAACCGTGATGAAGAAGAAGAAGAAGAAGAAAAAGAAGAAGAAAATCTTCAGAATCGGAACGCACGTCCTAAAGTCCCTCCCGAAGGACTTGCTCCTTAGTTTTTCCCTGTTAGTTATTCAACTTCAATTACATATGTGCCTTTAAAAAAATTAAATTACATAACAGACGGCATTAAAAAACAGAGGTCATGTATAGTTACTCATTTGTTCTATTTTTAATTCACTTACTATTGTTAAATCCCAATCATATACAAAAATTAACTTCAATCCAATTTATCAAAATGTATTCTTCATTTAACTCCGCGTCATGTATACGACATGCAGATCAAACAAAAAATATTACATGTAACTTAATAATAAAAAAAAGTAATTCAATTATTCAAACGAATCGAACATCAACCAGACAGAACAACACAATCTGACATGTAGTCAAAGTGGAAATATAACTGATACAATTATAAAAAAAGAAGAATTATTTAAATTACATCAATAATAACAGTCAAAACTTTTATTGAAACGGATAAATCAGTATCAAATTCAATTAAATAGACATGTAACCTGAAAAAAAGCCTGTCATACAGGAACCAGTAAATTAACCGAATTCCTCAGCAATTCGAATGTATGGTCGACTATCCGTTTTACGGAATATTTGAAGGGCTTAATGCAGTAACATGATAAGCCACATTCTGTTAAGAAATGCCATTTATTACAATGATAGCAAATAAATGCATTGAAATATCCAAATAATCATTTGAGTTAAAACATACAGATACACAATGTATTAATGTACGGTTATACAAAACCTTAGCAAGATCTACACTTTGCTAAGACAGTGAGGCATGGACGAGGAAAGGAGAAGAGAGCAGGATAACGTCTAGTGAAATAAGAGTCATAAGATATACAGCAGGATATACCAAAATGGGATCACAAACTCAATGGTTGTATGTTGAAGGAACTGCGTTTAGAACCGGTCATTGAATACATGCATAGATACCAGAACAACTGGATGAATCATTTGAGACGAATAAGTTGATATAGAGTTCCCAAGGTCATGTTTCGTTATTGTCCAACAGGGAAGAGATCTCTGGGCCGTCCAAGGAAACGCTGAATACAAAATTAATCAGTGAGATCGAAACAGGCCTATAGGCCTAAGGCTTGGTTGGATGAAGAAGAAGAAGATGAATTTAAAAAAAATACGGCCCAATTAGTATTTATAATTTTTTGAAACATTAAAATTCTTATAGGGCCTATCTCAGAAATAACATCATGTTATTGCCCTAAGAGCTTCATATATTCTCTGTTGTTAACTCTTAATTGGCGAAATACTAATTTATCTTTGACTTTTCATGAATTAACACTATGAGGCTAGGAGGTCACTCAACCTAACCATCTAAATATAGGCAGCGGCATAATTGAAAGTTTTAAAGATATACATGGAGTAATTTGGAACAAAAATATTACAAAGGAAACTAAAATGAAAATTTATAAGAGCATAATACAGAATATTTTGTCATATGGAAGCGAAACTTGGTCTTTGTCGGAATTACAAAAGAATAAAATTAAAACAGTTGAATTCGATTATTTTAGAAGAAGCCTCCAAAAAGCAAGACAGGATAAAATAAGAAATTAATTCCTTTGGAGAGAAATGAATGTCACCACATCTGTTGTTAAGGGGATTGAAAATCAAACGCTTAAATGGTATGGCCATGTACAAAGAATGGAAAATGAAATATGGCCAAAAAATATATACCAATGGTCACCCCCTGGAAGAAATAAACGTGGCAGGCTAAGATGGAAATGGAAAACCTACGTCAGAACAATAATGGAGGATAGGAATTTGGAAGAGGGCGATTGGAATGATAGAGATAAATGGAAACTGAAGACGGCAAACCTATAAGTGGGGGAAAGCCGAAGAAGAATAAGAAGAAAGAATGCACATAGCTAGGCAGGATAGTCTCCCAGCAAAGTGGACAGATAGCGATGTGACAGTAGGAATAAAAAAAGGCAAGATATGCCTTTGAGCTGCTAAAGCCCTTATGGAAGAGTGCTGCTTACACAATAAAAACTAAATTAAGAATTGTTAACACAAATGTCAAATTCGTGCTCTGTGAGACCTGGAAAGTAACTAAAACCATTATCAATCGACTACACGTTTAAATTAACAGATGTTTGCGAAACATTTTCTAATGAAAACCTGTGGTTAAAAACCAGCTGAACTTATTGGCATAGGAAGTGGGAATGGCTGGGACATACACTTCGCCGACCTCCAGATTACCCCGCCAGAATGGCATTGGACTGGAATCCACAGGGCAGCAGGGGAACCGACAAACCCAATATAACATGGAAACGAACTGTTCTCAAACAAGCTAAAAAGATGAGGAAGACTTGGAATGAGATCAAAGAGTTAGCCAGGTATAGAGTCAGATGGAGAAGTTTTCCGAGAGCCGTATGTTCCACGCAGAAACGATGGGAACTTTAATTAATTGATTGTTTGATTGAACACTAAGAGGTAATATTTAATTTTAGGAAGTGATATTTTGAGATTATTTTAATTAAATTATTTTCAGTCTGGTCATCTTACCTCAATATTAACGTTGATTTGTTCTTGGACATGTTTCAAAACAATTCTGTTTTATCATCAGCTTTTCCATCCACAGGATGGAGCTCACATCGATATCCAGGGTTTGCAACATAAATCTAACCAGTCTGGACAAGCTGACGATAAAACAGAATTGTTTTGAAACATGTCCAAGAACAAATCAACATTAATATTGAGGTAAGATGATCAGACTGAAAATAATTTAACTAAGACGTAAGTTATCATTCATTTAAGAAAAATTGAATCACCTCACCTCATATCCCTCTTCTTATTAGACCGGTTTCGGGATCTAATTAGGTTCCATTCTCAATATTTTCGCACGACCATCGTTATGCTCCCTCTGTTGAGACGGTTCTTCAGGATGACATAACAACGGACGTGAAAATACTGAGGATGGAACTGTTAACGGAAGCGGCTATTCAAGAGGACATAACAACGATCATGTAAAAATATTGAGGATGGAATCTAATTACTTCCCGAAACCGGTCTAATATGAAGAAAGACATGAGGTGATAAAATTTTTCTCAAATAAAAACTAATTTATCTCCCAGTTATGTATCGGACGCAGTGAAAACAAAGAGCGATTTTTTAATTCTGGTTTTAAGGTAAATTCCATTTAAAAAGATCGGATATCGCTAATTATTGGATAAAATCTTCCCTCGTTCTATTTAAATAGTATATACATCGTTTCGTTTCGAAAAAATCGAAAATTGCGCCTGATAGACCTATTTTTATGATTTTATTTTGAGGTGAAATTCTACTCGGAATTGTCCGATACTACTGTTATATGAACACGGCTATAATGTTCTTAAATTATTTCTATATGCCGAATTTGGTTCCAAAAGAATTGCGGCCACTAGAAAGTCAACGGGTATGTATACACACACACACATACATACACATATGGCCTATATATATATATATATATATATATATATATCATCATCATCATCATCCGGTATCATGGCACCTGCCGCCGTCTTCCGGAAACCAAACGCCATTCCTCTCTATCCATCCATTGATCTTCCTCCATTCCTCTGATATTCATAGCTGCTTGTACCCCTTCGATCCGAGTTTTCTTCGGTCTTCCTCTCTTCCTCCTTTCCATTGGGATCCATTCCATAACAATTTTTGGCAATCTTTGCTCTGGCATTCGTTTATATATATATGGACATAACGAGAAGAAGGGACACAGAAACAAAGAAGTATTGAAATGGATACCTCCTGGAAAATGGAAACATAGTAGACCAAAGCCAATGTGGATAAAGGGAATTCAAGACAACATGAAGAAGAGAAATAAGACAGAAGCAGACACGCAAAACCGGGAAGTGTGGAAAAAAATTGTATATTTAGGTTGAGGATACAAAAACAATCCTGAAATAAAATATGTATATATATATATATATATATATATATATATATATATATATACAGTGGAGGAAACTGGTATAAAGCCACTAACTTTTAGTAGTAAAACAACCTGAAATATTTATGCAAATATCGTATGTGTGTCATAGATTACATATAATTATCTTGGACATAATTTCATACAGGTCTCCTCATTTTGTATTTATTATATATGTAAACAATACGTAAAATCTAAGAAAACGCTGTCCTAGGGGTGGAAATCGGTATAAAGCCATGTTAACTTCTGGCTCTTACAGAGACATAAATGTAAACAAAACACTGCAATTACATGGAGACGACGTATCTGTGAGCATCGTTCATCAGTTACAAGTCAGCACTACGTACAATGCCACGTGGAAAGCCTCTATCAAATGAAGAGAAATCAAGAGTTAGTGCCTTCAAGGAGATGGGTATTTCCAATAGACAAATACCTACGAAATTGGGGCTTCAAGATGTGTCATTGATAATTTTGTCAAACTGGGCTCACAATATGGAAAAAACGGGAAATATGGACGGACAAGAAAATTGTCTGAGCGCACTAAACGTCTCATTTTACGTAAAGCAAAAGGTAAGAGTATGTTTTCTTCTCAAATCCAGGCTGATTTGAAGTTGCCAGTAACTGCCAGACGAGTAAGACAAATTCTGTCAGAAGACAAGACCCTAAAATTAAAAAAAAACACACCTGTGAACGATGCACATAAGAAAGTTAGAATGACTTTTGCTGACGAACACATGTCCTGGACCTCAGAATGGAATAAAGTAATGTTCAGTGATGAGAAGAAGTTTAATTAATCTGGACGGGCCTGATGGCCTTCAGTATTACTGGAACGACCTGCGCACTGAAGAACAAGTTAGAATGAGTAGAAACTTCGGTGGTGGAGGCGTTATGATTTGGGCAGCATTCTGCTTTAAAGGAAGATCAAAAATAGCATGGATACGCATCAAGATGAATTCTGAGTCCTACACTGAGGAGCTTCTGGAGTCCTAATTGATACGAATGTATGAGGAATTTGGCGAAGATCTAATTTTTCAGCCAGATAATGCTTCTATTCACGTGTCTGCCAAATCAAAGGAGTGGTTCAGGAAGAAAGAAATACCACTTATGACGTGGCCAGTCAGAAGTCCTGATTTAAATCCGATTGAGAACTTATGGGGGATCCTGGCAAGGCGTGTGTATCGCAAAGGACGGCAGTTTGGGACAGTGACTGAGCAGAAAAATATTATTCAGGAAGAGTGGGCTTCAATCTCAGTGGAAGAAATTAACACCCTCATCAAGTCAATGCCAAAGAGAATCTTCCAAGTAATTAACAACAATGGAGGTTCAACTAAATTTCAGAACTTTTTTGTAAACTTTGCGCTCAGTCTTTTTGGTTTAATCTGTGAAATACACAAAGTGCCTTTATACTAATTTCCACCCATATGTGAGAATGGTTTCAGTTTTCATGTACTTTTTTGGACGGAAATGGATAATTAATTTTGACATTATTTGTGTGTGTTTTATACTCAATCACCTCCTAAGTTAATATAGAAAAATGCCAAAGAAAGAGTAAATAAACTTGTGTTAACACTTTTAACAAGTGCCTTTATACCAATTTCCTCCACTGTGTATATACAGGATCAATGATTATCTGTAAAAATGTTTAAAAAGTAATTTCATCAGAACAATCTCATTAGTTTAATTCCTTGAATTCCCTAAAAGTAAAACTAAATATTAAGGATTTAATAACTCTACCTCTGGATGGTACTTGTGTCCGGAAGGAAGAGGGTTAATGGCTGGTTTATGGCTTGGGGTTGCATCAATGTCGAGTAGATTACATTCTATAGTGTTCTGCATGAGGACAGATCTTTCACTGCAATCATAGCATTTTCATGTTATGTTTTGCAGCTTTCTAGGGAATTATAGGTGTGATAGCTTCCCGTTGCTTTCCACACCGGTGACGGATGATGATCGGATGATTTTCGGGGACCGTTGGGCCTTAAGTTTCCTGACATTTGTCTTACAGTTGAGGAAAACCCCCGAAAAACCAGGAGCCTGTCCCGACCGGGAATCAAACCCGGGTTCGCTGCGTGACAAGGCAACACGCTACCTCGAGACCACAGTGGTAGACTGTCGAGTAGATATAATTGTTAAAACCCAAGAATGCTTTAGCTGTCAGTTATCTGGCAGTGCTACCAGCAAATTCTATCATTTATGGCGTAGGATGAGGGTAAGTACCTGGCTCCTCTCGGTTGAGGCGTGGTAACCTTAACAGAATAGTCCCTGGTCCTCCAGGTTTGGGGTTGGGCGTGGGATTGACAATTTCACCCCGTAAAATACTAACTATTGAGAAGTCCAAAGACAATTAGGTCGGACTGATCAAATCATGACGACCAAACATTCGCACGAATAGAGAGTTCTGGAGGAGAGTTCTTAGGGAGGTAGCGATAATAATAATAATAATAATAATAATAATAATAATAATAATAATAATAATAATAATAATAATAATAATTGATAGATAGATAGATAGATAGATAGATAGATAGATGATAGATAGATAGATAGATAGATAGATAGATAGATAGATAGATAGATAGATAGATAGATAGATAGATAGATAGATAGATAGATAGATAGATAGATAGATAGATAGATAGATAGATAGATAGATAGATAGATAGATAGATAGATAGATAGATAGATAGATAGATAGATAGATAGATAGATAGATAGATAGATAGATAGATAGATAGATAGATAGATAGATAGATAGATAGATAGATAGATAGATAGATAGATAGATAGATAGATAGATAGATAGATAGATAGATAGATAGATAGATAGATAGATAGATAGATAGATAGATAGATAGATTGATCCCCATTCATCACTCTTCAGTACATGAGTGCTCCCCTAGTGAGAAGTTTCATTATCAGACTAAATAAGTTATCTCGTATTTCCCTATAGATGTCAGCGAGTGTCATGTGGTTGGTATATCGCTTCGAGGAGACTCTAATAAGAAACTATGGTATTACTTGGATGGATGAAGGTCTTTCAATTTTTCCCAGAGGTCTTTTTCAGGCTTGAAGTTCATTTACGAGTCCGAAAATCTTTCAACTCTGGACCCACGGCTTAAATTCCCTCCCGGAGGACTTGTTCCTTAGACTTTTCCATCGACCCCGACCGGGTTTGAACCCGTCATCCTCGGGACTGAGGCGAGGAACATGAACACTAGACCACCGCGGTCGACAATAACTATAATAATAATAATAATAATAATAATAATAATAATAATAATAATAATGTGCTATGGTTAATAATAATTATAATAATCATCATATAATTCATTTACTTGGCAGAATTAAGGACTTAAGGCCTTTTGTCTACCTCTCAATTAGGTTATATTGGGTATGGCGCAAAAAATGGACATCCGAATTTCGAGATAATTTGGGTTTTAAAATGAAGCTTAGGAACGTGGAAAATGAAAACATGAAAAAAATTTACGGACCATCCAGACACAAAGCTGTAAAATAATTTATAAAGCACTATTCCCTATATTACCTGAAGTAAGTGGCTGCCATTGTTGTCGTGACGTCAGATTCGATATTCAGACGTTAGTCCAGGGTGAAAACATGTTTGCTACAATGCAGATGCGAAAATAGAATAAATATTTTATTGTAATAAAAGTGCCCTGCTGTATTTCCAAATGCCATATTTCTAAAATTACATAGCAAAGAGTTCGAAATTTAATAAAAATCATATCCTCACTTAGAGTTTCTTAACAAAAAATGGTTTAACTGAATCGATTGTCGATAATAATCGATACGTCTTACTTACTCACTGGCACTATCGAACCCATAGGTTCATGGCCGCGCGGACATAAGCTCTCCATACATCCCTATCCTGAGCTAATGCTTTCCAATCATTCCCTGTATAATCTACTTCCCTCAAATCATAATTAATGTTATTCTCCCACCTCATTCTTGGTCTACCAACTGGGCGTTTTACCCTCTGGTTTTCCTACATTATAGAAATCTATTATGGCAATAACCTAATTTTTTAATAAATTCATGTATTTTGGAATCAGATGCGGGACACTCAAATAACAGATGTGAGATAGTCTGACTGGAGTTTTTGAAAATACAGGTATCTGTGCCTATTTTAAATCGTTCCAAATAATGTCCACATTTACCGTGTCCAATCGTAAATTGTGTTAATACAAAATTTGGTTCTACGTATTTGCACTTTATTGGGTCAAAAACAGTTGGGAAAAATAATGTTCTTGTCAAAGCATCAGTAATACTGTTTAGCACAATATAGAGATGAATGGATGGACTACATCAATAGAATGGATAACGATAAAATTCCGAAACAGATTCTTCGTTACAAACCACTAGGCCGAAGAAATGCAGGAAGACACAGTAAAAGATGGACAGACCATTTCTAGCATGAGATCGGAGCAACACTTACGGTCTAATCCTTGATGCTCATAATGACGATGATAAATCTCTGTTGATTTTCCTAAATTGTTCGTCATTCCATTCCATTCACGCAATTTAACCTCTTCACTTTTCAGGTACTATTTTTTTAACTATAGATCACACACATTGGATGAACAAGGAAATAATTGATATCATAACAGAAAAGAAAAATGCGTATCAAACATATTTAAGTTCCAAGACAGATGAAGATTATCATAAGTAATGCCACGAGTGATTTCCAAATTATCGATAAATTCACGACTCACGAAGTGAGGAGTGAATTTATCTAGAGAATTTGGAAATCAAGAGTGGCATTTGTTAGGACTATTTAACGAATAAAATTAAGCTGTTTACTCACAAATCATTATTTAACTATAGTTATTTTAAAATATTTATATATTTAATGTAAACGGCGATGTTTGAAAACAAATGAGAAACGATAGGTACGCTTCTACTGCTTCTTTTGTTTATCACTGCAACCAGATCATACTATTTATTGCCAAAGGAACGCAATATTGTAAGGAGGAGCTTTCTTTAATTGGTAATCATAACACTGATAAATATTTGGTGAAACACGACTCTGATTGGTTGTAAAACAGAAATCATTGAAACGTGATTGGTCATTGACTCCCATTTGGGGCATGAGTTAAATAGTCAGAGTTATAACATACTTAAAAGAAACGTTAAAGCAGAAGTCAGGAAACATAAAGAAGAAATGTGGAATAGGGTATGTGGAGAAATAGAGCATACAGTAGGCTATACAAAGTCAGCCCAAGCATGGAGGACAATTAAAAGCATGCGAAATGATAATATAGCAATGAAAACATTTCAGGAATATTTTTAAATGCTTTTAACAGAAACTATGACAGGATTTATAGACTATGCTACACTGGATAATGGAACGGGTGACTTAATGGAACCTATAACTGAAGAGGAGAATTGAGAACAGAAGAAAATGGAAAAGCGGCAGGTCCAGGAGGAATAACCATGGAACTAATTAAATATGGTAGTTCAGGAATTATAAGAATTTTAACTATACTTTTTAACCAAGTGATAGAAGGAGATCCTATTCCGGGTGAGTGGAAGTTATCGTATATTAGTGCAATATACAAAAATAAAGGGAATAAAAGAGATCCAGCAAACTATAGAGGGATCAGTGTTATGGCAGCAATTAGTAGAACGTTAAGTACACTTTTTTAAAATTAGATTGGAGGAACTAATACAAAATAAAATATCAGAAGAACAAACAGGTTTTACAGCAGGTAAATCGTGCCTTGATAATATATTTGCGATTAGGCAGATTACAGAAAAGATGTTGGCTCAAGGAAAAGAAGTTCATATGGCATTTATAGATCTGAAAAAGGCATATGACTCTGTACCCATCAACAAGCTTTGGGTGGCAATGGAGAAGTTTGGAATAACCTCTTATGCATTTTATAAAAAGAATGTATGATTGTAGAGCAAGTATTAAGGTGGAAATAGAGTATCCTCAGAATTTTATATAACAAAAGGATTAAGACAAGGATGCGGGATGTCACCAACATTGTTCAAGATATATTTAGAAGGTGTATTAATGAAATGGAATAAGTCATGTAGGGGAATGGGAATCAACATTAATGACCGTTTACTGCAGAATTTATTATTCGCTGATGACCAGATTATAATAGGACAAGATAAAGAAGATATAGAATATATGAGTAGAAAGTTGGTAGATGCATTTGAGGTAGGTAGACTGAAGATAAATTATATCAAAACAGAATATATGGTAATCGAAGGAAATTCAGAATACCTACAAATTAATAATATGATAATTAAACGTGTTGAAGAATTTAAATATCTTGGATCTATAATTGATAAATATGGTACTTGTGAAAAATATATTATTAATAGAGTAAATTGTGCAAGGAAGGCGATTAGATCCCTGAATGGTCTTTTATGGAATAGAAATTTGACCAAAGAAACAAACAAAAAGGGATTATACAGACAATAATAGAAAGTATACTTACATATGGATCAGAAAGCTGGACAATAAATGAAAGGATGCAGAAAAGAATCTTGGCGACAGAAATGGATGGATTACGGAGAAGTATGAGAATATCCAGGCTACAACATATTCGAAAGAAATGGATGCACAAGAAACTGTTATCGAAAGGATAGCAAATAGAGTTTTACAGTTGTATGGACATGTACAACGGATGTCGGAGGACCAGTGGTCTAAACATGTGTTAGATTGGATGGTACCAGGCAGAAGGAAGAGGGGGAGAAGTAGAAGAATATGGTATGAAGGAATATATGATGTCATGATGAAGAGGGGTATGGAAGATGGACAATGGGAAGATAGGAATCTCTGGAAAGCAGGAATCAAAGGCAAACTGCTGTAAAGTGGAAATCCTGTATTAAGTAAGTATCGCACACATACCTTTTTGATCACTCATGGAGACCCACCTCAATGTTACAGCTTCCTCCGAGACAACACAATATTAAGACGAAACACACCATTCACACATACATTCATACTAAACATGGCGAATATAATGATGATTATTATGATGGCCAGATGATGTCCGGGAACATTTTGGGCCTTACAATGTCCTGACATTTGTCTTATAGGTGAGGATAAACTGCAAAAAAAAATACATCACCCAGCAATCTTATCCGGATCGGAGATCGAACACGGTCCCACTGAGTTATGAGGAAGTGACGCTAATAATTAATAATTAATAATAATAATAATAATAATAATGATACGATATTAAATTATACAGTTAATAACAATTATGAATTGTCTACAGTTAATAAGTTATAGCAATTTATTCTTAAAAGATTAACTATAGTGTAGTCTATTATGCTTCTTTGTCCTCTTGCGGACCAAGTGTATTTATGTATATCTCGATGTGGAAAAAAGGCGTTTGTTATCTTAGACACCTTACTTTTTGCAGACGACCAAGTTCTAATATCTAGCGCAGAAGATAGTCTGCGGAAATCACTCTTTCAATTAAATAGTATTATACAAAATTATAATTTCAAAATATCAATAATTAAAACGAGAATCTTAGCTTTAAAGATCAGCTACCGCAAGAGCTAAAATAATTCTGGAGGAGAAACCCGTTGAATAAGTGAACCATTTTAAATACCAGGTTTACAAAATCTCCTATTTTAAAATGGATATATTTTCAACAAACTTAATAAATTTAATTATATATGCGGCACAATTAAGAGAATATTTAAAAATACAAGAAAGGAAACAAACCAAAATTTTATAAAGCTGTGGCAGTCTCCTCACTGTTGTATGGTAGTGAATTTTGGGTTTTAACTAAAAGAGATGAGAAGATCATAGAAGCAGCTGAAATGAGATTTCTGAGAAGTGTGGCCGGCTGCAAACTTCTAGATAAAAGAAGAAGTAAGATGTTAGAAATTGGCTAAATGTTTTAAACTTTTAGATAAAATAAAAGAATCTCGAAAAAACTGGAAAGAACATGTTCAAAGAATGAAAGATGAAAGCATGCCAAAAATTATACTTACTTACAAACCAAAAGGAGACAAGAATGTTGGTAGACCGAAAAAGAGATGGAGTCAACTTTTTGAATGACAATCTATGGGACCGGAACAAGCCACATGGGATTAATCCGCGATTGTTGATTATTATTATTATCATCATCATTATTATTATTATTATTATTATTATTATTATTATTATTATTATTATTATTATTATATTATTAAAACATGAAAATATATAATTTAGAATATAGTCTTTCTTGTGGAAGCAGAAGTAGTAGTAATAATTAACTAACTTATTGTCTTGTCTAACCAGGATTTCCATGGTCATTCACACATAAGCTCTATATACATCCATATTTGATCTAATGTTTTCCATTCATTTCCTGTGAAATTAACCTCCGTCAATAAAATGAACGGGGATTCTATGCCACCATTCTACATAAATTCAATAAAATACGGAAAAAAACACATTTTATTTTTAAAAATGTGAATAATTACCTGAGAGAAATATATATGTTAATTTATTTTCCCAAAAAAAATTGAAATGACTTAAAATGAAGTGAGAAGTTCAGCTCAAAGTAACCTAAAATCACCACATTTGTAATGTAATATGTATTACCGTAAGTCATTGCTCAGATAACGTAGCCAACTTACACACAAAAACCCTCTAACAAACAAGTGAATGGTAAATCAATCTGATATGCACTAACTGGCCTATTTTCTCACCCTAATTTGCCTAAACTAAAACTAACTTGCCCATTTGTCCATACTAACTTGCCCACTAATGTACGTGGGATAGAATCCCCTTATATGTGAGTAAACATGTAAGCAATTGGCTCTAGCGGGAACGTGTGTTATCACATTGGCCAACATGACGCTTGCAGACACTTATTCTCGAATCGAATATTCACAGGTGGCATGGTGGCATAGAATAGTGAAATAATCTTCATTTTGGTCTAGATACTTGATATACTATTCTTACCTTGATAAATGATGCCACGAACAAGTCCTGCTTCTGTCTTGAATAACGGATGCGTAATGCTGACGTTGAACAGATCCGACCACATTTCCGCCGCGGGCTCGGCGTTATCTTTCACTTTTTCACACCACGAATACGTATCATTCTCGTCTTCATACGACGCAAAGTCCACTGAAGATGGAAGCGACATAGACTGATCTGAATCTGATGTCAGAATTATCGTAGGGCTTTCCTCAGACATGTTATGGTCTTGATCATCTTCCAGATCATCCAACAAACTTCCCTGGTGCCAACTTCTCGTAAAATCATCACTTTCTAACATGTCCACGTCATCTTTGCTTCCTGAATTGTAAACGCATTTTTAGGTAGGATACTTTCTTCTTCTGAAGAATCAATGGGATCTGGAAGCCTTGCTCCTGAACTGTACCTTTCTAGAGGGAATTCATCTTCTTCTAGGGTTGGTCTCGTGTTTTCTTGAGTAACATCTTCTCTGTAGTTACTTGAACTAGAAACTACTGTACTTTCCTGATAACTTATATCATCTGGAAACTCCTCTGGCAGCAACTGCCGTGCTGATCGATGTCTCACTATTGGTACTGTCGAAACTGCTTGATGATTCGCAGGAGAATCCAGCATTATAGGTGGACCAGGCGATCTTCCAGGAGCAGGATCTCCAGAATTTCTTCCTCCAGTTCCAGGAACATGTTGGAGTGTCATGCAATTAACATGTATCACCTGCTGACTCAATAACAGTCCGATCATTAGAATTGCTCCAGAAAACATCGGAATCATACCAACTCGAGGATTCATGGATGTTTCTTTCACTTTACAACACTGACATCTGGCACATAATATCGATGTGTTATATTCGATGCATTGTGATGTAATTAGAGATTTTTTTCGAACACATCTTCGGTTTTTACTACAGTTATATACAAAGTTATTGCTATCGTTGTGATTGTTTTCCTTTTTTTCTATACAACTCATCTTAATACCCGGTTCATTCATAATATTCATTTATATTTTCTTACAGTCACAAATACGTCATATAATGTCTCGATCTCCGTGTTCCTAACTCAAAAGCAATTCATATTTTCGTTTTCCATGTAACAGTTGAAACATTTTTATCACAGTTTTATAAACTCTTTTATTAACTAAATACAATGTATCGGTTGGATCATTTTTTATTATTTTTAGAATCTTTTCTAATTTGCTGATAATCTAGACCGCATATCGCTATTTGCTATCAAAGTAGTTTATTTTTAAATAATCCTATGAGTGGCTAAATTTTGAATACACTAAGCAATTTTTATCTAAGTAACAACTCAGTGCAACCTCAAAATGATTTCCGTTGTTGAAGAACATGTGTGATGATCTTTAAGAATTAAAAACAACAAAAGAATAAAATAAAATCTACTTTACGGTACGCATCATTTAGATTTTTTATAAATTTAAATTTTAAACACAAAAAAAGCATCTATTTATTACTCTAAATGATTACTTATTAGTTGACTATTTACTAATTATTAAGCAAAAAATATACAATTGTATTTATATTTCGTGATTTATGTGACACCTCTATTAGAACTTAAGTTTAAAGATTTCCTTGCACGTCCGTGAAACAATATTTTAAGAAACACAGTACTTTTTCTAAGTAAGTCAAAATTATGTATTGTACACATTCTATATGCCCCATTGAATACTTAAAACCACTATCTATAACACTGCACTTCCGTAGATATTTTCACCTGTTGTTTTTTATACACACAACTAAGTAAGTTTAAAAAGAATGTAATTGCACTTGGCCACGAGGACCGTCAGTCCCTAACTACCCCGGTCGGCGTGCTCTGCCCGACTGCTGCTTTCCCCTGCGTGCAAACAGACCTGCGATGTATAGACTCGACCACTACACTCTCCCCAACCCTCTCTCCACACTCCAAATCAATTTTACAGCTATCAAATCTTTACTATTACTTAATAAATAAATAAAAGTTTTTCAAGAGTTGTAAACCGATCACCATCATTCATAACAACCATTAAAAATCACAATTCCACTTGCCACAATGTGCAATTCTCTTCCGACTATAACATTATTCAAAAAAAGAAACTAACAGAAACACCTCTCTAATAGCATTATTTTTTAAAATGATATATATATATATAATTGGTACCTGGTAAGTCAGTCGTTCTCAACTAAATTATTAAATAGTTCCAATATGGAGGCCTTTCAAAACAATGTTTCATCTTCTGCAGTTTAACTGGTACTGATGTTGTTGTATAGGTTTATGTCTGCAGGTGTGTTCTCATTGGGTACAACAATATCAGTACCAGTTAAAATCCAGAAGATGAAACATTGTTTTTGAAAGGCCTCCATATTGGAACTATTTAATAATTTAGTTGAGGACGACTGACTTACCGGGTACCAATTTTATATTTAACATTTTATTACAAAGCCTCAACTGTGTTAATATGAATTTTAATAGGATTATTTTTATTAACCCATACGTCTCGCGTGAGTAGAAGGATGCTCCCTAGCGGGAGATTCTTAACCAAGGTATTTTAATAACAACAAGAATTCATCGTTATCTCATTCAAAAAATTGATTCATTCAAGTCGATGCGACGTTTCAATCTCCGGTTGTGAAATCATTTCCAAGACATTTGACATGGTTGTTTATAATACGTAGTTACCATTACAAAGACAATTTTTTTTACAAATTTAAATGAACAAATTTAAAATTCCAATTTATGATTACAAATAATTTAACAGGGAATCATATGTTTCACAACTTTCATTCAAATATTTTTGTCTATTCAATGTTTTATTTTGTTATTTTTATATAGGCTATTTCTGCTTCAATTTTTGTTGTAAATATTTTTTTTTGTGTAACATTTTTATGTCATCATCCCATTTCATTTAATGATTTTTATTAATTATGTGTTCACTGATTACTCAAAAATTCTGCACCTGGTGTACTGATGTTCTTTTTATGTTTGTCAATTATTTTTCTTAGAAATATTTTTGTTTGGCCTACAGAAGACTTCAAAATTACCAACTGAATTTTGTATATAACATGTGTCAATTTATTACTATCAATTTTATCTTTGCCAGTTTTTATTAAATTTCTTTCAAGGTATTTTAGTTACGTTTATTTACCTGTAGATGTCAATGAGTGACATGTGGTTAGCACATCGCCTCAATGAGACATCTAATAGGCAACTAAGTCAGACACGGTTGTCTGGATACTCAGTGAGCGCACTTCTCTTTGTGTAACGTTTTTTATCCTTTAATTGTATAAACAGGATGAAGTCAGATCACTGGAGTACTATGAATTTTACGTCACCAGAACATTTCTACTACAGTTACGAATTTTGAAATACACAGCATCGAACTGTTTTGTATTTAATAAATAGGATATTCTTGGTGATAAACATGTATTACACAAAGACAATAATAGCCTTAATCACCAATTTAAAAAGTTAAAATAGTCAAGCTTTACTAGAGAATTATAGGTGTGGTAGCTTCCCGTTGCTTTCCACACCGGTGAACGATGATGATAATGATAAGGATGATGATGATGGCCGGATGATTTTCGCGGACCGTTGGGCCCTAAGCATCCTGACATCTGTCTTACAGGTGAGGAAAAACCCCGAAAAAACCTCATCCAGGAGCCTGCCCCGACCGGAAATCGAACCCGGGCCCGCTGCGTCACACAGCTATATATATATAGTTCACCGCTGTGGTCTCGAGGTCGCGTGCTGCCTTGTCACGCAGCGGGCCGGGTTCGATCCCCGGTCGGGACAGTTTTTCTGGGTGAGGTTTTTATCGGGGTTTTTCCTCACCTATAAGACAAATGTCAGGAAAACTTTAAGGCCCAAACGGTCCCCGAAATCATATGGCCATCATCATCATAATCATCGTTATCATTAACATCATCATCCTTCAACGGTGTGGAAAGCAATGGGAAGCTACCACACCTACAATTCCCTAGTAAAGCTGCAAAGCATAGCATGAAAATGCTATGATTGCAGTGAAAGACCTGCCCTCGGGCAGAATTGCTATGGATATATATATATATATATATATATATATTCGTAAGGGTATTTTCGGAGTCTAGTAAGTAAATTTGATGAAGACACGTAGAACTATTAAAAATATTTTCAAGAGAACAACCTCAGTAGCTTCATTCTTTTGAAATTCTCTAAAAAGTTACAAGGTAATGACCCGATCTGTTAAGAGTGCTAAATTTTGTGCATCCCTTGCGCTTATCTCACAGTTTTTCCTTCTCTCAGCAGATATAATACCTACTGTGTGTGTTTACGTGTTCATTGTGTACGGTATATAAAACAGACGCTATGCTCATAATATAAAGAAATAGTATCTGCTGATTTAATGCGCATGATTAGCTTTTTTCTAGTTCCTATGCAACTCACATATAACAATAACCCAATACCTTTCGGGATTAGGGAACAGATAAAGCAAAGTTCAAAACATATTTGTCTATCATGGGTACGTGGGGCATTGCTGGATATCAGGAAACGAACGTGCGGATGTTTTAGCCAAGTCTGCAGCAGATTATATATAATTCACAATATGCATATGATCTCTGCCACTTTTCCTTCCTGAAGTCGCAAATAAAGGAACATATAATAGCAAAATGGAACAACGTGTGGCTCAATGGTGTCACAGACACAACTGTTATTTCCAAATATTTACGACACAATAAAATGCAAACACGTTGTTCCGAATTTTATACTGTCACAGTTCCTCACTGGGCATCTCCAGAGATTTAATATCAGACTAAATGCAAGTTCTAATTGTGGCATTAGTAACCAAAGAGTTGAACATATTATCTTTGATTATCCTTTGTTCTGGAAAGAAAGATTCGAATTATCATGTCTACTGAATAACACCGCCTGTTTAAGTGAATGATGCATTACAGAAGTGCTTATGACAGAAAAGAACTACAGACTTTTTATGTTTTTATAAATAAATTGCATTAAAAAAACTTTAATTTTAGATAATATTATATGATTCACAACTTTTTAACAAACTATAACCCTAATGTATCTTAGGTAAAATAGGGTTTATAAATTTCGGATATTAAATAATGATGATGATGATGATAATAATAATAATAATAATAATAATAATAATAATAATAATAATAATAATAATAATAATAATAATAATAATAATAATATGCAACTCTCAGCCACTATCGAACCTAGATGTTGAAATCAAATATTTTGAAATAATCCCCTATATGTATGTATTTATTGAAATATTGTTAGTCCATATCCTGGTGTGTACATATATATTCAGCAGGGAATTAATGTACATCCATTCTATTCCACATCTCTCTGTTATTCTGATTCCTTGTTCATTTATCCTTGTCAAAACATCATCAATCCACGTTAGTTCTGGCCGTCATTTTAATCTTCTACCAGGTGGCACCTATTCTAGTAAGATATTATTTTTTGAGTACCTGTCTTCTGTCATTCTTTTTAAATGACCATGACATTTTATTTTTTTTTATTAAAGGAATTCACAGTTGAAGTTTAAACAATCATATATACACACACACACACACACACACACACCGCTGTAGTCTCGAGGTAGCGTGCTGCCTTGTCACGCAGCGGGCCCGGGTTCGATTCCCGGTCGGGACAGGCTCCTGGGTGATTTTTTTCGCGGGTTTTTCCTCACCTGCAAGAAAATGTCAGGAAGCTTAGGGCCCAACGGTCCCCGAAAATAATCCGGCTATCATCATTATCTTTATTATCATCATCCTTCACCGGTGTGGAAAGCAACGGGAAGCTACCACACCTATAATTCCCTAGTAAAGCTGCAAAGCATAGCATGAAAATGCTATGATTGCAGTGAAAGACCTGCCTTCGGGCAGAATTACTATAGTATATATATAATATATAATTTTAATTACGGTGTTTCTTATTTTATATCTTGTATAAATTCCAACCGACGCCTCCAAGAATCTATTTGTGCAAAATGTATTTTACTTACTGTTCTACATTTGAATTCAGAATACAAAGAAAAAAGTTACAGAAAGGGGGGAAAATGAGACCATGATAGAAGGCATATTCTACTGTTGCAAGTGCAATAAGTAGTGAAGCGTGAAAAATAACCACTAACTTAAAGAAAAATAACCATTACTATTTAATTCATGCCCCAAATGGGAGTCAATGACCAATCACGTTTAAATGAATTTTGTTTTACAACCAATGACAGTCGTGTTTCATCTCCCTATTTATCGAATTCTATTTACCAAAATAAGAAAGCTCCTGCTTTTTAATATCATGAACAGGTCAGAGCATGACTCTCCAACAAATACATTGAAAATTGCTAGAGCTGAAAAAAAAAGTATCGGTATCTGGATAGTAACTAATTTCTATACACATAGTTTACAAAATGCGTGTCTTTGTCAAGCGTCTCTTCTGTCTGCTCGGAGCGGAGAGTGTGTATGTTCGACTCTCCTCAGTAATAGACCTGTTTACGTGATGCGTGGTTGCATCAGAATGCCGAAACAAAAATTGTGCAAAGATGAGTCCATTCCTTCATAAAGCGGACTGTACTAGAAGTCTGTCCCGAGTAGCGCGTGCCAACGTGTAGTTTGTAAATATAACTAAGTACGATGCAGCCTAGCCTGTATCCCATACTATTTTTCAGCCCTAAATACAGCAAATAATGAACAGATTCCTTCGAATTACACATTTGATACTTGTGCGTTCAATAGTTGTGTTAAACAGTGATCTCACCGAGTTGTTTCCTAAAAAAATTAATTAATAACCTATAATGTTGGTTATAATAGACCGTTTGATGTGTTAAATTTTTTCCCACTAGGATACATTCTTACAACATTGCGACCTTAGTGGGTTATCGCTGATTGCTATCCTATTTGGTAATAAATCATATGATCAAGTTGCAGTGAATAAACACAACCAAACATTTCTGATTTGTTTTCGAACATCGCCGTTTACATTAAATATATAACTCACTGGCACTATCGAATCCGTAGGTTCATGACCGCGCGGACATAAGCTCTCCATATATCCCTATCATGAGTCAATGTTTTCCAATTATACCCTGTATAATCTACTTCCCTCAGATCATAGTTAATGTTTTTCTCCCGCCTCATTATTGGTCATTATTGGGCGTTTTCCCTCTGGTTTTCCTACAAGGAGCTTCCATGCACGTCTTTCATTCCGCATTCGTTCCACATGCCCTGCCCATCGCAGCATACGAGACTTAACTGTTCTCATTATATCTGGCTTTCTATAAAGACCATGTAATTCACTATATAAATATTTTAAAATACCGGTAACTGTATTTAAAAATGTATTTTTGAGTAAACATTTTAATTTTATTCATTAATTTAATTAATAAATATGGATTTTCATCAAGTAAACACCAACTCAATTAATTATTTAATTTTATTCGTTAAATACTTATAACAAATACCACTCTTGATTTCCAAATCATCTAAATAAATTGTAAATAACTCGTGGTACCACTTATAAAAATATGCTATAGAATATATTACACTTCAAAGATGAGAAATTTATTTCAAGAAACTTTTAACTGAACGTACTCAGAATTTTTTGGTACACATGTCAGAAGGTTTAGAAGAAAGAAATTTACAAAAAAATGATTACACTGAGCAACAAAAAAAACTTTTTTTTGTCTCAGAAAGTAAAATATGTGATTCTGATAGTATTTTTTCTCCTGAATTCAAATATAATATCGGTTTTTCTCCATCACGCAAGATTTCCGAGACACAGGAATTTATAATTTCAAACACTTTAATATTTTCTACATTCGTAACTACACAATATTCGAACATTCGGACTCACCTATAAAGTAAGAAATGACGATTTTCTGCTTATATTTTGCCTGTGGAGCATCCCTCTTGATGGTCCAACAATAATCGGCCAGCATATTAGGATTGCATTTGCGTTGATAACTCTTTTCCATAGCTGAAATCATTTTAGTTAGCTCATTTGGTTTTATTGTACAATGATTAAATGGACGAAAAAACGTTTATTAAAAAAATAATTATTTAAATCCATTAATTGAATTTGAAATAAAAAAAGTGTGGGCGATGAAGAAATTCCAAAAACATATTTGAAAACACGATAAAAAACTGCATTTAGTAAAACTATTGGTACACATGATACAAAAATCATATTGACCAGTGTTATATGCTCTGAAGTCATGAGAGTTTTTATTAACTAACTCACTGGCACTATTGAACCCGTAGGTTTATAACCTCTATAACCATCCCTATCTTGAGCTTCTATATAATCTACTTCCCTCAAATCATGGTTAATGTTATTCTCCCGTCTCATTCTTGCTCTATCAACTGTACGTTTTCCATCTGGTTTTCCTACAATTAGCTTCCATGCCTCTTTTTCATTCCCCATTCGTGCCACATCTCCTGTCCATCGCAGTCTACGAGACTTAAGTGTTCTTATATCCGATTTCCTATAAATATCGTGCAGCACAATGTTATGTAGTCTTCTCCATTCGCTGTCTGCTCCTCTCGTTCGTTCAAAAATGTTCCTAAGAACTTTATTCTCAAACACTCGTAATATATTATCCTCTCTTAAAGTAAGTGTACATGTTTCACTTCCATATACTGTAGTACCTGGGAGAATAACAGTTGTTAATCTTTAAAAAATATAACAAAACATGTGAAGTTGGAGATACAGCACTCTCTTCCTCTATTATAAGATAAAACTTCAGTAAGTCCTAGCTTATTTCTTATGGTAGATGTCCCTTGGTCAGGCGTATTGCAAATCTCCGATTTATTGATAATATTTCAACATTTAATATGCTCTCCTGAAAATGTATATTTTCAGATATATATGTATGTCATTATTATTATTATTATTATTATTATTATTATTATTATTATTATTATTATTATTATTAGGATCATATGTTCACATTTACAGTGGTGTTAAAAAGAATGAAAGGGCTTAAAAGAGGGGTTTAAATACTTATCAAGAAGAAATATAAGAGATATATCACTGGGAAGCAATAAATGAAAACATAATTAAAATTAATATATCTCTTTTTGGTATAAAATGCTCTATATTAGGAATATATGGAATTAGTGAGGATGGAAATTATTTAATAAAAGATAGATTTTATAGTACATTAAATTATATTACGGATGAGATCGGGACCTCAAGAGAAATTATATTAGCTGGCGATTTTAACAGCAGAATCGGCAAAGAGATAGACAATGATGTAGTCGGACCATATGGAGAATTGGAGAAAAATGACAATGGTAGAAGATTGATAGGATTTTGTGAACAATATTCACTTAAAATTCTAAATGGATTTTACCAACATCCATCCATCCATAGTAATTCTGCCCAACGGCAGGTCTTTCACTGCAATCATAGCATTTTCATGCTGTGCTTTGCAGCTTTACTAGGGAATTGAAGGTGTGGTAGCTTCCCGTTGCTTTCCACACCGGTGAAGGACGATGATGATGATAAGGATGATGATAATGATGATGGCCATATGATTTCGGGGACCGTTTGGGCCTAAACGTTTTCCTGACATTTGTCTTACAGGTGAGGAAAAACCCCGATAGAAACATCACCCAGAAAAACTGTCCCGAGCGGGTATCGAACCCGGGCCCGCTGCGTGACAAGGCAGCACGCTACCTCGAGACCACAGCGGTGGAATTTACCAACATAGACATATTCATAAGTATACTTGGCACCAAGATACTCTTAATCTACAATCGATAATTGATTTTGTAATAATTAAGAAACATTCAATTTTAAAGACCGAGGATGTAAGGGCATTTAGAAGATTATCATGCTGAAGTGATCACTATTTATTGAATGCAAAAATAATATTTCCATTCCAAAGTAAAAATGACAGGCTAAATAAAACTAAAAATGAAGAGGACAGTTTACATGACTTGTCAACAACTCTATACAACTTGCATTGTTTGGAGAATGAAAGCACATCATTTCTATATAAGAAAAGGTTAGATGATCAGTTACTAATCTCTACGTTTGACAATGATCAGGAAGAATACAAGTATATAATAAAATGTATTCATCAGGCGGCAAAAGAAGCTTTAGGAGAAGCAAATAGAGAAATAAATAAATTCAAATATTTTTGGAATGAGGACTTAGCAAAAGAAATAGCAAACAAAAAAGAAAAATATTTAATGTGGTTGAATACCAAAGAACTGAAAGACAAAATACAATATAAAGAAGCTCAAGCAAAAGTTAGAAAGAAAATTACGGAAGCTAAAAATCAGAACTGGGAACAAAATTGTTTAAAAATGCAAACATGTATTGGAGGAAAACGAAGTTCTGAATCTAGGAGAATTTAAAAAAAAATTGAGAAATAAAAGAAGTGGACAAACAAATGTACAAACAATACCTATGACTGAATGGGAAAATTATTTTAAAACGTTACTATTAGAAAACAGGGCATTTAATTCAGATAACGTTCAAAATATTCCAGAAATAAATGAAGATCAACATATACAATCAGACATAGAGGATATTAAAATGAATGTTCAATCATTAAAAAATAAAAGATCTAGTGGTCCAGGAGGAATTCCAGCAGAACTATTAAAACATGGATCCGACCATTTATTTGAACGACTGAGAAAATTATTTACAAAATTTATAAATGGTGAAAAAGTTCCTGAAGAATGGAAACTAGGATACATTTCGACAATCCATAAAAAAGAAAAAAAGACGAATGTGAAAATTATAGAGGTATAACAGTGACAAGTACTATGAGTAGACTCTATGGACGTATACTAAAATATTATTTGGAAAAAGTCTATAGTGATATGGAATTAGAGGAACAGTCAGGATTTAGAGCATGTCGGTCCACAACCGACAATTTATTTTGCACTACCCAGGTAATAGAAAAGAAAATGCAATTTGGACAATCTTTGCACCTACTATTTGTAGATCTAGAGAAAGCATACGACAATGTCCCTATAGAGAAACTATGGATTGCTTTAAGACGTATGGGAATTAAAACTATAATAATTAAAGCTATACAAAATTTATATGACAATTGCATGTCTAAAATTAAAATTGGCAGCAAATTGTCACATGGTTTTACGATAAATAAAGGTCTTCGTCAAGGTTGTTGTCTATCACCGACTCTGTTTAAAATATATGTACATGAAATAATCAACTTTTATAAGATTCATGATGTGTTCCGTTGAGGTTTATTCAAAATTAATATAAAATTATAGAATATTCACCTGAAAGGTCCGTCTCCTCAACTTAATTATCATTTACAAAATGAAAAAATCACTTTCACCGAAGAAATAGAAGTTAACAACAGCATAAACTACTTAGATTTGTCTATAACCAAAAATCTACACAACAATAAACTAGAAATCGGTATCTACCGGAAACCCACAAACAATGCTCTGGCCATAAACAAAAATTCTACACACCCTTTTCAACAGAAAATTAGTACATTTAATAGCTTAGTCAGTAGAATGTTGAAACTCCCATTAAGCAAAGGCAATTATATCCAAGAACTCAACTACATTAAGTATATGGCAAAAACCAATGGCTATAATGAAGAATTCATAGATAAACTCGTAAAAAAACAAAAAAAGGAAGAACAACATAACCAACATAACTAAACTAGAAAAAGAATCTGACAACAACAAGAAAACATGGATAACACTTACATACACAGGAAAAGAAACGACAAAATTAGCCAATGCACTAAAGAAAGCCGATAAAAACGTAAAAATAGCATACAGAACCAATAACAAATTAAACAACATAATAAACAATAACATTGAAGAAAATAACATTTTCAACAGCAAAGGAGTTTATAAACTGACATGTAAGGACTGCAACAAATTTTATATAGGAAGGACAAACAGGAGTTTTAACATCAGATTCAAAGAACATTTTCGAGACTTCATTCACGCAGAAGGTAAATCAAGCTATGCAAAACACGTCATCCATGAAGGACATCGCATGTTAAATATTGAAAACACCCTAACAGTAATGCACAGAGAAAATAATCCAGCGAAGATAAACGTACTCGAAGAGATGGAAATCATGAAAGCAGCTCACAACGACAGCCTGATAAACGAAAACGAACCAAATACATGCAACCCCCTCTACCAGATCTTCAGTGAAACACCAGTTTTGAATCCTGCCGATGATGGGACAAGTCCCGAAAGCGCTACAGTTAAATGATAATTAAGTTGAGGAGACGGACCTTTCAGGTGAATATTCTATAATTGTACATGAAATATTAAAGAATTGGAGGAGAAAATGTTCAAGCATGGGAATTCCTATTTCAAACAACAAAACTTTATACAACTTACATTTTGCAGATGATCAATAGTTAATTGCACAAGATTATGAAGATTTAGAATATCTGACTAGAAAAGTAATAGAATAATATGAAAAATTGGGTTTAAATTTAAACATGAAAATATATATATATATATTTATCAATTGGTGAACCAGAACAAAACTTAATTTTGGAGACTGGAGAAACAATAAAATCATGTAGTGAGATCACATATTTAGGAATTAAAATAAATAAAAATGGGAGTTATGAAGAGGAAATAAGAAATAGAAATAATAAAGGAAAATTTGCAATTGCTTGCCCCAATGGAATATTGTGGGATAAAAATATAAGTAATACAAAATAAAATGAATATATATCTTACAATTGTTAAAAGAATCATTACTTATGGAGCAGAACTTTGGCCATTAACAACAAAAACAAATAAGTACATTTTGGCAACGGAAATGGATTTTATACGAAGGGCCGCAAGAATTTCAAGAAAAGAAAAAAATTAGAAACACAGTAATAAGGGAGAAAATGAATATTGAAGACACTATTTTAGATTATATTAAAACTCAGCAATTAAGATGGTACGGACATGTCCAGCGAATGGAAGAGGATCGACTACCAAAATCTGTTTTGGAATGGAAACCTGAGGGAAGACGAAGCAGAGGAAGACCTAAAACCTCCTGGAGTCAGGGAATATGTTTATATATGAAGGAGAAACATCTACAACCAGGAGATTGGATGGACCGACAAAATTGGCTATTAGGAATCGGACGATGTCAAAGACATTAATCAACCGATGATCAATCTATCTATCTATCTATCTATCTATCTATCTATCTATTATTATTATTATTATTATTATTATTATTATTATTATTATTATTATTATTATTATTATTATTATTATTATTATAAGTATTATTATTGTTATTATTACCTATATCATGGTATAAAATGTTGTTTGCACATGAAATTTCCATTGCAATATTAAATATATTTGTAATTCTTTATAATTAGTATAGTGTATATATAATGTATATTATCAAATATATACTTATAATTTGTGCTGGTTGAGTGGAAGAGATGGCCTTATGGCCTTAACTCTGCCACAATAAATAATAATAATAATAATAATAATAATAATAATAATAATAATTATTATTATTATTATTATTATTATTATTATTATTATTATTATTATTATTATTATTATTATTATTATTATTATTATTCTACAAGGTTTAGGCTATGCAGCCTGTTCCGGCGAAGTTAAAAGTGGAGTCCATCTTCTACGTGGTCGGCCAACATCTCTTGTTCCTCTGGGATTATACAGGAAGGTTCTTTTTGGTATTCTTTCGTTGTTCATTCTCATTAAGTGTTCTGTCCATTTCTTATTATTTTCCCTGATTTTATCTTCAATTTTATATATATTTAATTCTTCTCGTATAGTTTCATTCCTTATTCTATCCGCTCTTGTGCATCCTTTCAAATTACGTAAAAACAGCATTTCCGCAGTCTGTATCCTGCTTTTATCCCTTGATTTCATTATCCAATTTTCACTTCCATACAACAACAAAGGAACAGCCATTGTTTTATATAATTTAAGTTTCGTATCTTTCCTTCTTTTCCGACCTAAGTTTCTTTTTATGGTTCCACAAATAGCCTGGAATTTATTTACTTTATTTTCTATATCTTTATTTTCTCTATAAGTTATATCACATCCTAAATATTGGAAATATGATATTTGCTCTATTATTTTGTTATCCAGTACAATTTTTGATCTAATTCCATATTTACCAATAAATGCCATTACTTTTGACTTATTTATTGATATTTTACAATTATACATATTGGCTATTAATTTAAATTTATATGCTAACATTTGGAGCTCATTTTCAGATTCTGCTAAAAGTACAACATCGTCAGCGAATAATAAAGCATTTATTTTATCTTTATTATCGATTAATATTCCTTCATTAGTTAAAACCTTCTTCCATTCTTTTAGGATATCGTCCATATAAATATTAAATAATATAGGTGAGAGTGAACACCCTTGTCGTACTCCTTGGTTTATTTGAAAAAATGTATTATTTTTAGTCAGCTGTGGGTCAATACAAATATTTGTTCCATAGTACAAGCTCTTAATGGAGTGGCTTGTGTGCTTAAATGATCCTGAGAGCTATGCCGGCGGTAGCATTGCTGCCGATAGGGTTACCCATGCCGGACTGGTCGAAGGTGATAAGCCAGACGAAATAAGTACCTTGGTCGAAAGAGTGACGATCTTTCACCGTAAAAAATACAACCGTCAAGAAATGCGGACATGGGTTCTACTGGGGTAAAATTTTCCGGAGGTCAAATAGTCCCCCATTCGGTTCTCCGGGCGGGGACTACTTCAGGGAACCCATGCCAAAGGCTCAAACACAGGGACATGTTCCTAGGAACATGGAATGTTAGGACATTATACAATAGCGGGGCACTAGAGATATTAACGCGGGAATTGGATAAATCGCCCTTGGATATAGTCGCTTTACAGGAAGTTAGGTGGCCAGGAGAAGGTAGTCAGGAATCAGGAAGCTTTGCATTATACTATGGGGGTGCAGAAAGACCTGCATTTGGAACGGGTTTTTTAGTCAGAAGGAGGATCCTATCCGCTATCCGAGATATTAAGTTTGTTAGTGATAGGATATCATACATAATTCTAAAGGGTAAACGACATGATTTTATAATTGTAAATGTACATGCCCCCACAGAAGATAAAGATGACAACATCAAGGATGAGTTCTATGAAGAATTAGAATGCTTATTTGATAGCCTTTCACGATATCATATGAAAATTGTCTTAGGAGATTTTAATGCAAAAGTGGGGCAGGAAGATATATTCAAACCAACAATAGGCAAATTCAGTCTTCACGAAGATAGTAACGACAACGGGGTTAGATTAGTCACATTTGCCACATCAAAGAATCTCATTGTTAAGAGCACAACATTTCAGCATAAGGATATTCATAAATACACCTGGACGTCCCCAGATGGAGAAACTCGGAACCAGATAGATCATGTATTAGTGGATAAACGCTGGCACAGTAGCATCATTGATGTTAGATCAGTTAGAGGGACAGACTGCAATTCAGATCATCATCTGGTCAGGGTGAAAATCAGACAACGGCTATCGCTTATGAGAGGAACAAACGCTAAAGATGATTCTGTAAAATATGAATTAAAAAACTTGAAAAATGATGAAATGCGGCAAGAATACCAAATCAAAATTGCTAATAGATTTGAAGTACTGGAATCTTCAGATGACAATGTGGCAAACGAAGAAGAAACGGATATAAATAAAGAATGGGAGGCTATAAGAGATACTATTAAATTGTCAGCATCAGAAAGCATTGGTTGTTTTAAAAAAGAGGCAAAACAAGAAATGGTTTGATGAAGAATGTGCCGACATTGTAAAGAAAAGAAAGCTAAGCAAAAATAAAATGGTTACACGAGCCAAATGGAGGTAAATTTAGAGCATTGGGTAGTGTTAGACGGGAAACCACCAAGTTACTAAAGAGTAAAAGAGGGAATATTTGAGAGAGAAGATTAATGATCTTGAAATGAATGCAAAAAATAGGAACATTAGAGAATTATATCAGGGAATTAGTATAGAGAAGAAAGGGTTTCAGGCTAGAACAAACATAATTCGGAATGAAAATGGGGATATGATTGCAGATTCCAAGAGTATATTAAATAGATGGAAAAGTTATTTTAATCAGCTATTAAATGTACATACAGAACATGACATTGAGGAGGATAAGTTACAGACAGCCGAAATGCTAGTCGCAAGAGCCAAGTGCATTAGAGGTTGAAATGGCAATTGAAAAATTGAAGATGTATACAAGCATCAGGTTCAGATGAGATCCCAGCTGAACTGATAAAATCAGGGGGAGAAAAATTGACGGACAAGATACGCCTGTTTGCTTAGTATGATTTGGGAAAAAGAAGCTCTTCCAGATGAATGGAAGGAATCAATTATCGTACCAATTTATAAGAAAGGAGATAAAACTGATTGCAACAACTATAGGGGCATCTCATTACTTTCAACTTCGTACAAAATTCTAACAAATATATTAGTAAGCAGACTTACTCCCTATATTGATGACATTCTAGGAGATCATCAATGTGCATTTAGAAGAAACAGGTCTACAACAGATCAGATTTTTAGTATAAGACAGATTTTAGAAAAGAAATGGGAATATAATGGTACTGTACATCAACTATACGTAGACTTCCAAAAAGCATATGATTCAATTAAGAGGGAGAAGTTATATAGTATCCTGCTGGAGTTCGGAATTCCCAAAAAGTTAGTTAGACTTATACGAATGTGTCTAAATGGCTCAACGAGTAGGGTGCGTGTAGGCAAACAGTTTTCAGACACTTTTGAAATCCAGAATGGGTTGAAACAAGGAGATGCACTATCTCCTCTACTATTTAATTTTGTACTAGAGCATGCCATTAAATCTTTAGAGAATGAGGAAGGCTTACAACTGAATGGTATTAATAAGCTGTTAGTTTATGCTGATGATGTAGTACTACTGGCCGATAGCGAGGAGATACTAAAGGCCAACACGCACACACTATTGAGTAACACTAAGGAATTAGGACTGGAAGTAAATATCAGTAAAACTAAATATATGGTCACACGTAGAAATACATTATATAATGGAAATGGACAGCTAATGACAAATGAGGGAAATTTTGAGGAATTGGCTGAATTCAAATACCTAGGAACAATAATCACAAATAGGAATGAGATGCACAAAGAAATTAAACATAGGCTCAATTCTGGAAATGCATGCTATTACGCATTGCAGAGACTTTTGATGTCCCAACTCCTTTCAAAAACGTTAAGCTGAAAATATATAAAACTATTATTCTACCAGTTATATTATATGGGTGCGAAACATGGACTCTTACTTTAAGGGAGGAAAGGAGATTACGAGTATTTGAGAATAAAGTTCTTAGGAAAATTTTTGGACCAAAGAGAGATGAACAGACAGGTGAATGGAGAAGACTACATAACAATGAACTACATGGTCTTTATAGGAAGCCAGATATAATAAGAACAGTTAAGTCCCGTAGACTGCGATGGGCAGGACATGTTGCGCGTATGGGGAATGAAAGACGTGCATGGAAACTTCTTGTAGGAAAGCCAGAAGGAAAACGCCCAGTTGGTAGGCCAAGAATGAGGTGGGAGAACAACATTAACTATGATTTGAGGGAAGTAGATTATACAGGGAATGATTGGAAAGCATTAGCTCAGGATAGGGATGTATGGAGAGCTTATGTCCGCGCGGCCATGAACCTACGGGTTCGATAGTGCCAGTGAGTAAGTAAGTAAGTAAGTAAGTACAAGCTCTTAACAGTTTATATAATCTGAATAGGGAGGCCTTATTATTATTATTATTATTATTTTTTTTTTTTTAATATTATTATTATTATTATTATTATTATTATTATTATTATTATTATTATTATTATTATTATTATTATTATTATTATTATTATTAATCGGCCGCGGTGGACTAGTGGTTATGCTCCTTGCCTCAGGTCCCAAGGGTCGCGGGTTCAAACCCGGCCGGTGTAGATGGATTTTTTAGGATGGAAAAATCCAAGGAGCAAGCCCTTCGGGAGGGACTTTAAGCCGTGGGTCCCCAGTCTGAAGATTTTCAGGCTCGTAAAAAATCCTTAAGCCTGAATGAAAAGACCTCTAAACAAAATTTACCGAATTTTCCCGTCCTAGTACTACCTTGGTTTCCTAGATGTCAGTATGAGGCGGAACGCTGACCACGGACCACTCAAAATGACATGTATACGAAAACAAGTGTAACTAAATTAGTATGGTTCAAATTCTTCCCTGTAGGGGAGAGCGCCTAAATCTCTGGAAAGGGAAAACAGAAAACATAGGCTTACAATACAATATAATAATAATAATAATAATAATAATAATAATAATAATAATAATAATAATAATAATAATAATAATAATAATAATACTTACTTACTCACTGGCACTATCAAACCCGAAGGTTCATGCCGCACGGACATAAACTCTCCATACATCCCTATCCTGAGCTAATGCTTTCCAATCATTTCCTGTATAATCTACTTCTCTCAAATCATAGTTAATGTTATTCTCCCACCTCATTCTTGGTCTACCAACTGGGCGTTTTCCCTCTGGATTTTCTACAGAAGCTTCCATGCAAGTCTTTCATTCCCCATACGTGCAACATGCCCTGCCCATCGCAGTCTACGAGACTTAACTGTTCTTATTATATCTGGCTTCCTATAAAGACTACGTAGTTCATTGTTATGTAGTCTTCTCCATTCACCTGTCTGTTCATCTCTCGTTGGTCCAAAAATTTTCCTAAGTACTTTATTCTCAAATACTTGTAATCTCCTTTCTATCTATCTATCTTCAGGTTTTTACAGCTGCTGCCGTCTTCCTGTGCCAAACCTCCAAAGCCTACGGTCTTGGGCATCCTCGATGCTTAGCCCTCTAGCTTGCATTACTGTCTTCATGTTTTCCTTCCATGTTAACCTTGGTCTTCCTCTTTTCTTCTTTCTGTTAGGATGCCATTCATATAGTTGCTTCGGCCATCGCTCATCTTCCATTCTTAAAACATGGCCTAACCACTTTAATTCCTTTCCTTTCCTCTCTTAAAGTAAGAGTCCATGTTTCACACCCATATAATATAACTGGTAGAATAATAGTTTTAATATATTTTCAGTTTAACGTTTTTTGTAAGGAGTTGGGACATCAAAAGTCTCTGCAATGCATAATAGCATGCATTTCCAGAATTGAGCCTATGTTTAATTTCATTGTGCATCTCCACCTTTATATAAATATTTAATTCTATATTCCGTTTAACTAATTTCATATTGTAATCCATCACCATTCCTATTTGTGATTATTGTTCCTAGGTATTTGAATTCAGCCACTTCCTCAAAATTTCCCTCATTTGTCATTAGCTGTCCATTTCCATTATTTAATGAATTTATACGTGTGACCATATATTTAGTTTTATTGATATTTACTTCCAGTCCTAATTTCTTAGTGTTACTCAATAGTGTATGCGTGTTGTCCTTTATTATCTCCTCGCTATCGGCCAACAATACTACATCATCAGCATAACTAACAGCTTATTAATACCATTCAGTTGTAAGCCTTCCTCACTCTCCAAAGATTTAATGGCATGCTCTAGTACAAAATTAAATACTAGAGGAAATAGTGCATCTCCTTGCTTCAACCCATTCTGGATTTCAAAAGTGTCCGAAAACTCTTTGCCTACACGCACCCTACTCTTTGTGCCATTTAGACACATTCGTATAAGTCTAACTAATTTTTTAGGAATTCCGAACTCCAGCAGGATACTATATAACTTCTCCCTCTTAATTGAATCATATGCTTTTTTGAAGTCTACATACAGTTGATGTACAGTACCATTATATTCCCATTTCTTTTCTAAAATCTGTCTTATACTAAAAATCTGATCTGTTGTAGACCTGTTTCTTCTAAATGCACATTGATGATCTCCTAGAATGTCATCAATATAGGGAGTGAGTCTGCTTACTAATATATTTGTTAGAATTTTGTACGAAGTTGAAAGTAATGAGATGCCCCAGTAGTTATTTCAATCAGTTTTATCTCCTTTCTTATAAAATAATAATAATAATAATAATAATAATAATAATTATTATTATTATTATTATTATTATTATTATTATTATTATTATTATTATTATTATTATTATTATTATTATTATTATTATCCTGTAGCCACAATAATCCACTATTTCAATATTTGTTGCCCAACTTAAGTCGCACGGCTAGAAGAGAAAGTGTGTTAGCGCTAGTGTCGCCAAACTACCGCCCTTTGGAAGACAGATTTCCGAAACACATTCAAAAGATCATTACATGGTTCCCGGATTATTCATTTAGTCGACGACTGCTATAGGTGTCGTACCATTTAAAAACACAGTGTTTGCCATCTCTCTATTACCAGCCTCACAGCACAACACAGTGGACAGAAAGTGGCAACATAGCCTACAATGAGGAAAGAAAGGAGGGATAGCTCATACCCCTGTAGTAATATGGTTCCCGGATTATTCATTTGATCAACGACTGCTGCAGGTGTCAGATAACACTGGTCAACATGACTTTTGTTTCATGAGTACCAATAATTGTACTTAATGCAGTTTTTTGTATCGTGTTTTCAAATATATATTCGGAATTTCTCCATCATCCACAGTTTTTTATTTCAATTTCAAGTAATGGATTTAAATAATTATTTTTTTCTCTCTCTTCTTCGGCTTTCCCCCATTTATAGGTTTGCCGTCTTCAGTTTCCATTTATCTCTATCATTCCAATCTCCCTCTTTCAAATTCCTATCATCCATTATAGTTCTGACGTAGGTTTTCCATTTCCATCTTGGTCTGCCACGTTTATTTCTTCCAGGGGGTGACCATTGGTATATATTTTTTTGACCATCTTTCATTTTTCATTCTTTGTACATGGCCATACAATTTAACCGTTTGATTTGCAATCCCCTTAACAACAGATGGGGGGCACGCCGTAGCGTAGTGGTTAAGGCACTGAACTACAAGTCGGAGGGTCGAGGGTTCAAGTCCCGTTGGGGTCAGGATTTTTAAACTGACCCAAACCCTCTGGCGGCACTATGGCCTGGGTCACTATGGCCCTGGGGTCGACTCAGCCTCTAACGGAAATGAGTACCAGACGCTTGTTCTGGGGTAAAGGCGGCCGTCACGCAGGGCTGACAACCCGGCTTGACATAAAGTGCCGATTGTCTAGAAAAAGTGGGAGGCCCTAACCTCCTAACTACTCCCCGCGACCCTATCCTCCTTTCTTTTTTGGAATCACTTTACTTTACTCTTTACTTAAAAACAGCAGATGTGGTGCCATTCATTTCTCTCCAAAGGAATTCATCATGTTCTTATTTTATCCTGTCTTGTTTTTTTTTTTTGAGCCTTCTTCTAAAACAATCAAATTCAACTGTTCTAATTTTATTTTTTTGTACTTTCGTCAAAGACCAAATTTCACTTCCATATGACAAAATATTCTGTATAATGCTCTTATAAATTTCCATTTTAGTTTCCTTTGTGATTACTTATTTAATAAACTTTTTATTTCGTCCATTGTCCATTGCGCGATGATGAGCAAGGGGAACAATTTGATCAGGAGATTTCAGCTATGGAATAGAGGTATCAAGGCAAATGGAATCCTAAAATGCGGCCGATTATTGTTGGACCGGATGCTCCACACGCGAAATATGGCAGAAAATTATAAAAACCTGTATCTTGGAAACCTTGCGTGATGAGAAAATCCGATATCATATTTTGAATTCGGGAGAAAAAAATACTATCAGAATTCACAATATGTTTCTCTTTCTGAGACAAAAAAAAAAGTTGTTTTTTTTTAAATTTTTATTGCTCAACGTAATTTAATAAAGCAACATATTTTTCCCAGCTCGTCCCCTCCCCGGTCAAAATAGCACAATACAGGGGACAGGAAGTGGCAACATAATAATAAATAATAATAATAATAATAATAATAATTTATTGTAAGCCTATGTTTTCCCTTTAACAGAGCATTAGGCGGGGGTCCTCTCCCCCTACAGAGAAAGAATTTGAACCATACTAATTTAAAGGATGTTCTTACACGTGTTTTCGTATAGATGCCATTTTGAGTGGTCCCGTGGTCAGCGTTCCGCCTCATACTGACATATAGGAAACCAAGGTAGTACTAGGACGGGAAAATTCGGTAAATTTTGCTTAGAGGCCTTCTCATTCAGGCTTAGGAATTTTTATGCGGAGCCTGAAAATCTTCAGACTCGGGACCCTACGGCTTAAGAGTCCCTCCCGAAGGAACTTGCTCCTTGGATTTTTTCCGTTCTAAAAAATCAATCGAACCCGGGCCGGATTTGCAACCCGCGACCCTCGGGACCAGAGGCAAGGTGCATAACCACTAGTCCACCGCGGCCGTCTATAATAATAATAATAATAATAATAATAATAATAATAATAATAATAATAATAATAATAATACTGTTTTATTCAGTCTGGCAGAGTTAAGATCATAAGGCATTCTGTTCCATTCAACCACCACAAATATACAAATACATGTTTACGGTATAGATTATCCATATAATGTATTAATTATTATATTTTATATAATAAAAACAATAATAATTATTATTCTTTTATTTCTCAGGATAGGGATATATGGAGAGCTTATGTCCGTGCGGCCATGAACCTACGGGTTCGATAGTGCCAGTGAGTAAGTAAGAGTATATACAGATTTTCAATGTTTATACATCTTTCTGTGCCTAAAGTTTCATTTTCCTTCTCCACTCGTCCCTATCTACCCATTCCTTGTCCTCCAATCCCCTTGTTCTCATTCCAGTTATTATTTCTTGAATCCATGAGTTTCAAGGTTTTCCTTTCTTTCTTCTTCCAGGTGGTCACCATTCCAATGTTTTTCTGGTTAACTTTTCTTCTTGCATTCGTCGTACGTGACCATACCAATTTAATTGTTTATACCTTATACAATCTACTATTTAATATTAATTATTTCGTATGATTTTTTAAAATTTTATAATAGTAATAATAACAATAATATGATAAATTAAACGAGAAACGCCAATTATCATAAGTAATGCCACGAGTGATTTCCAAATTATCGATAAATTCACGACTCACGAAGTGAGGAGTGAATTTATCTAGAGAATTTGGAAATCAAGAGTGGCATTTGTTAGGACTATTTAACGAATAAAATTAAGCTGTTTACTCATCACAAATCATTATTTAACTATAGTTATTTTAAAATATTTATATATTTAATGTAAACGGCGATGTTTGAAAACAAATGAGAAACGATAGGTACGCTTCTACTGCTTCTTTTGTTTATCACTGCAACCAGATCATACTATTTATTGCCAAAGGAACGCAATATTGTAATAATGCTCTCTAGTGGAGAAAAAATGAAACACATCAATCTGTATATTAATTCATTTTTGATGTCGTATGATGTAAATATGACAATTATATTTTTCTCGATTATTACCTGGGAAAAAATACATTTAAGAAAGTGCAAACAGTGGTTCTTTTTTTGGTGGTATAATCAATTGCTACAAATGTTGACATGTAAGCACTATTATATACAATCTGGTAGCCGTATTTGTTATAGGCTCAGTCACTGCAAAATAACGGTCAGACCTGTTCAGAATATTAAAAAGGAGGAGCTTTGTTTAATATATGATAATCCTAACACTGATAAATATTTCGTGAAACACGACTCTGATTGGTTGTAAAACAGAAATCATTGAAACGTGATTGGTCATTGACTCCCATTTGGGGCATGAGTTAAATAGTCAATATAAATCAACATAGTAAGATAAGGAAGAGAATCGACAGAACATTCTTAGCATGTTTTCCTCGTGCATATTTAACTTGGGCGAGTAATACATTGAGATAGATTTGCTGAACTTTCCGGTGAACGTAGCTAAAAAAAAAAAAAAAATTGTAATTTAAATCGCCGCATCACCCCGAGGATCAAAGCCGGACTGTGGTATGTTCAACATGTAATGCCAGAGGTTACATGCCGCAATAAGGTGGTACAAATAGCACGACACAATTCCACCATGTTACACCTGTAAACACACTGATGCTGATTCGAATTAGACTGATTAAGATGGGGTCAAGGTGCAACTGGACATGGATATAACTTGTTCCTACGTATACAGACAGTCCTCCTCCATTCCACAACGCACATCACTCCACGTCATATGAGGCATTTACAAGATAAGGGGTGTAAATTATATTTTTCGCAAAAAAAAAAGTTTGGTGCATAATTACATTCTTGAAGCATAAATGTATTATTTATTTAGTGGAAAAGGTTTATACGTGAATGTGTTAGGAGTAGATTAAAGAATAATTGTTATAATGTTTACTTTTTTTAAAGAATAAGAATAAATTTTATTCACAAATAAATGTTGTACACAGTATTGACACCTGAATGAGCAAGTGCTCGTGCTCGGGTGAAGTTCAGTTACAGAAATAATACATATAGAATAGCCATCCATATTAATTCTGCACTAGGGCAGATCTTTCATTTTCATGCTATGCTTTGCAGCTTTACTAGGGAATTATAGGTGTGGTAGTTTCCCGTTGCTTTTCACACTGGTGAAGGATGATGATGATGGCCGGATGATTTTCGGAGAATGTTGGGCCCTAAGCTTCCTGACATTTGCTTTCAGGTGAGGAAAAAGCCCGAAAAAAACTCACCCAGAAGCCTGTCCTGGCCGGGAATCGAACCCGGGCCCACTCCGTGACAAGGCAACACGCTACCTCGAAACCACAGCGGCAGCGGTGGACATATAGAATATACTTACAATACCCCATTTTGATTATTGAATTACTTTTTTTTGCAGACTTAAATATTATTTTCACTCAAAGACTTCAACGTGCTCATAATTCTTGCGCACGTTTTATCTGTGATATTCGCAAATTTGACCATGTTACACCGTCCCTGGAACAATTATCGTGGCTTCGTCTAAGAGATCGTAGAACTGTCCATTCCCTGTGCCTCCTCTATAAAATACTTCACACATCATCGCCTAATTATTTATCACGCTGCTTCATCAGACTATCCGACACACATAATCTTGACACTCGATCCCATCAGCGCATTGTCCTTTATATACCTCCTCATCCTTATCTTTTACGGTCTCACTTCCCAAAACGTAGAATTCCATTCCGCCCTATGTCAGAGACTGTCAAACTATACCAATCTTCAAAAACAAACTAAAGAATTATTTAATAACAAACTAACTTATACACCTCACTGATAGTATTCTTTTTAACAATTAATAAATTAAATTATTTATGAAAATAATATTAAGATTAACAAATATTTTAATTTGTTTTGTTTTAAATATTGTATAATCGTAAAATTAGTTTTCTATATCTCATTATTTTTTTTTTTTGCTTTTAATATACATTAGACAGGAACAATTTAATATGTCTTGCTTGTACACATTTTATCATTAGTTTTAGTCTTAATTTTAACTAACATTAACTGGTTATATTATAGATCGTAATATAATAGTTTTTTTATCAAATTTTTATTTAATATTAAATATTAGAGTTAATTATGATCGTTATATATTCTGATGTAATATATGTTTGTCCTGGTGAGTGGCAGAGAAGGCCACATGCCTTAACTCCACCAGGCTAAATACGAGAATAATATAAATCTAAAATAAATCTAATAATATACACTACAAAATTTTAGTTAAAGGGAGAGGGAAAACACAAAATATATAAATTTAGGAGCTAGTTTCGAGACATAAAATAAATTCTGACACATAAAAAATTAAGAAATAATATGAGGGAAAATAAAATAAACAAAACAATATAGGAAATATGAATACCAGATGAATAAGGTAATTCAAAACATTTGGAATCAATATAAACAAAACAAATTTAGGAGAAAGTTGCAAAATATGAAAATCACTCTGACACAGAAAGAATAAAAGACTGAGGGTTTTCTTAAACAACTTCAACTTTAAACCTGTTTTTCTCATTTCTGTAAAAACTTGCACTTATTTCTAACCGCCTCATATACTATCCCCATATCCAGGAAACGAAATTACCTAACACCGGACCTTAGGGCCTGCCATACGTTGCCCCTCAAAACCATATTTGCTTTGTTATTAATATTATTATTGTTGTTATATTATTATTATTATTCTTCTTCTTATTATTATTATTATTATTATTATTATTATTATTATTATTATTATTATTATTATTACAAGTGTCAGGAAGCTTAGGGCCCAACGGTCCTCGAAAATCATCCGGCCATTATCATCATCCTTACCATTACCACCATCATCGTTCACCGGTGTGGAAAGCAACGGGAAGCTACCACACCTACACAATTCCCTAGTAAAGCTGTAAAGCACAGTATGAACATGTATGATTGCAGTGAAAGACCTGCCCTCGAGCAGAATTACTATGGACGGAATATTATTATTATTATTATTATTATTATTATTATTATTATTATTATTATTACTATTATTATTATTATTAATTGTTCACCGCTGTGGTCTCGAGGTATCGTGCTGCCTTTTCAACGCAGCAGGCACGGGTTCGATTCCCGGTCGGGATAGGCGCCTGGGTTAGGTTTTTTTCGGTTTTTTCTCACCTGTAAGACAAATGTCAGGGAGCTTAGGGCCCAACGGTCCCCGAAAACCATCCGGCCATCATCATCATCCTTATCATTATCATCATCATCCTTCACCGGTGTGGAAAGCAACGGGAAGCTATCATGCCTATAATTCCCTAGTAAAGCTGCAAAGCATAATATGAAAATGCCATGATTGCAGTGAAAGACCTACCCTCGGGCAGAATTACTATGGATGGAGGATTGTTATTATTATTATTATTATTATTATTATTATTATTATTATTATTATTATTATTCGGCCGCGGTAGACTAGTGGTTATGCTCCTTGCCTCTGGCCCCGAGGGTCATGAGTTCAAACCCAGCCGGGGTCGGTGGATTTTTAGGATGGAAAAATCCAAGGAGCAAGTCCTCCGGGAGGGACTTTAAGCCGTGGGTCCCGAGTCTGAAGATTTTCAGGCTCGTAAAAGATCCTTAAGCCTGAATGAAAAGGCATTAAGCAAAATTTACCGAATTTTCCCGTCCTAGTACTGCCTTGGTTTCCTAGATGTCAGTATGAAGCGGAACGCTGACCACGGACCACTCAAATGACATTTATATGAAAACAAGTATAACTAAATTAGCATGGTTCAAATTCTTCCCTGTAGGGGGAGAGCGTCTAATCTCTAGTAAGGGAAACATGGGCTTACAAGATACAAGAAGATATTATTATTATTTTATTATTATTATTATATTATTATTATTATTATTATTATTATTATTATTATTATTATTATATCTGGCTCTCGCCTCTCAACGAAAGGATCACGAGATCGAGTCTCAGCCACTCCATGTGGGTTCCGTGGTGGACGAAAAGCAACTTGGCAGATTTTTCTCGGGGTTTCTCCCTTTTCCAATTTTCCAAATTTCATTGCACCATTTCTCCGTACTCATTTCATCAATTCCGTTTCATTTAATTCATCCGACCTTCTGATTGTGCGACAGGCGTTGTCCGCCGGCATCCTTGTCGTTCACAGACCTCTATAAATATAGCGGCTTCATCTTATCTCATTCCTCGACCTAAGTTGCACACGAAATTAGGATATTTTTATTATATCGATTTCCAAAAAGATCATGTAGCTTACAGTTATGTAGTTTTCTCCATTTACCTGTCTGTTCGTCCTTCTTTTAACCTTGCTAAGCTCTTTATTTTCAAATAGGCCTAACTAACTAACTCACTGGCACTAACGAACCCCTAGAGTCATGCCGCATAGGCATAAGGTCTCCATACACCTCTATCCTGAGCTTGTGTCTTCCAATCATTCCCTGTATAATATACTCCCCTCAAATCATGGTTAATATTGTTCTCCCACCTCATATTCGGCCTGCTTACTGGACGATTTCCCTCTGATTTTCCTACAAGGAGCTTCCATGTTCCTTTCTCATGCCCCATTCGTTTCACGTATCCTGCCAACACTGTCTAAGAGACTTAACTGTTCTTATTATATCTGGTTTCCCATAAAGATCATGTAGTTCACTGTTATGTACTTATTTACTCACAGGCAATATCGAACCCTTAAGCTCATGGCCGCGCCAAAATAAGCTCTCCATACATCCCTATCCTGAGCTAATGTTTTCCAATCATTCCCTGTATAATCTACTTCTCTCAAATCATAGTTAATGTTATTCTCCCACCTCATTCTTGGTCTACTAACTCGGCGTTTTCCCTCTGGTTTTCCTATAAGAAACCACTTGTAGGAAAACCAGAGGGAAAACGCCCAGTTAATAGACTACGTAGTCCATAAATTTCCCAAAGTATTAGTTTCAATTATTCGTAATCTTTTCTCCTCTCTTAAAGTAAGATTCCATGTTTCGCATCCTTATAATTGGGCGAAAACTGTTATATCCCTTATAGGGCCTATATATATTTTTTTTTTTCAGTTAATGATTTTTATAGAAAAGTTGGGACGAAAATAGTCCCTGCAATGCATAATAGAATGCATTTCCAGAATTGAACCTATATTTAATTTTTCATTGCTCTTCATTTCGATTTTTAATCACTGCTATCTAAATATAGTCGGATCGAACTCGATTAATTTGATTTAGATTATAGTTTGGGGATTGATTAAATACCTTTTTTTTTAATTATTTCTGGACTAACAGTGTTTATGGGTGCACTTTTAGAAGTTTAAGTTTCTTTTCTTTTTACTTATTTTTCGAGAGAATATTAATTCCCACGGTGTTCGTTCATAAGTATTTGAATTCAGTCACTTCTTCAAAATTTCCCTCATTTGTCATAACTATACCCCTTCCATTACATAAATGAAATTGCAGTATATAATAAAACTGCATGAAAGGGGAATTTAAAATTGAAACAGCTGAGTTAGATATGTTTTTATTGTTCTGGTACTAGTTCATGACTCCAACGCAGTTCCAAGGTTGAGAAGCACAAATTACAGGTTGCCGATGGCAGGAGTACAGCACAAGAACGGAGTTGTTACGTCCTGGCTTCAAATTGACGTAAGAAACAACGTCACAGCTTCAAGAACATGGGAATTACGAGTGCAAACACATCGACAATAAATTTCCAGGTAAATAATGTAATTACACATATAAATTAATGTAGTTTAAATATAAATACTTTGTACATGAAGTAAGTAAATGATTGAGATATTTTAAACACGTGTTGGCATGGCACGTTCAACTTTCTTCCACTACTTCCATAGGAATTGGGGTCAACGGACCTCGTGTCCCTAATAAAGTGAATGCATGATATCTTGCTATGAAATATTTCTCAATGCTTGTAATGCTGTCTCGGTGAGCGCGTGGGATCCTAGGTTCGAATCCTGAGTGGTATTGGTGGTGGGCTATACTGGGACTTTACAGATTTTTCACAGGATTCTCCCATTCCCTGAATTCCATCCACTAACACTCTATACTGTCCCGTGCCGTAGCCGAATGGTTAAGGCATGATGCCTTGGCGCAGAGCTACGGGACTTGCGCTGGTTCCAGACTTCAAGGGCGAAGAAATTTTCTCTTGGAATTTCGGCCAGTATGGAACCGGTGCCCGTCCAGCATCGTGAGGCATTTGGGTAGCTACAATGAGTAGCAGCTCCAGGTTGAGAAAACCAGCTATAACGGCTGGGAACCCGACATTTTGACCACATGTCACCCCTATACTGGCTGGATGATTTGTGATTAACACATGGGGATGTGAGGCCAGGACCTGGCTGGTAGACCAAGTGTCTTCTACGCCTGCCGCGCCATGGAGAAAAACAAACATTTTCCATTCCTCTTTCCTGACCTTTTACATAATGTTTTTTCAATAAACATTCCTCTGGCATAGTGAGTAAGTTTATAAAATATAATGTGTATCCGTAGTCTTTTAATTGTATTAATTTCATGTCACCAATCACCTCATCTCATCGTATAATCCACAGACGAAGTGAATGAAAGCAGTAGGTATTTCGTACATGGCTGTTCCTTTATTCTCAGGTAGTATGCCATTGTATCGCTTGCAATTCCCCGTGCCACCCCCCCTTCGTCCCGTCCTTTCATTCTCTTCGTCTGTGGACTATACAGTATCTGATAGCTCACGTATGAATAGTTACTTGATTTGGTATTCACTTCAAATGTTTAATATTAAATCATGTCTAATTGTAGCAAATTAATTGTACAAAATTAATATATAAAACTGTTGTTCTCTCGTTATATTGTACGGATGCGAAACATTGACTCTTACTTTAAGGGAGGAGAAAATGTTGGCCCTACGAGTATTAGAGAATAAGTTCTTAGGATAATTTTTAGACCAAAGAGAGACGAACTCGAAGAGGTGAATGGAGAAGGCAACCTAACAGTGAACTACATAATATTTATAGGAAACCAGATGTAAGAACACTTAAGTCTCGTAGACTGTAATGGACAGGACATGTGGCACGAATGGGGAATGAATAAGGGGCATGGAAGCTTACTGTAGGAAAACCAGAGGGAAAATGCACAGGTGGTAGATAAAGAATGAGGAGGGAGAATAACATTAACCATGATTTGAGGGAAGTAGATTAAACAAGGAATGATTGGAAAACATTAGCTCGGGATAGGGATGTATGAAGATGTTATGTCCGCGCGGTCATGAACCCACGGGTTCCGTAGTTTATTAATATAATTAATTATGTTTTAATGAACAAATTATTCTATATGTAGGGTCTATGTATACACCCTTACGTCCCTCATGGACATATGTTTTCAGCAAGCTTATTTAGTTACGCTTATTTCACATGTCAGTGAGTGACGTGTGATCAGCACATCGCCTCATTTAGACATCTAGTAGGCAACTAAGGTATTACTTGAGAGGTAAATGTCAGTTAAATTTTACTAAGAAGGGAACGGTCAACCATTGAAATTTCTCGCAGAGATTTGTGTGTATCAAGGCCGTGTGCAAAACATTACTGCAAAACACTAAAATTCAGGGTCAAACATCTAATTTAAACTATAGGGAAGTAATATAACTCCTGGCTGAATATATTGAATAACCCTGACAACCTGCGTCCGCCTCCTCTCACTCCACTCCGTTTTAATCAAGCAGGGAATCCATTCCTTCGCACAGTGGGTTGTCATTCCTGGATTCTGGCTTCTATTTTAGTGCCTTGCAGTTAAAAGCGGCAGTTTTTTTTGGACACCGCCTTTGTACATTACATCACTTCTCTGGGAAAAATTTCAAGATACATATCAGAATGAATAGTTCACAGTTCCCTTGTAAGATATACTAATTTAGGCTTGTGGTAATTTTACTAGGCACGAAAATCTTCAGACTCGGGACCCACGGTTTAAAGTCCCTCTCGAAGGAATTGTCCCTTGAAGTTTCCCTTCCTACAAACATATCTACCCCGGTAGTCGGGTTTGAACCCTCGATCCCCGGGGCTAGAAGCAAGGAACATAATAATAATAATAATAATAATAATAATAATAATAATAATAATAATAATAATAATAATAAGTTGAATTTTCTTCCTTTTCAAGCAATAGTTTAACAGAAAATGCTGAATCAATACAAGATCGTCCTTTCCTAAATCCATTTTGACATTCCATAAGGAATTTTTCATCGAATGGAAGATCACAAGATACCCAAACACATGTTAAGATATCAACCTGCAGGAAGAAGTTCAGGACGTCTACTCAAAAGACTTTTGGATTGTGTTTCTCTTGAGGCCGAAACAAATGTCCTAAATTCGTGAATGTACTATGATGATGATAATAATAATAATCATAATCATAATATTAATAATAATATTATAATAATAATAATAATAATAATAATAATAATAATATAATAATAATAATAATAATAATAATGCTTTATTTTAGCTGACAGAGTTAAGACAATAAGGTATTATCTTCCACTCAACCAGCGAATAGTAAAATTATACAAAAATTACAGATTACAATTTAAATATATTATTAAAATACAGACTAAACAAAAGACAATGATCATGTGATGTAATACTAGCTAATACTAACAAAAACATGGAAACATAACCACTAGACCACTGTGCCTAGATAATTAAAATCCATTATCTGTTCTTATTGTATATTATTTATTCATTAATATATGCTACTATAATTTTTGACGGTGACTGCATTTGATTTCTAGATTAGAATTAATATTGTAGACATTGAAAAATATGTAGCATTCATAATTAATCAGTCTAATTTCTCAACCAGCGCAGCGCTGAGAAAACTATTCATTTCTGGCATATCGTCAATATCATAATGTTTACTTCTAAAATGCTGTAATCGATTCCATGCAGAAAGGGCCTCAGTCCGTTTAGCAAATTCCGAAGAGAATGAAGCCATTGACATTCATCGATCCTATCTAATAGAATGATGTAGATGATAAAAGAAAAATCTTAAATGGTTAAGTACAGAAAATTTGACGGACAAAATGGAGTATAAAAAAGCACAAGCAAAGATAAGAAAGAATGTGACAGAAGAAAAGAATAAATATTGGGAAAGAACGTGTCAAAGAATTCAGAGTTATATTGGAGGAAAAAAAGGTGTTTAGAGGCCTGGAGAACTTTGAAAAATTTATGGAAGCCAGTAAACAGTAAAATCAATATTCGGGGAATTTCTTTAAATGAGTGGAAATTATATTTTAGCAAGCTATTGACTGAAGATCGATCAGATTTTTTAAGTGGAATTGTAGAGAAAACTGATGATCAAAACACAACGAATATACATGTAGATATTGAGACAGTAGAAATAGCAATTGACAGTTTAAGAAATGGAACGGTTTGTGGGGAAGGAGGAGTACAGCCAGAATGAATTATATATGGAACAAACAAATTATTATTTTGAGAGATGCATAAATGGAGAAGATGTACCAGTAAAATGGGAAATTGGGTTCATATCAGTCATTTGTAAGAGAGGAAGAAAATATCATCATCATCATCATCATCGGTCACGAATTAGGCCTTTGTACACCTATTTCGGGCCCTTCTAGCAGTTATTTAAGAGGTCTTCCTCGTCGACGATGTCCTTTGGATTTATATTGCATAATAATTTTTGGGTTTCTTGAATTGATGAAGAAGATATGACTGCAATAATTATAGAGGAATCACCGTAGTGAATATTTTAGTCATATACATGCAAAAACCATCAAATACTGTTTGGATAAGGAGAATGAAGTACAGGCAGGCTGTAGGTCCAGGAGATCTACAATTGTTTACACATTAGTGGTAAAACAAAATATTGAAAAGACTAATGCTAACAACCAACACATTAATTTCAATATTGAGGATCTAGAAAAAGCATGGCACCCTACATTTAAAAACGTTGTGGAAAGCATTAGAAAATATGGTCATAAACGAAATAATTATTAATGAAATAAAAAAAACTGTATAAAAATGCAGTATCCGAAATTAAAATTTGCAAATGTGTTTCAGAAGGAATTATAACAAAAGAGCTTCGTCAAGGTTGTAATATATTACCCACATTATGTAAGATATTTATACATAAAGCACTGTCAAACTGGAGTAAAAAATGTTCAGGAATGGGAGTATCGATACGAGATGAATCAACAGATAAATATAGGCCCTATACACTGTAATTTAGGATGACGAGATAATAATTGTCCCAGAATATAATGACATGCAGTTTATGTTTAGAAAATTATTGGACGAATACGATAATTGGAGTTTGAAAATAAATTTAGGAAAAAAATTATATGGGACGTGGAGCAGAAATCAAGGATTTAATATTATAAGAATATTAGAGGATGTGAAAAATTGGAGTATTTGGGAGTAACAGTAGATAAAGAGGATAGACAAGAAAATGGCATTAATCTAATATATAAAAATTAATGCGCGTTTGTTTGTTTGTATGTTTGTTTGTTTGTTCGTATTTTATGCGCGGCCATACCGTTCGTCCTATTTTGATGGGGCTTTTTGCAAAATGTTCAGGAGATTCCTGGGATGAACATAAAAGACAGTTGTGATATTCAACCCCTTCAACCCCTAAAAATCACCCTTTGTTGTGAAAAACTTGAAATAAAGTCCCTATTTTGAGGCTTAAATGGCTTACGCTGCCTAAACCATAACAAATACACCAAATTAATGTGCACAGAATTGAATATCTTAAAAAACTGTACAAAAAAATCCAGGACAGCATATGTTTATCTTTTACCGATAACTCACAATAATCATTTTTGTTTTTTCATTGATGCCAAGAAGATCGGGCTAAGTCGATTCCCGGACAAGCGTGCTCTGCCATACTGTTCATCCGATTGAGATGGGGCTTTTTGAAAAATGTTCAGGAGATTCCGGGGATGAACATAGGCCATAAGAGAGTTGTAATACTCAAACCCTTTACCCCTAAAAATCACTGTTTGTAGTGAAAAACGTGAAATAAAGTTCCCATTTTGACGCTTAAATGGCTTATGTTGCCTAAACCATAACAAATACACCAAATTAATGTACACAGAATTGGATATCGCAAAAAACTCTACAAAAAAGTCCGCGGCAGCATATGTTTATCTTCTACGGATAACTCACAATAACCATTGTTGTCTTTAAAGAATATCGGATTAAGTTAACATTTATTTAGGAGTAGCAGCGCACGCCGGGTATTAGCTAGTAGCAAAATAAAAAAAAGGTAGAACAATTATAGCAATGTCAAATGGTATTCTTGAAACAGGTATATAACCAGAAAAAATAATTTATAAATATATAATTCTATAGTGAGAAGTACTGTTACAAATCGAGCTGAAGCATGGAAACTCAACAAAAACGTATGCCGACGAAAATGGATTTCTTAAAGAGAAGAGCAAGATGTTGAAAATTAGGAAGAAAAAAAAAAGAAAGAAAAATAATATTATATATTCAATAATAAATTGTAAAAGATATAAACAATGAAATTCGTATGGGCAAGATACGACGAATGCAAGAAGAAAGCTTACCCAGAAAAACATTGGAATGGTGTCCACCTGGAAGAAGAAAGAAAGGAAGACCTCGAAACTCGTGGAAGCAAGAAATAAGAACTACTATGAAAACAAGAGGACCACAGCACATGGGGTAGATGGATAGGTTAGAGTGGAGAAAGAAAATTAAAATCTAGGAACAGAAAGATATGTAAACATTCAAAATCTGAATATAAATAAAAAATGTAAATTGGTCTCGGGTTCAAATACCGGTTGAGACGTTAATTTTCCTTTTCATGTAATAATGTATGACATGAAAAGAAAAATAAATTCCTGAACCGGGATTTGAACCCAGGATTTCTAACTTAAGACGTTAGTTAGCTACCATCTGCGCTATCTAGACATCCTAACACCGTTTGCTGGATAGCGCAGGTGGTAACGTAACTAGCGTAACAAGTTAGGAATCCTGGGTTCAAATTCCGGTTCAGGCATTTTTTTTCATGTCAAATGTTTATCTTTTACAGATAACACACAATTGCCATTTTTGTCTTTCATTGATGCCAAGGAGATCGGGATAAGTAGATTCCCGGGCAACCATGTGCTGCCATACCATTCATCCGATTGTCATGGAGCTTTTTGCAGAATGTTCAGGATTTTCCCGGGAAGGTTATAAGAGTGCTTTTAATGGTCAAGTCCTTCACCCTTAAATATCACCTTCTGTAGTGAAAAAACGTGAAAAAAGGTCGCTTTTGTAAGCTTAAATGGCTTATGCTGCCTAAACCATACCATGCACTAAATTATTGTACACAGAATTGAATATCTCAAAAAAAAACTCTATAGAAAATTCCGCGACAGCATATGTTTATCTTTTAAGGATAACTCATAATAACCATTTTTGTATTTCATTGATGCCAAGAAGATCGGGATAAGTATATTTCCGGGCAAGCAGCGCACGGCTGGTACTCTTTTATGGATAACTCAAATTAAACGTATTTTGATTTTCAGGTAATTTATGCAAAGTACTTCGGGATGCGTAGATTCCCGGGCAACGCCGGGTAATCAGCACGGGGTATCTAAAAATAATAACTATATACATTTATATTTATTTTTCCTTTTACTTATTCAACTAAATGCAAAAACACATGATCATTTATTTAGGTGTAGCAGCGCACGCCGGGTATTAGCTAGTCGGTTATAAAAATATTAGTAAAGGAAGAACGTTTATTTTTATTTAATTATTCTCAATTATTATATTCAACAAGTTTCATTCTCAAAAAATCAGCCATTTCAAATCCAACCATTAGAATTGAGGATTTACCTAAAACCCGAAATTAATAAACGCTCTTTGTATTCACTGCGGACCAACATTTTTAAATATGTGGCATCAGAAACTGAGTTTCTCCAATTTAACAAAATTAATATATATTCCGTAAACAAAAAAAAAAGTACTGTAAATTCGACTTGCTGAGAAATTCAGTTAGTTGACGCAGTTCCTGTGCGACGGACTTTTGTTTTCATGAAATTAAGATTCCTGTATGTAAGCGTGCATTGCATATTTTCGCAATAAAAGGACTTCAGACCGGCTTCATCTATGACTATTTAACTCATGTCCCTAATGGGAGTCAATGACCAATCACATTACGATGAATTTTGATTTGCAACCAATCACAGTCGTTTTTCACCTCGATTTTATCAATTTTATTTTATTCCTTCAGAATCAAGCTCCTCCTTTTAAACATTCTCAATAGATCAGAACATTATTTTGCACTTTCTGACTCTAAGAAATGCGTTGAATATAACAATTTATATATTAAGATTTTTTTTTTGTCTAATGTCACCAGGTTATCTTTTATGACATTTCTGACTTTCTCCCCTGGCATTGGCGGAATTATAATCCATTTCTTAGGTTGGGGCCCTGAAAACGGAGTTACGTTACCCCGATGATATGATGGATGATAAATGATAATGAAGCGCCAGGAGAGTTCTTAACCTAAACCTAACCTAAAATTCCAGATCATGGGCAACCAAAGGAATAATTCCCTTTAAGAAAAAATCCCTATGGTCTTACCGGGAATCGAACCCGGGACCTCATGAACAGTAGTCAGTAACGCTGGCCACTAAGCCCATGAGGCTGATATATATATATATATATATATATATATATACACAATTATAACATATATATATATATATATATATATATATATATATTTATTTATTTATTTATTTATTTATTAAGATGTAAGAATTTCTAGAATGCGTGTGGCTACCATTGCACGAAGGCTACCATTGCGGGATATAATATAAAAAACATTAGCAATTGATTATACCACAAAAAAAAAGAAACCCTGTTTTCACTTTCTTAAACGTGTTATTTTCCAGGTATTTACGTTCCGGAAAAATATATTTGACATATTCGCATCATAGGACATCAGAAATTAATAACTATAATGTTGATTATAAGCATTAGCTCAGGATAGGGATGTATGGTGAGCTTATGTCCGCGCGGTCATGAACCTACGGGTTCGATAGTGCCAGTGAGTAAGTAAGTAATGTTGATTATAAACAGTTTTATGTGTTTCATTTTTTCTCCATTAGGGTGCATTCTTACAATATTGCGATCCTTATGATCTGGTTGCAGTGATAAACAAGTGAAACATAACAAACGTTTCTCATTTGTTTTTAAATATCGCCGTTTACATTAAATATATAAATATTTTAAAATACTCGTAACTATATTTAAATAATGATTTCTGAGTAAACAGCTTAAATTTATTCGTTAAATAGTCCTAGCAAATGCCACTCTTGATTCCCAAATTCTCTAGATAAATTCACTCCTCACTTCGTGACATCGTGAATGTATCAATAATTTGGAAATCACTCGTGATATTACTTATAAGTAATCTATGAACAGTATCCAAAAAAGAAACACATACACAAACACAAAATATCAATTTGATAACAAACAGAATGAGGCCACATCTACCTGAACCAAATTATATGCGTTTGTGTACTGGTTTCAAATATAATAGCAATAATAATCATTATACGTTTTCAGTTTATTTTTTATAGAAACGTTGGGATCACAAGAGTCCCTGTAATACGTAATGCAAGCTATTACATATTACAGGAACTCTTGTTATCCCAACTTTTCTAAAAAAATATTAAACTGAAAATATATAAAACTGTTATTCTTCCAGTTATGAAATATGGGTGCGAAACATGTACTCTTGTTTGCCTCTGTTTTATAATGCATTCGTGCCATATATCCTGTAGATCACAGTCTACGATACTTTGATTGACTGATTGATTCCCGTTCGTCCCACTACGAGGACATGGGTACTTTCCTAGTAGGTAGTTTCTTAACAGGACGAACTTAGTGACGCTTATTTCCCTACAAATATCATTAATGATATGTGATCAGCACACCGACCCAATAAGATATCTATTTCCAGGTTTAAGTTTCTTTTACGAGGCTCAAAATATCTAGACTCGGGACCCAGGGCTTAAAGTCTCTCCCGGATGACATGTTCATTGCATTTTTACATCCTAAAAATATCAATCGACCCCGACCGGGTTTTACCTGTTATTATTAGATGTTGTTTCCCAAAAAAATCATGTATCTCACTTCTTCTTCTTCTTCACTTCACGGACTAGGCAAATAGACTGCTCCGCCTCACACTTGTTCTGTAAATCTTTTCACTGGCCTTCCTACATTCCTTGAACCTCTTGGCTTGTAGTTAAATGCTGTTTTTGGTAATATTCTTACATTCATTCTTTCTACATGTCTTTACCACTTACTCTATGTTCCTTGATTTTATCATTCAGTGGATATATATTTAACTCTGTTCTTATATGTTAATTCTTTATCCGGTCCAATCTTGTGCAGCCTTTTGTTCTTCTAAGGAAGTTCATTTCTACGCTTTGTATTCTGCTATGTAATTTTTTCGTTATTATTCAAGTTTCACTCCCATAAAGTAATGCAGGAACTGCCAATGTTTTATAAAACTTCAAACTAGTATCTCTTCTTGTTTTGTTCTTTAATGTTTTATGTATAGTTCCGCATATCATTTCAAATTTCGACAGTTTCAAATGTATGTATCTTTGTGTTTTTGTGTCGATAGTAAAATTACAACCCAAATAACTAACATTTGTTACTGGTTCCAGAGGTTTTCTGTCTATTATGATTTTTGATCTTATATGTTCATTTCTCCAAAATGCTATTATTTTTTTTTAATTTTAAAAGTATATTCTTGCCATAACAGGTTTAATTGATGAAAACAGTACTGCAAATTATTTTCATTTTCTTGAATAATAACCACACCATCAACATACATTAAAACGTTTAATATTTTAAAACAGTTTATTCTTATACATATATTAACATTTATTTTCCAATTTAGGATTATGTCATTAATATATACATTAAAAACTACACCCTTGTCTTACACCTCTATTTATTAAAATAGCTTCGGTCTTTGATGTGCCTATATTTATTATAATTTGAGATTTTACATACAATCTTTTTATCATATAAATTAATGTTGTGTATCTCACTGTTAGTTTGATTTCCTCTATTAACCAATGTGTTCGTTTATCTCTGAAGAATACTTCATATAGAGAGCTTACTTCCACTCGGCAATGAACCCCTGAGTTTGATAGCGCTAATGAGTTAGTTCATCCGTTTTTATTTTAACAATTATTTTTGTGTTATTTTCAGGTAACATTGTTAGCATCTATGATTCTAATGAACATCCAGGAAGCAACAACGATGTACAACACAGGTTCATCTAGTCACATGTCATCTAATGAACATCATCCAATCGAAACAAATATTCATCAGAACTTCACTTCACCTTCTTACAACAAACAACAAATGTTCACAATTACATCACCTCTAGATGATGATGTAAAGTCTAGCATAAAATCCACAACACCATCAGGAACCATAAGTTTAAGTACAAACAATCAGTTTCTACAAACAAGAACAAACAATCAGAGCTCAAGTGAAATTCAAATAAATATGTTCAATTCAATCAATAATCCTTCATCAAATGACGAATACAAAACGTATACATCATCACTTGAAGTCAAAACAAATTACAGCCAATTTGATTCAAGTGAAGAAACAGGATTCACTACAACAGATGAAACTATTTTTGAAGCAGAAAGCATTCTTCAAGAACTAATGGATGAACTTTTCTTGTTGGAAATTGAACATAATTGTAGTGTTAAAACTTTTGTTGAAACAACTAAACTTGAAGATGGCGAAAAAGCTATAAACATAACTCGAGAACATTTGAATGCTTTACAAAAAGTTGTAAACAAATTGAAAAAAGTGAATGAAGATTCGTATGTTGATGAACACATAAAGAACATCACTTATATACACAAATATGAAATGATGATTAAAGAAAAACAAAATATATTATATGCTTTAGAAAATTTGCGAGAATTAGGAATGAATATTAGCGTTTTTATAGATTTGCTTTACAAATTTAAAGATCACTACGAAATATACATACATAGATACTATGATACCGAACTGCTACTGGATTTGGTGAATGGAAGAAAGCAACAAATACAAATTTTAAGAGAATGTATTATGTCTATAAAGGAATTACGTAATTATATTAATAAAAATAAACTTGAAAACAAATTTAAAAGCAAATCAATGGAATGGTTATTGGACACGGTGACTTGGAGGAAGCTTTTAGAAACTTTAAAGAAAAATCTAATACACGAAGAACATCTTCTGAATACACATAAGATATTTGACTTTTTTAAAAATGTAGTAGCTCCTGTAGTTATGACAATAGTGTTTGCAGTTGGCATATTTGGCAATGGACTGTTATTGACTATTTTTACAAGACATGACGATATGAGAACAGCTCCAAATCTGATGTTGATAAATCTAGCTTTTGGTGAGTTTCTATCTCTGTGTTTCAGTATCCCCACTGCATATTTGTACAATTTAACCGCCTATGGAGAATCATTTCCATTAGCTTGCAAAATCTGTGCTTTCTTTCGCTTCCAAGGTATTGCAATCAGTGCTTATTCTTTGATAGGTCTCAGCATTCAAAGATATTTAATACTTTCCAATTCTTCAGAGATTAGAGGTTTTAAAACAAAGGGGAAGATCAAATCTATTTTAATAATTTGGATTTTTGGTTCTTGTATTTCTATACCTAATACAATTTTTGCTGGAGAGAAAAATGGATATTGTTTTGCAGATTCAAGCATAGAACATAGACGATTGACAACTATATGGAACGTTATTACATTAAGCATGGTGCCTGTACTTTTAAATACGATATTTTCCAGTATTACTGTCACTAAATTGAAGGATACTGTTAATCAAATGCCAGGAGAAGATATTGGACAGGGAAGAGTGAAGCAGGCTAGAAAGTTAACTTCAAAAACAATACTAACTCTAACAGTTCTATTTGCATGTTGTTACATTCCCTATTTCTTTTCAATGTTTATATACACATGGTTGAATCTATCTGTTGAAGTATTAGCTTATCGCTATGTTCTTTTTATTTCTTATCTTTTAATATTTGTCAACTCTTGCCTGAATCCAATTGCACTTTACATTATGAGTCAAAAGTACAGACATTATTTTAATAAGTATTTGGTTTGTTTGAAGTTGAAGAACAATGCTGTTGTTGAATCTGCTGTGGGTTCAACATCTTTAGAAACTCAATTATGAGAATTTGTTAAGGGAAGAAGGATCTGAAGAGAGGTAGAAAAGTAATTCGTTATAAAAAAAGTATATCCCTCATTCTAATTACTTTACGTTATTAACATGTTTGTGTTAATTAAGGACACACTTAGCTTTAATTAAATATATACGAGGTGTATCATAATTAATAGCGCAAACTGAAACGGTTGAAAGGATATGGTAATAGAAGCAAAAACGTTCCTGTAAACATGGATCCGCAAAAAAAATAACCGTATGCGAGATTTAACATTACAAATATGTGGTTGCGAGCCGCCACTGACGCCATGCGTTGTAAACATCATATCGAAACTCACTGCAGAGACGAGTCGAAAATATGAACCCGATACGAGGATGATACTTTAAACACCTCCTTCAACAGGTACGAGTGTACAGTATTACTGTATGACATTTAAAATTATAATTGCATTCCTTCATAGGTTAAGCTACATAGAATGACAATTAAACGAAAAGTCTACTATGAAGTAGACTTGAAGAAGATTTTCGGGCTATTGGCTGTGGTCTAGAGCCTTGAAGTCTTGAGACAACCTTTGAGGATGTCGGACACAGTCTCTGGCGAAACGTCGGGGAACAAGGTCAACAGCCCGGAAATCTTCTTCAAGATCTTCATAACAACTCCGGCCGTGAAAGCCTAAGTCAATAGAAGAGTTTACTTTTCAATTTAATTAGTACTAATTAGGACGATGTTTCTTAATGAAATCAGTAACGGCTTGTAACCACACATTTGCAATTATCTCGCACGCGGCTCGTTTGCAGACCCTTGTTTACAAGTATTTTTTGCTTCCATTATTATATACATTAAACCGTTTCAATTTTCACTATTAATTTTGTACATCCTGTATATATAAGACGTGAAAAAAATAAACGCCTGAGTCGGGATTTGAACCCGGGTTTCTAATTTTATATATAAATATACATAAATACCTTAAACCATTCAGTGTGATTTTTTTAATAACACTAGTCAACGTGATTTTTGTCCCATGAGTACCAATGCAGTTTTTATTGTGTCTTCAAATATGTATTCGGTATTTCTCCATCACCCACAGTTTTTTATTTCAATTTCAATTAAAGAATTTAAATAATTATTTTTTTAATTAACGTTTTCTCGTCAATTGGCGCAGTGAGCGATGAGCACGGGGAACACTTTCATCAGAATATTTCAGCTATGGAAAAGAGATATCAAGACAAATGGAATCCTAATATGCTGGCCAATTATTGTTGGACCATCACGAGGAATGCTCCACAGGCGAAATATAGCAGAAAATCGTCATTTCTTACTTTCCAGGTGAGTCCGAATGTTCAAATATTGTGTAGTTACGAATGTAGAAAATATTAAAGTGTTTGAAATTGTAAATGCCTGCCTCTAGAAAACCTTGCGTGATGGAGAAAACCTGATATCATATTTGAATTCAGGAGAAACAATACTATCAGAATCACATATTTTTCTTTCTGAGACAAAACAAAAGTTTTTTTTTTGTTGCTGAGTGTAATTAAAGCTTTTAAAATTCCTGATGTCGGTAAATATCAAAAGACCAAAATCATGTAGATGATGAAGGGTATGAGATACATACAAATACAGAGGGGCTATATATGTTTAAAAATTAAATGTTTTCTGAATTAATACAATGAGTAATATTGCCTGACTTGAATTAGAGATATATATTTTTAAGTAATTAATTGAATTGGTGTTTACTTGATGAAAATCCATAACTCATTTAATTAAATAAAAATAAAACTTAAAAGTTTTATGTGATTTTCATATTTATTAATATATAAATTAGTTATAGCTGTTTCGGTACTTTGTACCTTCTTCAGACAAGATTACAAATTAATTACAAATTAATTTGCTATCACGTCTGAAGAAGGTACAAAGTACTGAAACAGCTATAACTAATTTATATATTAATAAATATGAAAATCACATAAACCTTGAAGTTTTATTTTTATTTAATTAAATTACATATTTGATATTACTGTCTACTTTTTCCTCTCTTCACAACCCTAGCCCATTAAAATAAATTTAACCCATTACTGTCCAGTATTTTCAAGATGATTCACCTAATTTATTTGTGATAATTGCCAGGTTTAAATCTTGTATTGTTATTCTTAAACCATAATCTGAGGTCAATAAATATTTTTCTGACATATTTAAATAGTATACTGTCCCATTCTTTTCCATTAATGCAGTTTAATCTCTCACCTCATAGATACTTTTACGTGCCATAAGCCACCCGGAAGTTACAACGGCATGACCTGTCGGGAGAGATATTTTAATTATGGATCACATACATATTTTTGACCACACAATGATATGGAAGACCTTCCCGAATGAACAATCACCTCCATGTCAGAGCCTCCCCCAAGACAACACAACATTAAGACAAAACACACCATCCACACACACATTCATATTAAACATGGCGAATATGATGATTATGATGGCCAAATGATGTTCGTGGGTCGTTTGAGCCATAAGGTTTCCTGACAATTGTCCTACAGGTGAGGAAAACTTGTCTCTACTGGGGATCGAACCCTGGCCCTCTGCGTAAGAGACAGCGACTCTATCCCGAGAAGACAACGGTGGACTAAATAATATATTATAAATTATACAAATATTAATTTTTGCTGATAAGAAAAATGTTGGTCGAGCGGTCTAGGGATCATGGCTCGGTGCAGGGCTACGGGACATGCTGGTTCGAATCCCATTGGAGTAAAATGATTTCTCACGGAATTTCGACCAGTAATCGATCAGTGCCCATCTAGCATCGCATCGTGAGGAATTTTGGTAGCTATTATAAATAGCAACTCTCTGATAAAACCACCTACAGCGGCTGGGGAATCACATGTAACCTTCTATACTGCCTCAATGATCGTCCACTTCTATGTTTGACAATGTGAGGCTAGCTGTCGGCTGGCAGGTCAATGACCTTATAGACCTGTTACACGATAGGGTTTGTAGAAAAACCCATAATATCTAAAAAATAAATAGTTTCAGCTTTCCGCCAATATTCTCAAGAAAACTTGGGTTATTAAATATAAACGTTCGTATAATACAGTACAACTTGTTCAAACCGGAACGTGAATAATGCGGAAATCTGTCTTATGTGATCACATTTATTGGTCCCGGCGAAATAATAGTCATTTTACGTGTATTTATTTTGCATAAAGCGGAATGTGTCCAACGCGGAAACGGAAGGATATTTCTACACAATTCATGGAAAAAATTATAAAGCGGAAAGATAAAGAGAGAAATAAATTAGTTTCCACTTCATTGAATTCCCGTTAGGCCAAAAAAAAACAATAAGGAATGATTCATGCCGCCGGGTGAAGTAGAGGTTCTATATGTACCTGAAATTTTTGTTTTGGCTTTACTGCACACCCATTATACGAAATACAGATACCTATCTTACAAATAGCCATTGCACTGTAAAATATTAAATTAGTTTAAGTTCTGAGACCGATCTTTAACAGATACCGTTCTCAATTTACGGAATAAAAATGGCTAAAACGTATGTATCATTGTCATTAAATGAAAAAGTTACAGTGATTGATGATAAATCTCCAAATTTCCGGACCGATGATCCAAAGTCAACTTCTAGCCGTTGCTAAATCCCTAGGGAATAACGATTTCTAGGCATCTTCAGGTTGGCTGGATAGTTTTAAAAGACGACACAGTGTAGTGTGGAATGAAATTTGCGGGGAATCAAAGGATGTGGACGAAAGTGTAGTTAGTGAGCGGAAACCGAAACTGTATACTTTAATTTCAGGATACGCGCCTAAGAGAAATTTTTAACGCTGACGAAACGGGACTGTTTTTTCGCGCGTTACCGTCGAAGTGGCTCCTACTATACTTCACTTTTCAAAGGCTGTGGAACTACAATTAATCCAAGGTACGTCAACAGACATATACGGCATTATAGCCTCTCTATGATGGTTGTCAAGCGCTCACTTTGTTTCCCCGCAGCCGTTATATATAATTAAATACAAAGATGCCGACTACATCCACTATAATAATTCCGCATGTTAATCACTGTCAAACATTGTCGCGCGGCACCTGCTTTTATATAAACGGACAACCATCATAGTGCGGCGATAATACTCTATAATGTATTATTATTAATAATAAATTTAGTTTTTTATAATGTGGAATTTTATCTAATGTGGAAAAAAAAATTGGTCCCATGCGATTCTGCCTTGAGTAAGTGTTATTAATATAATTATCTGAATATGAGCGCGGCATTACCCATAACGTAATTTATTTAATTAGGGTTAAAGAGGGGCAAGTTAGTGTACACCAGACTAAGTTCATTGAGTATTAATATTTTCGACCATTGAAGCCATGTTGTATTAACACATTTCTGGCATTATCTTCTGGGACTGACAGAATCGTAACTCATATCTGAGGTTGGGGCTCCTGCGAGTTATATAAGTCCGATGATATAGCGATTGATAAATGATAACGAAGCACCAAAAGAGTCTATATACAAAAATTAGCCTAACTTCTAGACCATGGGCGACCACAGGAATAATAATACTCTTTAAGAAAAAAAATCCAGTGGTATGACAGGGAATCGAACCAGGGATATAGTCTAATTGAATAATGTTGGTAAAAGAAAGTAATATTTTATAATTTATTAAATTTTGTTAATTTAAATGTTTCGTGAGTCCAAGGAATGCTTCTAATAAAATAATAAAACATGTAATATCTCAAAATGGACACGGATAAAAGAAGCCTAAATTATATGGTGTAACTGGATAGTTAGTGACAAACGAGGGAAATTTTTGAAGAGGTGGCTGAATTCAAATACCTAGGAACAATAATTACAAATAGGAATGAGATACACAAACAAATTAAACACAGGTTCAGTTCTGGTGATGCATAATATTATGTATTGCAGGGACTCTTGACCCAATTCCTTTCATATGTTAAACTGAAAATTTACAAAAATATTATTATTCCAGTTATATTGTATGGATGTGAAACATGGACTCTTACTTTAAGGGAGCAAAGGAGATTACGAGTATTTGAGAATAAAGTGCTTAGGATTTTTATTTGACCAAAGAGAGATGAACAATCAGGTGAATGGAGAAGACTACTGAATAGTGAGCTACATGGTTTTTATAGGAAGCCAGATATAATAAGAACAGTCAAGTCTCCTAGACTCGATGAGCAGGGCATGTGGCACGAGTGGGGAATGAAATGGGTGCATGGAAACTTCTTATAGGAAAACCAGAGGTGAAACGTCCAATTAGTAGACCAAGAATGAGGTGGGAGAATAACAAACCATGATTTGAGAGAAGTACATTATATAGGGAATTATTGGAAAATGTTATATCAGGATAGGGATGTGTGGAGAGCTTATGTCCGCGCGGCCACGAACCTATGGGTTCGATAGTGCTAGTGAATTAGTTAGCATGATGTGTATATGGTTATTAAAATGGGCAGTCTTGGGTTAAAATAATAAATTAACTAGTCATAATTGTATTGTTTTAAATGATATTGTAGACAATAATTAATTCAGAACGCCTACTGACTTTGTACTGTAGTTTACAAAACTAGGTATTGGTGTAGGAAGATACAATTTTTGATCCAGTTGATATCACTGTACTATATGAAGGTGACTACATCAGTTCTATGAATTTCAGTTTCGCCTACGTACTGTGTTCACTTTCACTTTCGATATTATAAGTGGATTCAGCTCAACAGTTGACAATAAATGAACATTAAAGTTTCTTCCCTCCTCCCCAAAGTGGTATATGTATGGACTATTAAATAGTATATTACGATGCGAGGTTGGCAAGTAGTTTTTACAGAATCGAGGAAAATGTTTAAAAACCAGCAATAGGTTTTTAATTTCCGAGATTCTGTACAATACTTCATAAACGTGTGTTGTACATTATTTTTTGCGCGATGGTGTTTTCAAAATAATAAATAATAGTAAAATAATAACATATTTCTTAGAAATATTTGCGTTCATTATAATTAATTGATAATTGACAGCGAGAGCACTGTTTATTAGTTGAAACAACAATAGGCCGTGCGACAAATTAGTGATAACATAACAGGAGGTCGTGAGACCATTTAGTGATAAAATGGCGGCACGTATGTATTTATTGTTTTATATTGTTTCAAATAAAGTTGTGTTCATTTAGAATGCAGTTATTCGTTTCGTATAATGTATATTTACACTACCTTTTGGATATGTTTTGTATATACATTTTATGTAGTATACATAGAGGGCAGTGGTTTTACTTCCCACACGCGTGTATGTAATATGTCAGTATAGTTATTTTATTATAGAATAGTTATTTTGGCTGGCAGCCCCGAAATGTAGGAAATTTAACTTTCAATAATCGTCGCATTGCTGAAAGTACGACAAAACGCACTATCGCGCCAAAAAAAATTCAAGCGCCTACATCCCAAAATATTGTACAATATGAACAAACTCATACGAAACAAATAGCTGGCATTTGTTTTAATTTATTAAAACTCTCACACTGTGCAGACGCGTTAGTGTTATGTCACTTGTTTTTTTTTTTTGTATAACATAGCTCTACAAAAAAATTGTTGCCCTGGATATCTCAGCGAATTTCTATGTTTTCAAGTGCACAGTTTACGAATATATTCATGAAAGTACTGAATGTGCTCTAGTTTTTATGATTTTTGCGTATCTTATATCTTAAACAGTAATCGGCTTGTTACTAATAAAATTTATGTTTCAAGTCATGATTTGATTTCTGCGCATTTTTTTCGCGTATACAAACATCACGTGATCTCCACTCTCACACCCCTCATTCCGCACATCGGCCGTGGTCTCAGTTATTTGACAAAATTAAAGTGCTCAAGACGTGCATCTGGATGTGATGAAACAATTCGTCAAAGCGTTGGACAAGGAAGGAAAATGTTTCAAATACATTTGTAGAAAATTTCCTAAGCTCAGTATGTAAAAGTTGAAAGGCGGAATATTTGATGGTCCTCAAATTCGGCAATTGATGAAAGATGCAAATTTTATCAAAGTTATGACTGTTCCGGAAAGTGAAGCTTGGAAGGGTTTTGTATTGATAGTAGAACATTTCCTAGGTAACTATAAAGCACCAAATTATAAAGAAATTGTACAAAACATGTTGACAAGCTTCAAGATTCTGAGAGCAAATATGAGTATAAAGTTACTCTTTCTCCACAGTCACCTGGATAGATTTCCTGATAATTTAGGAAATTATAGCGACGAACAGGTAGTGCGCTTTCACTAGGATCTAAAAGTAATAGAGGAAAGGTATCAGGATAGATGGGACCATCACATGATGGCAGATTACTGCTGGTCTTTAAAAAGAGATTGTCCCCTAAAAAATTATAGAAGAAAAATCTTATAAAAGGCGTTTCACTGAAGTATAACATGGGTGTTCGATATTTTTCTATTTACGTTAGTGCATACTATTTTTTCAAAAAAAAAACAATCGACATTATAAATATATCTGTTATATTTTTTTCATATTTTCCAATTTTTGTAGTGTAAAATGAAAATAAAGAAGCGCTATGATTAGGCCTGGGATTTTTATATACCTAAAAGTTAAGATTTCAACATAGTATAATGAGAAGTTAGACTTCTGAGTGTCTCTTGTTTTTGGTTTCACACATAAAATTGAATAATATATACTATCTGCATTGCAATCTTATCTTTTATTACATACAAATCCTAACCCTAGTCATGATGTATAAACGACATATTCAAAATTTTATCTGCCATTTTTAACTACAAGGCACTAAAATCCAGCGCCAGATCTCTCATTTAAACTATATGGAAATAATAAAACCTCTGAATTGGTAGATTAGATAACCCTTACTAACTGCCGTCCACGCCGCGTCCCGCCTCACTTGACACCGCTCTTACTTATGCAGGGAATCCATCTGCTCCATACAGTGGGTTCACATTTCGGGGATTTGGCTTCGATTTCTGTGTCTTGCAGTTACAAATGACAGCCATTTTTTGGACACGGCCTTAGTACATCACAACGCTTCTTTGGGAGAAATTTTAAGGTAAATTTCGGCATGCAATGGTTGATAGTTCCCTTGTGAGACGAAACAGGTCAGAAGGCCTGATTCTTTGATGAAGTAACTACAGGAAGGGAGTATCCTCACCCCACGTAAGGACGTGTGTATATAGAGAGACGGACGGATTTACTCGCTTTGTCTCATGAATTCTCAGCCTATTGGATAACATGAAACGTGACATTGTTTCCTGGATGTATAATTAATGCATAGATAAATCACATTTGATGTGCGTTTCGCCTACACAGATCCGCGTAATAGATTTGCAGGTATCCCAGCGTGACCTTCATGACCTTCAAGACATGCTCATCTGGTGAAAGCAACAGCACCTCCATTACAGTGTCATCATGTCTGCCAGCAAACTCCAGGTAAATATTAATTTTTAATACAATCAAATTGCTAACCTACGCACGATTTAAACGCAATCAAACGAATGTAATGTTCTTGTAATATGTGTATAATCAGATCGATATAAATTGTATCTTATAACGTTAAACAGAGTATTAATGTTAGGATTTACAACCTGATGATCGCGAGACTACTTCAATGTTTAACAAAAAACGTTCGAATGTTTATGGCAAAAAGGGAAATATACATTCAAATATGACCATGAAATGCCAAAAACGAGTAAAAGTAATTAAATATAAACATAATTGGTATATTATTTCAATTACATTAGTCTATCGTTAAAACAAAAGTTACATTATTCGTGTAACTCTTTAAGTTTCCGGACACTGCAGCAGATGCATCTACTTTACAGGCAGGCATTTTCATTTGTAATAAAATATTCCTATCTGAATTTATTTGCTAACTAGCGTGCGCTGCTACGCCTAAATAAATTAAATGTGTATTTATGTTTAGTTGAATAAGTAAAAAAGAAAGATAATTATAAATTTATATCGTAATTATTTTAGATACCTCATGCTGATTACCTGGCGCTGCTTGGGAATAAGCTGAAATATAAAAATGCTTACTGTGAGTTTTTCGTAAAAACTAGATATATGTTGTCCGGGACTTTTTAATAGAATGTTTTGAGATGTTCAATTCTGTGGTGTATTTGTTATAATTTAGGCAGTATAAGCCATTTAATTGTCCAAAAGTATTTTTTTTAGTGCACCGATGCACGTTTTTTTAGTTCCGACCCTATAATATGTATGGTAATATGTTATATACGTTAATTGTCCCAGAAAAATTCTCCAAATGATGGTGAAAACCCCGTTCATATCGGTTTTTGGGTCCATAAAGGACAGACAAACAAACAGCCTCACACTCATTTGTATATATAAAGATAGTAATTATTATCATAATTGAGTCCGGATTTGTATCCGATATGCATGTTTTGTTTTACGCATTAAAAAAGTATGCGGAAACAATTTGAGCTATATTTGATAATGCATAGAAATGCATATTCCATGGGGAAAATGTTTATTTTAAATTTCTAATGCTTACATGCATATTTTATCAATACTAATAAAATTCATTGTTAAAACCGTTGAGGTGGAGAGTCATAAAATAAAATAAGTTAAAATATACCTTCTTAGGTAAAATCCGTCGTCCTCAACTAATAAAATACGTAGCCGTTACTACACCACATTAGGACCAGCAGCATCAACCATCATACTGGATGTTGTAGCGAAGAGGGGCCTGCTGAAGATGGAACGGATGTTCTGAAAGGCCTACAGGCATAAAGATTACATATTTTATAAGTTGAGGACGACGGATTTTAACTAAGAAGGTATATTTTAACTTATTTTATTTTATGCATATTTTACTCCTGAATATGGTATTAAATTATAATTTTCCCTTCAGCTAATTAGTAGTAATTAATTAATTAATTATTAATGTATTTTTAAATTAATAAAGTCTGTAATCTACTGGATATAAGCGTAATGTGTATATTTACATCTGTGTAAGAGGGTGAATACACGTGGGCCTTGAGAAATAATATTACGGTATTGCTAAAATCGCATTTGACAAGCTTAGTGAAGTATTAAATAAAAATGCTGGCTACAATAGAATTTGTCCAATTAGCAAAATGCTCTGTGGTGATAGTGAAAAAACTGTAACCGAAGAGAAATTCACTAAGAACTGTGGTGTTTTTCATATGCACCTGTGACATCATGTGATGTAGAAAGGACATTTGTATTGTATAAACCCTTCTTCACTGACAGACGAAGGACCTTCACGCTAGAAAACCTTGTGAAGACCTTCGTTATCTACTGTAACAGCCAGGAATAAGCTAAGATTACCCACAAAGCAAATAATTTATTTGATTTTATTACAACCTGTTTTTTCACATTTTTAATGCATATTTTCTATATTTTTCATGCATACTTAGTCTTTATTTTGCATACAAATCCGAGCTCTAATGATTAATAATGATGATCTATCTAAACTGGCAGAGTTAAGGCCATAAGACCTTCTCTTCCATTCAACCAGCGAAAAATATTAAATACAGAAAGCATGTACACAAGATCGTCTATAGGCCTGTATATAAAATAGAATGTTGGCATTTCTGAGATTAATAGACTTCGGCACTGTTTAACTGATCACCATGAAAGTTGGTACACATCTATTTTTTTTTTTCATGGAGAGGGTTATTATGTTATCTACTATGTTATAAAACAATTAGGTGTAGGAGTTCACCTGAAACGAAAATTTAAAAATCGTTGTAACGTTCGCATTTTCGATATTCACCATCATCATCATAGTACAATCATGAATTTAGGTCATTTGTTGACCTGTTTCGACCTCAATAGAAACACCATCTAAAAGTCTTTTGAGTGGACGTCCTGGACTTCTTCCTGCAAGTTGGTAGCTTAACATTTGTTTGGGTATCCTGTGATCTTCCGTTCGATTAACATGTTGCATCCATCTTGACTTATAATCTGAAATTTTGTTTTCTAAAGGTTCTATGTGTATTACTTCTAAGATGTCATCATCTTTTTGTGATCTGGTATTGTGTATCCTGTAGTCCTCCGAAGCATTTTAGCAGATGAGATTCAACGAAATTAAGTATATCCTATTAAAATAAACCGACGTAGGTATTATCAAAAATCAGCTAAAATCCGACTGTTAGAAATGGGAATTTACCTGAATTTCGAAATTAAAAATTGACTCTAGAAAACGCCATATTTGATTTGTCGCAATTTATACCATACAATTGAATTAACTTTTAATATTTAATTTATTTAGGCGTCGCAGCGCACGTCAAATAAAATTATAAGTAAATATTTTAACAAATCAAACTAAAATTATGATGAATAAAGTCAGTATTATTAGAGAAGTAGAAATCAGACATCATCAATTTATTAATCTACTAAAAGCATAATTACAAAAGAAAACTCTGTATGTGAATATTTTTAATCCAGCGGCTCCGCCATGCAAGCGGTTATACGCTCGTCTTTCAACGCTGGGTACTCCAGATCGAGTCTCGGTTGCTCCATGTAGGTTTCATGGTGGACGAAACGGAGCTTGGGTAGGTTTTTCTCGGGTTTCTCCAGTTTTCCCCTGCCACAAATTTCATTCCAAAATTTCTCCATATACAACTCATTTATGTAGTTTCATTTCGTCCATCCGTCACTGTGACTGCGCATCAGGCGTGGTCGGCCGCCACCCTTGTTGTTCACAGACCTCTATATAATGGACTTCATCTCATCTCATCGCTCAACCCGACCCTGATTTAGGAACGAGTGGAGAATATTTGTGTTTAAGATCCTATACTTAACATCCTCCTATACAACCAATTAAAATTGCAAATTATATATATTCTAATTGAAATTCTACCCCTCCTTAAAATAAATATTTCATTAAAAATAATTCTAAATATAGGGCTATTCAAAAAGAAGGAACAGACTTAAAGCATTTATTTATTCCAAACTACAAAAAAAGAAACACAATTGTAACGTTCTAGGAAAGAGGAAAGTTCAAATTTCACTATTTTATGCATTCAATATGAGCACCTTATGTTACACGACTAATACCAAAACGGTGGCACATTTCTTGCCACACACGAATCAGCTGGTCTCTAGTTATCGAATTCACAGCTTCAACAATTCAATATCGTAGATTTTGAAGAGTGTCAGGTATAGCGGGGATAAAAACACGGTATTTTACGTAACCTCAGACTTAAAAATCACACGGGGTTAGGTCTGGTGACCTGGGAGGCCACCGGCGATGAAGTTCAACTTCTGCTCCTCCTCTTCCAATCCAACAGCGCCAACGCAACCGTGATCGCAACTTCAAGCAACAGCGCCAATTAGGCCTTGATCGGAACTTCAAACTTTTCTCTTTCTAGGAACGTTGGAATTGTGTTACTATTTTTTGTAGTTTGGAATAAATAAATGTTTGAAGTCTGTTCCTCCTTTCTGAATAGCCCTGTATTATAATGCTTTCACTTTTAGCGAATTCCAAAGGAATGTTGCTAGCTGTTGAGGTTGAAATCTAACTAAGTAACTCACTGGCACTATTGAACCCTTAGGTTCATGGGTATGCGAATACAAGCTCTCCACACATCCTTATCATGAGCTAACGTTTTCCAATCATCCCCTTTATAATCTACTTCCCTCAAATCATAGTTAATGTTATTCTCACACATCATTCATGATCTACCAAGTGGACGTTTTCCCCCTGGCTTTGCTACAAGAAGCTTCTATGCACCACTTTCATTGCCACATGTCTTGCTCATCGCATTCTACGAGTCTTAATTGTTCCTATTATAACTGGCGTCCTACAAATACCATGTAGCATATTGTCTTCTCCATTCACCTGTCTCTTACAACCTAGGAGGTTGATCTCATGGGGAAAAAAAAATTCTTCATTGGCATTAGGTCTACTTAGTTGACACCAAAAATCACCATGACCATATATATATACCAGAAGTCCCGGCCACGCGTTGCTGTGGCTAAGGTATACGTTAAAAATTTAAATCAAGTTGCTGTCTTTCAGCCAAATTACTTAAAACTAATACTTACACAAGAAATTAATAATATTGAAAATAAAATGAACACTGAACACACTTAAATTATGAAATAATCAATATTTGTAATTAAATTGAAATTCACGGTTGCAACAAAAAACACAGCCATCTGGAACTCTCTTTGTTAAATAATAAACCAATTACCTTACCAAATCACCTGACACCGCCATCTGTTAGAATAGTATGGAACTCACAGGTAAGTACACCGCCATCTGTTAGAATCGTATGGAAGTCACAGATAGTTATAACTCTTTGTTAAATAACAAACAAATAATTTGCAATAAAAAATAATGCGACTATAAAGTTAGTTATAAACTACCCTAAGTCTCAAGTTGGATCAAACTGCACACAGTGTGCAAAATTTTATTAAAATCGGTTCAGTAGTTTAGGATTCCATCGCGGACAAACAACGTGACACGAATTTTTATTATATTAAGATATACATATATATATATATATATATAACTGTTATAACTATATTTTTGACATTTAGCAATGAAGGCAAATATGACATGAAAAGAAAAATAAATGCCTGAGTCGGGATTTAAACCCGAGTTTCTAAACTCTGTACGTTTAACGCTCTAACTATCTGAGCTACTCAGGAATCCTAACATAAACATTAATTTTCTTATATATATATATATATATATATATATATATATATACAGTATTCTCAATTTACACGAGAGATTAGTGGGATATCGTTCCAACTGTCATCTAATGGCCACTATAACAAGTATGCATATTTAAAGAAAATATTTACTTTATAGCAGTAACGCTTGTATATTTAGATGTTATAACTATATTTTGATATTTAGCAATGAAGACAAATATGACATGAAAAGAAAAATAAATGTTTGTGTGTTAGGATTCTGAGTAGCTCAGATGGTTAGAGCGCTAAAATTACACAGTTTAGAAACACGGGTTCAAATCCCGACTCAGGCATTTATTTTTCTTTTCATGCCATATATATATCCCGGCCAGGGCAATGGATTGTTATAGGACGGAAATTCCAAGGAGAAAGTCCTCCGGGAGGAACATTAAGCCATGGATCCCGATCTGAAGATTTTCAGGCTCGTAAAAGATCCCTAAGCCTGAATAAAAAGGCCTCTAAGCAAACTTTACCCACCTTAATGTCCTACTAGTAATACCTTAGTTGCCTGTTAGATGTCTCATGGAGTCGGTGTATTGACCGCATGCCATTCACGACATCTATGAACAAAACTAAGGTAACTAAAAATTAACTTGGTCTAGTATCACACCGCTCTTATACATGCAGGGAATTCATCTGCTCCGTACTGTGGGTTGACATTGCTGGGTTCTGGCTTCGATTTCTGGGTCTTGCAGTTAAAAATGGCAGCTGTTTTTCAGGTCACGGCCTTGGTACTTCACAAATATTCTCTGGGAGAATTTTAAAGGTGGGTTTCGGCATGCAATGGTCGACAGTTCCCTTCTTATTAAAGCAACCAATACATTGCTTGAATGGAAAATACCGAATAAAATTTTGTTTAGAGGCTCTAATTTAGGCCTGATGTTCGCTTATGGACCTGAAAATGTTCAGTCTCGTCTTAAACTCCCGAAAATTTCTCGGTCTTCTATCCTAAAAAATATCATCTTACCCCGGTCGACTTTTACCCCGCAACCCTTGGAACCAGAGGCAAGGAATTTAACACTTAGACAGTGAGGACGTTAGGTAATAGGTAGTAAGCTTAAATGAAGGAAAAATGTATACTGATCCCATTCTAAGCCTCAGGAACCTATTGGAGTAGTTGGAGGTTAAAGCTCCCACATTTCTAGACAATCAGCACGAGATGTTAGCCAGGTTGTCAGCCCTGCTGATAGCCGAATTTACCTTCAGATCATTCGAAATACAGGAAGATGTCAGGGGAAAACTTGCAATGTCAATATTTGTCCCAGACTAAATAAACTGAATCAGTTCCAATATTCGGCAATGATTGACAATACATTTGAGAAGAGCCCAATTACATGTTTTATAAGAACAATATAAATGTAAAATCATTGATACCAATTACAAATTATAAATAACTGATTCACTGCCACTGTAGAAGCTATAGGTTCATAAATCTTCGGACATAACCTCTCCATACATCCCTATCATGAGCTGTTTTCCAATCATCTCCTGTATAATATAGAAAATCACGGTTAATGTTATTCTGCTACCCCATTCTTGGTCTACCAACTGGGCGTTTTCCTTCTGGTTTTCCTACAAGAAGCTTCTATGCCCCTCTTCCATTCCCCATTCGTGCCAAATGTCCTGAACATCTCATTTTACGAGACTTAACTGTTCTTATGTCTTCATCATCGTCACATGACACTACAGCCCATTTCGAGCCCTGGTCTCCCCAATCATTCTTCCTCCAAACTTCTTTATCTACTGCAGCCGATTTCCAATTCCTGATATCAAGTATCTGATTAGCGTCCTTTCTCACTGCATCCTATTCGACGTCCCAACAGAGAAGTCCATTTTCCGTAGCTTATGTCGTCTTCGATTAACCTCAGTCCAAGGTTTGGTTTGTCGTTTCGCAACTTTGGTTTTTTTTTACGAGATAAGGTTCCACATTGTATCTGGTTTCCCATAAAGATCACGTAGTTCACTGTTATGTAATCTTCTCCAATTGCCTGTCTATTCATCTGTGTTTGGTCCAAACAATGTCCTAAGATCTTTATTCTCAAATACTCTTAATAGTTTATCCCGCTTAAAGTAGTAGGACTTTATAGACTAAAAGTAAGATAATACAATGTTATTTACAAATATGGGTCGCACGGGCAGCAAGCCATATGTGCTGTTGACAGTCCGTATCAATAAAATAATATTTACTAATAACATAAAGTAGATAGAACAAAACAAAAAATAGATACATAATTAAACAATGATAACAATACAATTACATTATACATTAATTAAGTTACGGATTTCACTGAAATCCGAATATAAAATTGGCTCTAGAAACCGCTATGTTTAGTCTATTTCATTTTCAGGTCCACGAGGTATCTAAAAATAATTATGATATAAATTTATAATTATTTTTCTTTTTACTTATTTAATTAAAGATAAAAACAAATATTTAATATATTTGGGAGTAGCACCGCACACCCGGTATTAGCTAGTTCTTTATATTTTATTATGTTTCCTTGTGGTTTTCATATAGGCTATATTAGATAGGAATTGTCCTTCATTTATGTATATTTTATTATCAGTTTTAATTTTAATTATCATTAATTTTGTGTTATTAGATCGTACTTTTAGCGAATTTAGAAGGAGTGTAGCTATTGAGGTTGTTCTCATAAAAAAATGTTCAAAATGTTTACAGACCTTCCCCGATCCTATCTAGTAGACAACGAAAATGTTCATGACCAGAATTTATATATATATATATATATATATATATATATATATATACAGTCCACCGCTGTGGTCTCTAGGTAGCGTGCTGCCTTGTCACGCAGCGGGCCTGGGTTCGATTCCCGGTCAGAATAGGCTCCTGGGTGCGGTTTTTCCTCACCAGTAAGACAAATGTCAGAACGTTTAGGGCCCAACTGTCCCCGAAAATCATCCGGGTATAACAACGTCCTTCACCGGTGTGGAAAGCAATGGGAAGCTACCACACCTATAATTCCTTAGTAAAGCTGCAAAGCATAGCATGAAAATGCTATGATTGCAGTGAAAGGCCTGCCCTCGGGCAAAATTACTATGGATGGATATATATATATATATTTTTTTTTAGAAAATTACAAATATATCAAACCGTAATTCAGAGCATTTTAACATATGATGCTGAAGTCTGGAAAATTCCTGCCAGGGAAACGAAAAGAATTTTAAGTACAGAAATGTATGTTTTAAGAAGATCAGCTGGAAAATCTAGAATGGATAGAATACGAAATAAAGAAATAAGGGAAATCATGGGTATGCAAGAGGAGCCGGACATCATAGACATTATAGAAAAGAAAAGATTACAGTGGTATGGCCATGTTAAAAGAATTCCAGAGCAAAGATTGCCTAAAATTGTTATGGAATGGATCCCAATGGAAAGGAGGAAGAAAGGAAGACCAAAGAAAACTTGGATAGAAGGGGTACAAGCAACTATGAATATCAGAGGATTGGAGGAAGATCAATGGATGGACAACGAGGAATGGCGTTTGCTTTCCGGAAGACGGCGGCAGCTGCCTTTGATACCGGATGATGATTATATATATAATGTGTTTGTGTTCGTTAACTCTTTATCAGCCTCAATTTTTGTTTCATCGAAACCAAACTCGGCATATAATAATTAATTTTAAAAAGTAAGTTCGAGTTCGTTAACAATAAAATCCGACCATTAGATGTAGAAGTTTATCTGAAACAAACATTTAAAAATCGCTCTAGCGGTCGCAGTTTCAGATGTTTCAAACGAAACTCAGTACATGTAATTGAAATAAACGGAAAAATATATTGTCCAAAAATCAGCTCACTCCGACAATTAGACGAGGGAATTTACCTGAAACCGAAACAAAAAAATTTCTCTAGTAAACACTGTTTGGTTTGTCCTAATGTATACCATGCAATTCGCAATATCCTGTAAGTTCCATTAGTTTAGTTTATTCAATATTTTTAATAAAGTAATGGCGGTAGATATTATTTAAATTGGTGTAAAGTTGTATAATAATAATAATCAAATAGGTAATAACTTATTCTTAGGCAAGATTTTTTTTTTCATTGCAGTCCAACACTTAATTTTATTATTGTTCAGTTTGGTCAAATAATCGTTTAGTATCGAACATTATTGTGATTCTTGTTTTTAATATAACATATGTTTGTCCTGGTGAGTGAAAGAGAAGGCCACATGGCTTTAACTTCACCAGGGTAAATAAATCCATCCATCCATAGTAATTCTGCCCGAAGGCAGGTCTTCCACTGCAATCATAGCATTTTCATGCTATGCTTTGCAGCTTTACTAGGGAATTGTAGGCGTGGTAGCTTCCCGTTGCTTTCCACATCGATGAAGGATGATGATCATAAGATGAATATGAATGATGATGATTGCGATGGCCATATGATTTCGGGGACCGCTTGGGCCTTAAAGGTTTCCTGACATTTGTCTTACAGGTGAGGAAAAACCCCGATAAAAACCTCACCCAGAAAAACTGTCCCGAGCGGGAATCGAACCCGGGTCCGCTGTGTGACAAGGCAGCACGCTACCTCGAGATCACAGCGGTGGAAGTTAAATAAATAAATAATATATTTCCTAGTATTTTAAAAATAAATATAAATAAATAGATTATATAGGCTCAATTTTAGAATACCTGGATCTATGATTTTCCATATTATGTACTTTTTCCGTCTTTACTTAAATTCCGCACTATTTTAAAAGTTTGTACGATAATTGTAACATCTTTACAATAATTTATCTACGTACGCAAATTATCGAATTTATCTCAAACGCTTGAAGAAACGTCCGCTAGATTAGCGGAGATATCTGTGAAATCGGAATGACCAACATTCGAAAAAAAATTTTAACAAATGCATGTTCACTCACTTAATTTTGTCATGTTCCGATTGGCCATCAGACTAGTTATCACATCATTAAATAATATACATGTAATTTATTTTGTTAGGTTAGAAAAGGGGAAGTTGGCGCATATCCATTTCTTATTAACATGCTTGGTTATTTATTGCGAAGATTGACCAAACCGATTTTACACATGTCCGCCATCTAGCGGAAGGTTCTTAAAGCATTCTAGCGTGCGCATTATGATTCTATAGAACTTATAAAAATTAATTGGTGGAGATAATCTAAACTTTTTTTCCGATGTTATATTATCTTTGACGTTAAGGATGGCTATAAGAAAGAAAAATTGTTTTCAGTGCTTCCCTTATACCCGCACCATCTGATAGTGCCATCAAAGACTCACTAGATGACAGGATCTGTTCTTGCAAAAAAAAAGACACTTGTGCTTTTTTTTCGATGTCCTTCTAATGATTATATATCAAAAAATGGTTTATCAACAATTCAATAATCTGTATTTGATTCCAGTTTCTTATTTTTTTCAGGTAACGATAGAGATTCTGTTGCTGTTGTTGGCAAAGAAAATAAGCGAATGTTCACCTTTGGACAGTAACAGCATCACACGTAACATTTTGCACGCTACTATTCCATTCTCAAACTCAGATAACAATGATTCTGTAAGTCTTCCTGAAAGTGGCACAAATTTTGAAATTACGGACAGTGATTCATATTTAACAACTGAATTTGATGAAGATATTCCTCCAATTAATGAACACGAATTTACACTGTCACCGAGATTTGATACAAATGAAAATCCCGGAAACGAAAGTAGCATTTTTCCAGCAGAAATTGTTTCAGAAACTACAACAATGAACAACAAATACACAAAACCATTTTTATTGGATAGAAACATTAGCAGCATAGAAATGTTCATTTCAACTGGAAACATTAAAGACGGTGAAGAAGCTATCAACAGCGTAAGACAACAATTAAATACTTTACAGAAATGGTTACAACCAAAACAGGAGGACATGTTAGATATTGAAGAAAGCGAGAATTTTGAACACTTAGAGAACAGGACTAGAACTGAGATGTGGATTAACGAAACCCAAATATTATTAACTGCATTGGAAAATATACAAAATTTGAGTGCGCGTATTGATACATTATCTGAATTATTCGATAAAAATAAAAATGTATCAGAACAGTATAACAATATGGACTATGATATTGATCTTCTTTATAATGAAATAGACGGTGAAAGAGAAGAAATAAACTTATTGACAGAATATATTGAATATGCTAAACGAGTGCGTCAATATCTTGAAGATAATGATTGTATCTATATTTTGGATGGACGTTCAGTTAAACATTTACTGAATATTGCTAATTGGAAAAGAATTCTAGAAGGATTTAATGAAAGTCTGGTTGACACAGAAAATATTCTTGAGTTACATAAGAAAGTCGATTTATTAGACTATGTAATAAACACCAGCATTAATGGGGATAGTTTTCTTTGTAGGGATATTTGGAAATGGGTTATTGTTGATAATATTTATAAGGCATGAAGAAATGAGAACTGCACCAAATCTGATGTTGATTAATCTGGCATTTGGTGAATTTCTGTCCTTGTGTGCGAGTATTCCAACAACGTATATCTATATATTGACGGCTTACGGTAAAACAAGTTCTTTAGCATGTAAAGCCTACACTTTCTTTAGATTTCAAGGCATATCTGTCAGTTCATACTCTCTTGTAGTTATTAGCATTCAGAGACATCTTGTTCTTTCAAATTTCTTTGAGAAGCGAAGTTATACATTTGGAAAAATTATAAAATCTGTTTTACTACTGTGTACTCTTTGGATTTTTGGATCTTGTATTTCTGTTCCTAATACAAATTTTTGCTGATACCAAAAATGGTTTCTGTTTCGCTGACACAAACAAAGATTATAAAATGTTTACAATAATTTGGAATGTTTTGACTTTATGTTTCATTCCTGTGGTTTTAAATACATTATTTTCAGGGATGACAGTTACCAGGTTGAGGAGAAGTGCTAAAGATATGCCTGGTGAAAACGTAGGACACGGAATTGTAAAGAAGACCAGAATCTTATCATCCAACATAAATATAGCTCTCATTATTGTGTTTGCTTGTTGCTATATTCCTTATTTTCTTTTCATTTTTTTGTACCACACGCTTAATCTACAAATGGAAGAACTAACTTATCGTTACATTATTTCACTTTCTCATTTGTTGATATTTGTAAATTCTTGTCTTAATCCAATCGCGCTTTACATTGTAAGCCAAAGATACAGAAATTACTTCAATAAATATTTGTGTTGTATCAAAATAATTAAATTCAAAAAAGGATCTTCAGAAGTATCTACAGCTACAACCGTCTCCCAAGTCGATACTAAATTATAACCTGTACCCATACATCCCCACGTGGGGACAATTGTATTCCCTATCGGAAGTTACTTAACCAATTAATAAATTGCCTTAGGAAGTAACATTATGAAGTTCTTCTTAATAAACAAGGTTAATCAGGGTCACCTTACCTCATAATATGGTGTGTTCTATTTTAACATATTTCGGTATATCCTGTTTACTATCGTCATCTTCTCCAAATTGTTCAATTTTATTTTGTCAGCCCTGGATGTTGACTACCACTCCATCTCTTGGCTGACTGAAGAACTTGTAAATCAAAACATTTTTCCCGGGAATTTCAAAGTTCATAATCTTGTTTTGTTCTTCTGTATGTAGATCTTCTCCTAAACAGTGAGTTATTTTGTATTATCCAATTGTTCTAAATAGTTTGTCTTTATATCGATTTTATTCTTTTTAGTCAAACATGAACAGCACTGCATTTTTTCTACATCTCCATTTTTTACATTTATAATTTTAAAATTCCCGGGGAGAAAGATTTGATTTACAAGTTCTTCGGTCAGCCAAAAGATGAAGTGGGAGCCAACATCCAGGGAAGACAACGTAAAATTCAACTTTCTGGTAAAGCTGACGATGGTATACATTACATACAAAAGCGTGTTCAAATAGAACAAGTTATGTGGTAAGATGACTCCGCAATCACCTTATTTATTAGTTAACCAAACTAATTTACTTACGCTGTTCATATATATATATATATATATATATATATATATATATATATATATATTCAGATTGGAAGAGGGGACTGTCCCTGCATAGCAACCTGTAAGATATATTTCTCTACCCCTATAGGTTCCAGCGAGTGATATGTAGTTAGCAGTATCACCTCAAAGAGATACCTAGTAGGCAAATAAGGTATTAATTGGAAGAAAAGGGCGGTTAATGTTTTCTCAGAGGCTCTAATTTAGGCTTGAAATTATTTTACGGGCCTGACAATCTTCAGACTCGGTATCCACAGCATAAAGTCCCTTTCGGAGAACTTGTCCCTTGGATTTTTCCATCATAAAACTCCATCGAGCCCGGCAAAGTTTGAGTCCGCGATCGTCGAGACCAGAGGCAAGAAAGTTAACTCATTTACCACCAGCGCTGATGATCCTGAAGTATGGATGATTTTTTGTTCAATTCCACAAGATAGTCTTATGAAATTTCCGGCATTCTCTCCGGGCTTGGCAGAATTGTAACCAAGTCTGAAGTTGAGGTGACTGGAAGACGGAATTATGATACTCCCTATGATATGATAATAAATAACACAACACTGGAAAGTTCTTAACCTAAATTCTAGATTAACGGCGATCCTTTAAGGAAACGTTCTAATGGATTGCGCGGGAATTGAATTCAGAACCTTAGAAGCTCTGACCATCAGACCATGAGACTAGTAATATGTTGTAACATCATCATCTGTAAAATAACCCACTTTGGGTCTCGATATATTTCATTTAAACTATAGCTTATAATTCCTACCACAATATAAAAAATCATAGCTTATTTAATTTTTATATGTTATATCTATTTTCAAGACTAAATGTTGATTCTTGTCCCCACCGTAGCCGAGTGCTTGAAACAAGATGTCTTCGGGCAAAGCTACGGGACTTGCGCTGGTGCGAGTCCCCATGGGGGAATAAATTTTCTCATGGAATTTCAGATAGTATGAGACCAGTGTCCACCCAGCATAGTGAGACATTTAGGTAGCTACATTAAGTAGCGGCTCAAGGTTGAGAAAACCAGCTTTAACAGCTGGGGAACCCGACATGCTGGCCACATGTCACCTCTACACATTGTCGACCTCTGTTGTTAACACATGTGGATGTGAGGCCTATCGCGACATGGAGTTTTTAAATGTTGATTCGGTTATTTTAACATTTACGCTATTTTAGAGAAGGCTTCATGGCGTAAGTGGTTGACACTCTGGGACATTCCAACGGGTTTCCTGGTGGACAAATCGGACTACTGTCCAACAGCTCAGTCTCCAGCCCTGACGTTCTCACGACCGTGATGCCGATATGGATAATCAGTGGAGAGGCCGCTTTACGTACACAGCCGACAACATCGCAGCAATTTCAAACCTCACTAGCATCGTCAAGAGCAGTGATTAGTTATGGCAGACGTTCATTCCCACTTCAACTATTTCCTTATTGGCAGAAGAGGCCGAGTTTTTCCCTTTACCCCTCGTACAACCTAAAAGCCAAAGCCGGAGACTCAGCGGCAGGACTACAGAGCAGGTTTTTCACAGGGTTGCCGTTTTCTGTTGGTAAAAATTTCATTCCATCTTTTCTCATAGTCATATCAACCATTTCGTTTCATTTCATATGTCCATGTGATGGTGCGACAGACTTCGTTAGCCATCATTCATGTGTATCCAGACTTTTGCTTTATTTAGACTGGCAGGACGTCCTGCCCGAACACCGGGACCTGAAAGATCGCTACTCTAGTGTTACGGAGATGAGTGGAATGAAAATCTACTCCAGGTGTTATGTAAATTGTAGGTTGTCTTCCAAGTCAGACACACAAGGTTCTACTCCCACGACCCCCTTCTTGGCTTGGGGTCATGGCCACGAGGGGATTCTACAACCCTCCCATTGGCCTCTTCTGTCGTTTTTTATTGCTCAGGCTCGGAGTCATGAGGTAGTATCCAGGTGAAGTTCCAATACATCGCCGGAACCATATATGTTGAACACCTGTGGATTGCTAACCAAACTATTTCTTACCTAACATCATATGAGATTTAAGGGTGAAATGAGATGAATTATTATTTATTTAAGCCAATGTTCAGACATTTTGTAGGACAATTGCCATTTTTCTTCTTGCTTTCCAAATCGGTTCATTTGTCCCATTCCAAAATTTCTGGAGTGCACTACATTTTGTCAGTTGTATAAAATGCATGGCAGAGTTGTTATACAGAGTGCAGTTTATATGTATGTGGTAGAGGTGTTCAGCGAGACAATCGTGGCCCGTCATCAGTCGGAAAATGCTGCCACTCTTTCTCTTCTAGATGACTGTGCATGTATATTTCTTCCCTTCACTTATCTTCAGTATATAATCAAGTATTTAGGCCATACATCTGGATGAATGAATGTGAAATGAAATGACATAAAGGCGAGGGAAGGTGGAATGGAGATTAATGATGGGATGCAATTAGGATAAGGGGATAACCCCGAGAAAACCCCGAAAAATCCTTCTGGAATCGCCAGGATTCGGAGCATTTGCCAATACAGCCATTACAGTTCTTCAAAAAATCACGTTTCCCAACCTGGAATTACCCGGATATGAATAGAGGATTTATTTATGATCTTCCTTTCAAATATTTTTTATCTATTTCAATAACCGAGTCTCCGCCTCATAACATATTGTTGGTTTAAAATTAACTTTTGTTCTCTATTACTTTCCTCACTTAATCTACATTTTTCATGTAGGCCCAAGTTTTAATTGACGCGGTGCGGTGGTTGGTTAAAGGGAAACAAGCAGAAACCAGGTTTTGGGATAAAAAGCTTAAAATGTTGTTTTAATTGTAAATAAAATAATAAATATATTTTCTGATTTAGTTGTTTACTAATTATTAATAATTAGGTTAATTAATTTAATTAATAATAATATTAGGTTTTCTCATAAGTAATGTCGATCTTTAATGGAATGTTGTGTCTGGTGGTTGATCTCGTGCAAATCTTTATTCTCAACTAATTTAATCTAACCTACGTAACTACCTCACTGGCACTTTCGAACCCGTAGGTTCACGGACATAAGCTCTCCATACATCCCTATCCTGAGCTAATATTTTCCAATCATCTCTTATATAATCTACTTCCTCAAATCGTGGTTATTGTCATTTTCCCACCTCATTCTTGGTCTACTAACTGCACGTTTTCCCTCTGGTTTTCCTACAAGCTTCCATGCCACTCTTTCATTCCCATTCATTGCACATGTCCTGCTCATCATAATCTACGAGACTAAACTCTTCTTATTATACCTGGTTTCCTACAAAGATCATGCAGCCCACTGTTATGTGATTCTCTCCATTTGCCTGTCTGCTCATCAATCTAATATAACTAAGTTACACTACCTAATATAAAAACCTAACATAACCCGAATAAAGATGTAGGCAATAGTCTGTAGCAGAAAAGTAAACGAACATGTTGGCAATTATGAATGTTACCCTGTAATTATTCAATTGAATACAGACTGATACCTGGCATGAAATAGCCTTAATTTTTTAATTTAAAGAAGAATGTTGAGCTTCAATTTTGGTCTGGTTTATGCGAACCTAAAGCTGATTTGTAAAGTTTTTCTTTATTTTATTTTCATGTTCCATGCGTTATCGCACATATTAGTGAGGTATACTTACTTACTTACTCACTGGCACTATCGAACCCGTAGGTTCATGGCCGCGCGGACATAAGCTCTCCATACATCCCTATCCTGAGCTGATGCTTTGCAATCATTCCCTGTATAATCTACTTCCCTCAAATCATAGTTAATGTTGTTCTCCCACCTCATTCTTGGTCTACCAACTGGGCGTTTTCCCTCTGGCTTTCCTACAAGAAGCTTCCATGCACGTCTTTCATTCCCCATACGTGCAACATGTCCTGCCCATCGCAGTCTACGAGACTTAACTGTTCTTATTATATCTGGCTTCCTATAAAGACCATGTAGTTCATTGTTAGTAGTCTTCTCCATTCACCTGTCTCTTCATCTCTCTTTGGTCCAAAAATTTTCCTAAGAACTTTATTCTCAAATACTCGTAATCTCCTTTCCTCCCTTAAAGTAAGAGTCCATGTTTCGCACCCATATAATATAACTGGTAGAATAATAGTTTTATATATTTTCAGCTTAACGTTTTTTGAAAGGAGTTGGGACATCAAAAGTCTCTGCAATGCATAATAGCATGCATTTCCAGAATTGAGCCTATGTTTAATTTCTTTGTGCGTCTCATTCCTATTTGTGATTATTGTTCCTAGGTATTTGAATTCAGCCACTTCCTCAAAATTTCCCTCATTTGTCATTAGCTTGTCCATTTCCATTATATACTGAATTTCTACCTGTGACCACATATTTAGTTTTACTGATATTTACTTCCAGTCCTAATTTCTTAGTGTTACTCAATAGTGTGCGCGTGTTGGCCTTTAGTATCTCCTCGCTATCGGCCAATAGTACTACATCATCAGCATAAACTAACAGCTTATTAATACCATTCAGTTGTAAGCCTTCCTCATTCTCTAAAGATTTAATGGCATGCTCTAGTACAAAATTAAATAGTAGAGGAGATAGTGCATCTCCTTGCTTCAACCCATTCTGGATTTCAAAAGTGTCTGAAAACTGTTTGCCTACACGCACCCTATTATTTGAGCCATTTAGACACATTCGTATAAGTCTAACTAACTTTTTAGGAATTCCGAACTCCAGCAGGATACTATATAACTTCTCCCTCTTAATTGAATCATATGCTTTTTTGAAGTCTACATATAGTTGATGTACAGTGCCATTATATTCCCATTTCTTTTCTAAAATCTGTCTTATACTAAAAATCTGATCTGTTGTAGACCTGTTTCTTCTAAATGCACATTGATGATCTCCTAGAATGTCATCAATGTAGGGAGTAAGTCTGCTTAATAATATATTTGTAAGAATTTTATATGAAGTTGAAAGTAATGTGAGTAAGTGAAGTATTATTTACATATTAATTGATATCATAAACTCCACACAATTAAAATATTAACTGCGTAACAAATATATTCAGCATTTTGTAATACCTATAAATATCCATCAAGGATGTTTTACTGGAAAAAATCGTATATGTTCAACCTAGGATTTAAGGAGAGTTCAGGGCTTGCTTGGTTTAGGCTAGGGGCATGGAAATTTCTAAAAATTAGCGACGATCACGATATGAGAATATGTCCAATGTGCGGGAACTTTGAAGATGAGATACATATATTAGGAAAATGTAATGATTTAGAATATTGGAGACGTCAGTTATTACCGGAAAGATTTCTAAATTCAAATCGGGAAAGATTGGCAAGCTACGAGTTATTGGTAAATCCAGAAAATTGGACAAACCTCGGTAAATTTCTGGACAAAACGCGGAAAATATGGACAACACTCATTCATGAATAAATATATGTTATCAAAATGCAATACCATTAATTATTAACAATTATATATAAATTAATTAGTGTATAATGCTATTGTGTTATTATTTAATTGTAATATTATTGTATTTTCTTTATGTAATTGTAATGTTAATGTTTCGTTTAGTGTATAATGCTATTGTGTTATTATTTAATTGTAATATTATTGTGTTTTCTTTATGTAATTGTAATGTTAATGTTTTTTAGTGTATAATGCTATTGTGTTATTATTTAATTGTAATATTATTATTGTGTTTTCTTTATGTAATTGTAATGTTATTGCTTTTTTGTTGTTTATTTTTCTTTACACTATTGAACCGAAAGTGTGTTTTTCGGCTCATTATTGTAGCGTCGTTCTCCTCCCTAGACTGGAATATTTATGAACTATGCCAATATCCCTTTCTCCTTGTATTTACCCCCTCTCTCTACTCTTTACCCTTCCCGCTGCGCAATGTCTAAGGCGCATCTCCCCTCTACCTCGGAACCTTCATATACGTGGTGCACTGGCAGAACGTTATCATTCAATCATTCAAGCATTCATCGTTCAGTTGTTCAAGCAGATTCAAGGTTTGAATCAGCATCCAGTTCGCGATGCGATTGGAGCTCTAATGGACAAGCTCGTCTGAAGCCGAGAAGCGGCGTGGTTTAGTTGGTCCGGCAGACCAGGGAAGAAGCCGCCCCTGGTTCGGACGCTAGCATGAGTGTGGCGTGAGGTATGGTGTGGTTTTTTCTATTGTAAGAGTATCGTTATTTATTTGTTTATATTTTTGTTTATTGAATGATCGAAATGTCTTTGTTAATTGTTTTTACTTCAGACAACTTGTTTCTATTAAATGTCATCTTTTATACAATTTATCTGCTACTTCATTGATGTGCACGTAGTTGTTTACAATCCTATACGGAAATTCACTCACGTAGGAAATTATTTCCAGCTCCCTTGCTATTTTGCTGTTTAGCTTTCTTGAATGACAATTATTATCATTTTCACTCACTCTATGTATTTGAGAATCATTATTTATTTATGTCAATATATCTGAGAGAGAAATATGAATCGATTGCTGCCTTCTATGGGCCCAAGGCAAGCAACTTTGTGATTGATAACCTTGCAGGAAAGCATATCCACGTTAATAGAGGCAGCAGCAACAAAACCCGATCCCGGATAAATGGTGGTTGGCGTGGTTAAATTTGTAGTAATTATATATTTTCCCGACCGCATAGATGGTAGCAGTTAGCGTGGGTTAATAAAAACGCCACAAAATGGTTGCGCAGGAGCGTGGTTTATTAGAGAGGTTAAACTATATTCCCTCACCCCGCCCGCACACTAGTACCAATTATTACTTTATTGTAACGGACTGTCAACAGCACGTACGGCTTACTGCCCGTGCGACCCATATTTGTAAATAATATTGTAAATATCTTACTTTTTGTCTAATAAAGTCCTACTACTACTACTACTACTACTACTACTTTATAAGAGAGATTTGGAAAGGTCAAGACGTACATGGATTCGCCAAGATCACCTTGAGAAAACTACTGGCGACAGATCCTATTGAAATATTCAAGATGAGAAGAGCCCGGACTTGTATGCGAAATACATGTTTTGTTTACGCATTAAAAAGTGCGCGGAAATTATTTACATGTTAAGTGGCCCCTTTACAGACAATTTGAGCGGTATTTGATAATGCATAGAAATGCATATTCCAGGGGGAAAATGCATATTTTATATTTTTATGCATAAATGCATATTTTACTCCTAAATGTGGTATTAAATTATAATTTTCCCTTCAGCTAATTACTAGTAATGAATCAATTATTAAATAATATGTTTTTTTAATTAATAAAGTCTGCAATCAATTGGATATAAGCGTAATGTGTATATTTACATCTGTGTAAGAGGGAATTACCCGTGGGCCTTGTGAAATAATATTACGGTATTACTAAAATCGCATTTGATAAGTTCAGAGAAGTATTAAATAAAATTCCTGGCTGCAATAGATCTTGTACAATTAGCAAAATGCTCTCTAGTGATAGTGAAAAAACTGTAACCGAAGAGGAATTCACTGAAGAAGAACTGTGGTGTTTTTCACATGTACCTGTGACATCATGTGATGTAGAAAGGGCATTTTCATTGTATGAACCCTTCTTCACTGACAGACGAAAGAGCTTCACGCAAGAAAACCTCATAAAAACCTTCATCTGATGTAACGGTCAGGAATAAGCTAAGATTACCCACAAAGCAAATGATTTATTTGATTTTATTACAATCTGTTTTTGCATATTTAAGCTGCGTATTTCCTTCATTTTTCATGCATATTTAGTACTTTATTTTGCATAAAATCCGGGCTGTAATCATGACTTTTTTTTACTTCCATTGTCATAATTCTACTTCAGGACTAAAGCTGTAAAAATAAATATATCTTCTCTATGGACTACCTTCTAAAAACAATACTGTGTTAATATTTAATTTTAGGAAGTGATATTTTGAGGTTATTTTAATTATATTATATTTTTTGTCTGATCATTTTACCTCAATATTAATGTTGATTTGTACTTGAACATGTTTCAAAACATGTCTGGACAAGCTGACGATAAAACAGAATGTTTTGAAACCTGTTTAAGAACAAAACATTAATATTGAGGTAAGATGATCAGACTAAAAAAATAATACAATGTTGTTTGTGTTAGTGAAGATCATGTGCCGATAGCCTTGAACATAAATAGGCTATCATTGCGTGCTGATAATAACAGACAAGAACGGAACTCAATTTGTTGTGTATGTTATTCTTGTCTCCATAGCAATGAGATAAAAAGTCATATAATATCTAAAGACTATTTAGAAAAAATATAAACAAATGCTTAAACCATTGTAACAATCGACGGTGTCAGTGCAACAGTGGTCTAACTCACCTTTTTTAAAAGGAGAAAAAGTTAAAATTTGACTCACCTGTTTATTTTTAGAATAAGAAAAACCTGATTTGAAGCACACTGGTTGCTCACTGAACTTTTTTCAACTTATTAAATAACAATGTACTGATCAGTGTTAAAACATTTTAGACATGTAACAGTTTTTGTTAATGTACTACATTTTTTTCTGGGTTAGACCACTATTGCACGGACTATTAACTCATGTCGCAAATGGTAGTCAATGACCAGTCAGGTTTCAATGAATTCTGTTTTACACCAATGACAGTCGTGTTTCACCTTGCTCTTTATCGATTTCTCTTTATCAGCTCCTGCTTTTGTGATAAAGAAAGCTCCTCCTTTTTTAATATTCTGAACAGGTTAGAGCATTATTTTTCTCCAACAAATACATTGAATATAGCAAATAATGAATAGATTCAGTGATTTTACTGAGTTCTTTATTCAAAATATAAATGATTAACCTATAATGTTGATTATAATAGTTTGATGTGTTTCATTATTTCTCCACTAGAGTGCATTCTTACAATAATGCGATCATATTTGGCAATAAATAATATGATCGAGTTGCAGTGAATATACATAACCTCACATTTCTAATTTGTTTTCAAACATCGCCTTTTTCATTAACTATATAAATATTTTAAAACATCGGTAACTATATTCAAATAATTATTTTTTAGTAAAGAGCATAATTTTATTCGTTAAATAGTCCTAACAAATGCCACTCTTGATTTCCAAATTCTCTAGATAAATTGAAAATCACTCGTTGCATTACTTGTGATAATTTTTCTTCTGTCTTAATACACAAAAAATTCTTGCAATCAATGTGCTTTTACAAACAAAATTAAACAGGTTTTATTCATACAAGCTCTTAAGGGTAACAGTGATATGTTTACATTAATTTATTAAATGCTTAAGACATATTAAAAGGAAATTGAACATGTTGGATTCGTATAATCTGCTGCATAACCATGTCGTATATCAGAATACTTATTTGCCACTATCCATCTTATTTTCACACACCTGTGTAATCAGAATTTGGAGAACCACACTATTATAGTTAGGATATAATCAAGATAGCCTAATGAAATATATCCAAGGTTTTTAAAGTATGATGTTATCTTATACTTCTATTATACATAAGCAGGCATGTCATCGTCTTCATTATCCACATCATTTTCACACTCCTGAGGAGTTGAACTTTCAGAAATCTGATTATTATAAAATAAATGATACACTGGGGGGACATATTTCAAAAGATCCTCAATATCCTTAATTTTATTTGGGTTTACTGGTCTGGGTTCGGAATATTTAGGAACAAGCTACATATTTTTAAGATCAAGAGTGTGATTAATCTTTTCCTTTTGCCCTTTAACAACATTTACATAACTACCTTCTTATAGATCTGAATAAGAAAACTTTACATTGTATTTCCAGGGTTGTGTAATGGAGAACTTTAATATTCTCACACTACTGAAAGCAATAGGCTTCTTTTCCTCTGTATACTTTCGATTAGTTATTTTATCAGTTAGAGGATTTGCACTTATAAAGTGAGCCTGCTGCATTTCAGTCACATTAAATCTCTTTCTACCTGACTTAGTATTTCTTATAAGTTCTGCCCAATCTGTGTGTAAACATACTTTTGCACTCTATTTTTCTTTTCTATCAGACCAAAGTTCCTGTCACATGGCAGGTAACTGTGGCCTGAAACAAGGTACTTGTGTTCGATTTCTTTAACTAACTCTTTGTGTATGAGTTGTAGCCAAAAACTTGCAAGAGACACATTTTTGTTCTGGGCAAAACAGTTGTCAGAGTAAACTATTCGTTGACCTTCTTCGTTGTTCTGCCGACATATTCCTCTCCTGAATTTCTTTTCTTCTTTCTAATGTTTTTAGCTCACGACTCTTCACATCTTGTACGTTTTCTGCCACAGTTTTCCACAATTTCATCGTTATTTTCAACATTTTCACCACCAGAAGCATCGCTACAACTATAAGCGTCAGTCATCTTTGTTATTGTTGTTACACGCGACATAGATGCTAGCTTCTAATTGGCTCTTTATGGCTAGACCACTGTTGCACTCAAACAAAACGGATTTTCATCTGAGGGAATATATTAATAATTGAATTTAATATAAGGAGTAGGTATTGGTCCAAACCATTTAGTAGATAGATAGTTCATGTAAAAATCTCACAGATGGCGTCAATATCTCAAATTGGGTGTCGGGGATGGTTAGGCCACTGTTACACTGATCCCCTCTTTATCTCATTTTATTGTTAGTGTTAGAATTAGTTTCGTGTAGTACTTGTGTTTGACAGTATATTTATCACCGCATCCTCAAAATACCCATTCGGGTGAACCTTTCAACTCTGTTTATTGTTAGTGTTAGCTAATATTAGATCACATCCGCATTGCATTTTATTTTGCCTATATTTAAATAATATTTAAAATTGTAATAATTATGTAATTGTTGTATTATTTTATTATCCGTTGGTTCAATGGAACAGAAGAACGTTTGTGAAGTGTTTTACAGAATTTCGGAAATTAAAAAATCTCGTTATCGCTCGGTTTTTAAACTCTACATGCATCCCTATCTGATCTAATGTTTTCTATTCATTCCCTGTAAAATTTACCTCTCTCAGTAAAATCATTGAGGATTTTATGCTATCATGCCACCTACATGAATTAAAATAAAAAAAAACGCTGTAGCGACGCTACCCAGCGATCACAGCAGTGATCTTGGAATGTTAAAAATAACAAAATTTGTGTAATTGTAGAAAATGTCGACTTTTTTTAATCCATCATCATATTCTCGTGTTAGGGGCGTGAATTCAAATGTTGATAAATGGCGATGACAACATTTCACAAACTGCATCGCAATTTCCATGACATTGTTGTGTTATATTTCATCGTATTTTGTTGTTAATGTTACATCAATCATCAAGTTGAAATGGCACAATTATCCAACATCTCATGAACAGATGACTGCTAACCTCAGGCTGTATCATGAACTGACATTCTCTACAGTCAGAGGTGAGGCTATATGTAGGTTATCTTAGCTAAGTTCGATTAGATTATACCGTGTGTACATAACATAATATAGAAGTTTCAAGTAATAATATTATCACTCAGATGAGGCGTAGAAAGTTGTGTGTAGACTGAAATGAAACAGGAAAGAAGATAATTTTAGTTATGTGAGTGAGCGGATAGCTTTCTTTTGTTTTGCTTCTATGGCAACAATAATAACAAAGATGGCAACTCCTAAACTGAAACCGTTTATTGTATGAGTGAACGGATATCTTTCTTTTGTTTTGTTTCTATGGCAACAATAATAACAAATATGACAACTCCTTAACGGAAACCGTTTAGTTGTGTGAGTGAGCGGATAGCTTTCTTTGTTTTGTTTCTATGGCAACAATAATAACAAAGATGACAACTCCTCAACGGAAAGCGTTTAGTGTTTTGCAGGTTGAGAATTGTAAATCAGTTGTGACAGTTCAACGTGCGTTTCGTAGACAGTTTAATCGTGATCCCCCCAATGCCAACAACATCCGTCGATGACATAATCAGTTGGCAACGACCGGTTGTCTGTGTAGAGGCAAAAGTGTGGGACGACCAAGAGTGTCTGATGAGAATGTTGCTGCTGCAACATTTCAAGCGCAAAGTCAGCGTAATCAGTAGGCTTTAGAGCCTGTAACAATTGTAAACGGAGAAGCGCATGTGTAAGCGTTTTCGTAAGGCCTTCCACACTGTCATTACTGGATTGGTCTTCATGGTCCAGATGATAGGGCTTATCTCCAGTGGCCTACTAGATCACCGGTTCTCACCCCCATGCGATTTTTTTCCTTTGAGGTTTTGTAAAGGACAGTCTACGTGCCTCCATTGCCTGCTAACCTGCCCGAGTTGAGAGACAGGATTCGAGAAGCTGTTGCTGTCATCAATCCAGACATGCTTATTAATTTATGGGAAGAATTAGCCTAGAGGTTGAATGTGTGTCACGTAACAAACGGGGCTCACATTGAACACCTATGAACTTATAGTGTAAACTGGAGATGCTACTCTTTCA